>OX016542.1:4925484-5570890 GCA_943590905.1 Sphaerophoria taeniata | reverse complement strand
TTAATTAATTCTTCACTTTCGTTTTTGTTGTGAATTGTGATCAACATCTTGTTCGGTTTTGTTTATCCTTTTGTTCAAGTGGGGGGCTAGTTGCAGTGGCGTAACTATAGACATGGGGGGCCCCAGTCGGATTCTTATCAGGGGGCCCTTCATAGGAAAAAAAATTTTTTTCATCTTAGTGGTATTATTCTTTCGTACATTTATGATGTTGAAAAAAACAAACAAGTTTTAATCACGGGAAACACTTTATTCTTTCGATATAATGCTCAAATACAAAAAGAGTGAAGAAAATTGAGAGTTGACTTCAAAATTTAATTCGCCTTACTTTCATATCAGCAAACTTTTGAATAATTTGATTCAAGTTATTTCTAATACGACTTGCTACTTCATGTTCAATGGAGAGAATACTCAAATTGCTCAAACGCTCTTGCCCCATGGTACTTCAAAGATACGATTTAATAATTTTTAATTTGGAAAAGGACCTCTCAGCTGTAGCAACTGTGACTGGAATGGTTAAAACAAAATCAAAGCTGTGCAAACTTCTTGAAAACTCGAAGATAAAGCTGAATTTTCAATAATTAATAAGTCTGCAAGTTGCTTGACAGAACTAAGTTTTTCAATTTGTTTGCTGAGACATGATCGAAGCGAAACCAATTGTTCTGGAAATTTGTCACTAATGTCTTCAGCATAAATATTCGCAGTACTAGAGCTTCCCTGTAGAGTTTTTCATCTGTCATTTTTGTTAGTTCCTGAGGTTGAAGTACTCGAAATATTTTGATTACGTTCCTCAAACTTTCAAAGCGATGTAATAGTTGATTGCAAATAATATCTAGGCATCCAAAGAAAATATTAACCCGGAAACGTGCTTCTCCATCAGAAAGTCTTTCGTCTTCACACAAATCTTCGAAACATTTCTTGGTTTTCTTGATGCGCTTGTTCTGAAACTCAACCTTGACTCTCCAATCAGCACTAAGTTTAATCGCCTGTGACTTTGCTCCCTCATAGTCATTTCGGAAATCTCCTAGTGTTTGATATGCTTGCTCGAGTAAGGCATTTGCTTGAGAAAGCTCGACGTCTGGCTTTTGTAGAGCTTTTGTAACCAAGTTTGTTGCTGTTAGAATTTTTGTGTGCAAAACAACTTGAAAAACAAATTCAAAATTTTCCATCTCTTTGCGTAAATAAGTTGCTTCATTTCTCTCGGTTCTCAACTTACCGATAAGAATGAGTTTGGAAAGTGCCTTCAAAATATCACAGTACCTGAAAGAAACAGCTTGTAGAGCATCGTTCCGGGATGACCATCGTGTTGGGCATAGTCGTTTTAATTTCAACGATGAATTTTCTGACAGAAAAGTCGACAATAATTCCCATCTCTTAATACTGTTCGCAAAAAAGACGTAAATTTGTTCAATTGTTTCCCAGAATTTTTGGATCTCAGGTATTGCACCCATCGAGGCATCATTGAGAACAAGGTTGAGTCTATGCTCTGCACAATGAACATATATGGCTTTATCTTCTCGATCAAGAATTTTTTTTTGAACACCATTGTAAATTCCGCTCATTGTAGAAGCCCCTTCGTCCTCGGCATTTCGAAAGTTCGATTCTCTTCTTATCCAATGATTCTATTATTTTTGATTCCAGCCCACCAGCCTTTTGATCATCGACTTTTTCAAACCCCAAGAAAGATTCGGTGATTTTAACGTCAATTGGTTTCCCGTTTTCATCTTTTATAATGCTGACATACCGAAAAATTTGGCTCATTTGGTCAACTTTGGATATGTCTTGAGTTGTATCCGTAATAATGGAAAATGGCGCTTCTTGAATATTTTTCACGATTTCATCTTCCACAGTCTTAGATAGGAGGCCAATTATTTCGTTTTGAATTGTAGGGCTCAGGTATCGAATAGAGTTATCGGGTTTCGTGATGAGTTCTTTCAAAACAGGGTCATATACTGCCAGCAATTCAACGATGTGTATATCTTATATTTATTATATTTTTTCTTCCCGTCTTTGGAGCCCCCTGCTGCTCGGGGGCCCTGGTTTCTGAAACCGGTAAGACGGGTGGTAGTTACGCCACTGGCTAGTTGCATGCTGCTGATGCTGATGATGATATCTGCGTAGGTGAATGCGCTGTGCATTGTTATGGAAATTTGTTCAAGCCTCGCTGCACAGTTTGTGGTAGAGCAAGAAAATCTCAGAGCGACTTGATGTTTGATGAAATTTTCGAGCAGAGTATAATAATAAAAAAATTAAATACACAGAATAATTTGCAGAAAATTGTTGCGCATTGTTATTGCTTAAAAATAAAATAAAATCCTTCTTTCTTGAGTCAGACTCTGTGGAAGATAGCGAAGGATATGACCACTACCATTCAGAAGTGGGGAGGTTGATATTATTTTGCATTCAAATTGGTTTTTGAGAGTCAAAATTGAGGTTGTGATACCTGTACGTCGGATGGAACGATATGATTTTACTTAATAATTCTCTCTCAACAGTGCCCAGAGGTCAAAGAGGTGGAAATTTATTTGTTTCCTCGTTTCTATGCCCATCTATTCAATCGAGCCTGTAGCGGCAGCATAAATTTGCATATGTACAATCCACATGCATTTTGAATTTTCACATTGGATTTATAATTCCGGTTGTGGCTTTATTTTTTTATTTTTTGTGTTGAGAGGCAAAATATGAGCTGTCGAAAAGCTGTCAGAAGGATTTCAATTAGTGCATGTAATAAGAATATATGCTGGATGAATGTTTCTCTTTTTCCATAAGCGAACAACTGAACAAGTTGAAGTAGTTTGTAATTACCCTTCAACAGCAGAGCCTTAAAAGGTTTTAACGTTTGATTTTTTGTTAAGCTGTGGAGAAATGTCTGAGTGGTTCCTGAGGCGTCTGGAATCTTAATATGTCACTCAGGGAATAAATTGCGTGGACAGACTGTTGTTTATGCTTTTTATGGTAAGAAATTAGTTAAACTGTTTGAAGTTGTTAAAGTGGGGGAAATCCTGTTTTTAGAAAAGTGTTAAAAATTCTTATAATTACCAGACAGACAGAATTGAAAGTGTTAGATGACGGACGAGGATAGAAATCACTTAAAATTTGTGCCGTAGACATAGCGTTTGTAATAGTCTCCGTAAGAAACCTTGCACGGATGTAGATTATTTCGGAGCGAATTTAATTCAAGGACACCCTTTGATTCCATTTTCATTTCGCACTTTGAATTCTCGAGTATTGAATTAATATTGAACCTTGAACTAATTATCCTAATCGCACTTGCTTTCAATTTTTAGTTTGCTCCTTTATTCCAAGTCGTTTTTAATTGGCGTTCCAAGGTTTAAAAATTTTGGAACACAACTTCATTCATCTCAATTATGTACATCCCTTTGAAGAAAAAACCCGAAAGTGTTTTTTGCATGAATCAAGCCCATCAAAAACGTTCCAGCGTTTTCATCGATTAAACATTTGAATAAAAATAAAGAAGGAAATCCTTTTTTGTCTCTTCAGCTTAAATGGCCATATCTCAATAGGTACGCGTGCATAACTTCACAGGTCATAACTTCACATGGGTCATAACTTCACCTCTAATGGGTTACAATTTCACTTTTTTCGGGTGAAATTGTTTCCCACCTTGTAAGACCCACTATGGTGGGTCATAAGTGTCGAATTTTATTTTGGGACTACTAACCAACTATGATGAGTCATAAGTCCAGACATTATAAATTCGGGGTTTCTGACCTTCGCGTTAAGTCTTAAACATTTTCTAAAACAATAAATTGAGTAGACAGTTTTTACATATTTTCAATGTTTTTTCAGTGCAAAACGGTTGAAATATACTGCATGTCTATGTGACGCGAAGGAAACTTTTTCCAATGCAAACGATCTTCTGAACTTTGGTATTCGGTAAGGTGAGAGTAAGGCAAGCAAACTGTACTTGAATCCAGTTTCATCTTATTGTACCTTAACTAACTGAGCTGTTTCAATGACATTAACAGCTCCTTCGAAAAGACATTTTTGTATTGATGGGATGTTCAGTGTCCTTGCATCATGTGAATGCAGACGGAAGCGCTATTTTTCAATGCTATCAGTCGGCAATTCCTATCAAGAAAACGTTATTCATTATTAAGTTTTTCAATACTAAACCTTAACTCTATAATCAGTCTTAAAAGTTTTTGAAAATTGTATTACGGATTTGGAGCTTGAACCAACAAATGTAACAGGTACAATTACTAGCGAGCGAAGCGAGCGGAAAAAATTTTGCCCAAAAAAGAGAATGAAAAATTCGCGCGAATTTTTTTATTTTCACACCCCAAATTCATTCTCTTTTGGGCAAAATTTGTTCCGCTCGCTTCACTCCCAATCAAAACAAATCGAATTTAAATGTTACAGATCGTCATCATGCTCGAAATGAATCATTGCACTGCAGCACCTGCTTGCCAGACACTAGTATGCAATACGAGATGTGTGGTGGTTGCTTTTCCAAATTAATGAAAACGGCAACAGCTTTGAATAATGAATTGCTCTCTCCATTTTGTCGATAAAAAGTAAATAAAAATGGTTATTAATCAGACTTTTTTGTAGTTGTAGTTAGTTAGTAGTTCGGAAATTCAGTTTTCAAGACTCTGAAAATAATAAAAATCGGGCCAGATTAATGCAGTTTTTGGTAGACAAATTATGTATAAATAAATAGTACAAAATTATAATTTCTTGCAACTGCAGTAAAAAGTGAAATTATATCCCAATCTGAGTGGGACATAACTTCACACAGAAGTGAAATTCTGGCCCACAAAAAAGTGAAGCTAATTCCCACCTTAGATGGGACACAACTTCACCCGAAAAAAGTGAAATTATAACTCCCTAGAGGTGAAATTATGACCCATGTGAAGTTATGACCCGTGAAGTTATGCACCCGCACCTCTCAATAGCACTTCTAAACTTTTTTTCGCTTAAAAGGAAATATTCAAAAATGCCTTTTAAGTAAAGCTCGGTACCTCTTTTTCATTTTCATTTGGGTGAATTTTCGATTGCATGAAGCAACATTGCCATGGCCTCATTTTGTATACTTTTGCTACCTTAACAGTCATAATTTCTCATTTTCCCATTCCTTTTGACATTAGTTGGGCAACGAAAGAAAAAATAGTTTTTCCACCATTTCCCACTAGGGAGTCACATTACCTTACCAGCTTACAGTTACATTACTTTAACGTAACGGTAACGTGGTGTTGCAGGTAAGTTCCTTAGGTTATGAGAAAAATGAGAACGAGGATATGTACATCAAGTAGGTACTTTTATCGCTTCATATATATTTATTAGCACACAATTTCATTCTCCCTCGCAAAGTGCAAGGAACTCTTGTGTATTGTGTTACATAATAAATAAACAAAAAAACTTAAAGGGGTTTAAATGTGAAATAAACGCACAAATTCAGTAACAGTAACCTTTAGAAAGGCATTAAGGCAGCAGCAAAGCGAGCATCATCATCAATATCCCCAATACAGTTATAGGTACATCCATTCTCCTCAATTCTTGCTCCATCACAGTTACTGCAAAGGATGTTATCATACACAATACAACACCGAACAAAAAGGACAACGGAATCCCTTGTATGGATGCTGATACAGGCTTCATGTTTTCTTTTTCTCCTCGAAACGAAGTTAACAAGAAAAAAAAACAACAAGACGACAGGAAAACAAAATAAGAAGCCTGCGAGCAAATAATAATAAGAAACGACGTGATAAGTGGGCTTTTGGCAGCATTCGCGGAAAAAAGATAAGTGCAGGAGAGGAATACACAAAAATATAAATACAAAAAAATTCTTTTTGCTTAGATTTTTCTACGGTACTTGCAAAATGAGGAGGTCAAAATACATATTTTTTTGTTGAGAGTAAAGCACACTGCATTCCATTTTCTTGGGCCCTGTCGCCCCAATATCACAGCACCCAACCAAAAAACTTTGCATTAAAACTATACTCTTGTAGTCAGTTTCGGTTGAAATATGAAAAGAGGTTCTCGCCGCTGAACACACAAGGGTTTGCTATCATAGTTAATGTTGTCGGTACACTTAACTGACAGAAGACAAGGATCCTCGAAACCGAACACCACGAAAAATCGCAGCATCAAGCTCTTCCCACTCCCTAGAACAAATGCATTACACAGGAGCTTACATACACGGTAAGTGCATAAGAACGGGAATACCCTCGAAAACAGGACATGAAACTTTCGTTGCCGCTTCCTTGTTAACTTTGAACAAAAAAAATTAAGAAAAAAGAGTTGAAGTGTGCCCGCTGTGCGATTCCGCTGCATCGTGCCATATGGAAACTAAACCAAATAAACTGTGTTTCTGCCTTCTGGTGTAACGAACAGGGCTAAAATGCATATTAATTCCACTTAAAAACACTGCTGTTGCCGAGAAGATTACATGCCGCTTAGCTCTCGAAAGAGAAAAAATACCAATCATTGTAGAATTTTGTTTTTCAACTGAAATCTGATGCTCTGACTCTGATTTCCGTTTCAGAGTAACTTTCCAGTTGCTATGAGATCAATTTGGATATGTTCAGTGCATAAGTTCTCTCTTTATTAAAAATTCATAAAAGCAACTGTCACAAGAATGTGAGCTGCCAAAATTTGCTTGCTACATTTGTTAACTGTCAGCTTTCATAATTCTTTGGTTTTCTAAAAGCAGCCGCCCTGAACGTGAATATTTTTCGGCCTTGAAAACATTTCACACAAAAACGAAATTCAAGATAAGAAGGTAAAAGAAATGGGAACAAAAAATACGAAAGAGGCTGATCTAGGTAACCCCAAACTGTTTGATGAAAAACAATCGTTCTAAGCTTGGCCATACCTCCAACGTTATGTACTTACGCTTGCAAAAGTATACTTACTCACTGCATCGGAATACGGTTTTACTCTTTTGCCACCGACAAGCGTCGTTGATAGCTTCTGTGATTCACGGTTACGATGCGGTTGGATGATACCGATACCAAAAGAATACACTTGAAGGAAAACTTTTAGGTCATATTACAGTTTTAATGTTGGCTTTGGGAACTTGGGAACTTGCACAGCTGAAACCCCCCGAATAGTCATATTGCTGCTGCTTGCCTTTTTTATACAGAAACTATCTCTTCCTTGCTATTCTCTTATTTGGCTTCAAGTTTGCTTTAGGCAGAAGGTAAAGTAGTGGCAGGGAGACACAGTGTTACATGGCGCAGTGAATGCATTCAGTAGATAACAAAGGAAAAAGGGCCAACTACTAAGGACCGTATAATGAGAAATATTACTTTTAATTTTCCATCCTGGACACATGGGGGTGGGATCATGGATATGTGCAATTTCGAAAGGAAACAATGTTTCCGAGTAGATATGGTGAAATTTGAAGTGAAAGTGCTGACCTACACCTTCACGTGGTACCCCTGAGAGGTTCTTGTCTAATTGGCATGAACCTGCGAACGTAGGCAGCTAAAATCATACAGTCTTCCAGAATTGTTCCACTGCTTTGACAACTGGCAAGAGGCTGCAATGATAAGGACGCCAGCGAATCCTTGTTAATCCATGATAGAACGAAAGTTGGGAAACCTCCTATTGAAAAAGTGTAACGTAAGAGTACATATAATCAATAGAAAGACAGACCAGGTCTATTGAATAAATTGGTACTCTGGGGTAGTTGGGGCCCCGTTCATTGTGTCTTAGGACCTTTGTTCGCCAACTACATAAGCGGTAGGCCCCCTAGTGGGAGTTTCAGAGGGGTTGTTGGTTGTCGAGAGATCCGTTCTCGGTAACTGAGTACATTCTCAAGCTCAGTTATATAGATAAAAAAAAACATTTACCATTATGGTTTCTTCATGGAAGAAATAAACTGGTACTTGAAAACATAATTGAAATTTATTATATTAAATGCGATGATGGGATAACATCGCGAAAGTTTGATAACGATGAGTTTCAAACTGTGTAATTAAGGGAGAGTATCAACTCTAATAAAACAGATACCAATGTGAATGGTCACACGTCGGATAAGGCATAATAGCTAGGTGCCGACGTAAAACTGCTCACTCCATCCTGGACACATTCATTTGTGCTCCTCAGAAGACAAACACAAAAAGTGAAACGGAAAACAAAACTGTTTTTCTGGAATTTTTCACTTGGATGGCGTCATTAGTAAGAGGAAAATGAGTGTAATGGGGACATAAGCATTTTATGTTCTTTTTTGAATGCAATTTTAGTTTAAAATTAATGGGTTTCCTCTTTTTCCTGCTCTCCCAATGATGAGACATTTGTTCAAAATCAATGAAAAGAATCTTAGGTCAAAAAGCAAACATCCCATTCCATTCAAAGAAAATAATTATCCTCATCAAGATAGGTAACAAAAATGTCTGCCAAAAAAGATGTCTTCATTGATCCATTAATACGTCGCAAAGGAAAAATTTTGATTTTAATTAAATTCATTTAACCTTTTCAAGTTATTTGTAATTTTTGAAATTAAATTAAACTACCAAGAAGTTGTCTTAATAAATATTCCATTTTCATCACTACTGCTTTTGTGTATTGTTTCCTCCTTTGGCCAATGAAAGTACCTTTTTAAATTCAATTGAACATGAAGGAGGGGAAAATTAGTCTCCAATTCATGGCAAAAAGGTTGAGGGTGAGTAAATTAAAGACAGTTGAACAGATGGTATTGTTTTATTTTAATAAGTTGAAATTAAGATTGAGCTTGGACGCCATTTTAAAGTGGAACTTTATTTCTTGAGTTTTTGAGGAATTGTACTTTTTGCTTTTACTTAAATTTTTTAATTACTCAAATGACTTGTTTGACTAGTTACCGAAAACTGCTTTAAACCTTGTTAGGTTAGGTAGGTAGGGGTTTGCACAGCACGAAGCTGTTGCATACGCGGGGGCCTATTGGTCCATTGTGATCCCCCATTCAAAGATGGTAGCGATGATACTTCTAAGGCTGCTGGTTAACATAGACGGGTTTGTTTGCGAACCAGCCTATGCTATCAATGAATTTCCTTATACTTGCCATTAAGACCTACGCTAGATCGTCCAGTTCCCCAACAAACCTGTTTCCAAGATCATTCGAATAATTCTTCTCTTGAAGCGGCCAAGAGTGTTCTGATCCGATGTTGTCAAGGTCAATGTCTCTGCAGTCTGTACCATACTAAAGGACCCGGATGACATTGAGTTGCTCGAGAGAGAACTTCACTACTCAAATTAAAATCTGTCTATACCGCCGTTAGTTCCAAAACGTGGACGTTAGATGTCCAGTTCTTTCTTGTTAACAGCCTTAACTTGGTCTTGCCCCCATTAGCCTCTAGCCTCTTCTTAGTCTGAGTTTCAAGGCTCACAAACGCGACCACTTACATCGCGCTGTTGTGTATGTATCCTAGTAGCTGGACGGGCTTTCAAAAGATTTTGCTTCTGGTTCTGTGTTGGAGTATTATACGATCTCTCCAAGAACGATGTTGAAGAAATCGCACGACAGCGTTTCGTATGTCTAGAACATTCTTTGACATCAAATGCATCCGTGAGGATTTTTCCACCCCTGATGGAACAGCATGGAACAGCATTACTTTTCCATCAGACACAGACGGAAGAGGATTCCAAAACTAGACATTGCTTGAGACTCTTTGGCAACCTCAACTGCAGAATTTTTAAGCTTAAACTTTGAAATTCCGCTTAAGACCGAAATAAACACCCCTTCATCAATTGTCAGAAATATTGAAGCATAATTTTCCCCCTTTCTCTTAAATATGAACTGACAAAATGTTGGTAAATGAAAACACCCCAAAAGAGCTCATTGATCCCGACCGAAATGAGACACCTCCAAAAATAAAATCACACTTTCAGTTACTTTTTATTGAGAGACGAGACATTTGGTTTTTGAGAATTGAGGTGGATTTTCCCCCTCCACTCAACAACACAGCTATTATTTTCTTCCGTCTTTCTTAAAGTTTGTCGGTTTATTTAGGGGACAAGTGCGTGAAAATATTCATTAAATCTGAGGAACATTGAAGTACTATCCTTTTGAGCAAATAAAAACAAATACTCAACAAGGAAGACTTGTTAAAGTTTTTCTATTTCATTTTTTCAAATTTCCTTCACGCTTTTGCTTTTTCGTCAGCTTTTGTATTCCCCTCTTTTATCACATTTGTGTCTTTAATTAACTGCTTGGAAACAACTTTATCTCTCAAATTTATAAAAATAACTCTTCATTCATTTCATGCTCATGATTGTGTAAGAGGATGTGTTTCCGGTGGGAAAGGTGTAGTAGTTGTGTTGTTTGTAGCAGATCTGCGGCTTCAAGAATACTAGATTACACTATACAGCCCTCGCGACGAAGGTTGGTAATGTTTATATGAAAAATAATTGAATTGAATGGGTCCCGGGTGAGATACAAAGTCAACCTCATTAGGGCCAAAATTATTTTAAAATGTAGCAACGAAACAAAAATGGCGAAAAAAAATTTACTACAAAATAAATAACTTTCAAGGACACTCATGCTCACAAATACGTAGTTTTCTTTTTAATGAACATAATTATGTGCACATGGTGGAGGGGGAGAATAAATGTAATGCATTTTCGCTGAATAAGAAGTGTGAAGTGTGTGTTCCGAGAAGATGTAGAATTCATAAATTCTATATTCAGAAAGCAAGAACACTAAAACGTCTAAAACCAACACGACAGCACAGTGGAGCTCTGTGGACAGAAAATAAATTACAAGTGATAAGAGTTTTCGCAAAGTTTGCCTTTAGAAATTTATATTCCCTCGCAAAAATAGTTTCTACTTGACTACTTAGAAAAGCTCCTATGTCAAGGGAGAGAAAAAAAGGACAAAGCAGCCTTTTCTACATCACATTCGCATGAAAAGGGTCAAAGGTGTAGAATGTTGAATACGTAGAACCGAATAAATTTACAGATACTACCTTTTTGCTCTAGCATGATGGAAGTTGTGTAATTCAACTTGACACAGAGAAAAGAGAAAGGGTCACCTATACGAACTTATAGTGGTTTGCGTAGGGTCTGTCATGATAAGAGTCGGAAAGTTTTCGTATAATAGGCGACATCTACGATAGAAAACGTAAAGATTATTGCCATTGCCACTGCGAGGTAACACAAAAGACCTACATTTACATGACTCATGTGAGTGGGGGCTAGAAATTAAAATGAGTATGTCTTCTGGTTGTTGGTAGCCAGAATTCATAGATGTAGGAGAATTTAAACTCATCACTTGAACAGTTTCATGTGCGGTTGATTGAAGAGTGGAAAAGACTCAAAATTTAAATTGTTTCAGAATTAAGTTAGAGTTGAATGAGCAGAGAGATCGTTTGGTGAACTTAATTTCTGTGACAGTTACTTTTGAGTAGGCTTTACTAATGACTTGCAAGTTGGGTATTGAGAAATGCTTGTAGGAAGCTCCCTGCCCATGAATAAGGGAACATAATATGAAACGATACTTTTGTCGACAATTTTTGAATGTTGGATTCTATTCTCATGAATTAAGACCTCAATATTGCCCAATTCTTGGAATCCGAAATTCAGTTAGAGAATTTTTAATGATCTCAAAGTCCGAAATTGAAATTTATTTGGGCATTTTACTTTTCAAAAGCCACAAACACAATGAATGTCTTGAATATCTTGTCGACCTTCATATTCTTAAGCTCATCGACAATCCTTATGTGGTCGGTCGACCTAGCAACAAGACCGACACAGCAGCGTAAAAGGAAAACAGATTAATTTGTTTTTCAAATCGATTGATACCTTTGACTATACACAGCGCACCGTCCGACGTCCGTTCTTCTACGTTGTTGGTGTGTTGTGCTTTTTTCTTACTAAGAAAAGGCCTTTTGTAAGCTTACTGTAGAAATTGAACCTCTGATCCTCAAAACGGACAGAAACACAAAGCGCCAGAGCAAAGTAACCTAAAAAAATGTTTACTTTCCTTTTGACCAGGTCTTGTGTTTGCCTGAGTTTGTTTGTGTGTTTTTTTCTCCTGGTTTAGCCTTTTCCCTTTAAGCCCACCAAAGCAAAAAAACCTTTTGCCATTCGAATGCCATGAAAGAAATGCCTGCCTGGACCACCTCAAGTGGAATATTGGTTTTGCAATTAGCATTTTGCCTTGGGCCACGTTTTCTCTAAGATAGAATTTTCAATGTTTAGACGATAGTGTCTGATGAATTGTCGTTTCTTTTTTTCTTTTTTGAAAAGCTTGACGCAGTAATTCCACAAAGAACTGACAGCCGCCCACCAGAGAGTGATAAGTTTTACTTGTTTGCTTTCGTTTGTTGTAAGGTCAGTTCTGTCCAGTCCAGACTAGAAACAATTGTATGGTTCCCACCCCACCAGGCTGTTATGGAATTATTTTTAATGACATTTTTCGTCTGAACCATCAATTTGACAAGAGTGACCCATATTCATTCTTCGGGAAAAGTCTATATTTGTCATGAATTACTGGGAGACGTGTTCAAGTGCCTGTCAACTTGTGTCTGTTGTCATCTTTCTGCATAAGCACCACCCAATTGAATATGTTTGAATTTCCAAAAAGTCACTTTGAGATTTAATATGCTTGAGGGTTTTCTCGTTAATAGCGTTAATCTGCTCCTTAATGTCTTACCCCAAAGTCTCAAAAAAGCTATTTGTGGTTCCACACTCAAGAACCCTGTAATAAATTAACACCAGTTTATATGTGGGAAGAACTTGTTAATGGTAACATCTTAACTGAAGAAATATTAAGCCCCCGTCAGCACTCTCTAAGTTAATTTCAACCTACGATCTGTGCAAACATATAAATTTATGAACGAATAGTTAAAAGTTATCGTTACATAACGCGACCTTAGAACAAAAGGGTTCTAACTGACATTTTTTTCAAAACTGAGTTATACATGTGGTCGTAGTAAATCGAGTATGCTCTTTCGTTTCCTTTCATCCATTTTTGTCTATCTCTTTTAGTTTCCAATATAGTCGATAAAAAAGCAGGAAACAAAGTTCTAAGTACATCAATTTATAAAAAAAACCAAGTTCATAAGGTTCTAAGTGGTAAATAGAACCTTGTGTACTTAAAAATATGAAAAAAATATGCAGATAGAACTTTGTTACACAACAAAACGTAGATAGAACCTCGTTGCTTTAAAATATTTAAACGTTTCTCGTAGTTAAAACTATGTAGGCTATAAATTCTTCTAGTTCTAGCACTACCCCCTTTTTACAGAATCGAACTCAATCACATTTTAAACCCCCCATAACTTTTGAACCCATATAGTTAAAAGCTTCAAATTTGAACTCCGTATTACCGTCATGGAGACAAAGGCCCTGTTAAATAATGGATTTTGTTGGACCGCCGTAGATCTTGGAAAAGACCCAGGAACTTCAAAACGATACCTACCACCTCTTTATTGATTTTAAGGCCGCGTATGATAGCGTCTATAGAGACCAATTATAAAGAGTTATGTCTAGTTTTGGCATCCCAGAAACACTCGTCCGTCTGTGTAAGATGACAATGGAAAACTCACGTTGTTCCATCATGGTCGGAAAAACCTAACGGGTGCTTTTGATGTCAAAAAAGGTTTTAGACAAGGCGATGGGTTGTCTTGCGATTTCTTCAATATCATTCTTGAAAAGATTGTGCCAATGCAAAGCTCCAACGTTAACACCAGAGGCACAATCTTTCGAAAGTCCGTCTAGCTACTAGGATACTCAGACGACATTGACATAATTGAACACAGCATGATGTCAGTTTAGCATTTGTGAGACTTGAGACGGAGGCCTGGGTGGGTCTAGCGGTTAACTAGGACAAGACCAAGTCAATGTTGTCAACAAGAAAGGACAACCATCATCAACGTCTTGGAGCAAACGTCAAAATAGAGAATAGACAGATTTAACTTCGAGGTAGTTAAGGACTTTGTCTATCTAGGATCCGCTATCAACTCAGACAACAACACCAGCGCTGAAATCAAACGAAGAATCACTCTTGCCAATCGCTGCTTCTTTGGACTTAGAAGGCAATTGAGTAGTAAAGTCCTCTCCCGAGCAACTAAAGTGACGCTCTACAAAATCCTTATCATCCCGCTGCGCATGTATGGTAAAGACACATGGACCTTGACGACATCTGGTGAAAACGATTTGGGCTGCTTTGAGAGAACAATTCTTCTAGTGATCTTTGGTCCTGTCTGCATAAATGGAGAATGGAGACGAAGATTTAACCAAGAACTGTACGCGCTGTACAGCGACACTGACCTAGCCAGAAAAGTTAAGGTCCAACGACTTAGATGGTTATGTAGAGCGAATGGAAAATAATGCTCCAGCTCGTAGAGTCTTCGAATTCAAAACGGAAGGACATCGCAGAAGGGGAAGACCGCGACTCAGGTGGAGCACGCACTTGGTAGAGGACCTGAACCAACTTGGCGTGCGAAACTGTAGACAGCTGGCTTATAGATGTTTGTTGGGTGAGGCCCTGGTCTGACCTGGACTGTAGCGCCAGCATAAAAAGTTAAAAGACCACTTCTTCCTGTGATATTGAACGGTAAAAAGTTCAAAAACCTTAATTGACTCACTGACTTACTCACTGACTGACTTACTGATCATCAAAATTATGAAGCACCTCTAACAATAGCAGAAACTTGAAATTTGGTATAATGGAAAGTTTTCGAGTCTATACAAAGCAAAATAGAAAATTTCAATTTGCTCATTCAGGAGGCGTGGTATCCTCCCACTTTCATTTTCATTTCATTTTATGTTAATATAGTGAATGCGGTAACTAACTTTTCTCCAATAATTTGTATTTTTCTTTCATTTATAAAAAAATAAGAAAAAGAATGAAACTTTGTTAAACAAAAATCCTTATTTCATTTAGCTAACAAGGTTCTATCTGAACAATTAAACTTCTTATCATGACACTAAGTTCTATCAGGTAATTGGAACCTTATTGTTCTATGCTCAAATGCCGTAGCGTTGAGCAACAAGGTTCTATCCATTTTTTTAACTACGTTTAATTGCCAAATAATGAATTATTTTGTAGATTTTAAAATTCAGATCAACATAATTTAGTTCAAAATTTGTGTTTTCAAAAAATCGTGTGGATCCAAACAAAAATACAAAAGTTACAGACAAACAAAAATTCAATCTCTGTTTTCTCAAAAGTGACTTGTGTTCAGTAAGAACCCTATTGTTCTAAGGTCGCGATAATTAAAAATTGTTCTCGACTTAAAGTTGCACGAGCTGATGTCACTGTCATAAATTATCCGCAAATTTCAAACTACATCTAGAATGCGAACGTGACATAGCAAAAACCTGTCAATCACAAAATTCCACAGCAAAATTCTGACAATTTGGTGATGCGAGTGCGAGCCTGTTTTCAAATAGGATTAAACGTTAATAAACTGGATTTATTATCCGATTAAATCTGGAAAACATCACAAACCAGACAGAGAGAGCAGCATAGATATAGCGAAAGACAAAGAGATGCCGTCAACAGCCCTCATGACCCGGCCACATACGTACGGATGCTCTTGTACAACAAACTAAGTGAACCATCAAAAGTCGATTAGGATTTCCTCTGGAGCACAAAACTCATTTGTCGAAACCATGTGACTGTTCGTTCGCCAAATAAAGCAAATCAACACATGCAAGACTGCCACTGAACGCGCTCATTGTAAAAAATCCATTCGAATTGTATGTTGAAAGATGGGATGTTTTTTGGTCCTAACCTATACTCACTCAAATTTCGCTTATAACAAACAGAACTAAACTCATCCAGAGAAGGATGGATGAAAGCCGGTTTATGCAGGAATTTCGGGAATGAGCACCTGAGCTGGCTTAGCTTATATGGAAAAAAAAGAACTCTGAAAGTTATGAATGAAATTTCATTTAAACGGTTACGGGAGTCCGATCACATCCTCCAAAAACCCAGCTACAAATCTGAATTAAGACGTGAATGGAAAGCTGTTAATTAAATACGTTCAATGGCAGCATTCAGATTATGCTAGTTGTCGGTAAATGGGCTCGTACGTTCGGTGTGTAGCTGTGGCTCAAATGTGATGGAAAACTTTAGCAAAACTGGCAATGAATGGAACGTAAAAGTTTTCCTGTTGCAGTTTCTGTTTCTCTCATCCTCGTGCTAGACGAGTTTTCTGTCAGGAACATCCCAACACACATGCCTTCGTGAGGCGGTGGTGGTGCGTGGGCGTATGGAATGTTACCTATCGCAAAATCAGAATCAAAACCATAACCAGCCAATTTCCCTGACTGGTTCTGCTTTTGCAGCTTCTTCTTTGCATGGTTCCATTGTGTGGCAAATAAATTACTCTTCGAGAGAAGAATGTGACTTGAAATAGTTTTGATGCGATATACGCGATATGAACGAATTCAATGACACAAATTGCTTATCGCATTTATATAGACGAATCATTTCATAAGCGATCTCTAGAGCGCACTCTAAAGTGTTTTCGTACCTAAGCACATAAGGTTCATTAATTAAATGGGAAAGTGATGGATTTTAATTGGGTTGGCGTTGGCGTCTTCTTTGAGGTCGTAAATTTAAGGCATATGCAAATGCTCTACAAAAGAACGAACGGAAGTTCGATTTGTCAATTTGACAGTTAATTGGAGTGATTTACGACTTCTGACGTTTGCTTGTTCTTGAATTAAATTATTATTGGTTGGGAAGATTAATGTTACTATATTTACCCTTAGGCCTTTCAGTCATGTTGCTGTATACATATACTTGGTATTGATGAGGTTTTTTGCTTTCACTTCAATTTTCAGGCTTAAAGGCATATAACACCGAAGACCTTTTGAATTTTCAATAAGTTAGTTTAATGAAACGACCGAGACGAGACGGACATGAGCTTTTGTTTCAGGAGGATGAAGTTTTTCTTTGTGATTAATTAATGTTTAATGGGATACTTTGGTCCTTCATTGTCAAAATGTGTTGACAGTTTTCTATTGTCATCACTCATTAATTTTTTGTGTTTGGGATGAATTTGACTTTATAGAGTTTGTAAGGTCGTTCTTTTTTTCTGTTGTTTGACAACACATTAGAATTTATTAGCTGCTATAAAATTTTGGACAGGTTGTTTCAGGATAGCTATAAGCCTGTTAATGGTTTTTCGTTTGACAAGGACATGTTTTAGCCATTAGAGATAACAAAAGAAATTCACAGATTTTTAGCCGTTTTCATTTATTATGCTGATATAAACATATTTAAGTGGAATGAAAATGAATGGAAATGTCTTTATTTTATATTGTTGCTTCAATTGGCGCAGATTTTATGTTAACACCTTGAACATTAAATAAGGCTTTATCAAATTAAGTTGCTAAATGCGTAATGCCTTGATTTAAGATTGAAACCATTTACAAGAAGGATGTGTCCTTGCCTTTATGATGGGCGCACAGATGCTCAAGTAATGAAGCAAACGCCTAAGTTTTAAACCTCATGATTTAATGCAAAAGTCTGTCTGTTTGTGCCAATTCTGACTGAATTTCCAGTGATACATACAAATATCAGAAGAACGATGTAACCAACCTTGAACCTATTCAAAAAAGTTATAAACACATTTTTCTGTGGCTTTGTATCGTATGTTTACCAGCCAAAACTTCGTGCAATTGCAAATACTTCCGTTTTCAAGTAGAATCACCGAATGCTACATCAAACCAAAAGTCTAAATAAGTTCTCTCTAAATAAAAAGAATTAGTTTGTTCGGTTTCTTAGTTTTTGAAATATGTACATAAAATTGATAATTAATAAAATTGAAATTTTCATTAAAGCTCAAATGTAACTTGATTTCATTTTCAAATAGATGGCTAAAACCATAAGTGATTTCTAATTACATTTTCATCTTAAATGTTTTCTTCATCAATATTTCAAAAACAGTGTAAAATATCTTCTGATGAAAATATCTTGGTAGGTTGACGATGCATTTAGACCAACTTTTCATCAAAAGGTCTAGCTTGATAGTAGGTTAGGTTAGGTGAGGTTAGGTAAGGGTGGCTGTCTAGAAGTTGTTGACTCACTTATACCTCAAGGGTCCATTGTGATACCACTAGAGAAGTTAGGTACTCATGGGAGAGTAATGAACTTAAACAAACCATTTCGTACTTTTAATGAAGATAGAGAGACATTTTCTGTCGATCGTTCCAGTTCACTGGTATTATCGAAGAAAGGATTATCGAGATAGTTATTCCTTCTTTTGGAGATAGCCGGACATGAACATAGAAGGTGTTGGACTGTTTCCTCTTCATCTTCGTCCAGCAGCTTCTACAGAAGTCAATTGTAAAGACCCTGCGGCTCATAGCATGTCTACCCCTGAGGTAGTGTCCTGTTATGACCATAATTGTGGAGCTTATACTTTGTCTACTAAGGGAAATCAAGCCTTTTGACCGCTTCAGGTCTATGCTTGGCCATATTTGTTTGGTTGCTAGGCAGGTGGTGGCCTGGTACCATCTAGCATTTTTTGATTCTAGAGCATATTGTTTGAAAGGATGTTGCATGTAGCAAGTGGTGTTCCTAATGTTCCTATGTTGTGTCTTTGTCTAACAGCGGGCAGAACTGTTCCGGTTTGTCTTTCTGGCCCGGCACTCAAACGAGGTGAATGTTAAACTGTTCTGTAGTCTCATTCAAAGATGATAGTCAGTCGTGGACTATAAGAGAGTTTGGGAAGTCTATATGATAGACTGAGATTCAGTTGTTTCGAGGAGATACCACTTCCAACGCCACGTAGTAGTCGGTCTCTGAACTGTTTCTACAGAAGTGTTTCTAAAGAGATCTCGAAGGGATGGAAACATGGAAGTTATTATCGAATACTATTTTATATATCTGAAATTGTCTACGATAGTAGTATGACCAGTGTTGTTACTGATCTATTGAGAGGCGACTCTAAGCTTCACTCATGAGTTGGCTGCCACTGTTTTGGAGAAGATGTCAAGTGGTGTTTGGTTTAGAAGTACCTCTGTAGCTGCTGTTGGTGTTGAGCGAAGTGCTCCCGTAATGCACGTACCTGCTAACCGCTGGACTTTAATGAGTTTATTCAAATTTACCATCTTGTCCAGTGTGGTCCACCATACGACAACTGCATAAGTAAGTATCGGTCTGATTACCGAAGTGAATAGCCAGTGGGTCATTTTGAGCTTATGGACTTCTTACAAGTAAAAAGTGCTATAGTAGCCTTCTTTACTCTTTCATCAATATTTGCCTTCCAATTTAGTGTTTTATCTAAAATAAGGCCCAAATATTTAGCTTCGGGAAAGCTTAGATGCATTCCCTTACCCCACTTTGGAGGGTACCTTGATTCACCGATCTGGTGGTAGGAAAACTCCTCATACTGGAAGTTATAGTCTTGCTATTAAGCATGAGACTTATATGATGAATGAGTGATTTATCTATTAGCAGGTTGTCCATTGCAATTGTGATCGCCTGGTAGCTGACGGTGTTGAATGCTCCTTCGATATCTAGGAAAGCTACTAGGTTATAGCTTCATACTAAAAATATTAATGTTCTTTTTTTAATAATTTTTTAACCAAAAACCCAAGTGTACTGAAAACTCTTTTGATGCGTGAAAATCCAAACCTCAAAATGCATTAACAACATGCCGATACTTTTACAAAAGCAAAATTAATGAACCAATTTTTTAAATATTTAAAAAAAGGTAAACCACAGCCAGTTAATTGCTAACCGATAAATGTCGGATTTTCATTTTAAATTCAACTGAAAAAATCAAACCCTTAAATACAAATCTCATGCCATAACCAAAATTCAATCAAAAGGCTTTCGCACTTTTACCATCCCCAAATAAACTCATTTTCACTTGTTGCAAAAAATGAATAAATCAAAAAACAAACCTTATGCTCGTCCAAAATATTTCCATAAAACAAAAAAAAATCAAATACAAACGAAACATACCTTTGCCCGTTCCGACACTCACGTAAAGAAATATTAAAAAAAGGTCAACTGACTCATCAAATTAAACAACCTTTTTTGAATAGTTCCTCTCCAGCTTTTCTGTAGAATAAAAACAAAAATTTTGTATCCTCATTCAAATAAAAAAGCAATTCTCTTTGAAAAAAAAATAAAACTCTGCCAAAACTCATAACTTTTGAAATTTTCAAAGTGAAGAAATCCGAATAAAAATTCCGTTCGTTTTATGACCAGGAAAAAGTCACGAATAATAAAATACAACTTTGGTGATATAAGGCCGATAAATTTGTTCTGTTTTATGTTTTTCATAGGACTTTTTTGTCTCTTTTTGTGTGTGTTTTTGGACTCTCAATCAATAACAGCCAACGACAACCACAAAACACCGAGACACAAAAACCGACCCGATGTCACCTGTCACTCTTAATTAGTTTCTATTTGTTTTTATTGAACAACAATCTGCCATGCCATCGCAAGTACCCCAACCTTATGGCCATTCGAGTTTGAACCGACAAATTGAAATACACACCACATTTTTCCTAAATTCACTCGTTCCAAGGATCAAGTAGGAGGCATCGGCTGATAAACAGCTTAAAATAAATCAATCAGCAAGAGTGAATGGAATTTCTGATTATCAATTACGGGCGCGCTGGCTGCCGCCCAAAATATACAAAAACAAATAATAAATATCTAATAAAATAAAAGTAATCCTTGGAGTCAAGTTCGAGTCCCAATATTCAATTTGGAATTCGAATTGAAACAAAACAAACTGAATTTAAGGATTCATGTCCAACTGTGTCCTCCTTCTTCTAAAAATCCTCGTAATGAATTGAGTGTGTCGGAGGGGGCAAAAGTATTGTGTTATAAACAAGCATTCCATATTCCATGGAGCACGAAGACGACATTTGGATGTCGATTGAAATCACTATCGACTTCGGCAAAGTTCCAACTTAAGTAAAGAATAGTTCTCTGGGTCAATGCTGACACAATCATTCTATGACGTTCAAAAGAAAAAAAAACATGAAATTTAGAATGAAGTGCAAAAAAAATGATGGATGTAATGGATCGGGCTGTTTTGTTATTTTGTATTATCTTCTTCTTTTAAACCCAAAAACACAGACTTGACTTAGTATTTTTTTTTTTGGCGTTCAGAGAGGATTAACGTCAAAGGGTTTGATAGATGGATAAGGAACGTTATTTTCCTCTTAAGTAAGTGTATGGTATTCAGCTAATAATAGCCGGAATACTCGTTTTTTCTAAGAAGTTATCTTTCTTTGTGGAAATAAAGAGAAAAAAGCACGAAGGGACGACACAAAATAAATACAACAATATATACCAAAATGTAAGGAATAAGGATACGAAGAATAAAGGTTGATTTGATGAATTTTATTTGTTTAATAAATGCGTTTGGGGAACCTTTTGAATTTTGGTAATTTTGTAAAATATTTTAAGCAGAAAATTAAAAGAAAATATACTCTCTTTTTTTCTATTCTTCCGAACAAACAGTGTTGCCGCTTACAACTCGGCCCTCCTGACTTTACAATCGTCCCGATTGTTCCGTAACTGTCTCGTTGTATTAACGTATGGCTTTAGGTTGGCTGCTTCCCACACTCCCTTGTTAGGTACTTGAGTCAACTGAAACCCTTCCACGTCCCACACTAAATATCTATCGTTTGGGAAAACCTTCTCTATCTCGTATGGGCCCTTAAACTTGGGTATTATCTTCCTACACAATCCGGGTTGACTCTTAAAATTTTTAACCATCACGTATTCTCCTTCACTATACTTTTTACTGACTCTCTGTTTATCACTCATTTTCTTATTATACTCCTGAGATCTCAAAATTTTCCCAACGGCTTTTTCACGAATACCCTCCAAATCCCGTACTACATGATCACTCTTTAGACATTTCAAATTGTCCCCCAACAAATCTCCGAATAATAAGTAGCTTGGGTGCGCTCCAGTGCTTTTATGAATAGTATTATTCATAACGAATTCAATTTTCCGTAGTGCCTTATCTAATGTAAATTCTAAACCGCCACTGGTTATTTTAGCTAGCATCGGTGCTAAACTTCTATTTACACGCTCCACTTGCCCGTTAGCTTGTGGAGATGCAGTGGCAATTTTTATATGTTGGATATCATTTTCTTTTAAATATTCATGAAAAGCATTTGACGTAAATGCGCTTCCACGATCGGAAACTATTATTTTAGGCTTACTATAATAATTAAAATAATTCTTAAGGCAATTTATAACTTCACTAGTATTAGTGGAGCGAACCGCATACAACTTTGTGAAATTCGAAAAGGCGTCGATTATTAGAAACACATATCTTTTCTTACACGCCTTTAATTTTACTGGGCCAAAATGGTCAATATGGACCGTATCGAACGGCACATTGCCTTTAGGTATATTATGTAGCAATCCTTCGTGCATGCCACCTTTCCTTGAGTAAACGATGCATTTAAGACAGTTGTCTATATGACTTCTTATTTTGGTTTTCATGTTAGGAAACCAATAAGATTTCAATATGTTTTCTTGTACCTTGTCCACACCTATGTGACCCATCTCATTGTGGTATTTATACAAGATGCTATGTTCCATACAAGCGGGTACGAAAAATAAAATGTTTTGCTCACCTTTCTATATATTATACCATTACGTAGCTCATATGTTTTACTTTCTTCGTTCTGTAACCGTTCTTTAATTTTATGTATGCATTCGTCTCTATTTTGGCTTATAGACAGTGATTGCTCAAATGTGTTTTCTTCAAGTACCAAAATATTCGTTGTACGACTGAGGGCATCGACATGGGTCATTTTCTGACCACTCCTATGCTCGAGCGTATAGTCTGTTAAACGAAGTCTAACAAGAGAAGAATTAGAAATAGATTAAGAGAAAAACCGTCTCTGCAATGAGATCACTTAAGGAGTGAGAAAACCTAAAAAAAGAAAAGAGTAGCTCGTCCTGTGGTGAGGGGTCGTTTGAGGGCATTCTCGTTCGAACTCCTTACGAAGACGGTCGCAGTGGCGAGTTTGCTTGTTCAATTAATTCAATTTTATATTTTCAGAAGTGGGATCTAAAAAAAACATAAACCTGTTGCCTTCATAAACAAAACTATTTGTGCAAATATTGTTTAAAAACAGAAAGTGAGTGCAGTAGAAAAAACTAGTTTCGTCACCGAAATCTTGAGTGCTTGAGTGCGACTTTGCGTTACTGTAAAATTGTATGTATTTTTATGTGATCTTCCTTTTGTAAATAAAAACATCCCTCACTCAATTATTCCCTTTTTTTGCGAGTGTGATAGCAATAACCGTCAACCGTCACCAAAATCGATCTTGAGTGTTTCAGTGCGGCTGTCTATGTGTATATGCCTATGTGATCAGTTGTAAATAAAAACCTCCCTCACTCAATTAATCCCTGTTCTTGTGAGCGCGATAACTAGTTTCAATACCAATACCAAAATTGAGCTTGAGTTTTAGTGCGGCTTTGCTTGCTCACTTAACCTTTCTATACTCGCGCGTTTTGACAGTACACGTATACTCGCGCACGGTCTCTCAGACCGAAATCTTATCTCGTCTACATTTTCGTGAATATGTATTTTCCAAATTGTTTTTGCGGTTTATTTTAAAGAAAGTAATATATTTAAATGAAACAAATAGAAAAACATAGCAAGTTTGAACTTTATTCGGTAGCAATTACATTTTATGCAAGCCTCTCAAAAAATTCAGTTTTTTTTGGACCTTAACTTATAAAATAAAAATAAATATTTGTCTCAATAAAAAATAAAAAAAAAATTGTTAATTCATTGAAAACAAATAACAATAATTATAAAAAAGTATAAAAAGAGATTTAGTTTTCATAATTGTTCAAATCGTAGCAATCTGAACATACCATTAGTGCATGGTCAAAAAACCAATTCAAAACAGTTCCTAGAAATATTGTATATGTAAAATATATATATACACATATATAAAGTATATACATACACATAAGCATATGCAAAATATAAACACCCCTAACGTAATACAAAATTTACCACCCACTGTTTCTTCTAAAATTTGAAAATTTCTTAACCAAAAACTCTAACACCTGTACTCGCATCGGTCTGACAGACCGAAAACTAACAAAATATGCAACAAGTCTACCTAACAGGTGCGCTTGCGCCCATCTAATCGAAAGAAAATACTTATTTAGGAAGCTACTCAGAATTTCATAAAGACAGCGATTTTATTTTTCAAGAAAACTAAGAATTAATGATTTGTCGGTCTGAGAGACCAATGCGCGAGTATAGGAAGGTTAACTACAAATTGTATATACGTATATTTTCCCTTGTAAATAAAAACATCCCTCTCTCAATTTGTTATTATATCTGCTAGTGTGAAGCACGATATTTAAAACCAGTTTCGTGTTTTTTGTTTTTGAGTGTTATCGTCGCGTCGGCGTCGTCGGTTAGTTACATATATTTAAAACTGAATCTAACAATGTCGAGAAAACGAAAGGCGACCGAAGGTACAGTAACCGAAGAAGAGGGAGGAGTAGATGGAAATAGTTTGCCATCGTTGTCGTCGTCGTCGTCGTCGTCGTCGACGTCATCGCATTCGTTATTACGTTTCGGCACATCAGAGTGCAATAGTATGCTGCCACCGTTTAATCCCTCGGTGAAAAATGGACTCAATGCCAGTATGTGGGTAAGTGCCATAACGAATTTCAAGAAAATGTTTCGGTGGGATGACATCACCACCATTTTTTATGGCTCTTTGAGGCTCGAAGAAGCAGCAAAGATTTGGTTTCAAACACAAAATCATTTCACCACATGGGATCAATTCGGAACAGCCATAATAAGGGCTTTTCCTACAATGGTAGATGAGTCGGCTCTCCTCTTAAAAATAATGACCCGCACAAAGAAAGAGAACGAGAGCATAGAAAATTATTTTTACGAGGTGGTAAGCCTCTGCCAAAGCACCAAAATGACGGAAAGTTTAACGATGAACTACGTCATCTCGGGTTTAAAAGACGAAAGCCTCATCAACATGCTGACAGCGTCATCTTGTCAGGGCTTAAACGATCTGCTCCCTAAAATTAAAAATTACATTCTTATTAATGAACAAAAAGAGAATAGAAATAAATTTTTTGAAATTATGCATAAAGCGAGCTCGTCGAGAGCAACGTCTTTTGGAAGCCAAAACCAAGAGAAACGTAGCTTAGTCAAACGCTGCTTTCTGTGTAAGAACGAAGGTCACCTTGCACGCGACTGTAAACACAAAATTAATTCCGAAAAATCTAACAAAACTTGCTTCAATTGCCAAGGTAAAGGACACTATGCCAACGAATGTCGTCAGCCCAAAAAACGTCGCGTCATAAATAATACTCAGCATAGGGTCGCAAAATTATCAACCACAAAGGACGAAAGTCTTATGATGGTAATTACGGTGGGACAGCAGACGGTCCGCGCCTTTATCGATTTAGGAAGTGATTGTTCAACGATTAAAGCGAGCATTGTCAGCAAAAATAATTTTAAAATGACACCAACAACAAACACTTTGACCGGTTATGGGGGTGCAAAAGTAGTTCCAATAGGAAAAATTTTAGAGTGGGTTAAAGTGGAAGACGTAAACATTAAAATATGCATTTTAGTAGTAAACGACGAACAACAAGACCAAGATATGATCGTGGGAAGGAATTTCCTGGATTCACCTTCAGTCAGCCTAGTCAGAAAGGGGGGAAAGCTTTTTATATCAAAAGAAGAGACTGCTCCACTATAGCTAGGCCAAGAAGGTGGAGGGGAACATAAGTCAGGTAAATTTAATGAAGAGAACATCAAGGTGAGCGATTCGGTAAGGAAGGAAGAAAAACAGGCTCTTGTTCAATTATTAGAAGAGTACAATAAATGTTTTGCCGTTAATCTAAGTGAGTTAGGAAAGACTGAAATAATTGAAATGAACATTAAACTTAAGGAAGACACTATAATCAAAAGCAAACCATACCGAATACCATACCATCTGCGAGAAATTCTCGACAATCAAATTGATGACCTCTTGCGAAATGATATCATCGAACCCTCCACCTCAGAATATTCAAGTCCAGTTCTCCTAGTTTTGAAGAAAAACGGCAGCTATCGTATGTGCGTAGATTATAGAAAAATTAATGCTTATACCGTTCGTGAGACTTCTCCAGCCCTAAACGTCGAAGAAGGAATAAATATGATGTGCAATGGAGAGCTTTTCATCGTACTGGACTTAATGAGTGGTTCCCATTAGTGAATCAAGTCGACAATACACTTCATTCGTCACAGATTTCGGGCAGTTCCAGTTCAAAAGAGTCGCATTTGGACTTACTAATGCACCGGCAGTATTCTTACGGCTTATGAATATAGTAAAGCAAAAGATGGGGAAATCAAAAGTTTTAATCTACATGGATGACCTAGTATTATTTGGTTCAACAGTCGAGGAACTACTGAACACCCTGCGAAAATTATTAGATATTCTAAGAAGTCTGGGCTTAACTTTAAATATCGATAAATGTGAATTCTTCAGGAGAGAAATAAATTTTCTTGGGCATAAAATCAGTAAAGACGGAGTTCAGCCAGGTGATATTAAGACAATGGCAGTGAAAAATTTTCCAAAACCTACAACATCAAGGGAAGTAAAACAATTTCTCGGTCTGTCAGGGTATTTTCGTCGTTTCGTAGAAAACTATGCCACCATTGCCGCGCCACTAAACAATCTACTTCGCAAAGACGTAATATTTCATTGGAATCAAGAACAACAGATGGCGTTCCAAACTTTGAAAGATCGACTTTGTGAGTCACCAATTTTGTCAATTTATAACCCTTCACTTCAGCACCAACTTCATACTGACGCTAGTTCTCAGGGACTTGCAGGCGTTTTAATGCAAATTGACGAAAATAAACTTAGAACAGCTGTGGCTTACTTTAGTAGAGCTACTAGTGATGCTGAAGCAAAATTTCACAGCTACGAATTGGAAACACTGGCTGTAGTCGAGAGTCTGGAAAGATTTCGTTATTATTTGCTCGGCAAACATTTTCAAATTTATACCGATTGCAATTCCCTTAAAGCCACACAAAATAAAACAAATCTTATCCCAAGAATAGCCAGGTGGTGGCTTAAAATACAAGAATATGACTTTGAACTAATTCATCGCCCTGGTACCCAACTACAACATGTTGATGCCTTAAGCCGACACCCCGTAGAGCAAGCAACAGAAGTAGATGTCGCTGGGTATGAAATTGCAGCTATAACAGTCGATGAAGATGATTGGATAACAACACTTCAGATACAAGATATGGATCTGAAAGAAAAAATTCAAATTTTGAGAGAAGCGCCAATCGAGAGTAGCAAACGAAAAGAAGTTGAAAAAGAATATATCCTAAAGAATAACCGTTTGTACAAAAAGACGCCAGATGGGCGACGTTTCGTAGTCCCGAGAGGAGTTCGATGGCGTATAATCAAATCAGCCCATGACGATGTTGGGCATTGTGGTCTTGAGCAGACCTTAGAGCGAATACGAAAATTATATTGGTTCCCAAAAATGCGAACGGTTGTCAAAAAGACTCTCGATTCCTGCATAAACTGCCTCTATAACAGACGTGGAACCGACGAAAACGGTATCAAATACATCCTATTGAAAAACGGGCTCTTCCATTCTTTACAATACACCTCGACCATTTGGGACCATTCCCCAAAGGAAAAAATGGAAATGTTCATATCCTAGGAATCATAGATGCTTTTTCCAAATTCATTATTCTGCGTCCAGTCAGAAATACTACAACAAAAGCCGTTATTAAGGTCTTGCTGGAAATTTCACAATTCGTCGGTATGCCAAATCAAATAATAAGTGACAGAGGAACAGCCTTCACTTCAAAACAATTTAAGGAATTTTGTCAAGTTCAATGCATAAAACATGTACTGATAGCAGTACGCACACCACGAGCTAATGGACAAATAGAAAGATATTTCCGGACTGTAACATCATCACTGGCGAGTTTAACGAAGAATGTTAATGGAAAAGATTGGGAAGAACACGTCCCGGCGGTACAGTGGGGTTTAAACACAATGCGTCATCGAATAACAGACAGGACTCCACAACAATTGATATTTTCATTCACGCCTCAAAACCATCTTGGAAACCAATTGAGTCTTGCCCTGCACAACGACGAATCTGACAGTGATGACGATATTCCGATTGAAGAGCTAAGACGTCAAGTGAAGAAACGGATGGACGATATGAGCGCGATTCAAGCGCAACGTTTTAATAAAGATCACCGCCAACCAAGAGAGTACCGAGAAGGAGATCTGGTTCTATTATTAGCAGAACATCCCGCGACCGGAGAGCCAAGAAAGCTTTTAACTCGTTACAAAGGCCCCTATGTCATAAAGAAAAAATTAGAAAACGATCGATACGTAGTGACAGATACAGATACAACGCAGATAACACAAAAAAGACTAGAATCCGTTTATACTGCTGAGAAAATAAAACCCTTTTGTGACTTACATAGTTTTGAAGAACATGAATTCGGTGACACACCAGAACTAGATTCCGATTAAAAGTAAATAAGTAACGTTGAAGTTTTTAATACGTTCATTAGAGAAGATTTGAGAAAAATATTTTTATGTTTCTTTTTTTAAATAATTTCTTGAATAATGTCTTTTAATTTTGTTAATTTCTATCCCTTACCTTACGTGAATTTCAATTTCATTATTTTTAATCCCAAGGTTCCATTTTCGTTTATTACAAAAAAGATTGAATATTCTTAACATTTTTATTTAAATTGAGCTAATAAAGAAGTCATAATAAGGAATACCAAAATATCTTTAAATCGAATTGAGAAGCATACTACTTGAGAGTTGAGCACTCGAAAAGTTGAGGTGCCTTGAACGATCAGGCTGGTGCTCAGATGACCCACGAAACGAACTATGACTTGAATGATCGTAAGGTCACGACTTGGTAAGCTTTGTATTTGGGTATTTCCAGAGAAGAGATGAGCTATGTGCTCGAAAACTTGAGGTTGTAATGAATAGAAATAGATAAGCTCTGTGCTTGGAAATCTATGGTGTCCTTGACAAAACGGATGAGCTGTGTGCTTGAAAATCTGTGATGTTTTGGGAAAATAGATAAGCTGTGTGCTTGGAAATCTATGGTGTTCTTGACAAAACGGATGAGCTGTGTGCTTGAAAATCTGTGATGTCTTGGGGAAATAGATAAGCTGTGTGCTTGGAAATCTATGGTGTCCTTGACAAAACGGATGAGCTGTGTGCTTGAAAATCTGTGATGTCTTGGGGAAATAGATAAGCTGTGTGCTTGGAAATCTATGGTGTCCTTGACAAAACGGATGAGCTGTGTGCTTGAAAATCTGTGATGTCTTGAGGAAATAGATAAGCTGTGTGCTTGGAAATCTATGGTGTCCTTGACAAAACGGATGAGCTGTGTGCTTGAAAATCTGTGATGTCTTGAGGAAATAGATAAGCTGTGTGCTTGGAAATCTATGGTGTCCTTGACAAAGACGGATGAGCTTTGTGCTTGAAAATCTGTGATGTCTTGTGTTAAAAATAGATAAGCTCTGTGCTTGGAAATCTATGATGTCCTTGACATGGACAGGTGAGCTGTGTGCTTGAAAACCTGTGAGGTCTTGGAAAATAAAGATGAGCTGTGTGCTCGGAAAATCTATAACGTTTTTTGAAAAGAAGCTCTGTGCTCAGTTTATTAAAGAAAAAAAAACAAAAAAAAAAAAGAAAAAAGAAATAAATAAATAATAAAAAAAAAAAAAAAAAAAATATATATATATATATATATAAATAAATAAATAATAAAAAAAAAGACAAGAAAATAAAATATAAAAACTTGAACTCATTGAGGACAATGATGAGTCGGATGGCCGAGTTGTTAAACGAAGTCTAACAAGAGAAGAATTAGAAATAGATTAAGAGAAAAACCGTCTCTGCAATGAGATCACTTAAGGAGTGAGAAAACCTAAAAAAAGAAAAGAGTAGCTCGTCCTGTGGTGAGGGGTCGTTTGAGGGCATTCTCGTTCGAACTCCTTACGAAGACGGTCGCAGTGGCGAGTTTGCTTGTTCAATTAATTCAATTTTATAAGTCATAGTTTTGTAGGTCTAGAGCCCACCTAGCGATCCTCGGATTAATTTCCCTTTTATTTAAAGTAAGCGTAAGCGAATTACAGTCGGTCACGATCTTAAATTTTCTTCCATGTAAATAAATTCTGAAACGCTTAAGCGCGTAAATAATGGCCAGGGTTTCTAGTTCGAAGCTATGGTACTTACTTTCGCACTCAGTTGTACGCTTGGAATAATATAAAACTGGGTGAAAGATTCCATCTTTCTTTTTTTGCATCAATATAGCCCCAAACCCCAGCGAACTTGCGTCGCAGTGGAGTTCAATTTCGTCATGAGGATCATAAATGGCTAAAATAGGGGAATCAATCAATTTTGCTTTTAAAATTTCAAAAACTCTCAATTCATTTTCTCCAAACTTGAATTCTGCACCTTTACGTATTAATTTATAAAGTGGTTCAGCCAGTAAAGCAAAACCTTTGATGAATTTCCTGAAATAGGAGCAAAGTCCCAAAAAGCTATGGACCTCTTTTATATTACGCGGAACCGGAAAATTTTTAACCGACTCAACACCTTTTTCATCTGGTTTGATGCCTTCATTTGAAATTCTGTATCCTAAATATTGTATGACTGGAGATAAAAATTTACATTTTTCCCAACGCAACTCTAAATTGTTCCTAGCTAATTTATTAAAAACTTCTTCCAATATATTTAAATGCTCTTCTATTGACTCGGTAGCGATCATAATGTCGTCGAGATAAATTGCTACTTTACCTTCTCGAATAAGTTCACAAAATACTTCATTTATAAACCGTTGAAAGGTCGAAGAAGCGTTTTTTAACCCAAACGGCATTCTGAGGAATTCGTACTGACCCATCGGAGTCACGAACGAGGTAATTGATTCCTCCTCTATACATACATGATAAAATGCGCTTTTTAGGTCCAACAATGAAAACACGCTTTTGTTGGCTAACCTATCTAGTAAGTCTTCAATATATAGTATATATAGGATAATTAGGTGCGGGTGCATAACTTCACAGGTCATAACTTCACATGGGTCATAATTTCACCTCTAGTGGGTTATAATTTCACTTTTTTCGGGTGAAATTGTTTACCACCTTAGGTGAGCAATAATTTCACCTGAAATTCGGGTGAAATTATTTCCCACCTATTTTGTCATTCCACGGCGCGCGGCCGGCGCAGAGAATCTGGCCCCGAAGTCAGAAGTCCCGAAAATGGTTTTCGGGACTAATGACCCACTAGGGTGGGTTATAAGTGCCGAATTTTATTTTGGGACTACTTACCTACTATGATAGGTCCAGACATTAAATTCGGGGTTTCTGACCTTCGCGATAAGTTTTAAACATTTTCTTAAGCAATAAATTGAGTGGACAGTTTTTACATATTATTTTCAATGTTTTTTCAGTGCATAACGGTTGAAATATACCGCATGCTCTAAGTCTATGTGACGTAAAGGAAACTTTTTCCAATGCAAACGATCTTCTGAACGTTGGTATTCGGTAAGGTGAGAGTAAGGCAAGCAAACTGTACTTGAATCCAGTTTCATCTTATTGCACCTTTTTGTCATCTAAATTAACTGAGCTGTTTCAATGACATTAAGAGCTCCTTCGAAAAGACATTTTTTTATTGATGGGATGTTCAGTGTCCTTGCATCATGTGAATGCAGGCGGAAGCACTATTTTTCAATGCTATCAGTCGCCAATTTCTATCAAGAAAAAGTATTCATGATTAAGTTTTTCAATACTTAACCTTTACTCAACAATCAGTCTTAAAAGTTTTAGAAAATTGTATTACGAATCTTGAGCTTGAACGTACAAATGTAGCTGCAGGCATAACTACTAGCGAGCGAAGCGAGCGCAAAAAATTTTGCCCAAAACAGAATCAAATTCACACCCCAAATTGATTCTCTTTTGGGCAAAATTTTTTCCGCTCGCTTCACTTCCAATCAACACAAATCGAATTTAAATGTTACAGATCGTCATCATGCTCGAAATGAATCATTGCACTGCAGCACCTGCTTGCCAGACACTAGTATGCATTACAAAATGTGTGGTGGTTGCTTTTCCAAATTAAAGAAAACGACAACAGCGTTGAAAATTGAATTGCTCATCACGCCAGAATAATTCAGGTTTTGGTAGACAAATTATGTATAAGTAAATAGTACAAAATGATAATTTCTTGCAACTGTAGGAAAGAGTGAAATTATATCCCAATTTGAATGGGACATAACTTCACACAGAAGTGAAATTCTGGCCCACAAAAATGTGAAGCTAATTCTAAACTTAGATGGGACACAACTTCACCCGAAGAAAGTGAAATTATAACTCACTAGAGGTGAAATTATGACCCATGTGAAGTTATGACCCGTGAAGTTATGCACCCGCACCGATAATTATCCTTCAGTGTAACTTTATTTAGCGTTCTGTAGTCAACGCAAAGCCGAATATCTCCTGACTTTTTTCTTACTAAAACAATCGGAGAAACGTACTCCGATTTACTCTCCCTTATAACCCCTGATTGTACCAAATCGTCTACTATTTCCTGAACTTTGTTCTTTTCTACATAGGATAATCTCCTAGGTGAGCAATGGAAAGGCTTTTCATTTACCAACCTAAGTTTCATATGAACAACAGTTTCCGGTAAATCGGGACGATCGTAGCACATAAATTTTCTCGTCATTTCATTAAATCTTGTTTTAAAAACATATGGTTTGTCATCATTATCCAATGACTCAATTTCTTTTTCTTCTATTTGTATATTCATAAAATTTTTACATTCATTTGTGTATGATTGATTTTCATTCATTTCATCATGTTTTATTTCATTACTTGTTAACTCATTTAAAATCTTCTTAGGTTCACTCATTTGTTTATCTTTATCTAAATATTTTCTTAATCTCAAAGATGCTAAGTTTAGAAAATCTCTACCAAGTATACTTCCAACATTCATTGTTTCGTTGTTTACAACAAATAGCTTCAAGTTAATTTCTTCATCTTCAAAATAAATACTACATGCAACACATCCTATTATTCTTAATCGACTTTTATTGATACCATATATGTTAATTTTAAAATTATTCATTTGAAAGATAAAGTTTTTAGGCACGAGCTCTTCTTTAATAACGCTAACCGGACTGCCAGTGTCTAATAATGATCCTACTAACATTTTATAAGATAAGTAATTGATTTTAAAAATAAAATATAATTTCCTTACGAATGGATTTTCATCTTCTGCTAGTTCGGTGGTGTTAATGTTGTGCAAAACTACTGCCTTACGTCTTGGGCAGTCTGCAGCTAGATGTCCTGTTTCTGCGCAAATATGGCATGCTCCAAAGGGACGTCTCGGTTTGCGGCACTCATTCGCCATGTGGCCCAGAGGTTGCAATTGTAACACCGCACTTGCTTTTGGTTCTTCCTCTCATTTTCAATCGCTCGTTGGGAAGTCGTTGGGTCACTCATCGGAACTTTCTTCGGTAGTTGAATTTTGGAAAATGCCCACGATAAAAGTCTAACGTCAGTAAAACATTGCATGCGTACTTGCGCACGCAGCCCATACTCGGGAATACCTTCGATGACGGTCTCAATTAATTCTTCGTCTTTAATTTGTAGTTCATTGGCCAATATAATTTTCTCGTGTAGATATCGCTGGAAGGGTTCAGAAACTTGCCATTTTCTAGCCTCATATTTTCTATATTTTGTCAGACGGCTCTCATGGACTGAAAACATTTCTCCCATTTCCTTCAATATCTCGTCAGGAGTTAATTTGATGATGTCATTTTTAGATTGGAACCATTTCATCGCGTTTCCTTTTAACTTTCCAGAAATCAGAATTCTACTGTTGTTGCTATCTAAATTATAGGTTTCGATTATCGCTCTCAATTGAGTTTCCCAGTGTTTGAATGACTCTCCGTCAAAATCTGGAAGCAGATCTCTTATTCCAGTCGTTAATATATTCTGTGTCTGCCTCTCGTTGTCATTTGTCTCTCGTTTTTTTTAAAACTCATTTTCTTTCTTCAGTTTTTCGTTTTCTATTTTGTACGTCTCTACCTCTCGTTTTAATATTTCGATATCTTTCTTCAGCCATTCGTTTTCTTTGTTCAAAACTTTATTCTCTCTTCTTTGGATTTCTATCAGAGTATATCTAATAATGAGTAGGGAAACTCAGCATAATTTCCTTATCAGTTCACATTTATTCTCACACAGATAGTAGAAATAGATGACAATAAGAAACTTAAAGGAAGGAAAGAGAAAAGACATACGCTCTTTTGCTTTTTTCTTTATTCTTTTTCTTTGTTCACAACTGATAACGATCATTGCTCATCGCCTTTGAAATTACACTACAATAATAAAAGCAACCCCCATACACAATCTCTGTTTGCGTTGCCACTATTGACGAAATCGCATCATATGTTGCGTTGAAAAACATATAGCAGTTATAAGGAATCCATTCTGGCAACGCATGATATTATGTTGGAAGGAAAGAAAAAATGTTTCATTGCTCATCGCCTTTGAAAGTCTGTGAGAGAAAAAAGGAAAGATGCAAGGGATGAACGCATAGTCGAAACTTCTTGCACATACAGTTTTACATAAGGAATTGATTTGACTGTTTTCACTCATGGAATTGTTGTTAGGTTTTTAATTGCAAATTTGTGATTGTAATAGTGACTACCACTTTTGCAAAAGAGTTTCCCTACTCATTGTTAGATATACTCTGATTTCTATGTCTTGTTTCAGTAATTCAGACTCTTTTTTCATGTAATTGAATTCAATCTTTTTGTTTTCATCTCTTCGTTGATTTGGGTTCTCCTTCACAGTCTGTTTTTCTCGATCATTTTCGCCTTCGACGTCGCCGTAGCTCTCATAATCGTCGTTGCTCTCATTATTGTTGTTGCTCTCATTGTTGTCATTGTCGTCCTCATCGTTGTTGCTCTCAAGGGGTAGTTTTCACCGCAATTATGCACTGGGATGGAGAGTAAGCGAAGTATAAGTTCGCTCTTGCTGCCTGTTGTCTTGTATTTTAAACTCTGAAGCCACGCCTTCAGCTGCGCAGCTGTATAGTGTTTAAATTTGTCGATTTCGGTGTGTATATCCATCGTTGCTTTACCGTTTTATTTGCGCGTCGTTTTTAGGTTTTATTGCAAAGTGAAACGTTGTTTGTTATTTGCGCGTCGTTTTTAGGTTTGCAAATTGAAAATTTACACTGTAATTTCACAATCTTGAATCGTCAAGAAGCCACAAAAAGTATTCTACTTAGTTATTCAAAGACAAATTCGTCGAATTCAGAGCAAGGGAGCACGACTTTTTTTCACATAAAAAGCTTTAAGCGCGGGGAATTTTGGGGTGGATTTACATCCCACTTCTGAATTAAATGCGTCCGTTCGTTAATTAAAAGACCACAATTCACGTTTTAATATAATTATAAAGTTTATTTTATTTAAATAGATTCTTTAATACACGTCTTGATTCTTCAGCGGTTTACACAAAACTGCCTGATTGCTTACTACTACTCACTGGCAGTCCTCTCTTTTTTTCTCTTCTTCCGAACAAACAGTGTTGCCGCTTACAATATATTTAAATTCTCTTTCTATTGAAACCACCCTAACCTATCATGACACATTAGAGACAAGAGCACCAACTCAACACTCTGCCATCACCTAAGGCCACATAGGATTTATCATAGGAGGAGTAGGAGTACTTACCATTCAGCGTTAGCAAAAGGATCGTACAAAAACGAAGTGATAACTTTTCTATTGCTTTTCTTTTTACATTACAACGCTTTTAGTGTAGTTCTTCTTAAGATGTTGTTGTTCCTCAATGTATCCTTATCCTCAGAGGACAATGTAACATTAGGCGAATTGAAAGAGAAGCGACACAACTCAGCCAAGGAGAGTCCTTAAAAGCTTCAAAGATTTGCTTTATAGTTTTCTTCTCTTGCAAACAATCCAAAAAGCGAGTGTGTTTGAGTTGGAAAGATGCGCGTCAATAAACAGGCCCACAAAATGTGATGTGTTCTGGCGATGTCAACCAAATACCTTGTAGCAAACGGCACGAGTGTCGGTGTCTACCGTCTACATCTTTCGTTGCGGCCTTGTACACAATAAGTTAGGATCGCGAATGGATACGTATATTTTTGTTTGTTTGTGAAACACGCTCTCCGCCACTGTCTGACTGTTTGAACTGAACGAAACGCTGAAGTCAATTTTGTAAATTTAAGGCTTTGTTGTGTTGACAAAGTCGCTTACACACTCGCTGCCGCCTAGCGGTTTTGTCAATTTTATCTCCTTTGCCTGAATTCGTTTTCAAATGGAGATGCGCCCCACAATCAACTTAGCCAGAGTTTAAAATTTGCGATTCGTGAAGGATTTCGCAGACATTGATTTTATACTGCGCGATATACGAGAGGTGAAATCTACACTAGTCAAAACAATTAAGGGAACACTTGGAAAAACTCAAAAATTGAGTTGTTTTTTATAAGGCTGTATCTCAATAGAAAAAAGTCGGATTGAAGTGAAATAAAAAGTTTTTCAAAGATTATCATTTTTTCTTTTCAAGTTATTTTGAGTTAAAAAAGTACCGTTAGTCGTTTTTGCTTGAGCGTAAAAAATGTTCACTCAATTTCAAAATCAAAAAAAAAAAAACTTTGAGTTGTCATAAAATGAGCGGAAAGTTTTTTTCAATCCAACCAATCTAAGGCTGCGCGTACAGTAATGCGAGAAAACGATGCGATGCGAGAAGCGTTTGTATGCGAGAAAAATATTAACATTGATTCTTATGAGCTTGCGTACAGTGAAGCGATATCTTGAGCGAGTTACTCGCATAGCAAATCGCTTCAAAACTCTCCCGACCAGTTTTTCAAACGAGTTGAAGCGAGATTGTTTGTTTTAAATTTGATTGTGACGTTTGAAAAATAGAATATTTATTTATTCCAGCTTGTGTTGTGTGTTTTCGAATTTGTTTTGGTGTATGAAAAATACTAAATAAAGAACATGATGAATTTATTCTTTCTTAATTGGAAGTAAATATGTTTTTTCATCCTTTTTCTTTCCTTCAACGTCCGGAAATATAAATTTTCTTTAAAAAAATAATTTTCTAATGATGACATGACTCCATTTTCTTGACACTTCTAGTCGCTTTTACTGTGCGCACCATCTCGCATCTAAAACGCTTCTCGCATCGCTTCTCGTATTGGTTCTCGCATCGCATCGCTTTCTCGCACTACCGTACGCGCAGCCTAAGATTCAATTTGAGAATTTTGCTGGCTATAATTCATTGTTTGGTTCAGATCGCTACAATTTTTGTTTCTATTCAAAAAATGGGTTTACATGCAAAAACACAATTTTGACTTTGGACATTAATAACTCTGCTTTTTTTTACTGAGATACAGCCTTATAAAAAACCACTCCATTTTTGAGTTTTTCAAATGTTCCTTTAATTGTTTTGACTAGTGTATTTGATTTTGAATTTGTTATTCGGTTTGATTATGGAGTAGTATTCTTTTTTTGAACTCGTAAATTTGCATATAGGAAAATTTGTTGAAGGAAATTTATTCAAAGTTCAGCTGGTAAATAGGGGTTTAGCAGAGAGAAACGTCTACAGCGACTGACATGCCATGTCAGATTGGGTCTTCGATAACAATCGGGGATATCGATATTGGCATCGATTTCTTTACATATTATATTTATCTCGGAGCTATGTGTTGGTAGTTTTCTTTGGTTTCTTCAGGGCTTTTTATTCATAAGAATCTCGAAAACAATGACGTGATATCATTTTGTGTTGTTGTTTTTTCCTATTAAACAAGAACATCACGCAATAAAAATATTAAGAGAAAAAAATATTGAATGGCTAACAGAGATATAGAAGTAATGTGAGCAAATCCCGAGGGATGAACTAAATATAAGGAAAAGCAAATCATTTTGGCAGTTATGTTTTGTTTCTTTTGTTTCGTTAATAATAACTCAAATGCTTAAATAACTATGTATGTCGAATTGGTTGTTAGTTATTTTAGAAAATTCAATATTTGATGGACTTTCCAAATCATAGGCACACACTTATTTAAGAGAATGTGGCAGGAAAATGGCACTTTGATAATTGCCATTTCTTGATGTTTCATGATAACTACATTCAGATTATTATTGATTTTGCATTTTCATTAGTCTATCAATGCAAGTTTAACTCATTTCCAAGCTCTGGTTGTCAAGATTTTTGCGTAAAATATTCCTCCAAAGGGTATTCCTACATTGACAGAAGATATTTGGGCCACATCAACGCATGACCGGTTAAATCAGTGTACACTTGCACTTATGCTTTCCTTTAAGAGCTCAGATTCAGACATTTTTTTGAAAAGGCAAAGACCATTGCTTCTGAACAAGTGATTCATTTTCATCCTCCGTTTCTGTTGAAGAAATTCCAAGGAATTTGTTCATTTAAATTAATTAATTTACCTCACTACACAGACACACACAGTGAAGCAAATAAGATTTTTCTGAATGTTTGTTTTATTTTTGAATAAATCAATTTTTCTTATAAATTCCATTTTGTTTGCTACTTGCCTTGGCAAATTTTCATTTCACAGTCAAATAAATTAAATTCTTGGCAGTTGAATTGAAAAAGCAAATATGATAAATCATTTTGGTCATTCAAGGAGATATCAAATTTTCTTAATGTACATTTTCCGTGCAGATTATTATTTTTGCTTCGATTCAGTCAAACAAAGACTAAAAAATATTTCACAAGAGATACTTTGTTTGATTTGAAAAACAGACAATGGTCTGTCATTGAAAGAGAAACCAAGTTCCTGAAATTGTACAAGGATGACAAGGAATAATGTCACACTCTGTTAATTTATTAAAAGTACCAGAAACTGTTGTGATTCCTCCCCAAGCGCTCTTATCATCATTGTTCCTTGTATCAAAAAGCACTTTTAAGCCTTTTAATGGTTGATAACTTTTAATTAGGCAAACTTTAATATTTATTTCCCCACACATGAAGGAAGTTCTTCCCTCAAAATGTTCAGCATGTTTCGCCAAAATAAATTCATACCAAGGTTGAAAACCTTTGCTAAAATGTATTGCTTTTCCCATAACTCATACTCCAAGACACTTTATTACAAACACATGTCGACCTTTTTTCTCGTCAAGTGTGTTCGCTGCGTGTTGCTATTGCTACACATTAATTTCCTTCCAAAAAATATACCTACTCACCCAAAATATAACTTTTAACCTTGATCCAAAAAAAAAAAAATCGCCAAACACAAATGAAGGCACTACAATAAATATATCAACTGCCACTTCAATTCAACAGCTGCAAAAAAAAGGAACACCAAACATTTTCAAATACAAATTGTAAAAAATAGGAAATTTACGGGTTTTAATTAAAAATTCGCCAATTGAATAATCCCACAGACAAATTCATTCGAAATAAATAGAATTGTGATTCGACAACATAAGGCTGCCATCAACACAATCAAAAGCAATGCCATAATTTAGGTAGTTTCCTTGCTTGCTGCCGCCTTTTTATACCAACTTCTGATGATTGCTAATAAGAAAATCCCCAAAAAACCATTGCATTCGCCCGTACAACATGGTTTTGGTTTTTGATTTCAGATTCTGGTACCTGCTAGAAACGGCCTTAAGGGGATGGTAGTACTCTTACTTCGTTCATCAGACAGGACCACTCTAGGAGCGGAAGGACGCTATATTCTATGGTTTATTGAGGTCAAAGTGTGCCCAAGAATCATGTGGCAGAATAACAAAGTGGTTTATGCGGTGCGTATTTTGTTAAATTACTGAACAGTGAGAGTGTTTTACCTCACAAGGCGAGAGGCCCCCCAAAAAGGACCAGTAAACGGAAAAAAGAGAATTATAGGTGGCGTGTGTAATTTAATCTTTCAGGGCGGATATATTTCTGGGTATACCTCGAGGTAAATGTACAGGAAGGATGCCTACTTACGGTTTCTAGTTCCATCAGAAATGGTGGTCGTGCGTGTCTCGTCGTCCTTGTGTATGTGTTCTTGGTCTAGATTTGCTGCTGGTTCCTGGCATTTTTAGTTTTTCATTACAAATAACCGACATTTCTATATTGTCCTTTATTTTTTTAGATAAGACCCAGACGAAACTAGTACACACCAAAATTGGAACTCACGGTTATTTATCCCTTTTTTTGCTTCTTTTGGGTTAAAGTTCGTTCAGCAGGAAGAGTTTTCATGTGATGGTATGTGAGAGGAGAAGTTATTAAATTACTTTTAGGAGAGTGTAAGAACTAATTCAGTTCTTCGGATATTAATCGACTTTTGAATCCTTTCTCACTGCGGATTTACTAATTTTCTTCTCGAACGCCATGAGTATGTGTGCGTGGAACACATTCAAAAGGGACTCGAAATTCTAAACGAGAAATAATGATTACACGCTGGAACTGCAGCGGGTCGCATGATGATGGTCAATGAGTTTTGAGCATTATATAGCGATCCCCGGGAAGTTTCAAAAATAAGAATTTGGTACCTACTATCCTCGCGAACAGTAAAATTTTTGTTTCATATTTCCACAGTGTATAGCTTTATATTCGCTGAAGTACTTTGCTTATTCAAAGCTGAAAAACTTAACGATTACAGCGGCTTTTTACTGTCAGTATTGAATTATGATTTTCAGGATATCAATATCCGGTTTCATTTTCCGATAGCTTGTTCCATGAATGTGTTAGTTACGCAAGCAAGTTACGATGAGAAATGTTACGTGCGTGGGAAAATTGTTGGGTTCACTTTGATGTGAAAGTGCTTGGTCAAGGATATTCGAGTTGAGACTGTAAAATATTCAGTTTCACGGAAAACACTTGAAAAACGTTTGAGAATTTATATGTATGATTCAACATCAATTTAAAGAGAAAATACGCCTAAGGGTATGCAATTTCTGGTTTTGTATTTAATGCAAGTGTATTACGGATACATTTTGTGAATCCCAATGATCAGATTTCTATGAATTTAGAAATTCAGGTTTATTGAACATTTTTTGATGCTACTGCATGAAGTAAGGTTAGGTAGAAAGATTAACACATAGCCTGAAAGTATGCAATTTGTATGTTATTTCAGATTTTACTAGCTGGTAACCGCGGCTTTGCCCGCGTGGTTAAGAAAAATCAACGATGAGCTGTGCAGGTATCCACAATAAAAAAATATAGATTTTTGTTGCTTAAATGGTTGTTGTTGTTGTTATATACCAAAACAAAAAAAAAATGCAAAAAAGTGTTGCTTAAATTATATACATATTTATTAAAGTAAACTTAGGTACTATTTTAATATGGTGTTTTACACGATATAAAATGTTTTTTTTTTATTTAGGTGAAAGAATGAAGCAGTCCAAGGGAGAGGCAAGGCTTTTCTAGGTTCTTCCCCGCTACTTTAAGTGTTTACCTTTCTCTTTCACAAATTGTCATAGCGAAACTAACTTTAATGGGGAACAGCACCCTTTTGTATTTGAATGATTTATCTAAAAAATGGAATGGTTATATATATTCACCAATTTCTACAATTCTATTGCAGCCCTAATAATGTTTCGCCCAAGTTACATATATGACACGAAGTCTTGTACCGTTACCTAATCGAGGGGCATCTAAATTTTGACTATATTGCGCCGGCTAATTTCAATTGCAGCTTATGTGAGGGCACCTCCCCCTCTCTTTTCCTCCAACCACCCTCTTACCACTCCCCTTGAACACCCTATTTTGCTGCATTTACGAAAAAACAAAAAACGTATAATGATAGGCAACCAATAAATAAATACGATGGAGTGTCCTCTGCTCGAATGAGCTGGGAATCATAGCCGTATTTAGGGGGAGGGTTACGGGGTTTAACCCTCCCCGAAATAATTTTGTAAAGCAAAATCAAATAACTATTGATTACTTAATGATTTTTTTTTTGTCTTGCTAACACTGAAAATATAACTTTTCCATTGAAGCTTAAGGGTATTTTTCTATTTTCTTCCAGAAACCTTTGTATTTTTATTAGGTTTGGTATAATCAAGATATAATTTACTACTCTCGCCATCTATGTAGTTACCTACAAGCAGAGATAACCATATTTTTTTTTTATATAAGTCGTTACATGACCAAAAATTAAGGCAAAAAATACTGCAATGTCCCAAAGGCAGTAAGAATTTTTGGTCTTTTGTAAAAAAAAAAATATGAAGAATTTTTCTTCTTCTTCGGTCCCTACGCTCGTTGACAATAAAAAAAACTCCAGTTGTTAGCTCTCTCGCGAAAGCTGCTAGAGAGTAACATGATTCCCCCAGTTCTTGAGCGCGCCAATGATTCCATGGGAAAAATCTTCATCCGCACTCGTGCTATGGCGAGAGTCCTAGAAGTTCTCAACATACATAAATCCGCTGGTCCGGATGGTATTCCTGCTATTAATCTAAAGAGGTGTTCTTCCACGATTGCAAGACCCTTGCGTAAGCTTTTTCATCTATCCTTCTTATGGGCTCGTTCCGAGCAGTTGGAAAACAGCATTTGTCCGGCCAATTCCAAAAAAAGGCAAATCTTCTTCTCCCTCCAATTATAGTCCGATTGTACTTACGTCCCTTCCTTGTAAGGTCATAGAAACGCTGATAAACTATCAACTCAAGAAATATCTCGAAGACTAAAAGCTTCTTAATGACCGGCAGTACGTACAGTAACAGGTCCACAGTGGAACAAATCTTTCGACATCGGTGAATCCCTTCTTCGTCGGATTAGAAACTTTCTTTCGAACCGTTCACTACTAGTTGTATTGGACGGATTCAAGTCTGAAACCCACAATATAAATGCTGGTATACCCCAGGGCTCCGTTTTGTCTCCGACCCTCTTTTTCAATTTTATAAATGATCTCTTGTCTGTAACTTCTAATCCATCAATTGTTTCGCTGACGATAGTACCCTTAGCTTTTCTTATTCATTTCCAGACTCACATCCCTACTCTTCGAATATGGAACTGCTACGGCAAAATATGATAGGCTCATTAAACACTGACTTCAACAGCATTCAACAATGGAGAATACAAAATCGCGTAGAATTTAATGCTTCCAAAACTCAATGCTGTCTTTTATCGTTAAAGCGAGATATACCTCCCCTGCCACCGTCCATGAGTGGCACAGTTTACCCTCGAGTCCAACTTCGGACGTACTCCCAAGTATAGAGAATCGTTCTTTAGCCGTACTTCAAGAATGTGGAACTCTCTTCCACACTCTGACTTTCCAATTCAATGCAATGTTCAGGTATTTAAGACCAATTTACACCGGCAGTCCGGCACCTCTTTTCCAACCCCTTTCCATTGATAAAGGTTAATAGATACACTCAAGAATTATTGTTAAATTCCATCAAACATTGTTTCGTGAACAAATGAATTGGCTTCGGCGAACTGAAAAAAGGTAATAAATTTGATAAATATGTTTCCTTTTTTATTAAAAATTTGAAAAAATTATCATTTATCTTAACCCCCCCTGAAACAAAATCCTAGCTACGGCTATGCTGGGAATGATATATTGTCCGCACTGAAAAGTAGCTTTAAACACTCTCCAGCCTCCTAACTACCTCCACACATAAAATGATGTCATAATATTGCTCCGCTGCGACGTGAAATACCAACAAATAAACAGACAAACAAACAAACTGACGTTCACATTATTTATAATATCAGTATTGGATATAGGATAAATGTATATATATATAATAAGGGCCTTCAATAACAGAAAACATGACTCTCCAAAACCAAAAACTTTGGGCGTGTGGGCGATGTACAGTATTTTTTAAACATTCATATCCTTCTTAGGTTTAATCAGTAATCAGTTTTGTTCCAACCTTCGTCGCGGACGGACTGCTATTTATCAAATATATATTCTAATAATTTTCATAAGTACTGTCTTTTACTACATAAGAAACCTCCTCACATGGTGGCAGAAATGTGAAATCCCCCACGACACACTTTTATTCCTTCAGGGCAATCTAATTGGCTATCCGACCGAGAAGCATACATATGTGCCTTATTTGCCGCGATAGTTATAAAAAAGATAAGAACCAATGGCGGCCGACCGTTCGGTTTCTATTTCATCTTGAATCCTGCTCTGATTGTCTATGATTTGGATTTAATCCGAGATTTCTTCATCAAAGATTTCAAAAACTTCACCGGTCGAGGCAAATCCTATAGGCGACAAATTGATTTCTAGTTTCCACCTTGTCCAGAAATGTTTCCAATCTCAAGTAATATAAAAGACTTTAGTACATTGGTAATACAGCCAGTAAAGGCGCAGTTAATAAATTTAAAAAAGACTTTAAGTTTATAAACTTCCAAAAGTACTTTAACTGGAAAGGAGCATTCACCAGTCAGTACTTATTTTTTAACTTGCAGTCAATTGAATAAAGTCAATAGGCTAAAACTTAATTAACTGGCTTTAGTCAGTTAAATCACTAAAAAGTCATTTAACTTTAGCGAGTTTGGAAGTCTTTTGACTGCAGTCAACTGTCATTGTCAAATATAATAACGTCCAAACTTTTTAATTGGCTCGGTGTGCGCACTTTCAGCCCAACCCGACTAAACAATCGGCCGATAAAAAGTCTGCAGTCTGCGGGGGCCCTAACACAACTGGTCCCGTTGCTCATTATGGACCCCGAAAGACATTTCAAAACACAAAACGACATCCACGTACTCTCCCCTTACGGATACCTCCAATAACCGGACACCTCTAATAACCGGATAAATTTCAAAGAACGGAAATAAATAACCGATTTTTTATATAAAAAGTTCTCCCACAACCGGACGCTCTTTTAACCGGACACAGACACCAATTTTCAAAACAATGAATAGGGCTTTTGCAGACGGTAATGTATCGTTTCAAGATTATTTCATAATAGTCTTATCATGGGTAATAGTTTTATTTGCGAAGACGATAACCTTGAAAGTTTATGCGTAGACGGTCTGGATGAAGCAGAAATCCATGAAATTGATACCCAAGAAGAAGCAGATTCCGATATGTTTGATAATAACCCGTTAAAATCTTATGAAGAGGCCCTTAGTGAAATAAGGAGATTAAAAAACTTTTCGTTAGAGAAAAATGATTTAAAAGCATTTGGTTTATTGGCCGATTGGCTGAAAATATGCCATTTAGTAACCAATATGTGCGCCAAACTAAGATTTCTAATTGCTTGAGCAAAATCATCAATTGTACTTACGTGTGTATGCACATGTGAATCTTTGTTTAAGTCTCTTAATATGAACGAAATACATTAAAAATTAATCCCAATAACACTTCTATTGTATGCATCTTAAGGAATGTAGATTTGTTTATTCCCTTGACCGGAAATCTTCCATACCCGGACAAATTTCTCGGTACCGACAGTGTCCGGTTATGAGAGAGTTCACTGTACTAACCTATGTATAAATCCCCGTTAGCATTGCAAAGCGAACCTGTCATGTACAATTGAATGACAAAAAAATGTCAAGTATAATTTTTTTGTTTGTACAAATGAATAACAAAAATGTCAATCATAATTTTTTTTTTCGATGAAAAAAAATATTTGACGAAAATATTTGAAATAATTTTCATAAAAAATTGAGTATTCGTATATTGATATATTTTACTGAAGTGAGAAAAGCATTATTTCTTAACATTTGAACCATTTGTGATTTGAACAACATAGTTTTTTTTGTTATTAACCTTCTTAAGTTATTTCTCTTTAGTTTAAACCAAAAATTTAGAAAATCGGTCAACCGGTTGTCAATTTGAAAAGATAACATAAATTTAACGAATTAGTCTTTTATATATATAGATTAGTTATGTGTTTAATAAAATATTTCGTCCGATCCTTGAGAAAAAAACAATTTCTAAGGCTAATTTTCGCCACAGAATTTACAACTGCAATACATGACCTAATAAAGCATCCAAACTGACGAAAAAGAAACAAAATGAAAGAGACTCTAAGAAAAGTGCAGGAAGCTCGTGTAAGGCCCTTGAAATCCCTTTTGCGGAGAATTATTTCTGTGTGCTGTCTTTTTAAAAAAATTTCCTGTGTGACCTTCCTCAGCTGATCCAACCTAACTGGCTGTTTAGCTTTAGGTTTCTCTCTTCCCGTGTGTTGTTGTTGGTTGTTTTTTTATCTCTTCCACTTCTGAGGAAACACTTTTATCTCACTTTTTGTATAGGTAACATCCTTTCCGTTATTTTATTCCTTCTTATCATTGAAGTGCGATGTGTGTTGTGATATTGTGTGAACCCACGCTGCTGGCGTTGCCGTTACCAACTAACTCTTACCTCAAAACCAGAAAAAATATATATGAGCCCATAGCGGTGCTGACAGTACACAGCCAGAGTGAAAATTCCACACAAATGGGATTTCCTCTTTAAATTTTAGGACATCCTTAAATTTATCAGTCTTTATGCACAAAATACTTCAGGTTGAGTAGGAAGATTGGGGGTATGATCCTGAATGAAATGGCTTGAGAAAAGAGTCGAATGCCTGAAATTTAAGGGATTCTTCGTCTTCCCCATTGCTTCCAAAAGAATAAGATTCTCTAGGAATTTCATGATGGGACACCTGTCTTTCTAAAGCCCTTTAGCCTAATGATAGATAATGATTACGTTAAGGAAAAATAAATGGTTTCTTCGCCTCCTTGGTCTGTCCCAAGTGAGCATTTTGTTAGGTTTATTAATTTTAATCCTTTTTACTTTGCAATGTGACAAGCACACAAAAAGCACCGAAGACAATATAACGTCTGGTCGACCCTCATATTCGTTGTCTTCAAATTTCATTCAAACATAAATGGCAAAAAGTGAAATTTAAGATATCTACTCTCCGTCGGTCGGGTTCACAAAGGTTGTCAAGTATCCACGCAACGTGCCTGGCTTTCAATTGTATGCCTCGAGGCTCATTCTCGTTATTCTTGTCTTCAATGGAAAACCAAATTTAACCGACTATGGAAACAAGAAAATGGCACGTAAAAGTGTCCAAATAATTAAAAGGATACCTACACTAAGGCGGTCATTTCTTAATTATTGTTCATTTTAAGGGTTTCATTTGCGGAAAGCAAAATAAGTTATTATACGTCTTCGTTTTTGAAAGGATAACATCAGAACCAAGCATCCTCACAAGTCTTTATAGAAAATCACAAACACAACAAGAAAGAGAAGACAAAGAAACAAAAATGATAGAAAACCCAAAGAAAGGCTTCAATAAATGAGATATTTTCATTCAAGAGGAAAACGAAAGAAAGAAGAAATTTAAAAAGGAAAATGAATTTCTGGAAAGGCATCCCAAAGATCCAGCCTTTTGGTAATTTATATTCTTTCGTGAATTCAAGCAAATGAGGATAAATACCCAGGGGATATGTTCGGTCATGGAGAGAGGACTTGTTGAAAAATTCTGAGGAAAAAAAATTATTGTAAACATTGGTGGACAGGTTGTCTGAATTGAAATTCAAGGGATTAACATAAATTTGGGCCATTCAATTGGGTTCAAGCCTCTCGGGGGTCACGCAACATACGGATTCCTTTTGTGTGTCCTAAAGTCAGTTTTCTTCCTTCTTTTCTTTTTTGTCATTTTCAATACTATGGTCATTCTATTTTTCCAATGAACCGTGTTTTATTTTATGAAGTAAACATATTAAGGATACGTCATTCGACTTGTATAAATTTTTATAATCCCAGCCATCAGATTGTCCAGGATCTCGATCTAGGAATTCATCTTTGACCTTCCTGGAGTTATAGAACGAAGTTGTAGGAAAGGTAGAAAAGTTTATTAGAGACCTGAGTAGATTAGAAGAAGTTATTTTTTTGTGAACGTGTTGTCGTCGTCTTTCGCTTCTTCCCTGACAAAATCCCAAAGAAGGATCAATTTCAATACATCGTCGTCCTCGTCTACCTTCTTGTTAGCTTTCAATAGAATTCCAAGGCTTCTCTTCATAGTCAAACTTATTTTTTATGATGGTCCGTGCTTAAGATTTCCATCGAAGAGAATTTAAAAAATAAATAATTATAATCAGTAAAAGAGAATTGATAATTTTTTTGTTTGCTTCTTCAATGAACGTGAAATGGGAGATAGATGACTTTAATCTGCCACAAGCACTGTGAAAAATTAATGATTTATTGGAAACTATTTCCTCATTATTTTGTCCATGAAAGTGTGTCGTGTCCTGCCTGGAAGACTTATTAATTGAAAGGATCACAACAACTAAGTTTTTTCAATCAAGATTTTTTGTTTCCTTCCGGCACCTCCTCTTCCCAGTATTTTTTTATATTTTACTTTCGATGTAGGTAATCGTTGAGAAAATTAAATTGGAAACTTAATCCAAAACCAATTAGGTGATGACTATCAGTTACTTAACGTTAAACAGGATTTTGTCGGTCTGACCTTTGGTCAACTGGGATTTCAAAAACGTGACTGTAATCAGGTCTAGAGATTACGTGCGAGAGACTCACACCCGAATATAAGGAAGCTTTTTCAAGCAACCCAGTATTATAAGATATTTTTTATCTCAGATTGCGGTTCTCTAATTTTATTGACAACCCCCATCGAGGCGCCTCTATCTCTTCCGCTACCATTGAGTTTTTTTTTAAGTGGCAATATTCATGCAATAACAGATTTTTAATCTTGTTGGTAGCGGTGTGGTAAAATAATAACCTTAGCCTTGAAAACAAGCCAGGAATAAATTTGTCCTACCTTTGTGATTAATAGCTTGATTCCTTTTGAAGAAATTAAGAGGTTATCTCTGAAACAAAATAAATTTTGAACAAACCTAAATCTCCATTTCAGCAAAAATATTCCAAAATTGTAACTTCAAGACTGGACATTCCCGAAAATCATCCCAACAACAAATCCTAAGTAAAAAAGAGTAAAAAACCATAACAGGGAACAAAATGAAATAGATATTCCAATAAAGCGCCCATAAATCGCAAATATATAACCTCAGTAGCACTTAAGCTAAATAACTTCTGCAACAACTTATCTGACTTTGAATAATGTAATCCACTGAACTGAGCATTTTATAGACCACAAATCACTCTTCCTCCAAACCGACATCCGACTTACAACAGAAACAGCAACAAACCAAAAAAAAAAGACAAAAAAGGATACGGAAATAGTCGAGATGAACAAAAAAGAATTTAATATTCACCCTTCATTCCGTCTTCCTGCTAACCCATTTTCCCTCTCGCTCGTCCTGATTATAATTCATTCATTTAAGCCCCGACTACAATAGCACCCTTGTAATGTGTGGGACCCAAAATATATAATCCAGGAAACACTGACCTTAAAAACAAAATCAAGAAGATCAAAATCCATTGATCCCAAGGTGGTGACAGGCCCGTAGCCAGAGTTGAATTCAACGTAGGGCAACAGTTATACCAGGTAGGGCATTGGTAAATTTTCTATTGGATCTCATGTCCGTTAGGTTCACAATGGTAAAATTAAAAAAAAAAAAAACGTTTTCAGGTTAACATATTTCATTATTATTTCTCCAAATATAGACCGGGCGCTGGATGGAGTTGAGTGTGCAAAATATGTGAGTGATTCTGAATTTTTCTTAATTCATTCTGATTTGATTTTGAATTTAGAAAAGCTTGCAGATTTTGATTACGGATGTTGTCAGAAGCATTTCATTTTCAAAACTGTTGCAGCTTCCTTCAATTTGGAAAGGCATCCGCATCTACACATCTTGTTATGCATTAAACGGCTTTGAAAGCAGAAGCTGCATTTCAATGATTCATTTTGAGCTTCTTTTTGATAATTCGGTACATTCAAGATCAATCAGTTTAGATACTAACGAGCGAAGCGAGCGGAAAAAATTTTGCCCAAAAGAGAATCAATTTGTGAAAATAAAAAAATTCGCGCGAGTTGATTCTCTTTTGGGCAAAATTTTTTCCGCTCGCTTCGCTCCCTGGCATTTTTACCTGTACTAGGTATACTTAGTTTTTGTTTCAAGTTCCAGATTCTTAATCATTTTTAGTTTTCATTTGATCAAATTCTCAAAAATATAGTGTTAACTGAAATGTAAAATTTAATATTAATATTCTTCCCGGTCCATGCGGCAAAAACAACATTCATTTTCAAAATCTAATTCATTGTGGTAATTAAATTGAAAGAAAATGAAATATTTAGTTATTAACCTTGATGTTGTAGAGGTCCCTGCGTAGTTATTATTTGAATTGTTTTTAATTTCCATCAATACTGAAATTTTCACTTCATGTGACTTCTCTTAACTTAACTGAGCTTAAGACCAAGTATTTTTTAAAATACCTACTTATGAAGCATTACGTATGTATTAATAATTTTTTGATAAAATAATTTTTGTGAAAAGCAAAATTTTGTTTGGCGAATTTATATCAAAACATAAGAAGGCAACCTTTAAAACACTGTTTTTTTTATTATAAAGTATAGAAAATGCCATTGACACCTGATGAAATTGACAAAGTGAAATAACGCCGAATCGGCATTATTTCACTTTGCCATAGTGAAATAAGGCCGAGTGCAAAAATTCGGCGTTATTGCACTTTATATATAAGGCCGAATTTCAGAATTCGGCGTTATTTCGCTTGACGTTATTGCACGGCACCCTAAAAGCAGATAATAAATTTATACAGATGTCCTTATGGCGAGAAATGATATATGAAACTGAAAGCTACCAAAAAAAAGCTTTTTCCAAAGCTTAAACACATTCACAAGGTCTATTTTCGCTCACCTCATTGCCTATAAATGAATACTTAGACAAAGAAAAAAGCTTCCAAAAGCTCCTTGTCTGTTAAGGCTTTGTCTGTTAAGAGCAAAAAATGATTCATTTTTTTCTGCAGGGATGAGACATCTGTATAAGCTTATTATCTGAATTAATGAAATATAAACGTCAAAATTCGTCTTAAAACTGTCATAATTAAATCGAACAGTTTGAAGAGAAGCAACTAAATACCCTATAGTAACTTTATCTATAGTATTTTTAAGACTTTCAATGGAATTTACGAGACCATTTCTTAAAAAGGATAAGCACGACACGAAGATTATCTTGAATTTTGAATACCTTAAATTTTCAAAAAGTTCACTTTTATAGAACCTAATTCCTAAACACACATGATATATTTGAAGGTAGGGCATTTAAAAGGCAACCTGGAAAAATGTGGTAATGTGGACATTTTCATCAGAAATGAATTTTTTCAGGTAGGGCATTTTTAGGCAGGGTATATAAAGCTGGATAATTTTTGAATGTATACGGCTGTTTTGTAAGCAGGACATTTTTGTAAGAAGAGCATTTTTGAAGGTAGGGCTGTTCTCAATTTCTGAAGGTAGGGCATTTAAAATTTAAGGTAGGGCATTGCCCTACTTTGCCCCCCCCCCCTGGCTACGGCCATGAGTGGTGATTATGAGGTTTTGCACAAAAACAAACAAAAGCGTTGGGAAGAGGTTCCGGCGACTATTATCCGCGGACCAAACTCAATGCCAAATCCATTTGAATCCCAACAACGGAGAACGGAGGAGAACCACAAAAGCATGAAAAACACAACAAACTTCCTCCAGACATCCAAAACACAACGGACACAAATGGACTTAAAAGGGTTAATGGAATTGAACGCGTCATAAATTCCATTCAAATTCTGTCAATTTATGGTGGGAATGGGTGTTGTCAGTGATTGACTTAGCAGACTTACAAACACACATTAGATCAAAGACAATGCCACAAAAAAGAACCCTGAACATTACTTTATTCGGAGACGATAGTAAACATGTTTCGAGAACTCAGAAGACCCTATATCCCACAAAAACATTGAGAGCCATTTTGTATGCTCGAAATAGCACATTAGCTTTGATAAAAATTAATCGTTCATCTTTTCCTTTCGAACGCACAAATACACACTTGTACTCAGAGAATTTGACAGCGCACATCGAAAGTAGCGCTGAACGCACTCAGACATTCGGTTTCATGGAATATCGAATCGGAAAATCCACCACACTTTACGAGCAGACTGGGTTACGGGTTGAAGGAACGATTTGTCTCTGTTGTTTGTAATTGAGGGCGAATGGCTTCGACATTCCATATCCATCAATTTAGCAAGCTGCTTCAGCAAATAACATTCGATACGCAGCATATAACCTCAATGTACTGCCGTGGACAATGCACTATCAACGAGAAATGCCCTTCGATGTCAACGTTGTTGGGTGCTCTGAATGCAATCATTAAATTAAAAAAAAAAAATTCGAAAATTTGCTCAGCCAAGCAATCCTCCGCTCAATCAAACCCTTCCAGTAAATAAATATTATATTCATTCGGAAATAAAAGGGTTGCCGAAAGATCAAAAATCATATTAACCTTTTTCCAAAAATAAGTTTCTCCAGTGAGGTTTTTTAGAAGGAACTGTTGTTTTAACTCCAATTTTTATTATTTGAATAATAAATTGCCAATTGCCACTAACTTATTTCTTAACAGTTTGAATTCATTCATTCGTTCAGTCACAATGAGTGCATTCAGTATTGGTTTAGATGATTTTGACAGATAATCTACATCAACAGAAAATTATTTCCCTGAATAATGTTTTACTCTCATCAGTAATCCACCTTTTTAAAAGATTAAATTTGACATTTAAAATTTTTGACGAACTTTCGTTTTAATCTTTATTAAGTGCCAGATAGAATCAGATCCTTTGCGTCCTTATTAACAGCTTTAAAAGATCTGTTAAAAAGCGAAGTTTACTTCGCTGAACGCAACCCTTTTCCTAACCTAGTGTTTTAAAATGTCGTTCTGTAATTTTCCATACTTAATAAATGCTCTCATGACCACATGTGCATAGTTTCCATTCCCATGATTAATTCGTTTTTTCTTGCTTATACTACTTTTGACATTTGATTTGGGCTTTCAACTGCCATTTCTATGCCAATCGCCCAACCCGAACCCCTTAATATAGCAAAGTTTAAATAAGAGGACTAGAAAAAAAATTTGCACGACTCGGTCGTACGAACTTGCTCCTGTATTCCAAATTTTATGTTGATTTTTCAAATTTAAAAAAAAAAATTAAAACTTGAAAATGTACCTCGTAAATACATTTAATTCCAAAAATTTAAATGCCAAACAAATTCAAACCTTATTCTTGATTTATTGAATTTTTTTTTTTGAAAATCGTCGGAGCCATTTTTTTTTTAAATTAATTTTTTATATATAAAATTTTTCGAAAATGTCTTAAAATTAATTTGGGTATGCAGTATTCAAGAATATGTAAATATACATTTTATAAGTAAGTTTCGGTTTTTAATATTGATCCGTTTTTGAGATACACAATTTTGAAGAAAAAGTTTAAAAATATATTTTAAAAATCCAAAAAAAAATTTGAAATTTTTTTGAATACAAAATATTTTTTGAACAATATATGCGTACTTTCAGAAAAAAAATTACGCTGATCAGACTTTTATTTTTCGAGAAAATCTAATAACAAAAAAACGGTTCTATGGGAGGTACCGTTTTCGAGCAATACAAATTTTTTTTGTTTTACATAAAATACATGAGTGTTTAAAAAAATAAGATTCGAGGAAGTTTAAAAAAATCGTAGGAGCCGTTTTGGAGAAAATTAAAAGTTTTGGTTTTTTGCCATAAAAATCGTATGGTGGCTACCCTAAATTTTGATCTTAAAAAAAAATGAAAAAATTGGGATATGAGTTTTTGCTCAAACCTCTAATTTTTAAGTTTGAAGTCAATCGGACCAGTGGTTAAGGCTGTAGGTGCCTGTAAACTTCCCGACAGACAGACGGACGGAATCGCCGGACCCACTTTTTTCGACTTCTCTATCATCGTAATGTCATATCTCATCATTATCTCAATTTTTTTTTTTTTTACGAATTCAATACTTGCCATATACATATTCTATATGTATGTCGCAAGTAAAAATTATTTTGTAAACTCCATCAATTCAAAAACAACTCTTCAGCCAACTTGGGGTATAAGTTCGTGAAGCGAGTTTATAAATTGGATAAACAGGGGACTTTCGTGTGTGGGTTGATTTGGAACGGTACACATCACCTAGATGCTTATCTTGGCTTGTGCCCCACATTCTCATCTAAAACCTACGACAACATCCAATCATACGCCATTTTGTATGTACTTTTGAGTTGGAATGTGATGTCGTTGAAGACAATAACAAGAGGACGCAATGTGAGGCAAGAGGGTTGCACAAGTGGAAAATTTGAATTAATAATCGTTAAAGCTTGAACAGCAGTTGTAGTAAATGTTTGGGATGGTATATCAACATAATCATCATCGTCATCATCATCATCTCCATCTTGTTAATAAAGTTACCTCCTGTACCTTTTTGAAGGCGTGTAAAAGAGAACATGGCATTATGTGAAGGTACCTCAGAATGAGGTCATGTAGTCGAGTGACTACTTAGCATCACTTAGAATAGTAGGAGAAGGTGTAGAATCCTGTACGTTAACCCCATGTCAGGAGCCGGGAGGGCACTTCAATGTTATCTGTTTTTTCTGTTATTTAAATATTTGAGTAAGTTCTATTTGCAGCGTCATTTTAATCATCATTTTGACCCATCATGTACACTAGCGCCACCATTAGCCACTGTTCTTGACATTTAAGAACAAAATAGATAATGACGTTTGTTTCAGTTGCAAATTATGTGCTACATTCTCACTCGAATTTTAATAAATCCTATGGTCGTAAGCTTGCATATTAGACGACCATTTGCAGAGTTTCCAAGTGGACAGTTTGTTTGAGATTGCCCTTTTTTGTGTGAAGAATGAGAGTGACTTAATTGCAGTGTCCTTGAAAAATCTTAAGAAAAATGTTGTTCTTTTTCTATTTTCTCCCTCCATTGCATCGTTTCCAGATGACAGAAAACAACTGCGAGTACTCAGCAAAGGGCAGTGAGTCAAAGATATTATTTATGCATATAATAATAGCTTCTATATGTAAATCCCAATTTTCTTTCTATTCTTCTTTTTCTACTTGAAGTGTATCCTTGACCAAACAATGTGTTCTTCTTATAGGTGGGGAGCCCCCATACAAGAAATTAACGTCATCGCGCCCACTAAAATTTTTAATGAGGAATACAAGCTAAGGCCAAGACGAATAAGATTCGCTTGGTCGGCGTAAATTTAGTTAGCTGGAAAGGCCGCGCATACATGTTGCAATTTGGTGAATGACGGTGAAATGTCTCCATCATCACGGATTCTATTTCTGTTTCTTTCGTTACACGCGTCCTTATGTTAGATGTAGAAATACCTTGGTTTGCTTGCTTTCAAGCTGTCGAAAGTTCCGCACAAACAAGGTTTTATTTTGACCTAAAGTACTGTATTTTTATTACAAACTACAGTAGTTTCGTTTATAAAAAAATCTGGTTTGCGCAATACTTTCGGCAGCTTGAAAGCAAAAAACCAAGGTATTTCTTCATCTAACACAAGGACGCGTGCAATGAAAGAAACAGAAATAGAATCCGTCATGATGGATAAATTTCACCACATTGCAACAGGTATGCGCGGCCTTTCCGGCTAAGTCAATTGACGCCGACAAAGCTAATTTTATTAGTCTTAGCTTTAACTTTTGTCCTCATTAAAAATTTTAGTGGGCGCGATGACGGGAATTTCTTGTATGGGGGCTCCTGGGCTATTAAGAAAATCAAGAAATATTTAGTTCATCCAAACTGGACTTCGAGGCATGCGATTAATTAAAAGTGTAAAGAAGTATTTATCAGTTTGAAGAGAATCGGATTGTACCCTTAGGACTGATTAAAAAATAAATTGAGTTCTTGAAACAGAAAACAGTTAAAACGGAATTTCTAAGAAGCTTATTTCCTACCTGAGTGAGAAACAATAATTGAAAATTAAAGGGATCAAAGTTGACGTTTGGTGTGAATGAGAGTTTACATCTGCCAAATGTATTTGCTCTGTTTAAAACGTCAGTTACGAGCTTGACATTCTAAACCCGCAGTGCTTAAATCATGATAACTTGTCGGTAAAGCAGCGTTCACAGGCACATCAAATTGAAAAAATATCCCTCGACGAAGTGTCAAATTTCCTCAATGACATTTCTTTTTACGAGTTTTTGGTTATAAAAACTTAACTGCGAACAAAACTAAAGGTCCCATCCCATCCAAGTCCAATTCTTAACCTAAACGATACATAAAAACTTTGTCTCAACCTTATTGGCTTATCTTCTTATTTACTGAAGACCATTTCACATGATTCATGTCACATTCGACACATAGCCAACGGCCAACAAAATCAATAGGCAAAGAACTCAATCTTTGGAAATAAAATAAATTCTTTATTCTCCATTAAATCTCATGTGTCAAATTTATATGATTTAACTTCCGATTTATAGAAGAACCAGATTCCCTCCAAGCCAAGACTCTTAAGCCACTCCATTCGAAATCGAATCCGGTTGCCTTTTCTTATTTCTATTTCATTATGATGACAATATTTCGAATGTTAATTATCGTAAACTAACTTAATGACCTCAATATGGCCAAGACCAACTATTCCCCAAATGACAATAAACCACTTTCGGTAAGGCTCTAAGCAAATTGCATATTTGTGGTATACGGAAAATACAAACAGAACTTTTGGTCCTTCGAGCCAAATTTTCATTTAATGATCAATCAATTTTATTTCCATCGTCACCGGTGTGGACATATAATTCCGAATAATAAACCCTGTAACTTTAACTGAACACACTTGCACACGATTATATGATGGAAGCGTTTGAAAGAGTCGCCAGTGTTTTGTCGTTTGTTATGTATATTATTTTTCTTGTCAACACTGAGTGTTGTGTGAAAACAACCGACCGACCTTGAGGACGCATTTTATAGCGACTCAGCCTTACGAGTGCTCACTCATTACCGTTCCCTACTTATACGTTTACAAGATTCTACAGTCCCACATTTTTTGTTTTACAAAACCAAACAACTATCCATGTTTTCATTCTCCTACTGTCCGCAGCCCTTACCGTGCGTCGGTCGTCCGCTATAAATTGGAGCGTTGTTACTTTTATGTCACAAAATTGTACCTACACCATACAAGGAGCACCACAACGACCGCACTACGTCGACGATGCTTGTTCCTGACGGTTAAGGCCGGCGATATGGCGACAACGACAGCGAAAGCTATGATGATGTTATGCATAGTTCTAACGGGCTGAAGGAATTAAATGTTGATGCCTGTTAATATTTCTTTAAGATGGATGGATGCTGGAGGAAATAAAAAGAAGAAAAGCATCTCGTTCTCATGAATGAGGACACAGAGCACACATGAGCATGGATCCATAGAAATAAAAAAATAAACAAAAGTATAATGTGCTGCAATAGTAGGACTTAAAACAAAAGTAAAGGTTCGCTCCCACAGGCTATGAAAAATGACGATCTCCAGACCAAGGTGCTCCTATAATAGTTACTCTTAATGAAAGTAAACATACAACGACGGAAGATGATATTGCTCCATTCTCCTTTCATTTAATGGTTTGAAGAACTCAAGGCCTTCGAATCAAAACAGTGACGTTTAAACAAAGGAGATCTTTAGTGCCTTATGCTTTCACCTTTGAACTTTGTTTGGCTTTTAAGTCAAGTGGATTTAGTTTCATTGAGAAGACCATTATTTAAAAACAAACGTTTTTCTAAAATGAGTGCTGAAAGAAATGTCTGTCTAGAAAAAGGGGACTTATAGTACTGATAGTAGCTGAATTACCACCATCTTCTTTTCCATTAAAGGTGTGACAGCTCCAATAACAGCATTGATTTCTTTTTCTGAATTGCATATTTCCGGTTTTCTTTAAACATTGTTTGCGGTATTTTTATTTCTTTTTCAAATTCTTTTGAAAGAAGTTCACGATTACCTTATCGACATATTTTGACAGTTCAGATGACTGTGATGACTTTTTATTGTGAATTATATAAATTGATCACTTTACGCAACCGCTGGACAATGTTCACATTGGACTATTTCCGCCGACTTATCTCGACGTCTATATGTTTTTTCTCTTTTTCTTACCAGCAAGTACGAGCTGGTAAGAAAAAGAGAACAAACCAAACTAAAAATTTATGGATTTTTTTTGACATTTGGCATATGCCGTCAAATTATTTAGGCCAATTCCACCTGACAACATCTCACTGAGATCTCAGAGATTTTTTAAGTGGAACAAAAATGAGAAATGAGACTTTTTTCTGAGATCTCTTAGATGAAAATATTTTGGATTCGATTTCTCACTCAGCTATTTCGACGTGACTGACATATTTACAACAACAATTTGTAGGGTAACCATTTTATCTCAATGAGAACCGAGAATTATGTTCCATCAAATGATTTTTCCTCAGTCAAAGGGACATTGAGGTCTCATGTGGCTTTTCTTACAACCCAAGAATTCATCCGTGACGTGGCAATTTTTTTCCCTTCAACGAATTTCTTTCACAAAAAAATTGAATTTTTTTCTCGAAGGATTGATATTTCTTGAATCTCTTTTTGGAGACGGATTTACACATAATTGTACACGGATTTTACACATATATATTACGTGTTTGACATTTCTGAGTTTTCTATACAAAACGATTTAACAGCTGACCAGACAACAAAGACATTCAAAAAAGGGATTGATTCGTTTTACACGCCAAAAAACATTGAATTTCAGTAGCAATTCTTCTTGGTTGTAAGAAAAGCCACATCAGTAAATTGTTGTTAGGTGGAACTGGCCTCAATTTATGACAACTATAAGACGTTAAAGTGAGTCTGGAGCGTTCAGACTACTTTTGTGTTTGAACACGACAGATTGGTCTTACGTCAAAATAAGTCGGCGGAAATAGTCCAATGTGAACATCGTCCTGTAATTGAAAAAATATTAAGGTGTCACTTAAAATTTGACAGTTTCCCTTTAGCTTGTATCAATTTATTGCACAGTACTGTTGGCTTATTTATGGGGTGCCACTGCCACCTTAAAAAAGGAAATTGGTGTACTTCGTCAGAGAGTACTATTTATTTAAGACTTGACGTCTTCCATCACATTGTATTGAACCAGGTTGTGCTCTGAAGATTAGGATAGAATATATATTTATGTATGTTGAGACACTTGGATGTGACATCTGTGCCTACAGGATATTTGAATATAAATTTAACAATATTAATATTTAAATAAACAATTCTTGTATTATTCAATACTTTTTCGACCTTTTCTTAAAAACATGTGGGTTGTGGATTAAACACACACCAAAATGATAAGGAAAAGTGTTCACTCAACTGGTAACAGTAAGACGTAACACACTTTGACATTTGACATGAATATGAAATTTAAGTCAAGTGGAAAATTACATCGTATTAAATTTTTGTTGAATTGTGTTTATGGTTTTGTCAGGAATAAAAAGAGAAAAGAATGTCAAGAGTGAGAGGCACTTTGTTGACAGAAATCTTGCATTTTTGTTGTTTTTAAGAAAAATGAACGCAGCCATTCTTTGCAAAATTGGTGACATGTCATCGTTGACTTATTTTCATCGTTCACTTAAAGATGGCATTTCTATGAGTGCCATCATAAATATTTGGGTTCGAGACTACCTAATTCTCCTTTTTATGGCAGACGATAAACTTTTCCTAACATCCGTTCCTAAACCGCTTATTCAATGATCGTGTAACACATGTGTCACTCCCTGCCAAACCCCATATCCAAATTATGTTTAATTATCTCGTCAGAACCGATAATGTTCTCCAACTCAAAACCCGATTAATCACACATGCTCATTGTAAACAAACTATACATGTCCGGAGACAGACACTCTCATAATAATAATTGTTTGTGAGGGGGAGGAGATGGTTATTTTGATTAAACAACTCTGCTCATTGCAATGTGAGCAGCAGACACTTACCAGCAATCACCTCCTCAACCAAACCTCCGTCATAATTTCTTTGGGATCCTGGATATGCAAGAACCTATACAGGACAGTCCTGCATGAGCACCCCCCACCGACTAGGAATGAAGTGCAAAGTGCAGAGCAAAACCTAGAAATGTAAGGTCATAAATTGTTTGTAACATGCTGAGAAGCAAAATGACAATTTTAGCTTCTTGTGAAGGTACTTGCAGTCCCATTTGAAAGAAAGGCGACAATCGGGAAGAAAAAGGAGGGAAGCTATCATCCTTTTGTACAAAAGGCCACCAAGACTTTGTCGAAAGGTTACTGCTGGGAAGTAAAAATGAGATCGTGTGGGTTATTTGGCAACTGCACGAAAGAAACTTGACAAAAACTTACGAAAAATGTTTCTTTTCCCAAATTTTGGCAAATTTTTTTGTCACTCCCATTTTCATGAGAGAAGAGAGAAGATATCGTCTGACAATATTTTCTCGGTACAGTTGGCCAATAATTCAATAAGGAAACTTTAAGAAGCTTTGGATTCCGATGACAGTTTGAAATAAATAAGTGCGCCACATTCACACACCCGGTCGCTGCTGACTTCGACCTGAAGGTGGCTCTGTAGAGAACAACAAAGAACGACCTCCATGCTCTCCACATGAATGAAAAATAACGAGAAGGAATTTGTCACAATCGATTGTGTTGACAATTTGATGATGAAAAATATTGAGACAGTGGACTTATAGGAAAAAATATCGAATGCCACTCGCTTTTTTTTTTTGTGGGGAGACGGGTGCAATCGATATAGGGATTTTAGAGAAACTCGAAGCAAATGTTGATGCAAGATGAGCTTTATTGGCGAATATTAGAAAATATTTTAACATCTCAACATTAATATTTTAAGACTTGTTCTAAACCTGATCACTGCTGCCAAATAAAAATTTTAGTGACAAAAACCCCCAAATAGCACCGCATAAAATAAAACGAAATTATTAATCTACGAAACAATTTTTCACGGTTAATCCTGATCTACTGAATCTCCTGAATTGAATTGAAAAAATTAAATCCACTGCAAGTCACAAAGATTTAACGACGTACACTGTGTTCCCCCAATAACGACGAAAAGATTATAAGCCACAAGCCAGCTCCGTCTCGCGGAACCATACTCCCCATACCACCAAATCGCATCACATTGTACCACAACCCATACCACAATACATTGTCTTTGCTGCCGCACGGATTTCTTGCTTGAATACCTCTGTACAAAGCAAAAGATGCCAGTACGAGCTGAAGAATTAAGCACCGCCCTGAAAAAGTCCGCACGACTCAGACGATAACGAACGATGAGTCTTTGATCTTTAAATTTGTGTGAGGCATCTGTTGGCAGATTCCAATGTAGCGGATTGCGGTGGATTAACCTTGAATCATCGTGGGCTTACTACCCGAGGACTAACGCTACTGCTTCATAATTATTATTAAAACCACTAAATCAACGGAGGGAAAGGTCAAACACGATGAAATAAATTCTCTTCTTTTTGTTCTTTCAACTAAACTCTTAAAAAAGGTATATCAAAAGATTTTCGCATCAGGATGGCATGCTGTGCGGTGTCCTCGATCCTTGCTGCTGAAAACATTAAAAGGAAACAAAAACTTACATCAGGATTTCAGGACAAAATTAAATACATTGCTGGGCTGTAAAATTCATTGACAAAACAAGAAGAGCACCATGAATGGTTGTTGCTGTTGTTTCAGTACTTCCGGGCAAATAGATATTACTCGTAAATCATCATAACTTTACACAGATTATAATTTAATATAATTTAATGAAAGACATACTATACTCGGCCTCACAGAAGAGAACAATTAATTTTACAAAATTTTGGCAAAATAATTCTAATTGATTTTTGTAGTTTATCTCGACTGTCAAGAGGGAAATTTAATAAAACGGAAACTCGAGCAGCATTAGGGAGGACTGGGCGCGAGAAATCTGCTATCTGGATTAATAAATGATTAATATCTTGAAGTTTGCTGTAAAATGTGTTGAATCAGTCAAAAAAGTTTGTTCACTTTAATATCAGGTGGAAGAACACCAAAAGATCTCATTTACCCTCCTCAAATGATAAACAAACCACGCCCTTGTTTGCATCTCACTTAAGACAGCCAATTTAGTCCTATTTACCGCACTTCACCAAGTTAACGACTTTCAATTCAACACTCAATTAAAAATGTCGTCTTCTCTTCGCCCCAACTTAAGAAACAAATTTCATTGTTCAAATCGTAATAGATTGTGTAAGTGGAACTAACCACCTGCTAAATTTTGAGCACAGACACACACTTAAAAATGAATACAAATTAGTTGAAAGTTGAACAGGTTCCCCAGGTGACTCGCTTTGGAGTGGATCTTTCCTGTAACATACACTAGTCAAAATAATTAAAGGAACACTTGAAAAAACCAAAAATTGAGTGGTTTTTTATAAGGCTGTATCTCAGTAGAAAAAAGTCGGATTGAAGTGAAACAAAAAGTTTGTCAAAGGTTATCATTTTTTCTTTTCAAATTATTTTGAGTTAAGAAAGTACAGTTAGTCGTTTTCGCTTGAGCGTAAAAAATGTTCACTCAATTTCAAAATCGAAAAAAAATAAACTTTGATTGTTCATAAAATGAGCGGAAATTTTTTTTCAATCCAATCAATCTAAGATTCAATTTGAGAATTTTGTTGACTTTAATTCACTGTTTAGTTTAGATCGTTACGATTTTTTTTTACTCAAAAAATGGGTTTACATGCAAAAACACAATTTTGACTTTGGACCCTAATAACTCTGCTAAATATTGATTTACAAAAAAAAATATGAGTGCGACCCATGGAGTCCACACGACTAACTTAACAGAGTAGAAAAAATACGTAAAAACATTAGTTGTTTTGCAAAATATTCAGCGGATGCATCCCGTTGTAGTTGTACACACACGTTGCTTCAAAGTCAAATTCCATAAAACTGATGATTTTATGAAAAACATTAAGTTTATTGAATAACAGTGGCGCCATCTGCCACTGCCGAGTTGATCGTACCATTTCGTGGACTCGTTCACAACTACTTTGCACAGTAAAATACAGCCTACATATATTGCTCCTGAATATTGTAGTTTTCTATTATTGAAGCAATTTTTCTAATCGGATTAGTATTTCTGAAAATTAATATTTATACGGCAAAGCAGCGTTTGGTGGGTCAGCTAGTAATCAAATATAGTATATGATACTCCTGAATATTGTGTTTTTTCCCCACTAACTATAAGATTTTTTGCACTATTATTGAAATTATTGCAGAAATTATCATAATTTTCATTATATTAGGGTTGTCTTAGATTTTTGATTGCCATTTAAAAACCGTTAAGCCGATTTCGCTCAAAATCTAATCAGCTCTTATCAACACAATACCGCGTCGAATGAGTGGTTCGCGAGATAATCGAGCTGAAAAAACGTAACGCACATACGAACACACATACACACACACACCAATGTCATCTTAAAAACGCTTGATTCGGACACTAGTGACCTCAAAACATCAAGAAATGCGAAAATTGGAGATTCACAAAATCGGACCCATTACAATAACTTCCTATGGGAAGTTAATAAAGGCAGTTTTGAAAAACTTATTAAATTTTCTACACAAAAATATTTTGAAAAAATAAAAATATTGCTTTTTTCAATTTTTTCTATCAATTTAAAAAAAGGTTCAAAAAACGTATTTTTCAACTTTTTCATAAAAACTACCGTTATTTCGTGGTTTTCAGTGATATAACTAATCTGAGGCTTAATTATTTAAGCTCATTAAATTTCATTGATTTTGATGAAAATTTCACATCAATTCGATTAACCGTTTCTCTGGTTCGATCAATCAAACTTACGAAACACTTTTTTTCAATTTTAAGGAAAGTTTTGTTTTTTCTTATTTTTCTTAAGCATGCTTAAGCATAATGATAATGGAAAAAATAAAAAAAATAAAAAAAATAATCAAATTCAAAAGAACAGAAAAATAAGAAAAAACAAAACTTTCCTTAAAATTGAAAAAAAATGTTTCGTAAGTTTGATTGATCGAAACAGAGAAACGGTTAATCAAATTGATGTGAAATTTTCACCAAAATCAAGGAAATTTAATGAGCTTTAATAATTAAGCCTCAGATTAGTTGTATCACTGAAAACCACAAAATAACGGTAGTTTTTATGAAAATGCGTTTTTTGAACCTTTTTTTAAATTGATAAAAAAAATTGAAAAAAGCAATATTTTTATTTTTTCAAAATATTTTTGTGTAGAAAATTTAATAAGTTTTTCAAATCTGCCTTTAATTTTTTTGTAAATCAATACTTAGCAGAGTTATTAGGGTCCAAATTCAAAATTGTGTTTTTGCATGTAAACCCATTTTTTGAGTAGAAAAAAATCGTAGAACTGAACTAAACAGTGAATTAAAGTCAACAAAATTCTCAAATTGAATCTTAGATTGATTGGATTGAGAAAAAATTTCCGCTCATTTTATGAACAATCAAAGTTTATTTTTTTTTCGATTTTGAAATTGAGTGAAAATTTTTTACGTTCAAGCGAAAACGACTAACGGTACTTTCTTAACTCAAAATAATTTGAAAAGAAAAAAATGACAACCTTTGAAAAACTTTTTGTTTCAATTCAATCCGACTTTTTTCTACTGAGATACAGCCTTATAAAAAACCACTCAATTTTTGAGTTTTTTCAAGTGTTCCTTTAATTGTTTTGACTAGTGTATATACGAAGCTATTCCCAAGCCAATATCAATGCTTAGAGTTGGAGAAATTTATGAGGAATTTAGCGTTTTCAAGGTCTCAAATTGGGAGCCAATTGCTGGAATTGTTATTCCTTTTCATCATCAATCCGTGATAGGCTGATGGAAATCTATTTAAACTTAAAAAAATCCACAAATTCAATAGAGTTCTTTTATCAGCAGTTTAATGACGCCAACGTTTACTCGAAATAAAGTCCTTTTTGACTGGCTTCTCCCACGAATGGAATTTCGGTTTATTAAATCGGAGAATATCACGAAGGTACATCACGTAGCGCTGATAGCACGTAGAGTAAATTTTGATGTGCAGGGCGGGATGGGAATCCACATTTTTATGTGAACAAACGTGGCAAGTCAATCTGAGCTTCTCATTCTCTCAGATGGTCGTTGCAGCCACAGACATGTGGCTTATGTCTCTATCGCTGGTGAATGTGAATGCACTTGGTATTGAATGACGGTGGGAAAGTTTCTTGACGATTTTCGAAAGCAGTCTAGAGAGAAAGATACTCTACTTACTCCTTAGCGGCAAACAAATCAAATTTCAATTTGTTCCTAAGGAGCAATATCAGTCTAATGAGAGGTCGTGCTGGTTGCTTAAATTTTTATTTCCCATTTTATCCTCGAATGAGTTTTTTTTTCTCATCTACCAATTCTCTCGAATAGGTGTTTTCCGTCTTGCCAATTTTATTTTATTTGAACAAATTCTCTTGGGTGGAAATTGTTTGTCTTGGAAGGCACACATACCTGTCTAAGGATCCTTCTTCGTTTGATTGGTGTTTGCTTTTTTTTTTCTTTTTTCTGTGAGAGCTGTTTTATTCAATTTGCTAGGGGATGTTGTCCAAAAATTACTGAAGTGAGATTAAAAGCAAATAGGCCCTAGTCTCGGAGAAACAACAGATTTCTTGGGCCTTTCGAGTATAATGTACTTTGAAAAACAAGAAAAGCTATCAAGCAATTGAACCTTGTTGAACTTTGAAGATTGGGATAAAGGTGAAGGTCTGGAAAATGTTGGGAGACTTCTATTTTCATTGATTACGAGGTTTCATGACCTCCAAAACACATTCAAGAACCTTCATCATTAGTTGAACAATACTTTGAAATGAAATTCTTGAACTTGCAATTATCTTGCTTTGCACCCATCAAGAGCACTTTCCTGCGCTTGATTACATTCATTCCAAACCCAAATGAATCTTTCCTGTTGTGTCTCGAGTTCTCTTCGCTAAAGCCATTAGCTTTCGCTGCCACACCGCCACCATAATTTATATTTATTTCAAAAAGTAAAAACTTTACTGGAAAACTTTTTAAAAGGGTTTTTATTTACAAACCCCAAAAACCATAAGGCTTTAAATTCGCTGGTAACGAGTGACATTGGAAGTTTATGGGTGAGGGCGTTGCGGTTTGATTAAGATTTTCGACACACAACGCCTTGCAAAGTAGTTTACTGCAGGAAGTTTGTAATTTACCGACATTCTGATGGTTGTCTTTCATTCTCTTTTTATTCATATATTGCTTGTGGGTCGTCCGGTTTCTTTGGAGGAGGATGTAGCAGCAACGTCATTTCTCTGCTCGGTGAAATAGAGTTTTTGGAACTTATCCATTTTACCTGATTCGTGTGCCGTACTTCCAAATGTCCAACAAATGACAACAACGACTACGAGATCGAGCGAACGACCGACCACGGATTTTCGGGGCGCCCGCCTGTATATTTCGAGTATTACAACTAAGAAGAAAACACAGGGAAGGCATATCTGGAAGGCAATACAAGAAAATGCAGCGAAAAGTTTTTTTGGGGTTCTTGGAATTGTATTAAAAAAGTTTCCTATTCCCTGGCAATTTTGAAGCCAGGAGGAAGAAAAATAATAGTTTTAGTTTTTGTTTTCACTTTTTTTCTTTTCTACGTTGGAAAAATATATGGGTCGATTTTCCATTAGATAAGCCGGCCTAAAAATTCAATTTTTTTTTTACAGAGAGGTAGGCATCTCTATAGAACAGCTTTAAAATATTACAGCGAGGAAACCCCCCTAAATACGATTAAAAAATGTTTAAAGTTACCCCAAAAAGGGTTTTTATTTAAATTTTTTTATAATGAAACAGCTAAAATAAGAATATTTTGATAATACAATTTAATAAACAAGTAGTGATAGTTGTCAAAAAACACATTTTGGAAATTTTTGAACTTCAATTTGTATTTGTTTTCAATTTTTAAAATGTTAATATTTTACGAAAAAAATCTCCATGTAAAATGGGGGGCAGGGACATTACTCCACGGGACATAAGTCCATAATGGAATTATGTCCCACTTAGGTGAGACATAAGTCCATAAATCGATTTTGGACTTAAGTCCCACTTTGGTGGGACATAATTCCGCAATTTTTGTTTGATAAATGGGACATAAGTCCACAATTTTTTAATTCATCAAACACCACGAACAAAATAATTATTTTATTTTAAAATTTGAGCCTTTATGGTCAGAAAGTAGAACAATAAATGATTAAACATATAACATTCGAAATAATTTACATTTCTTCTGACTTCACTTAATTAGGTTGCCGTGTCATATGGCTACGTGTCATAAGGCCATATTACGAAACATGATCATATAACACGTTGTTAAATTGTCATATAGCCATATTGTCACTTTTCTAAAGCGCCAAATGACACTTGTAATAATTTTTTCCTGAAATATATCAATATTTCAAAGTTTAAATAGAAAAAGATTTATAAATAACAAAAATAATATATTTAAAAAGGAATTTAAACAAGATAAATATTCATGTAATGTATTTCAACACTGAATATTTTTGATGCTTTCTAAAATTCCTGTGCAAATATTCCAGAGAATTGCGTTATTATTTTTACATGAGTTTATCTTTAGAAAAAATTATGAATTTACAAAGATGGATTTTAATTATTTATTTATTTGATTTAAAATTTAAATGAAAAAAAAATATTCGTCATTCGCGCAGCGGAAATTTTTTTTTGCCCCACAGAGAATCAATTTGGGGTGTGAAAATAAAAAAATTCGCGCGAATTTTTTTATTTTCACACCCCAAATTGATTCTCTGTGGGGCAAAAAAAAAATTTCCGCTGCGCGAATGACGAATATTTTTCCGCTCGCGCGTGTGTTTTATTTTCACATCCCTTGGGCACCCCTCGTTTCGCTTTGTGCGAATAAAGGTTATTATTTTTCCTTTAATTTAAATTTAATATCAAGAAAATAAATTAAAATGTATTCTTAAAAATTCATAATGTTTTCTGTAGTGACAATAACAAAATGTCGCAAGTAAATATGGCAAAATAACGCTCTTGAAAAGTGAAAAATAGCCTTATGTTCCAATATGGCTATATGATAATTTCACAATGTGTCATATGACACGTGACCATATGACACGGGGTGCCGTGAACGAAGGCCATATGAACTAACGCCATAATGGCCTTAGTTCTCAATTGAATGTGAACTAACGCCATAATCCGATTATGGCCTTAATTCACAGTCGAATGAGAACTAAAGCCATCACTTGAATGAGAACTTACGCCATATGGGGTAAATTCACATTCAAATGAGAACTGATACCATAAAATGCTTTGAGCCTTGCAGCAAAGTGAGCAGCAAGTAATTACCTAACAAAATCTCATCGAGATCTCAGGGACCTCAGATATTACTTAAATGGAACAAGAGATATCTCACTCTCAGCGAGCGCTGATATTTTCTTTTAAGATTTCCGAAATAAAAAAAATGTGTGGATCCGTTTTCTTAGTCAGCCATTTGAACGTAATCATGTGTAAACAATATTCATTTCAAAGAATCTCACTGAGGTTTTAAAATTGTGTTCCACCAAATTATTTTCGTAAATGCATCAATCAGAAAACTAGTTTTCTAGACTCTGAAGTAATAAAAAAATCGCATAATAAGAGCCGAAATTTTTTTTGGCAAACAGAGAAACAATTTGGGGTGTGAAAATAAAAAAATTCGCGCGAATTTTTTTATTTTCACACCCCAAATTGTTTCTCTGTTTGCCAAAAAAAAATTCGGCTCGCTTCGCTCGCTTTCCAGTACTGCAGTACGCGATTTTTTAATTATTTTCAAAGTCTGGAAAACTAATTTTCCGAAAAAAGCATCCACGAAAATCTTGAGAAACTTACTCATTCTGAAATTCAATAGAAATATGAAAAATCAACATTTTTGTATTGAGTTTTTTATTTGTTTATAAAGCAACTTCATACGATTACATTGCAAAATATTATCAACAATTTAACGTTTTCAGTTTTTTTCCATCCTCGTAAATTTGTTCATAACTCTGCCGTAAGAAGCAAGATTTAAAAAATATCATCGAAATCGGATGATTTTCGATTCTGGAGCCAAAAAAAAGAGGGAACCGCGATAGTATAAAATAACAAAGAAACTTTTAAAAAATTTGCAAGTTATAAGCGTGATGAAAAAACTTAAGAATAAAGTGGTTTTTAATTTGATTTATAGTAAATAGTGTTTAAAATATTTAGCGCAAAATTATAGTCCGCTAATGTTTTAAGCTAGTATCACACTAAAATTGTTCATTAGCGGACTATAATTTTGCGCCTTTGTGTTTAACTAATAGAGCGATCATCTTATTTTTGTTAAACCATACCTATATTTACCTACACAATGTACCTACCTAACCTATATCATATTAAGATTATTTGGATTGCTGCAAGTGGCTTTAATTCACATTGAAATGAGTACTTGGGCCACTTCTTAAAATGAACTAACGCCATATTACTTTAGTTCTCATTCCAATGTGAATTAAAGCCATAATCGGATTATGGTGTTAATTCACATTTGAATGAGAATTAAAGCCATTATGGCGTTCGTTCATATGGCCTTCGTTCACGGCACCTGACACGGCACCATATCCTTTTCATTCCTTTCTAATGAGTAGCAAGTCAGAAGAAATGTATGTACATTCATATGATTCAAATTATTGAAGCCGATTTATTTGTTTGTAATACAATAATTGTATTTATATAAGAAAATTGATTGGATATCCAAGCAGAGAAAAAACTGAATAAGAGGAATGAAATCACTTCGATTCTTCAGACAACGGATTTTCAGGACCATAAAATCTCGTTAAAAAGCAAAAACAAAACATATTGAGAAATGGGACATAAATCCAGAATTATTTTTTGCGGAATTATGTCCCGCCAAAGTGGGACTTAAGTCCAAAATCGATTTACGGACTTATGTCCCACCTAAGTGGGACATAAGTCCATTATGGACTTATGTCCCGTGGAGTAATGTCCCTGCCCCGTAAAATGGCATCTAGATAATTTCTTGCCTTTTTTTCACAGTGTTGGCAGATGTGATTTTTTATGTCTGATTTTTTTTTTGATACGACACGAGGAAAACTTGAGTCAACAATAAAAAATTTTGCGCATATTTTGACAACAATATTGGATTTCATGTTAAAACAATATTAATAAATTTCCGGCGAAATTTATTAATATTGTTGAAACAATATTGGATTCCATTTTTATACCTGTAAAGATAAAAATTTAAAAAAAATTTCAAAGGAATGTGTGAAATCAACAAACGCAAAGACAAATGCTTATTTTCCGTTAATTTCAATGGAATGTGTGAAAAACAACAAACGCAAAGACAATGCATATTTTCCGTTAATTTGTTAACTCCAAGCCAACTGTGTTAAATGTCGGATATTGTAATTCACATTTAAAAGGGAAATTTAGCAAAAGAACAAAAAAATCCCAGAACTTAAAACGCAAAAACACCCCTGCAAACACTTATGAAAGGGAATTTTATACCTACCTGTGTGTTAGTATTAGTGCGAACTGTCAAAAGCAAGACAACAATTTTTGTTATCATAGTTTTTTCAGTGCAATTTGTATGAAAATCGAAAGATTTAAAAATTAATAAAAAATAGAAAAACCCGTTTCCTCGCGATAAAATTAATAGTGTCGATCATTCATAAATAAATCTCTTAAATAAAACTAGTTTCATGTAAAAAAAAGTTCTTGCCTAATGGAAAGTCGAGCCAAATATATGCAAACGCGAGTTGATGAGTGATGATGTAACTAGGGAGGGAAGATTCACTTTTGCTTTCATAAAAAAAAGAGAGAGTTTTCAATGCCAATTTGATTGATGAATATAATTTGTTGATACATGAAATTTGAACTAAAAGCAAACTACGTTTTTTGTTTCAAATTAAATATTCCAGAGTTGCCGACAGGTCGATCGTAAAAAACGATATAGATTGTATTATGGAAACCAAACCTTAATGAAAAGAAGATGTGTCAATTTGTCAACAATATCGGAGGATAAAATAAATAAATAGAGTGGTGCGACAGCTCTTGTCAACAATTCTCTGAGTGCGTTTGAAGAATTGAGGGGACCAACAATATAACGCCGATTCCGAACGGCAAAGTTGAAACGCACTTTTTCATGACTGATTTATACTCTTGGAAGATTTGTCAGGTCTTCGCAAGAGGCAGTGCCCGTGAAAGATGAAATAAAAAATTGGCCCGAGTAGGACTCGAACCAACGACGTTCTGTTTAGCAGCCAACGCACTTACCAACTGAGCTGCGGGTATCAAACTTAATTCTGACTTTCGGTTGGCCAGAAATTTACCTCAGAAGAAATTTGATCTTTTGAACAGAAAGACACAACTCGATGACAAGATATTGAAAGTGATTTTGATCAGTTTTTGGCTTACATACTGAATGATATCGGTTTCTTCAAATCATCGTGAGTTACGACTTTTTGAAATTGCAAGAAAACGTTTGATATTCCAAAAACCAAACACCCAAAAAAGAGGTCCCTCGTGTTTTTGAACAAGACTTGAAAAACAACGAATCCGTTAAAGGTGTTTCTTATCATTTTGGAAAAAGCTTGCTTAGACCTTTCTTTTAATAAATGACTCAATGATTTAAATTAAAAAAAAAACGAGATTGGCAGTATTTCCCAAACCTCGCATCCAAAAAAGAAGAACTTAGTCTGTTTGAATAAGGCATGCAAAAACCTTTCTTCCGATGTATTACTTGCTGAATTTTACTGAAAACGTTTGGTCATAAGAAAAACGATATTGGAAATATTTCAAAAACCACACAACCGAAAGAAAAGTCCCCATATTTGTTAATAAAGCTTGCTAAGACTTTTTTTTTGATGTATCACTGGAAGACTTTTATTGAAAATAATTCCTCGTTAAAAAAAAATGATTTTAGAAATGTTTCAAAAACTTAACAACAAAAAATAAGTTCCTCAATTTTTTTGAATAAAACTTCAACTGGATGTGTACAATGTACACTGTACACTGTACATATGTATATTCGATATTTTTCAGAATAATTTGTATGAAAATTCATCATGACAAAAAACACTGAATGACCCTATATATTTGCGATATAAAAAACACAAAATTCAAAAGACGACTTCTGTAGAATTAATTAAAATCTTACAATGAGGGCTTTCTTGAGAATTCATTTTGTTTAATTTTTTTCCGATAGTTTCAAGGGTCCCACTTCTTGAAAACTTCAAACCAAAACGTTTGTTAAAGAATAACAAATGAATGAAAAAAAAATACATAAATGGAAAGCGGAAAGAAAACTTTCTCCATAATAATTGGTAGGTACGCTTTCCCATAAAAGCTGATAATAAATCTTTCTTCGTTCCCGTTAAAGAGTTTTAAATTCAAAACAATATTTTCAATCGATCGATCTTTGAAAAGAAGTTATTTCCATTCTTTTCGACTTCCCTCGGTTGAACTCAATTTGCCATGAAACATCTACTACAGTATCGACATCATTATGTGGGCTGGGCTCAACATCAACTACATTTTTAATCTGTTACCCTCGATGTAATTGTGGCAAATGGCTTTGAAAATATTTCTACCAGAAGCAGGAATAATTCGAATTTAATTGGTTTTGCCTGACAAATATTTTTCAAGCGAAAAACATTAAAAGACTATAGGGCACCCGATACGACACTCATGGATTTCGGATCTAAGCCAGCAGCACCTTCTGAGTGAGTGTTACACATCAAGAAAGTCTCCAAAAACTCTATATTCCATCACACACATGGAAAACTGAAAAAGACAGCGACGATGAAGATGAATAACGATTTAAAAGAGATTTGGGACGATTGCTAGGTGGAGCAATAGGAACAGGAATGGTTATGGGATTCGGCTTCTGCATGCAGCACGGACGGGCGTGTGATGTATAGCGGGCCGAGCAATAAAGATAACAACAAAGGACAGTGTATTAGAAAACAAGTTTTTTTGTAGGTCTTCTCCACTTTTATTTGTACAGAGAGTGCATTTCGCAATAGGAAATTCCGGTACAATGTAGACCAGATTTTCTCATTTCCGCACTTGGCTCTGTGACACTTTTGTGTGTGTAGTTGTCGCTGGTATAGTGCTTGTGCTTGAGACGATTTGAACCATGAAAGTTTTTGGTTAAGTTGTCTCGTTTTTGATTGTTTTTAGGCTGTCATAGCAGTCGGCTATGCTATGACATCGAAAGTAGTTTGATTTCTATCTTGTCCAGAAAGTGAAACGGCAAAGGGGATGTGTTGAATGATAAATGAGGAAAAAACGGATGCGACATGTTTCGAAACAGTAATTGCATGTACCTATTTTAGAGGACACAGCTTTGGAGTTTTTTTTTCTCTAACTCGGTTGAGTACGTGAGGAATTGGAAAATTGATTTCGAATTGTTTCTTGATTTTTCTTTAGGAAAGATTTTGCTTTTTGAAAACTTAGTAGATTTGCTCTCATGTGTTTTCAAAACAAGCTAAAGTTGTGATTTTTAAGCGTTTAGCTAGCTTAAGGCTCTGTTTGATTCACTCAATGCACTGATAAGATTTCAATTTAAAAGAAAACATCGTTCAATGAATACCAATTTGGTCGCAAACTCTCAATGAAGTTGATCAGAATAATAATAATCGGATATGCACGGCTGCATCAAATAATTCTTCCGAAAGAAAAACAGCAAACCAAAATAATATATCGCCATCTGTGAGGAGCACATTTAAACAAATCACCTGAAATGTGAAAAGCATCAACAAACAATCGAATTTATAATGTCATTGCTCGCTGATTTGACTTTGCCCGGAGAGCATACTCTGGCTGCGAAGTGGATCATACAACATGGAGGTTTCTCCTATGCGTGCACACAATACAAACGCCTCCATAAGAAGTACTCGCGAAGTACAACAGGCGAAAATCGAGTCCTCCAGTCATTACTCCACATAAAGGACTATCCAAATTTGTATGCAAATGTCACAATTCAGAGCTTAAAGGTACGTGACAAGCGTAATTTCTGTTGCTTTCATCGTCCTCTTCGTCGTTGTCTTAGTGTTGTTGTCAATAGCCGCGTTTTATTATCACCATGATCTGATCCGGATCAGATCATGAAAATAAAACAGCTTTGGATCATCAATTTACTTATTACGTCACGTTTGGCAGCAGTTTGAAATTTATTTACATCGGAGTTGCCCTACGATAATTTTGTTGAACGATTATTCTGTTGTTTTTAAGTGACAAATCATTTTGCTATGTAATTGAAAAATATCTCATTCCCGGATAATAAATGTGTGAAAGTGGCAGCACAGTTTTTATTGAAAATATACGCCAACATTTCAACTTGTGTGCGGAAGAAGAACTAATATTTGGATCACAAAAATTGATCCAAGTAAAAATTAGGATTTCGATTTGTTGTTGTTTCACATATAAATCAATGATCTGATCTGGATCATTGTGATAATAAAACGCAGCTAATATAATCCAGCTAGAGCAACAGTAGGAGCAACGAAACAATATTGCCACCACTATATTATCTTTGAGATATTTATTCTGGCCAGAACACGCAATCGTATTAATGTCAAACCGTTCGTGCGTTCCTCTGAATTCCACCCATTTGACTATATTAATTTCCAATGAATTCTGTCAAAGCAATCTTGATTTGCCTTCTGTCACTCTCTGTGTGTACAGTATACACGTAAACTTTATATGTTCGAACTGCCATGTCAATTACTTAAATTATTACAGGTAGGTACCTACCCAACGTATGTCACTGGCTGTAATTTGTATTTAAATTTTCTTCTCATTTAACGGCACACTTCATTTACAGTTTCTGTATAAGCAAAACTGTGCATTGTTTAGATTTTCAATCGATAGCATACAAAACAACTAGCAATCGCAATTGGCACTTTGACATTTTCAATTTTTGATCGACAGCAACTGTCATTAAATGTAACTACAAACTATACAGCTGAATGCATTCTCACATCGTTTTCGTATACAGTAATCCCCGCTTAGTTGCACCTCGCTTAATTGAACATCCCGGTTAATTGATCGAAAAAATTGGCTTCGAAAATTTCCCGTATTAGTAGCAAAGCTTTTTAGACGGTTAATTGAACCCCGCTTAGTTGAATTACTCGCTTAATTGATCTAAAAAATATGCAGCAGAAAAACTAAATAGATGGACATTTTTCGGATAATAGGACGGACAAAAAAATTATAATGAAACAAACCTAAAAATAAATTCTCTTAGTGAAAGCACTAAAATTGTCAGCCCTGGTTCGTTGTATAACAAATTACAGCTATCTTTATCCAAATCAAATATGCAGTACAGGGAACGTAGGATATTCATATCTTACTCTATCTGCAGAGGTAATCCATTACGTTGTGTGAAAGAAACAATTGGCAAGGGTTACCTTAGGTTATGTACTAAAACTGTAAAAAGCTCTCCGAAAAATCAAAAGAGTTGTCTTCTATATTTTATTAGTAGGTATTCTCTTAAAAAAGTTTTTCATTTAGAAAAATTATTTAATTCGAACTTTGAATTTCGTAATTTATGTAACCGAAAATAGAAATCTTAACTATGAATACTTAGAAAGTGTTAGGTTATGATGGGTTGACTTACTTATTTGAGTGATGTTTTCGTTAAGCTTAGTTTCACTTAAGACCTTATCCAATGTAAGGAGCTCATTTTTTAAGAAAAACGTATGGACTGTCTGCCTTATAGCGCATTTGTCAAAGTTGTCGTCTTTATTTGCATTCTTTTTTTTTTTTATGGGGAGATATGGCCTTTGGTCTTGTTTTTTTAAGACACTATAAACTGTTTGTTCTGAAACCGAAAAAAAAATCGCGCACTTGTCTTATAGCTTCGGTTTAAATGACTTTTGATTTATTATTCCAAAGCATCAATAAAAAATGGGGCGGCAATGAGTAGCTTAGAAAAAGCTACTATTCTTGAAAGCTCCCTTACGGAATCGAAATAAAAATAAGCATTATCATTTCCACGGCAACACTGATTTAAATATGTTTGTTTTGTCAAAGAAATAGAGGGTTGCTTGGCTTCAGCCATTCGAAAAGCAGGTCATAGGGTCATACGCTTGCATTCAAAAATAAATCAAAGAAAATTGTATGAGAAATTGAGAAGACAGTGGTGTAGTATATTTTTTTAAGGGGATTTTAGATGTTTTTTCATGAACAGGCACCCTTTGGAGTACAAAAGCTCTCCCATAAGGCCTGTACTGCAGTCTGCAAATTTGTTTTGGACGAAGTATAGCTATTGTTTGTTTTTGTTTTTTTGTCATACGAAATATCTTAACATATTTGCTTGTCTATTTTTCCAGGTTTTCGTAAGTTGACACTGAAATGCTTATAAAGTGAATTTCTGGGATGAATATTTTAGTTTTTAGTTGACCTGCTCGTGCAATTATACGGGTTTCGCTTAATTGAACAGATATGTCAATTAGGCGGGGCTTCGATAATTGAACCACCCGGATAATTTACCGAAAAATCTGACAAAATGGTCAGTGCAATACACCCTTTCATTGGTAATATTCAACCGTAACGACACCGACCGACATAACGACTAACAGAAATAGTCAAATACGTTTACTGTATAGAATATGTGTATATTATGTGTGTAAGGTAACCTAGCCAAGTCTTGTCAACAGAAAAAATAAGACAATTTTGCTATTTAAAACCTGAACGGCAAAATCATTGAATGGCAGCACACAGCACAGCACGAGCAATGAAACACCATACACCATCCTAGCAGCACATTCAGCACTCTGTAAAAGTTGATGTGGAGCGGATCTATGACGGTAGTGTGGTTGGGGAAGTGTGTTGAAGAGCTGCAATGTGTTTTACTCTTCGTAGAACATAGATGTTGCAAATTTTTATGATTATTCGTTTAACAGAAGTTTGATTGAGAAATTGCCGTTTCAAAAGCGAACGTAGCATGGGCGATGATCAATTGAGTGTTCAAAGTAATAGCTCTCGATTTTGATTGGAAAATGTTTTGACAAATTATTAGGCTTGGTTTGTAATGAAGAATTGAATGAGAGCATGTTGTTGCTATTTGAAATGTTGGTTGAGTTGTTTTTAACGGTGTTATGGAGACAAACAAAGAGGTTGAAATAAATTTATCACTCACTGAGAGCTTTCAGATTGAGCTGGAAATCTGACAGTTGTATTTACATGTCCCAAAATCGTGATTCACAAAACAAGATTATTAATTTATTTCAACGAGTATTTATTCACATTTGAAAATCTGTTTTAGTTTGACATTAAGACAGTGGGAAGTGTCAGTTGTCAGTTAGAAAAATGACATTACAATGATTGCATTCACAAAAGAAGGTATGTTTGATTTAATGAACCTAATCGATTCAGTACATTTATACTACGCCTGTCAGGACTAGACTAGATCCTCTAATGTGCGCCAACTACAGAAGAATCAGTCGACTTATCATCGCTTACAAGATGAACGTAATATGTGAACGTCTGAAGGAACACTCTGATTGGTCCTTATCAAATTCAGACCAGAAAAGTCAACTATCGACCAAATTTTCACTTTGCGGCAGATCCTGGAAAAAAACCTATGAACGCCAAATCGATACCCACCACCTTTTCATAGATTTTAAGGCCCCGTATGACAGCATATACAGGGACGAACTGTATAAAGCTATTTCTAGTTTTGGCCAAGTTCGTTCGCTGGTTCAAAATTACGATAGAGAACTCACGCTGCGCCATCAAGTTTGGCAACGAGCTTACGGAATCTTTCGATGTTAAAAAAGGATTCAGATAAGGCGATACACTGTTTTTCGATTTCCTTAACATCGTTCTTGGGAAGATAGTGCAAAACTCTATCGTCAGGCGTCAACACCAGAGGCACTATTTTTCAAAAGTCTGTTCAACTTCTCCTGTACGCCGATGATATTGATATAGTGGGAAGAACACTGCATGAGGTCAATGGCAGAATTGAGACAGAAGAGACAAAAATGGGTTTAGCGGTAAATGAGGGAAAAACCCAGTGCTGCCACAAGAACCTCTTAAGCAAAGAGCCACTCTTGCCCCATAATAATTCATTTATCCACTCTAAAGTATCAATTTGCCGAACACATGTTTCTGAAGAAGAAGAACTTTATTTTTCGTATATGAATTACATTTGATAAGCTATCGCACAGTCTATTATATACAGAGACTAGCTGACCCGGCAGACTTCGCACTGCCTAAATCGATAAATAAAAGATCTAAACTTTTGTAGCCCACTACACAACCCGCTAACTTACTACCCCACTACTCTGTTACCCAGTTACCCCGCTACCCATCACCCCACTAAACACTGCCGGCTACCCTATTTCTACGCGCTATACACGCTACCCCGTTACCTGTTATCCCGCTTCCCAGCAGTGTCTAACTACTCACTATCCGTCAACCCGCTACCCGCTTCCCATTACCCCGCTACCCCATCAACCAATACCCTGGCCATTTCTCATGAAAACAGCTTGGTCGGATTTTGTACAAAATACTAAGAACCCATCTACGCCACTAACCGAACATTACCTCAACATTTGGTTCTAAACACTCCACTGGTATAAAATCAGTGAGTCCTCCGCGAATTTGTATGAGATTTTTATATATCTAAGAAAACAACGTTTACTTTGTCAGCTAGTAAGGTCGTTACAACTCAGAAATCTTCGTTGCCTCATGCACAACAACTTTGTTAAGGATATGGTCAAATGCATAGTTAACGTTCTATAGGGAATATTGTGTTTCCACATTTGCTATATCTTATGAACGGCTTGGCCAATTTTGTACAATTTTCTTAAAAACCCTACTGTAATAATAATCTAACATTTTGTCAAAATTTGATGACAAACAGCACGAACTTTCCATTTTACGAACTTTCCGTTTTACCATTTCAAAAGTAATGCATTTCATTTGAAAGAGTGTTTTTGAGATTTTGTTTAGTCAAATTTTTTTTGCATTTCAAATTTTCCATTTTTTTTACTTTTTCTTGCATTCTAGTTCCCCATCACAAATGCTCCAGTTTTCCATTTGAAAACCACTGCACCTGCAATAACATGCAATTTTCCCTTCGCAAACCAATGAATTTTCCGAGTTTTTCATCAAGAAATTTCTATTTTCTATTCGAAAACCCACTTTGAAATTTTCCAATTTAAAACCAATGTACCTGCAATAATATGCAATTTTCCATTTTAAAACCAATGATTTTTCCGAGTTACTTTCGGAAAACCATTTTGAAATTTTCCAGTTTTCCATTTGAGAACCACTTTACTACAATTATGTACATGCAATTCTCCCCTTGAAAACCAATGAGTTTTTCGAGTATTTCATCAAAAAAAATCTGATAAAAAAAAGACCTTAACTTTGGTACCCTCCTAGTACACTGCCCACTACCCTCGTACCCTCCATAGCTACCTGCTACCCACTACCCGCTACTTCTACTTGCTACCCGCTACACCCTTACCCGCTCCTTGCTACCCCACTACCCCGCTACTCCACTTCCCGCTTCCAAGGCCATATCTCAAAAGAAACAAATCTAAAAAAGGAAAAATATCGACAGCAAAAAAATGCCGAGTAAAGTTTTTTTTTTTTTTTTGATGAAAAACTATTTTTGACAAATATTTTCTTCACTGACATTTTTTTTTTTTTGTGTGATGAAAACAAAAATATTTGACGAAATTTTAAATGAAATTGATTAATCGTAGGTATATTGATATATTTTGTTGTAGTGTGAAAAGCATTATTTTTAACATTTGAACCGTTTGTGATTTAAAAAGTACTAATTTTGTTTGTTTAAGACAAAAATTAAGAAAATCGGCCAACCGGTTTTTATGCCTATATGCCGCAAACGAACGGAACTAGATTTTTATAATATGTATACATTTGATATTGGAAAACACATATATATCTTTCTACTGAAGTATTAATTTGAAATTTATATTCATTTGAATTTTACATAGAGACATACAAATTTGAAGAAAAATACAAAAAAAAACTTCAATATGAGAAAAAAAAAGTATCAGGTACATTGTGACTTAAAACTAAGGTTCAATACATATGTACAAATATGTTTCGAATTAGTGACTTTATACTTAAAGTAGGTATAATGATTTGTTACTGAATAAATCTTTAGTAAATAATTACAAGCTATATATAAGTTACTAACTCTGATTAATTAAATATTAAAAATAAATAAATTAACAAATACATAACAAAAAAATAAATAAATAAATAAATAAATAAATAAATAGATAATTAAATAAATAAATAGGTAAATAAATAAATACAGTTTTAAATAAATAAATAAGTAATGAATAACAAAATAAATAAGTAAGTAAATAAATTATTCAAGAATTTAACCAATATTTGCATAAAGACACCATAAAACGAATATTTTGAAAGTTTAACAGTTATGTATATAAACAAATGACATAGTTTTTGACAATAATAACAATGATGAAGATAATGTGTTGGTAGAAAAATGGTTAAAATGTGATTTGGTTTATCAATGGATTTTCAGAAAATTCACATTTTGCATAAAAGTTGTTATTTAGCTTTTCGATTCTATCACAAATCATTTCAACATTCGCTCTTGCATGCAGGTCATAAGTAGAATGATAACGAGGGAGATTGAGAATCATTTTAAGTAACTTATTTTGGGATACTTGCAGTTTATTTATATGACACTTTGCACTATTTCCCCATTTATTATCGTTACTGAGACCTGATTTTCTATCTGGATATCGCAAGAACAAGCAGACCATAAGAAAGTCCTTAAAACCCAATACCCACATTAATAAGTCGTAAATACCTAATGAAACGGCTGATCGTTTTCTCCCCTAATTTTATTTGGCAATATATAAAATGAGTTTAAAATTACAACAAACAAACAAAAAATACCCAAAACAGAAACAACATCATAACACACATAAAAAAGAATGACTTTGAACATTAACCCTTATCCACATTAGCCTGTCATTTGTCTTCGAAGGATCCACATCACTTATTCTGTAGGAGAGACCATCCATTTACTGAGCTATCCTCCTTAGCTAACCAAAACCAACGCTAACGAAGAACGGTTGACGACGACCAATGACGATGACACGCCAACCAGCAAAGGATCATAGAACAAGAAAATTTGTGCTCTTCAGTGTTGCATTTTTTATAGATTTTCGTGGCTGTCTTAGTACTTGGCATTCTCATGCATCAGGTGATTAAAATTGACCTCGTTTACATCAGCCAAAAAGTCGTTAAAAGTAAATAAACTCAATCCACAAAACTCACAGCCCTCCTCCTGTCAGAAAACTCTTTTCAAATCATCATTCATCAAATTTAAATATCACTCTTTGGGGGTAATGTGGTCACTGTCCATTTTCTTGTTGAGGATCAGATACAATACGACGATAACCCAACAAGCTACAAGTCTCATACTCAAACTACGCTCCCTCAATCTCATTTTCTGTCAAAACTAAGTTCCATGCCTATTAAGATTGCTATTTCGTCAGGCAATGCAAACAGAATATTCAAAATCTCGAGGGAGTTTTTAAAAAGTTTAAGTTATTTGCATTTTATTTCTGAGTGGTCCTTTTTTTCAGTTTTAGTCTGTGGTGGCTGCCTCGTTGGTTCCGAAAACGCGATGTTTCCCTCGAGAACTGAAAGGCCCAACGAAGAGGCAACCATGCGTCGCGGTTTATGTGTATAGCAGTCAATGGTTGAACTTATGTACAACTCTTGTGCAAATCTCTGGCGCAGTCAGTCGGTCCGTAGTTTATGTCTTATGGTTGACCATTGAACTATGAGAGTTGGCGAAACCACCAAATAATCAGGCAGCGCGAACGAGCTCTTTTGTAAAAGCTTCTGTATTCTAAATCCTTTTTACCTAACCAACAGCTATTCTGTGGAATGTGCAGGGATGCTGTCGTTGGGAAGGGGATTACTTCGAGGATTATGAAACAGGTTTTACCAATGCTTTTAGTCAAAATTTACGGATTACAAAATTGATTATACGGAAAAGGATCTTTTCACAAATTTCAAATTAACAGTTTATCGAATGAGATGAGCTTAACAAACTTATTTACTTTTTTTGAGGATATGGAAGTTGGAAGTTTTGGTCCGCACCTGCCATCTCTTCGCCCCCACACGGGTATCCCGAATCAAGAATTCATTGTATTGGCCGAAGGGAATTGTAATAAAATTTTATTTCATTTGGTTAGAATTTCGATTCGAGCGAAAATGAAAATTAAAGAAACAAAAAGAAAAAAAAACCAAGAAAATAGGACCTGCAAAATTGTTCATGTATTTGTATAGTTTGTTGGTGTTATTTAAGGTTTTTTGTGTTTTGTTATTTAGATTGGCATTTTCGTGTTGGTTAGCTCATCGTTACATTTATCCGGGTTAAATGAAGTTCTGTCGATGGCTGCTTGCCAAACGGACGACATCGAACGACGACAGCTCGACCAACTGGGATTGACTTTGTTTGCTCCGATTTGTGTTCTTCATTACTTGTGTTTGTATATTTTGCTCAATTTGGTTAGTTGTATATGACTTGACTGGATGCAAATGTGCTGAAATATAATAATTCAAATTGTAAATAAATGTAAATGTGCACAAGCAAACCTTCGAAGCCATTAATTAAATTGTTTCAATTTGGGTTTGCGTACTATTTTAGTTTATTCTCGACTTTTTTTTGGGATTTATTTGTTTCATTATTAAATTTATTTTGAAGGACTTTCCGTACTTGGTGAGAAGAATATAAATAATAAAAATGCATGTGAATATTAATTCGAATTGAAAATGCGCAATTGTATTTTTTTTGCAAAAATTGATAGCTTATTTCCACTTAATTGTAATTTGTATGTGGTTATGTTTTAACGAATTAAATTCTTTTGTTGATTGCACTTTGAATGAATCAAAGTATAAACAATAAGCAGAGTAGTGCTATAGTCCAGATCGGGATTTAGAAAGCAAACTCAACTGACAGACTCATGTCAGTCAAACCTTTGTTTCCTTAAAAATTACACCCTCTCCAGTTGAAACATTTATTGAGATAAACTAAGGAAGCAATTTTTCAGAACTGCGTCTCCACAAAATTTAAATGAAACATCTCCTCTAGGATCCTTTTTTTGTGACATGTCTGGGGTCTAGTACAATATATCTTTGTTATAACTGTTGAGATAAGGTGTATGCAAGCAGACCTATTGTCCAATCATATCAACAAATTAAGACGTACTCGAGACAGACAAAACTGGAGTTCTTATCTTCCTTAAGTAATTTATTTTTATTGTTCCACATGAACTGGACATCCTTTGTTATCGATTGAAGAATGGTAATTTATGTTTCTATCTTCAGTAAGTACTCCTCGACTCCATAGAGATAAAACTTCATCCATTTTCCTTTCGCAAGGAAACCAATTAATTTCTACTTTTGTCTCTCTCAATCCGCTTTTTGTATTTGGCTGAATCTTTCAAAACAAACTCATTATAACGGAAAACGTAATGATCTTCATTCCGTTAACTAAATTCCATTTAAATGTGTTATTATATTCTACAAAAACTCCATTCATATTTAATTACTTCACACACTGTTCAATTTTTAAACAATTAATTTGTTTTCGTTCACTCGGGCGTATACTTACTATTTTTTTCGATCACTTTTTCTATAGCACACAAAACACAAATTACTGTTTATTAATTATTCTCGGACAAATTGCCAATTAAAGAATTGTTGTTTATTCGTGGCAAATTGCAGGTGCAATTTATTTGACCATAAATTCATATTCCGCATCGTCGTCAACGTGTGTGTGCTTGGCCCAGTAGTCGCCTGCCACACGCAGTCACAGTGGAAGTTGAGCTGAACAGTGAACACACTTTAAGCATAAATACACGAAATACTGCAACAACAACAACACAAAAAAGAAGACACAGAATAAAGTGGAAAAAGTTTACCGATTTTTGCTCTGTTTTGGGCTTCATGTTTCAAACGAAGCGCCACCTGCTGCTATCAAAAGAGTTTTTTTTTTCAACCCCAAGCCCACACCTTGGGTTCAAGGTGTCTGCTGCAGTGGATCGAATACAGTTTTTGAAGTTATGTGATGGTTTTTGGGGCTAAAAAGTTCGAAAAAGAGGAATGTGCGGCACACATTGTGAATTTCGTGCAATTGCCTGTGTTAGGAATCCACAATTGAGTGGGGATAAAATTATGTTCAAAGCACATTTTAACTACCAACAATAGCAATTTCTGAATGGAGATTTGTAGTTAGTGTTGCCTGTAGACGGCCCGATAGAATATGCAAGCGAAAAAAAAATTGCAGTTCAACAAGGCCGAAAGAGGTCGATAGTAACAGTGGGACCACACCAATGCCTATATAAATGAAGACCTCTTTTTCCAACAAGCCATGAATCCCATAAACGCCAGCATAACAATAACTCAACGTGGCGTCAGTCATTGTCGGGATTTTCGCTATTTTCACGCGAGAGTATGTGGGCGCCAACGCCAATGATGGTGATATGTTTGTTCCACATACGATACGAGTTACGTCATTACATTTTTCACTGTCCTTTGCTCAGGTTCTCAAGGTGTCTCAGTTCCAGTGCGGGCAACACCGGTGCAGTTGCAGTTTCCTGCGTCTACTTTTTCCCATTGAACTCAAGCCGTGTCCAAGCTCTGTAGTTGATTATAATTTCGTTTGTTAGCAGAAAGGATAGTAAAAGGCTTTTGGCAACTGCAGCCACACTATGCCAATAATGTTCCTTCTCGGTACTGAACTTTCGTCTCTGTTCTTTTTTTTCTGATTTTCATTTTTGACCAGTGAACTCAATCTTTATGGTTCGCTTTGTAGACTCACCGGCTCTGATCACCGCTGTTTACCCGGGGCAAGAATCAGAAACTTGGCTCTATTTTTTTTTCAAGTGACATGAAATTTATATAATATCTCCATACCAAACCAAAAGGGAAAGCAAAAATAGTAGTAAAATAAATTAAAAGTCATTCCCATGAAAAAACAACGGAGCAAAAGAACGAACACAGCTTACTGCACATGCAGCTCATCGTTGCATTGGCAACAGCTAAAGCTGCAATTAAAACTACAGCTTAAGAACAATAACAACAGAAGTGGGTGTTTGCTGTGAAATGATTGTGTCGGAGCACAGAGTGTTCTGCATTGCATGCAAAAAAAAGAAAGAAGTAGGAATTTCTGCATTATAAAGTAATGGTAAATAGCTGGGAGGTTAAATTTTGTTATTTTCTGAAATAAAAAGGGAAACTGAGAACAAAAACTTATTCAGAAATAAAAAGGGAAAACATGAAAATCCCTATCTCGATGCTTCCAGAGCTAGTACACATACTGCTCCACTCGTGAAGGATTTGGAGCAGTGATAATACTTAGCAGGATTGCAATTTCAGTGCACACTTATGCTCACAGGAATTTACACTTACATTCGTGAGGGGTTTTGCTGTCAGAATTGCACATATGAAGATTAAATCGCTTTCAACTAAAGGGAAGTAATAGAATTCCTAGAAAGGATTGATTTCAAAAAGGCTCAAATTCTGGGTGCTCTTATGCGAAAAAACAGTTTTGTGTGTGATGTTTGGAGCAGAAGTTTTGCTTGGACTTTTTTGGATTTGTATAACTGCTTGTGAAACTTTTTTCGAAGTCTTTCAAACGTTTTTAGCTCTTTTTAAAGTTTTTTTTGATACATATCACACCGTAGGTCTCTTTTCTAAAAAATGTTAAAAGTTGTTCACCCAACATTTATTCTTCTTATTGACCTAATAAGTCTCATGCTTGATAGCAATACAATAACCTGCAGCATGACTACTACCGAGGTACCCACCAAGGTGGGGTCCTTGCCACTTTTTTATGAAACGTGAAAGTAAACGACCTTCTTACTTCACTGGAACCAGAGGCTTTCAAGGTGATTGCCTATTCCGACGACGCACGTTGCAATATCTGTATCTGGGAAACACCCTCAAGTTCTCTCGAAACTCCTACAAAATGCCTTAAACAGGCTAACCGATTGGGCAAAGTATTGTGGCTTGGACATCAATCCAGAAAAAACGGAATAGTACCCCTTACGAGAAGGTTCAAAGTTCCTCAATTTCCCCCATCCACGATTAAAGGCATAAGTACGGCTAAGCCTTTCCGACCAAGCCAAATATTAGGGTCTCATTTTAGACAAAAAAATAAATTGGAAGGCAAATATTGATGTATGAGTAAAGATGTCTACTGTGGCACTCTTTAGTTGTAAAAAGGCCATAGGATCAAAATAGGGCTTCTCCCCAAAAATAACCCACTGGCTATACACTTTAGTAATCAGACCGATACTCACATATGGAGTTGTATGGTGGACCGGACTATACAAGATGGTAAATTTGAATAAACTCATTAAAGTCATGCAGATATGTGCAAAGTTCAACACCAACTGCAGCTTTAGAGGTACTTCTAAACCTAACACCTCTTAACATCTTCTCCAAAATGGTGGACGCCATTAGACAATTTTTATCGCCCCAAAAATGGTATTCGATGATAACTTCCATGTTTCCATCCTTTTGGCCAGAAGGAGGACGTCTGGAAAAAAACACGATACACTTCAATACAGACGGTTCAATGACCGACTGCGGCGTTGAAAGTGGTATCTACTCGAAAAAACTGAATCTCAGTCTATCATATAGACTTCCCAATCAATGTAGTGTGTTCCAGGCAGAAATAATAGCGATAAAGGAGACATTATCCTGGCTTAAAGAAAACGTTATATCTTGCAAGGATATACATATCTTCCCGGACAATCAAGCCGCTCTCGAAGCTCTCGCGTTTGTCTCCACAAACTCTCTTATAGTCCACGACTGTCGATCCTCTCTGAATGTGATGACAGAACAGTTTAACATTCACTTCATTTTGGTGCCGGGATCCTTGGGGTCAAAATGACTCAACAACATTAGACAGGCACTCTTACGTAACCTAACCTATTGAGGATTGAGCGGATTAAGAGGCCCTACCGGACATACAAACAAACCAATGGACCTTAAATTCCATACAAAAACTGGAGTTTAGGTCTTGAAGTTTTTCGTGCTTACGTAAAGTTTTCCGAGTTCCTTATCAAAAATTTTGCACCTACCTACAATTTGATGCAATATTTCCCTTGAAACCCAATTAATTTTCCGAGTTTTTCGTCAAGAACTTTCTATTTTTCCCTTCGGAAATCCATTTTGAAACAAAAAATTTCAAGAAAAGAAAATCAAATTCCCGACATTTGTTTGGTTTTTCCAGGTTTCCCACTCTTCCATAAGGTTTTTCCAATTTTTGCGTTCACAGAAACCATCACTGAATACAACAGTATTAACCATGAAAATGTCACAAATATCGGTTGGGCCATTTCGGAGTTCATAAAGGACATGCGAACAAGCAAATTCACTCGAATAAACAACCCACCACAAGGTTCACTTGAAGCTGCAATCAACAAACGCTTCTTAATAACAAGAAACTCTGTGGAACGCATGCCTGAAGTAATAAAAAGCAGATTAAGATGCTTATAACGCCAAAGGATATTACACTATTCAACTGAAATGGCCACAAAAATAGTTAATGCGATATTTTGCATCCATTACTTGTTTACCTTGGCGGTACGGAAGGACCACCAGCCGATATCACAAATCTATTGATATCCTTTGCAAGTAAGAACAACTTTGACGTAGTCGTAGGGTGCGACTCCAACTCACATCATGTGCAGTGGGGAAGTACCGATACTAACACTAGGGGCGAATCCCTTTTTGAATTTATTATTGAGAACAACCTTCTAGTAGCTAACAGAGGTAACACTCCAACCTTCGTTACTAAAAACCGAAAAGAGGTACTCGATATCACCTTAACAAGCAATTCAAACACTTGTCAGGTAGAACAGTGGAAAGTATTAGATGATGCTTCCTTTGCAGACCATCGTCTAATTGAATTTCGTATCCCTGATATTAATCGGGCACACAAGCCGTTTAGAAATAACAAACGTACCAATTGGTATATCTTCAACAATGAAATTATTGAGAATATAGGTCAGCTTAGCACCGATACAAAGCTTAGCATAGATAGCTTAGATGAACTTACTACAGAATTCACGGGAATTCTACAGAATGCCTTTGACAAAAGCTGTCCTCTCATCACAACGGCGAAGAAAAGTAATAAACCGCCCTGGTGGACTGCTGAGCTCAGCCTTATCAGAAAAGAAACTAGGAAACTTTTTAATCGGGCTAAACGCACCGGAATAGAAAGGGATTGGGAAGGTTACAAAACCAGTCAAAGAAAATTTAAGTCAGAAACGCAAAGGGCGAAACGTAGCTCATGGAGAAACTTCTGTAGTAGCATCGAATGTACAAATCATTCAGCGAGACTAAGGAAGATCCTCTCCAAAGTTAATGCACCCATAGGCTCTTTAAAAGGACCTGATAACCAATGGACAGAATCCTGTCAAGAAAGTCTAAAACTCCTGGTTCAAACACACTTTCCAGGATGTAATGCAGACTTAGATAACGAGTCAACAAACATCATATACTCGGCTCTTGAAATACCTGGGGAAATTATAACGGAAGAAAAGTTAATGTGGGCTATTAACTCCTTCTCTCCTTATAAATCTCCAGGCCTAGACGGCATCTTCCCCTTGATGCTGCAAAAAAGCAGCGGTATCATAGCACCACATCTAATGAACATCTTTCATAACTGCCTAAAGTTAGGATATGTTCCAAAGAAGTGGCGGGAAGTCAAAGTCGTCTTTATACCAAAAGCTGGCAAGCCCAGTCATACAGAACCAAAAGATTTCAGACCAATCAGTCTAACCTCTTTTGCACTTAAAACACTCGAGAGACTAATCGATATGCATATCCGTAGCTACCTAAAGCCGGAAGCTATATCACCTTTTCAGCACGCCTACACAAAAGGCAAAAGTGTAGAAACGGCCCTACACTGTGCAGTTAGAACAATAGAGAAGTCGCTTGCGGTAAAAGAATACACCCTTGCATCTTTTCTTGATATCGAAGGAGCATTCAATAATGTTCACAACAGTGCCATAGAAAATGCACTCACTAATCTTAAAATAGAACCCCCACTCATAAGATGGATCACGCGTATGTTGAAAAACAGACAGATCCACTCTAAGTTAGGTAACTCCGATATTAAAATGTACACATCTAGAGGAACCCCTCAGGGTGGAATACTCTCACCTCTTCTCTGGACTTTGGTGATGAACGAAATTCTCATCAAGCTCAAGAACAGTGGTGTTAGAGTTGTAGCATATGCCGATGATTTAGCGCTTCTGGCGACGGGAAAATACCTAACCACTGTAAGCGAGCAATTAGAAAACGCATTAACTACAGTCAGTAACTGGACTAAGAAATGCGGTCTTAAAGTAAACCCCCAGAAAACAGAACTGGTACTTTTCACAAACGCTTCTTAATAACAAGAAACTCTGTGGAACGCATGCCTGAAGTAATAAAAAGCAGATTAAGATGCTTATAACGCCAAAGGATATTACACTATTCAACTGAAATGGCCACAAAAATAGTTAATGCGATATTTTGCATCCATTACTTGTTTACCTTGGCGGTACGGAAGGACCACCAGCCGATATCACAAATCTATTGATATCCTTTGCAAGTAAGAACAACTTTGACGTAGTCGTAGGGTGCGACTCCAACTCACATCATGTGCAGTGGGGAAGTACCGATACTAACACTAGGGGCGAATCCCTTTTTGAATTTATTATTGAGAACAACCTTCTAGTAGCTAACAGAGGTAACACTCCAACCTTCGTTACTAAAAACCGAAAAGAGGTACTCGATATCACCTTAACAAGCAATTCAAACACTTGTCAGGTAGAACAGTGGAAAGTATTAGATGATGCTTCCTTTGCAGACCATCGTCTAATTGAATTTCGTATCCCTGATATTAATCGGGCACACAAGCCGTTTAGAAATAACAAACGTACCAATTGGTATATCTTCAACAATGAAATTATTGAGAATATAGGTCAGCTTAGCACCGATACAAAGCTTAGCATAGATAGCTTAGATGAACTTACTACAGAATTCACGGGAATTCTACAGAATGCCTTTGACAAAAGCTGTCCTCTCATCACAACGGCGAAGAAAAGTAATAAACCGCCCTGGTGGACTGCTGAGCTCAGCCTTATCAGAAAAGAAACTAGGAAACTTTTTAATCGGGCTAAACGCACCGGAATAGAAAGGGATTGGGAAGGTTACAAAACCAGTCAAAGAAAATTTAAGTCAGAAACGCAAAGGGCGAAACGTAGCTCATGGAGAAACTTCTGTAGTAGCATCGAATGTACAAATCATTCAGCGAGACTAAGGAAGATCCTCTCCAAAGTTAATGCACCCATAGGCTCTTTAAAAGGACCTGATAACCAATGGACAGAATCCTGTCAAGAAAGTCTAAAACTCCTGGTTCAAACACACTTTCCAGGATGTAATGCAGACTTAGATAACGAGTCAACAAACATCATATACTCGGCTCTTGAAATACCTGGGGAAATTATAACGGAAGAAAAGTTAATGTGGGCTATTAACTCCTTCTCTCCTTATAAATCTCCAGGCCTAGACGGCATCTTCCCCTTGATGCTGCAAAAAAGCAGCGGTATCATAGCACCACATCTAATGAACATCTTTCATAACTGCCTAAAGTTAGGATATGTTCCAAAGAAGTGGCGGGAAGTCAAAGTCGTCTTTATACCAAAAGCTGGCAAGCCCAGTCATACAGAACCAAAAGATTTCAGACCAATCAGTCTAACCTCTTTTGCACTTAAAACACTCGAGAGACTAATCGATATGCATATCCGTAGCTACCTAAAGCCGGAAGCTATATCACCTTTTCAGCACGCCTACACAAAAGGCAAAAGTGTAGAAACGGCCCTACACTGTGCAGTTAGAACAATAGAGAAGTCGCTTGCGGTAAAAGAATACACCCTTGCATCTTTTCTTGATATCGAAGGAGCATTCAATAATGTTCACAACAGTGCCATAGAAAATGCACTCACTAATCTTAAAATAGAACCCCCACTCATAAGATGGATCACGCGTATGTTGAAAAACAGACAGATCCACTCTAAGTTAGGTAACTCCGATATTAAAATGTACACATCTAGAGGAACCCCTCAGGGTGGAATACTCTCACCTCTTCTCTGGACTTTGGTGATGAACGAAATTCTCATCAAGCTCAAGAACAGTGGTGTTAGAGTTGTAGCATATGCCGATGATTTAGCGCTTCTGGCGACGGGAAAATACCTAACCACTGTAAGCGAGCAATTAGAAAACGCATTAACTACAGTCAGTAACTGGACTAAGAAATGCGGTCTTAAAGTAAACCCCCAGAAAACAGAACTGGTACTTTTCACCAATAGAAGGAAAATCCCTTCTTTCGAACTACCAAAAATTGACAACACCCCACTTAAACTTTCGGAAAAAGCGAGATATCTTGGAGTTATCTTGGATAAGAAACTCAACTGGGGTCCAAACACAAAAGAAAGGTATAAGAAGGCCATGATTGCACTCTACTCGTGTAATAGGATTCTTGGTAGAAACTGGGGACCAAATCCTAAGATAATCATGTGGATGTACACGACCATAGTTAGACCCATTCTAACTTATGGCAGTTTGGTTTGGTGGCAAGCTCTGGAGAAATCCACGAACTTAAAAACCCTTACCAAAGTACAAAGAATGGCATGCATTAGCACTACGGGGGTGATGAGGACTACCCCAACTGCGGGTCTTGAAGCGATCCTAAATCTCACCCCCTTAGACTTGTTTGCACAAGAATCAGCAGCAAACAGCGCTCTTCGACTTAGTCAGACCAACATTTGGAAATCTAGTCAACACGGCCATACCACGATCCTTACAAAATACGTTGGCAATAACGTTCGTACTGATTACATGACCCCTTATCTAGACTTCAACAAAAACTTTACTACCAGCTTCCCTAATAGAGAAGATTGGGAAAACAGTGTACCCTACACTAATGAATCGAACTTTACCATCTTTACCGATGGTTCAAAAATGGTTACTGGAGTAGGGGCAGGTTTCTACTCAGAAAATCTAAGCCTTGCCAGTTCATTCAGACTTCCTGACCATAGCAGCGTCTTCCAAGCTGAGATCTTGGCAGTGAAAAACGCTGCTAATCAAATATCCATGATGGCGATACCACACGCTGATATCACCTTTTTCATTGATAGCCAAGCAGCAATAAAAGCGATCTCTGCCACGCAAATCAAGTCAAGGCTTGTTTCTTGCTGTCGCGAAGAGCTAAGGGTTCTTGGTATGCAGCACAACGTAAGACTCTGCTGGGTTCCCGGTCACAGTGGTGTGCCAGGAAACGAAAAAGCGGATGAGCTTGCAAGAGAAGGCTCGGTACTTGACCCCTCTCTCATAGACCATAACATCAGAATCCCTCAATGCGAATTAAAAAGAAATATTAGTAATAATATCATTCAAAAAGCAAATGATAGATGGAACCTACTAGAAACCTGCGGTAACACCAGGAAACTCTGGCCTCACTATGACAAGAAGAAATCCAACAAGATTTTACTTCTTAAAAAACCGTCCCTAAGATCCCTCATAAGTGTGATAACGGGACATAACCTACTTGGCTACCACAAAAAGAAGATGGGGCTTAGTACGGACGACATTTGCAGAGGCTGTGGCGATGAGGAAGAGCACGAAAATACGGCTCACTTCCTATGCCACTGTCCAGCACTCTGTCGTACTAGATCAAAATTCTTAGGCAACTATTTCTTTAATGAATTAGAAGAACTATCTGAACTCCCAGGCAATCGCCTATTGAACTTTATCAAGTCCACCAAATGGCTTGATCAACCATAGAATTCATAGGTTAAATCACTTTTTCAGAAGTTACAACACTTCAGGGTATCACAATGGATCTACATTGATCTAAGTGTGACGGTAATAACATCAACTGTCAGCCCATATAACCTAACCTAACCTACCTTGGGAGAAGAACAGCTGTAGCAAGTGAAACATCTGGAAATGAAAATGACGATGTTAATAACGTCAAGGATCGCAATCGATGGCACAGCCTTGTCTCTCAAGTTCGAGAACGATATGTTCAAAATTTGAGCTGAACAAAACAAAAAGGCCCTTTTCAGGGCTACCAAAAAATCAATAAGAGATATGAACGAAAATTTTAAATAAAATAGAATTATTAGTAAAGAACAATTAATTACTTAATTTTTGTTTATTATTTTCATATATTTATATAGGTAATAACCAGAACACATGCATTTTGTTTAAAAAAAATTTTTTGCATTTGATTTGCAACTGGTAGGTTTAGACAATTTTTCTATGTCCGCAGCAGTGACCAGTGACCATTTGTGCCGCTGTTAAAGCATTAATGTTTGCTATAATCTGGTCCATCTGAGATTGCCTCTTTTAATCCGTATTTGCATTGCATTAATGAAGTTGTTGAGTAAAACTCCCGTCTGTAAGTTGGTTGAATACTAAATTTATTTTACCATTTATCTTCCTTATATAGGTACAATTTACATGTCTTATCTATTCTAAATGACTTATCTTATCTCTATTCTAAATGACTTATCTTATCTCTATTTGTACATATTGTGTTGTTTTAAAGATGTTATTTGTACTTATCTGTATATAACCGTCAGTGTATGCTGAGCTAGATTTTTCTTATCTTTACACATTGGGTTATTTATAGATACGTGTAGTGTATGTTCATGTTTGAACATTCTGCGGGCCAACAGAAAGTGTTAAAATTCTTCTTCTGAATATTATGCCCCGTATTATGTAAATTACTAAAATAATGACTAATATGCAACTTAATATTAATCCGCTGTGGCCGCTTACGTGGTGAAAGTCCAAGCCTTTAAGGTGAATGTTTTCTTCTTTGAACTTCTCCAAATCCCGTTGAATTTTAAGAAGTTCATTTTTGTTGTTTATTATAGTTGCTTGTATAGGTTTAATTCTGTCCTCTGCAACTTCGTCCAATGCCTTCGTCCATATCATCTGTTCCTCGAAATGGTTGATCGTTTCAGATTTGACTTGTTGCGGTGATATAAGGAAACCTCCGTTGTATCTAACAGTGCATTGTGGCCTTAGTGTTAGAAGCCCTTGTGCTGGAAGCTTAACCAGTTTATGTTCAGATGGTCCACAGCTTACATGAATATCCGTTTTTGTAAATTGCTTAAACAACCAAGTATTTGGTTTATTCAACTGAATCCATTTATCTTGCTGACTAACTCGTTCAAAATGACAGCTAGTTGTTTTTGATTTCTTTATCGGTGATATCTCACATGATCCATCAGCTGCAGTTTTCCATGGCCAATTACCATGGCAAATATAGTGGGTATCCTCGTTTCTTAGACAGAGATTTAGTTGTGCCTGACTCATTAGATTGTATGCGTCTAATTGGAAGTTGAAAACTAGTATTTCGGTGTATATTTTTGGTGTCACAATAATCTCTCCTTGACGTATTGGCAGGTCAATTATCCGAAAAACGTCCGATGCTTCTGAATGAAGTAGTGGAATTTCCGCGTCTATTACTAAACGCCGGTCAAGTATGAATCCCCTCGCTTTCATTTGGCGAAATATTTCTTTCAATTGATTTTTTGTACCATCGCCAGGTAAACGGAACTTCCCTGAGATTTCATTCCTAATCTTGTGTATCTCGTTTTGTAGTTGGGACGGTTTTAATAACAACGGATTCATATGGTGATTATTAACATCAATAAGGATGCTTATAACTGCCATTTGTACATCATTACATTCTCTTAACATTGCATCAAGTTGCATTGCTGCTAACTGAAATATCATTCCAGCTTTGTATGCATTATGAGCTTGAAGTGTCATATTGCGGATTTCATTGATTTGACCATTTATTTTTATAAACTGTGTGTTTACTTCATCTGTCGTTTTCCTTAAGACATTTACTGTAGCATTTACCAGTGATGTTTGTCTCTTGTTTAAGCCGTTCAGTTCATGTTGGTTGTCCAAAAGATTTTTCATGTTGTCTTCTAGGGATTCTCTATCATCGCTGTCCATGATGCCGAATAATATGTGGTACAGTGAACCAACAAATTCAAGTGGAGCTCTTTTTACCCTGTTGTTCATTATTAATAATTTGTTATTTTCAGCCAGTACTTCATATCTTCTCTTTAAGTTTGCTGTTATTAAATTGCACTGCTCGCTGAAGTAGAACATTTTGGAACACTTGTCTTGTAGTTTCGTTATGTAGCTTGAAATATTGTTGGTTTCTTCAATATACGAACTTAAGTCGTAGTAAACTACAATTCTCCACCTTGATGCCACGACATCCATTTTTCCGATTGGGTCTAGGTAGATTCCCACATTTTCGTCCAAGTTTTTGATTGAAATCTCAGGTGTTGTGCTCATATTGGTTGTTGAACTCTTTGCTTGACCAAATGCAATTAAGACCAATAACATCAACATCCACCATTTGATTCCATTCATTTGTGTGTTTGTTGAATCATTTTGTCTCTTTAAACGGGTGAGCTGGCATGTTTGCTGTGAAATTCTACTCTCCGATTCTTCTTCAGATATCTCGAGGGGACACAATTTATGTATTGGTCTTTTGTAGAGTCCGTCTTTTGTTTTGAGTGTTACTACTCGCACATTGCCGTCTGACCCTTTGTGGACTTCAACAATGCGTCCCATGGGCCACCTCGACGGTTGGGTATTTTCGTTTTTTATAATTACTATTGCACCTTCCTCTAGGTTTTTCTTTTCAGATTTCCACTTGGTACGTTTTTGAAGAGACACCAAGTATTCATCCTTCCATTTTTGCCAAAAGTCTCGTTTTAATTTTTGTACAAGTTTCCAACGATCCAAGGACCCAATTTTTTCAAGTTCTCCTGATTCAGGAGAATCCAATAACGGACGTCCCACCAAGAAATGTCCAGGTGATAACACATCAATGCTGTCTATGTCATTACCCATCGCACACAAAGGACGTGAGTTTAATATTGCTTCTATCTGACATAGCAATGTTGTCATTTCTTCGTATGTTAATTTAGATTCTCCCATTATTCGTTTCAAATGGTGTTTCATTGATTTGACGGCTGCTTCCCAAAGCCCTCCAAAGTGTGGACTTGCAGGTGGAATGAAATGCCATTCCACCTTCTCTTCAGCTAACCTTGAAGCGAGTGACGCGTTGTTTTTAATTGCGTTCTTGAATTCTTGTTCCAAGCATCGATTCGCTCCAATGAAATTAGACCCATTGTCTGAATATATGTGAGCACTTTTGCCACGTCTTGCAAAAAATCTTCTAAGTGCTGCCCTGAATGCTTCTGTTGTAAGGTCACTTACTGGTTCTAAATGAATGGCTTTAGTAGCCATGCATACAAAAACTGCAATGTAGCCCTTGTACGCTTTCTGTCCTCGACCCCTTGATGTTCGCATTAATATTGGTCCAGCATAGTCGACCCCAACATGTTGAAATGGTGGAGAAATTGTTGACCTTTGCTTTGGTAGATCTCCCATTATTTGGTTCGCACCGCTACTGTTGTACCGAATGCATATTGGACAGCTACGACAACATCTTCTTATTAGTTTTTTGAGACCAATTATGTAGTATCTTCTTTTAATATAGGCTTCCATTACCGAATTTCCACCATGTAGTGTAGCTGCGTGTGCTTCTTTAATGATTAAACTGGATAGTTTACATTTATCCAGTATTATTGGGTGTTTCTGGTTCAAGGGCAAATTTGCATATTTAAGCCTTCCACCCACTCTTAAGATTCCTTCATCATCTTGATAAGGCTTCATTTGAATTATTTTGCTGTTCAAAGGAATGTCCTTTTTGTTTTCAATTTTTTGTATTTCAGTGGAAAATTGAATTTTTTGCTGTTGTTTGATGATCAACATTCTCGCCTGTGTCAGCTCAGATACAGTTATTGATCCTGGCGTTATTTGTTTGTGTCGAACTAACCGAATAAAACGAAGCACGAATGCAACACTTTTTTCAATTTTGTTGATATTTGATAATCGTTCGATTAAAATCGATACAAAATGTTTCTTGCATTGTAATGTTGACAAAATTTTTAGATCTGTTGGTGGTGCCAGGTGTTGCTGTTGCGGCCAATGGTGTTTTGATTGATTCAGCCACTGCGGACCTGTCCACCATAGTTCGTGACTAGCAATTTTTGAAGGGCATATGCCACGTGATGCAACATCGGCTGGGTTGTCTTTCGAATTTATATGGAGCCATTCCATATTATCCATTAGACTCTTGATGTCAGCTACTCTGCTTCGTATAAACTTTTCTTTACTCTTGTTGTTTTTTATCCACCACAAGGTAATAGTAGAATCACTCCACCCATAGTATTTTGTATCATCTGAGAAATATTTTTTTATCTTGCTGAGTAACCTTGAGAGTAGTTGAGCTGCACATAACTCTAATTTGGGAAGAGTTTTCTTGTTTTTGATGGGTGCCACCTTGGTTTTGGCTGTCAGTATTTTAATTGTCATATTTGTTTTAACGTATATGACAGCTGCATATGCTTTTTCTGAAGCATCCGCAAATCCATGTATTTCTATTGGACCTGCTTCGTCATTAAATATCCATCTTGGGATTTTAACTGCTTTGATTTCTTGTAATTTTTGTTGAAAGGACATCCATTCTGCTATCATGGTTTCATCAAGTTCCTCATCCCAGTCATAATTTGATTGCCATAATCTTTGTATGAATATTTTCGCTCGTATCGTGACTGGAGCAAGCCATCCAATTGGATCGAATATTTTTGCAATATTTGATAACACGCCTCTTTTGGTTTTTGAAATGGTTCTATTTGATGAATCTATTACAAATTGGAACTCGTCTCGATCTGGTTCCCAGTGAAGTCCCAATGTTTTCATGGTGTCACCTTCTTTGATGTCAATTATTTTATGTTCATCACTCGAAATTATGCCAGTCAGCAAATGTTGATTGTTTGAAGACCATTTTCGTAATTGAAAGCCAGCACTTGAAAGTTTTTCACTTACTGCTCTTACTATGTATTTGCATTCGTCTTCATTGTTGGCGCCTGTCATTAAGTCGTCAACGTAAAAATCATCTCTTATAATTTCTTTAATTCTGATGTCTTTTTCTTTGCATTGGTTTGCGACTTCTTGCAATGTTCGGACTGCTAAGAATGGGGCTGCTGCTGTTCCATACGTAACTGTTGACAGTTTATATTCTCTAATGTTGTCTCTTGGTTGTTCTCTCCAAAATATTCGATGATACTCTTGATGTTCTTCAGCTAAGTTGATCTGTCTGTACATTTTTTCGATGTCTGCCGTAACGACATATTTCCATTGCCTCCATTTGATGATGATGTCAAAGATATTGTTTTGTAGTCTAGGCCCAATCATTATTGCGTCGTTAAGGCTGTATCCGTTGGATGTCTTCGCTGACGCATCGAATACAACTCTAGTTTTTGTTGTTAGACTTGATTCTTTCACAACTGCATGGTGTGGTAGATAGTATTTGCCAATATTTTCGTGTTGTCTGTCTACCTTGACCATGTGGCCCAGGTTTTCGTATTCTCGCATAAACTGTATGTAGTCGGTTTTTGTTTTGTTACAGATTTTCTTCTCAAGCTGTAAAAATCTAGCTAATGCTTGTTTTCGAGATTCCCCAAGCTTGATATCTGGTCTTAATGGCAACTTTACTACATATCTGCCATTTGCATCTCTTGTTGTTGTTTCTGCAAATGCTTTCATGCAGATATCGTTTTCTAATATTTCATTATCTTTTTCTATTTCTTCTATCTCCCAGAATTTTTCAATTGATGAAGTAACTGCTGACATGATTTTGCCACATTGTCGTTTCTCGTGTAGTGAGCCTGAAACTATCCACCCAAAAATCGTATTCTGTCCCACGATGCCATTGTGCTTCCTAACACCTTCTTCAATTAACTTTGGATAAAGGTCACTGCCGATGATAACGTCAATACGATCTTTTGTATTTAGGTTTGGGTCTGCCAGAGTATAGTTTTCCCATTCACTTTTGTTAAATTCAAATGATTCGTCAGGTAGTGGTTTTATGAGGGTGGGTAAAACCAAAAACTCTGCTTGCATTTTGTTGTTGCTCATGAATCTTGGTCTTATCTCTAAGTACACTCTTGATTTTGATGTACCCACTGCTGCATCTGAGAGTCCAGTTAATTCTGTGCTTATTTTTTTTCTTGGCAAAGAGAGGATCTGCACTGCTTCCTCAGATATCATTGATATTTGAGAACCTTGATCAATCAATGCTCGTAATATGCATGTTTCACCATTTGCCGATTTGGCTGATATCTGTGCTGTAGCTAGTATTACCATTGGACTTTCTGTCTTTTTTACCATAAGAGAAGATAATGATTTTTCTTTTTTATTGTTGTTGTCTGAGGGATTCCATATTTTGTGTTGATTTCCCTCAACCCTTCTCCTTGTTTGGTAGTTGTCGTTGTGTAGTAGAGTGTTATGTGATTTATTGCACTTCATACATTTTGTTTGAGAGAAGCATTTGGTTTCTGCACTGTGTTTAAGACATATGCTGCATATTTGCTTATTGCGTACATATGCTAATCGATTGGCTATCTCAGTGCTTAAAAATTGCTCACAATAATAAATTCGATGACCACTCTGCTTACAAAATTCACACTTCCACTCCCTTTTGTCTGGTTGGAAGTTTCCACCTTGTTTTTTGATCTCTTTGCTTCTAGTGATTGTTTGCTGTTGAGACTCAAGGGTTTGAAATAACTGCTCAAGGAAGTCCATAACATCCTCCAGTTTTTGTATTTGGTTTGGTTTTTTTACGTGTTGCTCATATAATTGTAAGCCCTCCTTGTCAAATTTTCGAAGGAGAAGGTGAGCAAATATTTCATCATTTTCATCCGTTTCTTTGCCAATTGTTGATTTTATGATGTAAATGCATTCATTTGCTGCATCGTGAAGTTTTTTAACATTGCCAGGTGATGTAGCGTTCATCATTGGCATATCCAGCAAGTAATTTAATTGTGTTGAGAAATGTATTCTTTTGTTTTCGTATCTTCTGACGAGAGTTTTCCATGCTTCTTTATAATTTGCAGAAGATCCTTGTATGAGGTTAGCAATTGATGCTCGAGCTTCGCCGGCAATGCATGATCGCAATTGGTTCAATTTCACAGAATCTGGTACATCATTGTTATTGTGAACCAAATCTATGAACAGGTCGGAGAATATCTTCCACTCTTCTATTTTTCCATTGAATCTAGGTAGTTCAATTTTAGCACTTCTTGTTGCACATGAATCAGATTCTATGGCCTTATGTTTGTCTTCCAATTTGTCAAGTAGTAGTTTGACATCATCTTCCAACTCGATTACGTAATTGTCTTCTCTGAATGTCTCTTCTTGTACTGCATTCATCTTAGACAGCTCAACTTGCAACCGTTCATTCCATCGTTTTACTTTTCCAATCCATATGTTTTTGTTATGAGGATAGGAAATGGCTTCTAATTTTGCATCTTCTATTGTTTTTTTAAGGCTCTCCATTATAGTATGTATTTTCTGTACATCTATATGAGTTTCATGATTTGCTATGGTTTTTTTCATCATCTCCTCCATTTGTTTTTGCTGTAGTTCTAGTCCTTGGACTATCTGTTGACTAGCAGTTTTTATTTCTGCTACTTTGCTGGATAACGCTGCTTCGTTCATGCCTTGTTGTAGGCTGTTTAGATCTTTGTTTTTTAGCGAACTTTGAATTTTTTGCAGGTAGTTCTCTGCTCCTACCATCCATTGTTCCGTAAAATAGGGAACATCGATCATCCCAAGCTTTAGAAGAAGCTTGTCATTTTCTTTAAATGCTTGAACATTTTTTTCAGCAATGACAAGAATTTCTTGGCTTTTGCTCCGTGTCGTTACATTTTCACATTCTTTTAATAATTTTTCAAGCTGTTTTAAAATTTCAACCTGTTTTTCAATTATTTTAAGATGTTCAGATGAAGACATTGTTGAATTTGGTTTTTTTTTTTTTTACTTTCACTGTTTCACTTGTCAGTATTTAAGCTCTGACAACGCTTTTTCACTTATCAGTATTTTGCTCTGATAACGCTAATTTTCACTTATCAGTATTTGTAGCTCTGATAACGCTATTTCACTGTATGTAATTTTTTTTTTCTGTCAGTATTTTAGCTCTGACAACGCTAATTTTCATTTATCAGTATTTGTAGCTCTGATAACGCTAATTTTCACTTATCAGTATTTGTAGCTCTGATAACGCTAATTTTCACTTATCAGTATTTGTAGCTCTGATAACGCTAATTTTCACTTATCAGTATTTGTAGCTCTGATAACGCTATTTCACTGTATGTATTTTGTATTTTTTTTTCTTTGTCAGTATTTTAGCTCTGACAACGCTTAGTTTCACTTGTTCGTTTTATTAAAAATCTCTTACCACTGGTGGGGGAAAATTTTTAATATAACTCGAAGGACCAAATGTTGAGTAAAACTCCCGTCTGTAAGTTGGTTGAATACTAAATTTATTTTACCATTTATCTTCCTTATATAGGTACAATTTACATGTCTTATCTATTCTAAATGACTTATCTTATCTCTATTCTAAATGACTTATCTTATCTCTATTTGTACATATTGTGTTGTTTTAAAGATGTTATTTGTACTTATCTGTATATAACCGTCAGTGTATGCTGAGCTAGATTTTTCTTATCTTTACACATTGGGTTATTTATAGATACGTGTAGTGTATGTTCATGTTTGAACAGAAGTCTTCGTCTGTATTTCTTTAAAAAATAAAATTTAATTATAATTATTATTGTACGTTTGGTTTATTTTACTTCATATGGTTTTGTGTTTAACTAGAGCTTCACTGAAATGCTTTTTGATAAATAAATAAATTCCAGCAACAATTTCATAAAATTCACCCCTTAAAGTAATTTTGAATGTTTTTTGAAAACTAAAAAAAATTGATAAAAATGCTTTAGAATACAAATTTAACAAAATTAGTTTTCAAATGTCAATTGGTTTTCAGAATAAGTGAAGCGACAGTAATTGGACCTCAGAGCCGTTTTGATAATCCAAATGAAACAAGTAGTTTTGAAATGGCAGTTTAACCGAGCAAGACGTTATGAAGGCTTATTCGTGAAAAATATCTTTTTAGAACTCAATAACAAGATCATGTTTACTAAACTTTTTCCAGAGGTACGCTGTAAAACTATCATTAAAACATGGAACAACTTCATTTGCATTCAAACTCGAAATCTCCCAACCTTTTGCAAAATGTGACTCCAGAAGGAACAGAATTAAAAGATTCAAGCAGTCTCTGTGTGCTGAAAACATTTGTTGCGAAAAAAAAACGATTCCGACATCCGGGACTTGTGACACTAATCCCAGCCAAGATGTAGACATCACGGTGTATTTAAGTCAAAGTCAATAGCATTTCAAAAATGAAAATTTAAAGAAATTTCATGATCTTACCCTGGGTTTGGCTTGTGGTCTTGCGTTGGCGGCTCTTTCTTTTTGCTTTGGACTCAAACTCCTCAATCGCCATGCTGTCATTTCCTTGGAATTCGACGACATCGTTTCGAGGAAGAATCCTGAACCAAAGGTACAAAATAGAATCAAAATGGTATCAAAAAAGGCAGAAAACTATAGCAACTTCCTCCACAATGATATTGTGCTCGAATTTAGAGCATCCCACCACAGAAAGGTTTTGGTGTCCGTCCACCACCACTCTACCGCAGCAGGCCCCTAAGAACTCAATTCATTTTTCTTTCCTTTGGAGATCCACTACCAGTTTGACGTTGATCCGCTTTTTGAATTCGGAGCTTGTGGGTTACAGCGTAATTGTCAAACACCTGTAGACATAAAATAAGGTTGATTTAGAATTATTTAAAGAAAAAGTATTCCACTAAATTGTTTCCATTCCCCCACCGAGTAGTATATGCACTGCCTGCGGAATTGAGGAGGTCGCAAAGACAACCCCAGAGCCCTTGCACTGTGTTGTCACTATGCTTGGGTTTCATGTGACTGCATTTTGTTCCAAGAAAGAGCAATATAATTCTTTTTGTCTTGATTCACTTTTTGCTGCCTTCGCTCTTAAAATGTCCTCAACATCAAAGGGCACGGTAGTGCCCAGCCAAGTTCTAGCACTACTCCCTTTTTACAGGATCGAACTCAAGCACATTTTTATCCCCCCATAACTTTTGAACCCATAGAGTTAGAAGCTTCAAATTTGAATTACGTATTAACTTCATGGACACAAAGGCCCTGTGAGAAACAAAATTTTGTAGAACCACTAGTTCCTGAGAAATTGAACAGTAAAAATTTCAAAAACCGTAATTGACTGACTGACTGACTGACTGACTGACTGACTGACTGATCATCAAAATTATGAAGCACTTCTAACAATAGCAGAATCTTGAAATTTGGTACAATGGTAGGTTTTTGGGTGTATACAAAGGAAAAAATCGAAAATTTCAATTTGCTCATTCAGGGGGCGTGGTATACGCCCACTTTCTAAAACTGGTCGTAGGATCTTGAAATTTGAAATTCTTTCAAGGTTTTGGTTGAATAACATGAAAAAAATGAGAAAGAAATGTATTTCCCTTTAGGGGCGTGGTATCCGCCCACTTTCTTAAAATGGTCGAAAACGTTTCAAATCGAAATTCTGATAGGGTTTCGGTTGAGAATAAGAGAAAATATAAGTATAAAAATGCAGTTTCATTAAAGGGGCGTGGCTGCCGCCCACTTTCTTAAAATGGTCATAGGATGTTGAAATTTAGAATTTTGGTTTGTTGGACTTCATAAAATCCATGAGTAACTTTCTTTAGTGGTTTCGCAATGGACCCTTGGGTTCTTAATGTGACATCTAGACAGCCACTTTAACCTAACCTACCTATTATTTATTTATAAATTGGCAGAGCAATTAGAGTGTTAAAGTTAGCAAATTGCTAGCTTATTAAGTTATTTCAAGGTTCATGCTTCCATAAAAAACTTTGCAAAAAGATGTGAAATCAGAACAAAAACATAAAATGTAAAAAAAGAGCCAAGTTCTCTTGTGTGCAAACAACACTGTGGAAAAAGTCAGCCACCAAAAGTAATGAGATCTAAAAGAACGCCAAGTTCTTACATGTAATAAAAGTGTTATATTGAATATTTTAAATCGTAGAAGATAATACAACAAAATTAAAAGAAAATAGAAAATAGTTTGGATGAAAATTTACAAGTTCACTTGGCAAGTTTTCGTTTGATACCAAAAGCAGCAACACACATGCTAACTTAACTCCTTAAGTCCTTATAAAACGCGAATTCGTTTTTAATGAAGCTATTTCCTAAATGTTTTCACCGCCAACTCATTACTCTTAGCAGAAAATAGCACACATAAAATCTGGTACTCATTCATCAGAGACTCCTTTCAGAATAAGCATCCCCTTACATACACCGACACACACGTAAATAAATCTTGATGTCTTCTTTTTCTACCTTTTTCGTTTCTCGTCCTTTTTTTTTGGATTACTATATTCAAATTGGATGAAATGTAATCAAGTTTTAGGACAGCACATACATACAACATGTGTTGTTTAATTTGGAGCAAGCTTCGTCCTCGTTCTCGTCAAAGAGTACACATAAACTCAAAACGAATAACACAAGTTTCTGGACCATAAAGGACTCTCCACTTACCATGGGGCAAATAAAATGGATTAATGATGTAGAAGTTGTAATGGGATGAGACCAACCTTTTATTTTTTGTGTTGGGCATGCTTTTTTTTGTGAACAAAAGCTTCAAATTATTATCACACCGATACATATTACGTGTTTACACGTTCGAACGCCGAAATTTATTTGTTTGTGTTTTATATTTTTTATTTTTTTTTTTTTTTTTTGTCATTTGAAGGGAGATGAATAGGAGGAATTATGTTTTTTTTTTATTTGCGTTTTTTTCCTTTGAACACGGGATTTTTGTTGACGTGGTCCTTGACGTTCTTGTAGTCCTTTTGGCACAGAATTATTCCCAGCAACACGAAATTTAAGCGATGAGTAGTCTGACGAGGTGGCTTTTTTTATGATTTTCTATCGTATATTTGCTGGTCTAATGGCTTACGGTAAGTTTTCATATCTTCGAAAAAATGCTGCAGCTATTTTTTGTTAAATTTGTAACTAGAGCTACAGAGTTCTCGTTTCACTAAATTTAAGGGTTATTCGAAATTCTTATTAATATTACTGGCTTTAAGAAAACAAATAAAAAAAAATTTCTAAAGGACCTTTGCTGTTAAGCAAACAAACAAAAATTTGTTATATACAAACTAAATGGGCAAATTTGATCGACCAAATCTTGGGTTAATATTTTCTAATTTGTAAGGAACACAACGAGAAGAAGAATGAAGTTCTAAGAATTCAAGAAACAAATTGTTTGAATAAGATTCCTTCGTTGTCTTTTCTTCCTTGTGAAAAACAACTTAGCATTACAACCATCACAATGATGGTTTGGCAGATTCTTCAACACACGAATGTCATTCGATTTGCAATTTTCTTACCAATTCAGATTTCTCGAAATAATTTTAAATGAAAATGTGTTTGTTTGCTTAAAAGCCTTGATTTCTGACAGAAACTAGATTCTTAGCTTATTTTCGGTATTAACTCAAAATCCTTAAAATTTTAGTAGTATCTACCTATTGCTTCCATCTCAAAATTTTCAGGAAAATTGCTCTTTAAAAACTGACATCAAGATCTCTTCGTATACAATTTAACCGCTCAATGTTCTTAAAAGAATGTAACTAAAACATAACCCAAATCGTTTAAAGTTTTCCACATCATTTTAACCATCAATCCAAAAATTGTAATTCTGAAGGAGGAAAAACAATTATTAAAAACTAGAAATTGAACGATTATGTTGAAAAGTTGTGACAAAGCAACCTCCTAAGGGCAGATAAATTGTGGAAAAAACTGCCTAGGCTCGTTTGTAAAGGATAGCAATTCGTTTTAGGATTTGCAGACCTTGCATTACTAAGCAAAAAATAAAGGAACAAATTTAACAAAGCACTGCACTCTGATATTGCTTTTAACATTGTCTCTGTTCCGTGTGGACAGCTTGTCTCAAACGTGTTACATTTTTTTCTGACCTGGGGTCAACTTTCTTTGTTATGAAATTCAATGGACTAGAAAAAGAGACAATCACTGGAACATTATAAATTGTGCAAGAAGCTAATGCATAGTTTTTAGGCACTTTACAGAAATAGAACAATATTATTTTTATTCACTTGCCTAAAGGTGCACTGAATATAATTTTCACGTACTGTTTACATCGCCATAGACGACTTCTCACTTTGTCTTCCCCTTTTTTTTAACAAACCTATCAAGTATCAACCCCTAAAGTCGCTGGCGAAATGTCCCTTACGTACTGAATGACATTTTGCCGAGAGCTTTGCAGCATTTATAAAAAAAATGAGTTGTAAGAGCTACAAAAATACAGTTCCAGTGTAACGCAACGACGAGTGTTTCCTTGCCAGCGGCCTAATGCAAGCTTATGTTACATACATCGCATATCTCGGAAGTGAACAATGAATTGGAAGAAAATTATTTTGTGCGAAGAGGGAGAGATTTTTTTGTTTTTATTTCCTATTTTTAGATAAATTCGGATATCCACTTCCTTGTACTGGTTATCCCTGAAAATCATGTTGTTTTTCCTTTGAAAACAGCAAAGACAGGAAGAAAAAGTGTCATTAAATTAAATAGATACATTATCCAATTTATGGGTCAATTAGCGCCATTTGAAGGGAATTTCCAAAGAACAATACAAAAACCAACACCCAAAAAAATCCAGGCTGTAAATTTAACAACAAGTGGAAATCAAATATACAACTAACTGTTTATTTATATATTTGACAACATTTGTGATAAAATTCACAATTAATTGTTAGTTTTACAGATTTGCTATCATTTTTGCAAAGAAATTGTTAAAGTGATTGCCACTTCCTGCTGTAGAATTCACAACGTGTTGTCAATTTTGGTTGTCAATTCTTCAATATTTTAGGTGTCTCAAATTTTAAACTTAACTCTATCAAAAGTACAACAATTTGTGAAAATGAGAACCGAATTTGTTGAATTCACAACAAGGTAGTCAAATTGACAACCAAAACCTTCAATTTTCCACATAGCACAAAAAGTTGTGCTTTCAACATCCAATTTGGTTGAATTCACAACAACGCAATTGAAATCCAAACCAACTCTTGAAGGAATGGTCCCGTTATTAACTTTTTCTCTTCGCATTTCAATCAGGTCGTGATTTTCTTGTCAATTATTAAAGTACTGAAAACAGCAACGATTACCTAATAATATATGTGAAAGTGAAAATAATTCTGTGGTTGTGTTCTTTTGGCTTTTAAAGTTTTCCAGATAGTCAGCGATTTCGATTATACTTTAAGTGTGGTGATGTTTTAATCAGGTAAGTTATCATAATTACGGACTTTTTTGCATACATTAAAAATAAAATCAGAGTAAGGAGTTTCATTAATAGTTCCCTGTCATTACAGAATCGACAACGCTCCAGCCAAGAGAGTCTACTCATCGCAGCCCCCAGGTTCGAGACGACAAGGAAGACCGAACCTATACCGTAAAAGGACCAAGTGATTGCGGATGCCAGAGCGCTTGGCTTAGACGACTAGAGAGTGCATGCGAGAGACCGTTCCCGATTGAAGGTTGCAGTGTCTCAGGCTGAGATCGTTCTTGGATTGGGAATTTGTTTAGAAGTTAAGACCCTCCAGAATTTATTATTTTACCTCTGTATACAAACATAAAACTATCTTTATTAGTATTTTTAAGGTCAAGCGCTTTCGAATAGAAGCTGACTCCTACCAAGGTCGGAACATTTATTCAGAATTCGACTAGATTGTCTGCAGTTGGAGTTCGAAGACGAGTTTCTCAAGTGGAAGAAAAACGAAGTAAGAAAATAAAAATCCCTTATGAGTTTAAAGTTCACAGTCACCATCTCAGACAGAAACTTCATCATTTTTTCGAGGTGATTCGAAATGAAAAAAAATTATGAGACATGAATTTGGGTTCCTATGGGTTTTTGTATTAGGTGGTGACTTTCAATATCCTTGTATATATATATCTTCTTTGTTAATTTCATTATAAAAACAACGTAAATATTGGTTTTCGTTTTCAGAATGCCACACAGTCACTAGCGAGATGAGCACCTCAGACTGTGTTAAGTTAATAGTTTAAACAGTTTATCGACAAGCACAGAAAGAACCTCTCAAGCATGTTGTTATTCGACTGGGAAAATCTTTAAGATCAAACCAACATCAACAAATATCTCAACCAGCGATAGCAAAAGCTGCTATACCCTGAATGATGGATCCAAAATTTTCAGGAATAAGTATGTTAATAATTTAGATAATAATAATTTATGTTTTCATAAATATCCTTATTTTATTTGAATAAAGCGAAAGATAAATTATATTGGTCTGTACTTTTTCATTTTTTGGTTGTAGTTTCTGCAGCAAAAGGTTGTAATTTTGATAAAGACGTTTTCAATTTGACTGCAAACATTCAAGAAAATTATAACAATGTGTTCAATTTGACTGCAAAATTTTTCGAAACCAGAACTGAATTTGTGTTTCCAACAACAGGGCGTTCATTTTGAAAGCAGAAATTTATAAAAATCACAGCGAAATTTATATTTTCTACAATTATGTTGTTATTTCTGCAGCAAATGTTGTTGTTTTCAAATTTCTCCGGTTTTAATTTCTACAGCAGGTTTTGTGATTTTTACAAGCTGGTGATAGATTTTACAACCATGTCTTAATCATTTTGATAACATTGGATGTAGGGTCAAAACCGACAATGAATGCAATCAATAAAACTGCGATTTTCATCATATCTACAACCGATTTTTTTGGGTGAATCGGTTCAGGGGATATTCATATTTATTTATCTCGTTTGTTTAGATCTTGAAATTGTCTTGAAAATTTTGCGTGCGACAACCTGGCGTAAGGCTATAATGTAAGTTTTATTTTCATACTTATTTCAATTTTAATTTTTGTTTTTACACTTAAACTGTGTATATGGGCACTACAAGGATATTGCTACTTACCTTGTGATCTACGAACAATGAAGTCTCGGTTTGTTTTGCAATCCTTATTCTTTGAAAGCTATGATGGGATAAAGTTCGAAGGACGAAAAATACTGTAATGAAGCAAATTTCGGATGGGATGAGTACTTATCTTGAGTTCTCATACCTAGTCACTGTCAATGCCGTAAAACGACTTTGATTGAAGGCATAGTCAAAATCGAGTGACTTTGATGACTTGTTTTTGCTGGTAATCCTTTAAAAAACCGCATTTTGGACGTCTTTTGAGAGTCTTTTATAGATTACTTAATAATCAGCCCCTCAAAAACATTTTCGTAAGTTCTAGATCCTACCACTTGGCGACTGTCCAAATATATTCCTGCTAAAAATAGACAAAATGTTTATCCGTTTTCCAAAAAATCAATACACGTCCAAATACTTCTGCAAGACAAACCCAAAATCAAGTCCCCTTTAAGCTGTAGAAACCTAATTAATTTATATCTCTTTAATGTAATTTAGTTCCCAACTAAGATGCTTCCAAGCAGAAATCTTCTTTTCATCCTATAACAACAGGATAACTTTCCTTACTAGCATAACCCTATTTTCTTGTCTTTTCACGCAACACGCTGTCATTGCCAAACAACCGATTAGGGCAGGATGGTAGCAAAAAGTGGTTGCTAGTTAATTCAACTGATTTGCTGATTCCTCCGTCTTTCTCTCCACCATAACCAGGAGCCACCACCCATTCTGCTCTTAAACATTAAACTAAATAATTAATTATGTCGCAACCTAATTAGGTGAGAGATAAGAACCAGAAAATTCATCCTCAACAAGAGAATAATTTATGTCAACAAAATTAACTCCCACTCATTATGTATGAGAGCATGCAACCAGCTATACAACAGCCAAAAAAAAAACAACAAAATGGAGAAACTATGAAAACATATTTTGAAAAAAAAACCACGTAATCTCAATCTACTAAGGTACTCAAAAAAAAAAATCTAGAAAATATGTAAATTTATGCAGAAACAGCAACAATCTGTCAGGCATTTTTTTTTAGATATATGTATAATGCTATACAGGAGGGTAAGAATAAGAATAGATAAACGAACTTCGAAATCTTCCAAATGTACTGCACCAGCTCAGGGCCCAGTAGCACCACCAGCAGTACCACAATGAAAAGAGGACACAATATCTGCATTTTGCATATTCTATTGAATCTGCAATGTTCCCAACTTCCCTGATCTGCTGCAGCAGAGGGTTTTTCCAGGATAAGACACAATTTTTTCTCTTCTTGTCCTATTTGTCCCATGACGACACGACATATATACGATGATGATGAAGATGATAATGGTGACCGACCGACCCTCCTCAAAAAGTGTTCAGTGTCTTTTGAGAAAAGTGAAACAAAAATACTTTAAATTCTAAATCTGTGGAGAGCAACGAAATGTGCAAACACACTCGGCTCACAGAGCAGGCGACTTGACTTGAATTGCTCTAACCCACTTCTTTGACTCGAATACACTTGCTGATGGCTTGCAGTCAATCGAATTCATGATAAGAACTACTGTATGAGTATTCAAGTAGCTATTCACAATACGATTTATAAACATGCATCATCTGCAGTTGTTGTGTTTGAGTGTGGATTTCTTTAAGTCCTTTGTGCAGCAGCGCCAGCACAGGAGCCAGGCGAACGAGCGAACCATTAACTGCTTTCTTCTATTTTCTTTCTTTTTTCTTGCATTAGCGTAGTATTTTTACAATTTGAGTGAAGAGGAAAAGTGAGGAGCAAAGGCGATGGACATTATAAAGGAAATGATTTGGAAAACGACTTGTTAAGATGTTGTAAAGGTTGCTTTTTACTTTGAATAAGTTCAGTGTAAAAACTATAGAATGACTTTGGTTGGTCCTTTTGCTTCTTCTTTATCTTCTCCTGTTCCTCCTTTTGATGTAATGGCTCTCCTGGAATCGAGTTGAAGATTGGTGTTCTATGTTTTCATTCCGATGAAGTGCCGAGTTCTTAAATTGGAATAAATATTCAACTGAAATGTTCAAAATGAAATCGTTTGTTGTTTACCTCGTTGTTGGTTGTATAAAAAGCTTTTGTATTTTTTATTGGATTTATTAGGAAAAGATGGGTTTAAGAGTTATCCGGTTGAATATGCTATTTGTCGTTCTTGTACTCTGTCGATATGTAAAAAGTAAAACGAATACTAATTCCCCAATCACTATTACCCACAGTCGAGTTTTTCTCCAACAAGTTCTTCAAGTATTCCCATTCCTAAGGGGATTAGATTCTCTTATTATCGGGCGCTGTGTTTTTGAGTTCATCAATTCCAGTTGCGAATTGCGATGTTCTTTATAGCTCCTCAAATGCGTCATTACATTTGTCAAGGTGCGATGAAAATTCCACAATTTTCCTTAAGAAATGCGTTGTCTTACCAACAAGCAGCTTTAATTGTTTTTAAATTGATGAATAGACAAAAATTACATAACCAAAAACATGCAGTACAAAAAACCTATTTATTGACTTTTCTATTCTCTCCTTTTCATCTCAAAAGAAAATACATCGTCCGAAGCCAATATATGTACACGAAACGCCAGTCGGACATTAATAGCTCAATGCGAACAAATCTAGTCGATTGGAAGTTGCCGAAGAATACAAACTCGGCACCAAAACCATCTACCTGGCCGTTTCCTATAAATAGATAGATTCCAAAGCCAAATGTCTGTGGTGCGAGGAAAGTTATAGCTTGTTGGTACAGCTGCAATGTACATTGCATCATAAGTAAACTAAGCTAAAAACCATTCCTTCAGATCCTTAGCAAAAGCAAATCCTGCAGCTGTTTGTCTTTCTGGAGCATCATCAGCAGCAGTAGCAGCATTCTTGTTTTTGTTTTCATTGTGCAAGCATATCCTTTCATTGTTGCAACTTTTCTGCTTTTTTTGTTGATTTATTTAGGAAATATGAAGTAATCTATCCACCAGATGTTGGCGAGTTTGTATTCTCAACCGACGATGCGTACACAAAAGCACAGGTACTCCCCATGGAGCAGATCATCTTGAAGATTTTGTCCTTTGATTTGTGCATACCAACGGAGTATGCATTTTTGAACACTTATGAAGTTTTGTACGATATGCCATATCAAGTGAAATTCCTTGTTCAGGTAAACTAACGCCCGATTTCTTGACAAAGTTCTAGCCCTTAAAACTCGGTTTAGTGAAATTTTTGAACTCATTTGAGTTCTAAGTCATTTCTTCACCAAGTTCTAACGCGTTAGAACTTCGATTTAGAACTTTGTTATAGTTAGAACTTCGATGAAATTAGATCCTCGAATTCGGGGGTCTAGTGCCTTAGAACTTTGTTTTATTACAATTTCGTTTTTTCAGTGAGCGAATCGAATTGAATCTTTTAAAATTTTCGGGAAATTAAAAAAGAGCATCATAATAGGTAAAGATATATATTAAAATGAATCGTATTTTTTATGATTTCCTATTTACGGGCGAAGACTTTGACTACGATGCGTATTTAACGAATGCGAATACGTGCCACAATTAACAAATGAGACGTTATTATTTTTTTCACAGCTTTCGTTTTATAAAGCTTACGTTTCTAGCAGTACTTCAACTGGTTTCAGAAGACCTTTAACATCCACAACAATCGTTAAAATTGGAATGAATTTACTATGCATTATGTGAAAATACAATCGCCGCGCCGAGTGGAGAATTGGTGAGTTTTGAAAGTGTCTGTGTCAATGGCGACGCCTTACACCGTTACACGGCAAACAACCCGGATATTGCCAATTATCAACGGGTGCAAATAATTCCACCGTAAAATCCTGACGATCAGCAGCGTTTGTAAAGGGGTATGGTGGAAGCAAATATAGAGAAAGTGCCAATGGGAGCAATAGGTGGTCGGCATCGAAGTCGTCGATCAGCTTGCGAATATATTTCGGCAACATTGCAATACATAGTTAGAATTTTTATTATTGCAGCAATAAGTGAAATAACGGATGGATATAAATAAATAAAAGATGTATGTAATATTTTAAGATATAATTATTTCATGAAAACATATTTCATATACATAACAGTGAAAAGAAAAAAAAGGATTGTTAACGTTATTCGGTAAAAAATTAAAAATACATTAAAAAATAACTTTATATACGCAGTTCTCTTCAACTCCAATCTTGCCGTTATGATACGGGTTTCCCAATGCTTCACATTACGGTGATAAGTCGAGCTGCACTGAAAGCGCATTGATGCAATTTTTAGTATCGTTTTCATTTGATATGATGATGCATATGATGGCCGTCTTATAATTGGCCCAATACAGCGAGAGTTTTCCAATGTCTGCAGTGCTGCAGTTGCAGATTTTCAGAATCCCAAGTGCTTCACTGCGATGGCTTCTTGTAGTTAGGAAATGATCATAATATTTTTTTAGTTAAAGCTCATTATCAACAATTCTATGAATGCTTATGAAGGATTGAGGGCACCTACAATTTAAGGCCAATCCTGAACGGCTGAATCGAGAAGCACTTTTTTTCTACACATTTTATGGGCACGAATAGGATTTGTACCCCATGGTCCGCGTAATAGCCAACGCTCATAAACATCACCCCACGGGCATCACAAAAATAAATATAGGTAAACACATATCAAAATAACCATATACATATATACACAAACAAAAAACAAAGCGCAAAGTCAAAATTTATTTCTATTTTGTTTCGAATTGAAGGAAATATCTGTCAAAAAATATTGCCGGGTGACTCAAAAGTTTCAAAAACATGCTAGAACTAGGTTCTAAAAAAAAACAAGTTCTAAGTGCTTAGAACTCAATGATAATTTTAGACCGAGTTCTAGAGAAGTGAAGAAATGCCCGAGTTCCAAATATTCTAAAAACTAAGTTCTAAAGTTAGATCGAGATTCACTAAACCGAGTTTTAAAGGGAATTTAGAACTTTGTGAAGAAATTGGGCGTAACTTTCCAAATCTGATGGAGTCATGTTTATCTTTGATACAAACTTGTTTACAGTACATTTCGGAACTTTCTCTGATGGAGGGTGACACTTATTTGGTTTATGTGCCATCATTGGTCTCGGCTTATTGGATTTCCCCATTTGGTGTTCGGAACTGGAGGAAGTTACGTCCTACAAGCTGGACAACATTAAGGAGATAATTTTGCATTTGTGCAAAACACACCTGGGAGTTAACGAACTAGTACAATAAGCTATTCCCGATAAATATAAGGTTGCGAAGTAAGTTGCAAATTCCAAGGGATTTTGTGTCTTGTTAGCCAAAGTCAGTTTTTCATTGAAATAATGTCTTATTGCAGATACTGGGAAGTGTCTTCAATTAAAGGCGTTGCAGTCGTTGAGGAGGCCTTCAATGGGGTCTTGGAGAAATGCTAGAATTACAATCAGAGAAGTCGCTAGCGGCAACTTCAGCATTAGACGAAGCAAATACATCAACGAGTAACGAGATGTTTGTTTGAACAATTACCGACAGCGACCAACTTTCCATCCAACAAAGCATTCAACCTCTAGAGATTGTAGGGAATTGGCAGGGGGTTAGGTTATAGTTATCTAGCTGCCCCATAATTAGTCATAATTGTACTATTAGGTACTATTTTATCCATTGTTTTTTCTTGTTTTTTTTATTATTTTCTTATAGTGTTTACCTTTTATTTTTTATTTATTTATTTATTTCTCTACGATATGAAAATATCAACAGATTTGAAAAAAAATAGAACAAAGTAAAATAAATTATAAATATAATGTATGTACATTTAAACAGAAGCAGAAATAAAAAATTAAGTTAAAAATTAACATATTTGAGAGAATTTTTAAAGTTTCTCTGGACATGCAAAATATATCAACATCTTCATTAGCAATATTAAACAGATTGATACTACGACAAATAGGCTCCCGCTGACCATACAAGGTAGAGTGGCGCTCCGCATACAACAATTCTCTTGATCTTAAAGATCTTGACGGTGCATAAACATTCATTAAAAAAAGTAAATTATCACACTTGATTGAAAAACATAAAATATCACGTATAAAAATAACACTAAAAACCTTCCTCCGCTTTTCAAGAGTTTCAAAACCCAACAACAAACATTTAGAAGTATAGTTTAATGAGACATTTACAGGTAAAACAAAATTTCTCAAAGCAAATCTCAAAAAACATTTTTGCACTCTTTCAATTCTGTTAACGTTTTTTACTGTAGTAGGAAACCAAACAATGCTGCAATACTCAAGAACCGGTCGGACTAAGGAACAATAAAGAGACTTTACCGTATAAGGATCCTTAAAATCAGAGGAGTTTCTTTTAATAAATCCTAAAAGGGAATTAGCTTTTGAAACTATGCAGTCAACATGGCGCTCAAAACAAAGTTTGGAATCAAAAACTACACCAAGATCTTTTATTTCAAATACCCTTAAAAGTTTAATGTCATTCATTAAATAATCCGACAAAATTGGATGCAAAATACGATTATAAGTCATTACAGCACATTTCTCGTAATTAAGCACAAGGTCATTAGTAATACACCAATCATGAAATCTATTAGTTCATTTTGGAAGGAAAAACAATCGTTAACAGATTTTATTTCTTTGAAAATTTTTATGTCATCAGCAAATATAAGAACATGAAAATTACGAAAAGCACTAACAAGATCATTAATGTACAATAAAAACAAAGAAGGACCCAAAATGGCTGCTTTCTGGTACACCCGACAAAGCTAAGATTTCCTTAGAACGATAGTTGCCTATGTAGACAATCTGTTTTCTTCCTAATAAATAAGATTCAAACCATTTTAAAACTGAGCCATCAAAACCATAAGCTTTAAGTTTTGCCAACAAAATATTCAAGTTAGTTCTGCTAAATGCCTTTACAAAATCTGTGTAGCACACATCAACCTGAGCACCGGATTCCATAACAGATGAACAAAAATGGGTAAACTCAACTAAATTTGTGCACGTTGACCGACCTTTAAAAAACCCGTGTTGAAATTTAGAAATAGAATTATCAATTATGTAAACAATTTTATTGTGCATAAGTTTGTCCAAAAGTTTGGGCACTACTTTTATCTTGTATTTCGCTCTGGGATTCTCTCATCGAGAGAACAGATTTATTTTTCGTTTGCCTTGAAAACAGAAAAACAGGCGAATTGTGTAAATTCTTTGCGAGAATCTAGACAGAAGTATGAATGAGCTTAACGTCAGCACCTGGCAACTAAGCCTTATCTGACGGTGGACCTATCCACACTGTCGGCGTGCAATTTCCAACCGAAGTCGGCATTGTCACTATGCTTCTTTTAAGAGGGCACTAAACCTCTTCCTGATGATCCACCAGAATACAAAAGAACACCTCAACTTTCAAAAGAATGAAGCGGGTACCCTGCATCTAGATCCACACCAGTACCAATTGAATTAGTGCCAGCTCTTATTCATCTTGGTTTGATTCTAGACTACTATTCAGGCAACACACGGAACTGCACTCAACCCTCATATAGAAAGAAGAGCCGTTGTCCGGACACGGAAAAACTGCTCAACTTCCCGTACAAAATAAGAGCCGTTAACCGTGATTTGCGAATAGCAGCTGAGGCCAAACTCAGACAACCACAACCCCCGCGAAGGTCCATCCCACTAGTGAGTTGCTAAAGCTCACTACCCGCGGTACCCAATTGCCCCTGGGTGGAGGGTGGTCACATATATTTCTTTGCATAAATATTTTGTTTGTTGTGACATCTTTTTTGTTTTTGCTGCTTTTGTCCTACTGGCGGACGAGGGACACTGCTCACCCTCTGTCAAGTATATCCACATTGATCGAAGGGAAGGACCAGCCAATCAAGGGACACACCCAACATTTTGTCTAACTTCCTTGGCGTTTATCCACATTCGGTATTCATTAATCGCATTTTCTTCCTTTACTACGTGTGTGGCATAGTATCTTTTAAGGATCGCATTCATCTTCATTATACTTCCTGCTTCAATTCGCCAATTCCATTAGACTAACGCTGCCTACGTTCGCAAGTTCATGCCAATAATTTGACAAGAACCTCTCGGAGGCCCCACGAGAAGGTGTAGGTCAGCACGTTCACTTCAAATTCTCACAATATTTAATTGGAAACCGTGTTTCCTTTCTAAATCGCAAAGATCCATGATTTCACCCCCAACGAGAATCTAGACAAGGAACCTCTCCTTTAACGTCCTTTAAATATTTTATTATTTATTATTCCCTTATTTTTTTACAATTCATGTACTAATTTAATACCGCTGTTTATTTTCATTGGAAATAAAAATAAAATAGTTCTTTCGTAGAATTATTGTTTCTGTTTGTATTTAATCTCGAACTCTTCCAAAAAAGGACTATTCGTAACATGGGTACTCAAAGGTTGCATTACCTAGCTGTAAATAATACAAATATCGGACTATATCTTTGTTTCGCATTGCCAAACTAAAAGAATATTACTTAACAGTTGGAAATCCAAATTGCAACTTTGCAGCAAATGATAATGAAGGTGGCGCTACTCTCTGGAGAATATCTTCTGATGCAAAAATCTTGGCAACCAGAGCTAGGATTTAAGTCAGGTTTTCAGAAATATACTAAGCTTGTCTGATCCATAAAATGTGTGAGAACTAAGAAAATCTATTTCTTCGCGATTTTCTTCAAAAATCATGGGTCCTGTTATCATATTTTTGGACGAAAATAAAAATTGTTTGGGATCCGATCGCGTGATACATCAAATGAAAGGTCTAATCGAGCTCTACAACAGAAAGTAGAAATTCTATTTTCGGGTAATCCATTTAAGAAATATTTGCAAAAATGATTTTCCAGAGGACACCAATTTGTCTGGATTTCAAACTTGTATTTCCCTGCATTTTCTCACACGGCTGAACGTTTTCTGTCAAACACTAAAAATCAAAATAAATGAAGGTGGTGCTACTCTCTGGAGCCGACCGAGGTTTCATCAAACTCGATCTGTTCAAGTTTCGCACCCAAAGTAGGATAAGGACATCTTTGTGTTCCATTTGAGTTGGTGTCTTCCCTCAATGTCCTTCACGATGATATTATAGCTCGTCTTTACAGATATTTATTGTCATATATAACACTCGGATAAATGTTTAGAGAACGAGACAATCTTATTAAAGCTTTTATAAGTCAAAATATTCGTGTCCATCCTTAAACATGCAACTTTACTTAATCCCATCACAAACTCAAACTCAACCGAAATAATTGATTATCCTGCTCAAACTTTTTCGCTTAAAGACCGAATTTTTATTTTCTCCTTTGTTATACTCATCAAAACAAAAACCATCATGTGCCGAAATCAATATCGCCTCACACCTTATGAAACATCACTTCCAACAAACCCGCATTAACCATAATTTTCCCCAAAAAATCAATTAAGAAAAAACTCATCATTCACACCACTAAACCTCATACGTTCATAATGTACTACGTTTTCGGTCCTTATGTACACATAACACATATACCATCAAAATGATTAATTGTTTGCTGCATAAATTTGAGCCCAGCAACACAGAGCCTTAGCCTCACAACTAGAACTAATGGTTGCGATAACTTCTCGAAACAGCATCCATCTAACTTTTACGTGCGATAAATAAATCATTGGCCCCAAAAACATAATATTCAATAATAAGTAGGTTCTGGTCGGGTGCCAATCATAAACGTAAAGTAACGATAATGTTGATTCATAAAGCTTTATTTTGCCACCTTCCATATATTAACCCAGTTCGAATTCCATTGAAACAAAAATATGTTTTACCCCTCGAATCACCCAATTCGCTGACACACCTTGAATCAACATAATAATTCTGGTTTATCCTACTTTTTTGTGGATGTGCATGTTGTTGATATAGCTGGGGCCTCCATGCGGTTTATCCTGTTTTACCAAAACAAACTTTTCATCGCTGGGTATATGATGGGTATGTTTGGATGAGTGGATGAGTTGAATGCGAGTGATAGAATGTATTATTTACGTGTGCCACTGTCGTATTTTTGTTATATAAATGCAAATTCAAATTCACTCATCGCGCCAAATTTATTGTAACTATTTAGGTTCTGAACCTACCTTCATAGCTAGAGCCTTCTTTATATCTTCATTATTATAGCACACAAAATCCAGTATGATTCCTTGTGCCAACATTATAGTGCTGCCGCCATACCGCCTTTGCCTTTTCTTACCACCAGAGAGGGCTATATAAAAGCCGACCAATATGATTCAGCCACAAATATTACATTTGAATGATGCGGCATGATGGCATCGACGACGACGAAGAATAGTAACATATTTTATTCTTCTTCTTCCTCCCACGGGAGAGTGAAACTTTCTTCTTTCTCGTTACCCACGAATGAAGGATTTGAGTTGAGGATACGACTTTCTGTAAAATGTTTTGTACAAAACCAGGAAGTAAAATGGCGGCCTCAACAGCCACCTACGCCATTTGGTTATGAAATGTATTCACAAGGAATAAGTGGTATGCTTTGGTAATAGTATTTCGGAATCCCACAAAACGATAAGTCATCTTTATAACGTACGTTCGACTAGTTGGTTCTGAACCATACACAACATTTGCCAGTAGTTGTTCATACTCGAGAAGACTTCAATAAAATCTGGCAGTGTTGTTGTAGCAGGAAAAAACGAAGTAGCAGTTGGGTGATGGGTATGAAAATGGAATACAGGAAGATAGGGCGCACACAACCAGTAGGAAACGGAAGCAGAGTACAAGATCGATGGCGTTGGCAGCGAAATCGACACAAGAAGCAGAGATTTTCTACTTTGCTCGATTAAAAAGAAAATTGGGGAATCGAATATTCCAACACATACGAATAGAAATTATGAGAAAATACACATTTAACGGGAGATCCAGAAATTGTTGGAAATTTAAATGCATAAGAAGTTAATAGTGAGACGAGTTAAAGATAAATTTCGATGAATGGGAGCGATGGATTTTTGAGCGACTTCAATTTTGTCTAGTTTTCTGCCTTTTTTGATACTATTTTGTTCCTTTGGTTCAAGATTCCTCCTCCATTTTAAGTAGTGGATAAACAATTTCAAACCCTGAAAACCAAATGTGTTTATGAGGTCTGTTTTCCGAGTTATGCTACCAAACAGAAAAATAGTGGTTTTCGTCCTCGTGCGAATAGGCGCAGGGACATAAGTCCCAGGGACATAAGTCCCAAATTTATTTTTTGAGTCTTATGTCCCACCTCAGTGGGACGTAACACCCAAATTGAGTTTGGGAATTAAGTCCCACCCAAGTGGGTCATAAGTCCCAATTTTTTTTCTTGAAAGTGGGATATAAGACCCAAATTTAAAAAAAAATAGTTTGAATAAAAAAATTGTAAATACGAAAATTAATAATCTTATTCTTGTCTTATGTATTTTAAAATTAAAAACAAAATACAACTGGAGATAAGATAATTCAAGAAGGGTTTCTTATTATAAATGAAAAGTAAATAAAATATTTTGAAGCATCTGTCTGCAAAACGGACATAGTAATTCATTTTTTCGAGCTATTGCCTCTTCCTTTAACGTTTGAAAACATTTATTACATATTTAAAAATGGTTTGGGACTTATGTCCCTGCGCCGTGCGAATACCCTTTGGGGAAATATCTTCTGATGCAAATATCTCTACAACCAAAACTCGGATCTAAGTCTGGTTTTCAAAAATATACTAAGCTTGGTCTGATCCATGAAATATGTGCAAACTAAGTCGCGATTTTCATAAAAAATCATGGGTGAAAACTAAAATTCTTCGGGATCCGGTCGAGTGATACATATAATTAAAGGTCTAATCGAGCTCTATGAACAGAAAACAGAAATTCCTTTCTGGGGTAATCGGTTATGGAAATATTTGCAGTAATTATTTCTGAAAAATTGGGTCCAATTCAACCCAATCCAGCCATTTTATAAAATGTTGTCTGTTCAAGTAAGCCACAGAAAAACCGTTCAATATTGAATTCAGCAACAAAAGATTGTTTGTAATGAATATAGTCCACTTTTCAGTCCTTCTTTTAGTCCATATAAATAAAAAAACGAGATCTCTCTTCTATTTTTAGATTTAAAGTTATTAGTTTTTAATTCACGTAAAATAATATTATAAAAGTAGTTATTTAAGTTCACAAATAGTTCAATAATAGTTTGTTTTGTTTTAAGTTAAATTAGAATAAAGATTAAGTTAAATTTAAGAAAAAACTTTTCAATTTAAAACTTTGAGACGACTTGACTCTTAACGACTTTACAACTTTTCGATTTACTTGACCCTTAACGACTAACCCATTTTTTTAATTCTCTAAGAAGCTTTCTTTCTTTATTTTTCGAAAAAAAGCTTTACATAATATTTTAATGGTATAATTCGAAATTTAGTACTTTTCAATTCTACTTCATATAATCAAATTATCAAATTGTAAATCATTCCACACGGTCATCCTGAATTTCGACTGTCTCAGGCGACTCATCTTCGCTTTCATCTTCTTGACTGTCATCTTCACTGTAGCATTTCTCCATCGTTTCATGGAATCAGCTGCTGTCGATGTCACGTTTGGACCTTCATGATCTCCGACCTTCTTTACCTCGTAACGATCGTTGCGTTTCACTTTGGTGATCTCATAAGGACCAAGGTATTTTGGATATAACTTTAACCCAGTTCCAAATTGTGTTTGTAAAATGGCCACCATGTCTCCATGTTTATATGCTGTTGCTTCTTTTCTGTTTTTGTCGTAACCTCTTTTCATCTCTTGTTGCACCTTACTGATATTTTTCTTCGCTTGGTCTCGCATTTCCTTTCTTTCGTCTATGTACGAACTGCTGCATCATCTCTTCTTCGATTAGACTCTTTAGCTTTACATCTTCGGGAGTGAACATAGAAACACCAAAAAGTAACTCAAAAGGTGTCATTTGAGTGCTCCTCGATACCGTTGAGTTAATAGCTCCCTGTGTACGACTAACGAACTTGTACCACTTCATCGGATCTTCCACACTTAGCTTTGCGAGAACTTCTATTATAATTTTATTGTAACGTTTCACCTGGCCATTTCCTCTAGGAACTCCCGTTGTAATCATATGATGAATTATGTTTTTGCTTTCACAATAGCTCTTAAAATCGTTGGATGAAAAAGCTGATCCTCTGTCGGTGATAACACGTTGTGGAAAACCAAATGTCTCGCTTTGAAGCTCCATCCTCTTGATGACTTCTTCCGTAGTACATGCTTTTACAAGAAAACTTTGAAAACGCATCGACTACCACCAGCAAATACTTATAGGACTTAGCTGTTGATGGTAATGGTCCAAGATGATCTTCTTGCTTTCCCTGTTTTTTTCGAAACGAGGATGCATGCAATGCAATTCCTTATAACTCCTTTGATGCTTGGCCTTAGATTTGGGATGAAATAATGTTGTCGGATGATAGCTTCAACCTTTTGTGCTCCTACATGTCCTTTTTCATGAATACTGCTTATTATTTGTTTTCGCATGCTCTTTGGAACGACTAACAAACGTAATCCGTCTGTAAATTTATACAGAACGTTGTTTCTACTCTCATAATCTTGATATGGATGGCTTTCTAGTAATTTTAACGTAACAGAACAAAATTCATCTGATGCTTGCGCCTTTTGTACGGCTTTAAAAATCCCATCTTCCACTTTCATAACAACTGGAAACCTGCTAAGGGCATCAACATGTCGCATGGAACTTCCTGATCGATGATGAACTTTACATTGGAACTCCTCGATTTGCATCGCCCAGTTAGCCACCTTACTATTTAGGGTCTTCTTTTTTATTGTGAGTTTAAATGCCTTGCAATCAGTGAAAATCTCGAAATCTAGCCCGAGCAAATAAACTCTGAGCCTTTTAAGTGCTTCAATGATGGCCAAAACTTCCAAATCATAATTATGGTACTTTCGCTCTGTACTATTCGTATTATAGCTTAGAAAAAATACTGGGTGAAACTGACCATCACTATGCTTCTGCATCAAAACAGCACCGAACCCATCCTTGCTCGCGTCCGTGTGCAGCTGCGTAGGTAAAGACGGATTGAATAACTTCAAAATAGGCTCGTCACATAATTTCTCTTTCAGGTGTTGAAATGCTGTCTCCTGCCGGTCCGTCCAAACAAACTTTTCTCCCTTCTTTGTTAAATCTGATAACAGTTTTGCAAATAGAGAGTACCCCTTAACAAACTTCCGGAAAAAACCAGTTAATCCCAAAAAGCTCATAACGTTATTAACTGTTCGGGGTTTTGGGAAGTTTTTCACTGCTACCACCTTCTCTTCTGATGGCTTTATTGCTCCGTTTTCTACAATATGTCCCAAGAATGCCACTCTCCTTTGTAAAAACGTTGACTTCTTCCAATTAATCACAAGGCCATTTTCTTCACAAATAGTTAGGACCTTTACAAATTTGTCCATACACTCTTTTACGTCTCGGCCTGGAATTATAATGTCGTCAACATAGATTCGTAACAGCCCTTGTTGAATGGCCTCTCTAAAGATGGAGTCGATGAGTCGTTGAAAAGCCGCGGCTGAATTGCAAAATCCAAACGGCGCCTTCAAAAACTCAAACAGCCCGTCCTGCGTCACAAATGCCGTAAACTTTGTTGAAGATTCTTCGATGTCCACATGGAAAAATCCATTGCTGAGATCCAGAGTAATGAACACATTCGCATCGTAAAGGCCCTCCAAAATGTCTTCAATATTCGACAAGGGAAATCTGTCTCTTATAGTTTTTGAATTTAATTTTCTGAAATCTACGCACAAACGATAACTTCCATCTTTTTTGTGGGCTAAAACTATAGGACTCGCGTAACTTGAACTACTTCTTCGTATGATGCCTTCCTTAAGCCAAATTTCAATTTGTTGGCTAACAAATTCCCTTTCCTTCGGTGCTAATCGCCTCGGCTTTTCGTAAACTGGAATATCGTCAACTAAGACAATACGCATTTGAACGCTTGATTTGGTTGGTTTGCTTGGATTGTACGCGTTCACGATTTCGTTTAACATTTTTCTATTTTCATCGTCTTTCACTTGAGTTAAACTTTCATTAATTTCATTTTCCTCTGCATGGCGTACCAAGTTTACTCGTGCGAAAAACATCTTCTCATTATCCGGTTCTAATTTAAACGTAATAACTTTGCCCTTGTCTATAAAAATAGCTGCGACGTCTAAGAAATTCTTTCCTACAAGTATGTCTTCTCTCATAAAACAATCGGGGACTATGTGAAAGTCCAGCTCATAGCATTCTTCTTCAATAACCGCTTTCAAGTTTGCAAATCCAAGCGTTCTCTTTTCATCATTTCCGAAATTAGCTACACTTATTCCTGGGCCATCAAAACGATCTACTTCGATTTCTTCGCTTACGGATTTTTTCATGATTGTTATATCGCTTCCGGTATCCAGATGTGCAGTAAACCTTTTTCCTTTTAATGTGACATCCATAGTTAAATCGCAGACTTTTACTAAATTAACCTGAACCTTTTTATCTTTCGAGCTGCCTGCACCTCCCTGGTTCTTTGAAGTTGATGGACATTTAGGGGCGATGTGTCCAAATTCGTTGCATTTAAAACAACGCGCTCCCTTTGACTTACTCGGACATACTGCTGTTAAATGCGACAAAGACCCACAGTTCAAACAGCGCTTTGAAGTGTACTTATCTTTCGAAAAATCTTTATTTTTCCCCACTAAGCTATGATCTATATTTGCATTAGGTCGTTTCTTTTCCTTAGCCTGGTCTGACTTGAGTCTTTCATATGCTCTGAAATTCTCCTTGAGCTCACTTAAATCTTTTGATTGATACAGAACTGCTTTATTTATCGTATCGTCAGGAATACCAGCAATGATATATCCGATAAGGTGCTGTACTTCAACGACCCCATCTAATGATATTTTTTTCATCCTGTATAAATATTCAAGCAGAGATTCACTTTGCCTCTTCTTCGTACATTCTAATATCCGATGAACATTGATAAGCTCTTTCTTAGAAAATTCTGTTGTTAAGACACCTTTGAATTTTGACCAACTTACGACACCAGACTCAGCCTCAACAGCAAGCTTAGCAGCACCAACCAACAACCTCCTCGCGTACAAAAACTTTTGCACGTCATTCCATTTACAGACTTCAGCTATTTTCTCAAAGTCCGACAACCATTCTTCAATGCTTTTAACATATTCGCAATTAAACGTTTCGAGGGCATCCTCGACATCTTTAAATTGTATGTTATTTTGAACCGGCTTTTCATCTCTTTCATTCATTTTCTCTAAATCTAGTTTTTCTTGGTTACTCTCAAAACGAATTAAACTTTGCTCGCTACTTTCTTTACTACTTGCCTCCTGTTCTTCTTCTTCTCTTATTGCGTATAAACCACCCTCTTTACTTTTATCTTCCTCGTATGCTTCAAACAACTCGGAAAAGTTTTGTAATCTTTTGACTAAATCTATTTTAAGATTATATCTATAAAACAAGCCTTGATCTTTCAATAGCTTCTGTAATTCTTTTACGGTAAGCTCAGATAAATTCGTGGGCAGAGGCATGAACCCGAAATGAACATCGATCGTACAATAATAATGAAGAATTCTGAATAATATTTGTCGCCTCAGTATATTTAAAATTTCTCTTCTGTACAATTCTTGTATGGTTTATGCTTTTTTCTCTTTTTTTATTTACGATATAAGTTTGTGTCATGCAACATGCAAGTGATATTTATTTAGAGCTTAAATTATAACATGCGATAACTTAAATAAGCTTCATGCAATTAACGAAATGGAAAGATCTCACCGCTTATGTACTTTCTTGACTTGTTAAGTACATGCTTAATCTCCTGATTTAACTGTGCTTCAGAAATTTTCACACACTTCACTTTACATAGAATTTAAGCGCCAAATCTTAAAGCTTTTAATAGGCATACAATTTTTTTTTTCTTTGACACACAATTTTTATTTTTTGTACAGATTATTGCACTTGATTTTTTTTCTTTCTTTTTTTATATTATTTAAATAATCACTATGTTTGGATTTGGTTTTATAGAGTTTTAACCTTCATCCCACTTCTGACACCATATAGTCCACTTTTCAGTCCTTCTTTTAGTCCATATAAATAAAAAAAACGAGATCTCTCTTCTATTTTTAGATTTAAAGTTATTAGTTTTTAATTCACGTAAAATAATATTATAAAAGTAGTTATTTAAGTTCACAAATAGTTCAATAATAGTTTGTTTTGTTTTAAGTTAAATTAGAATAAAGATTAAGTTAAATTTAAGAAAAAACTTTTCAATTTAAAACTTTGAGACGACTTGACTCTTAACGACTTTACAACTTTTCGATTTACTTGACCCTTAACGACTAACCCATTTTTTAATTCTCTAAGAAGCTTTCTTTCTTTATTTTTCGAAAAAAAGCTTTACATAATATTTTAATGGTATAATTCGAAATTTAGTACTTTTCAATTCTACTTCATATAATCAAATTATCAAATTGTAAATCATTCCACATGAATGTACAAACGCTCCTCCAAAGTTTCGATTCTCGTGTCCAAGTCGTTGAACGTACTTTTGCACATCTCGCACGCGAGAAACTCTCGATATTCAGGTTGAGAGGAACTTATTTCTATTCAACTGACACTCTACGGCTCCGAAGATGCAAATAATCTCCTTTTGAAAGCGTAGTTATATGTATGCATATGTAGAAAGGTTGTTTTTTTTTTTTGAAAATAAGTAGACAACAAGAAAAAATAAAAGGAAGAAAGAAGTCCTTCCTAATCCTCAATCTTTGTCTAAGCTATTGTTGTCGCTGCTCATCCTTGAACGTCCTCGTTCTCGTCACTAATCTCTCTCAATATCCATTCTCGCACGCAACACAGAAGCAACCTCAAGACGAAGATACTATTGAGATTATAGATCAAGAGAGTGCCGAAGTGGCAGCGCAGCAGAGACAGGGCGAACCATGAACCCAATATACTGAACTGCCATTGCTGGCTCAATTTTACGTGACTGCTCCCAACAATGGTAATGAGACGTCGTCGTCTATGTATAACTTCCTTCTCAAGGAAACGACCTACTGATGACGACGAGTTCTATAGAGTGTATTTTGTTTCTCAGAGCGTTTACACACTTATATCATTTGCTTCTAGCTGCCACTGCGCGTCACGCTGTCGGAATGTGTTTTCAATGTGTGTTATGCGAAAGTTTAATTAAATTGGTCACAACACTCAACCCAATGCGGTGGAAAGTACAGTAACAATAAACAAACACAAACATACAGTAGTCAGAAGAGTGTTAGCATCGTTTATTTAAAATTGTTGACACTAAGACGCAACATTCGTGACCAGAGTTGGAAAAATGTTTTAACGTCCAATATTCTACCTCAATGTCAGTGACAGTATTTGAGAAGAAAATGGAATGCAGAAGACGACCGACGCGACGCACGTCAGCGATATTCCCATCACCCCATCTTGTGACATTGAGCGCTACAGCTATTTGCTTCTAAAGAGGTTTTCTGAAAGAGATTTAAAATAGTTTTAACGAAACGATACAGTTTGCGTCCGCATCTAAGTCTTTTTACAACTTTAACAAACTGTATGTATATTGATACCACTAGTGAGGGCTCCAGCGCGAATCACATTAATTGGCGCCCAACAACGTTGAAACACATTAATGTTGCTTTCCAATCGAAAACCCCTTTCGAAATGGAATGTTTTTGAGGATCCTTGACTGATAGCGGAGTTTGGTGTGGAGTTCCTCCTCTTAGTTTTTGCAGAATGCGGAATTCCAGCTGCATATACCTTCAGTTAAAAAGAAAGTTAGGCACACTGCGCTGCGGTGCAGTGGGAAGGAAAAAGTGGTTTCAGTGGAAATTAATTGAAGTGCTTAATATCGTATTTAATCTAACTGCTGGGCATCTGGTGTCGTTCTTACTTCAGGTTCTTTCTTCTTTTGCAAATAAGGTTCCTGTTCCCGTTGCATTTGCTATGGATTCTATGTGTTTTTACTGCACTTTAGATGAAGTTTGTTTTTCCCTCTTTTTTAAGTTTTATTAATGCCTTTTTATCGATAAGTATTTTGCTGTGTTGGGGCGTTATCGCTGTGAGAGTTAATTAAATGAGCCAATAGCGGTATTGCCGTCAGTGGATGGTTTAATTGGAGAAGTTTGTCTTCGTAATGATGCATTACATCACTCGCTGCTTAGGGGAATTATTTCTTTTATAAGTTATTTCTTAATAGTGGAGTCAATGAAGCTCAAAAAAAGGGGTTTTCAGAAAGTCCTCAGAAACAGCTCGGATTTTGAAAGTTTTTGTTTCCAAATTTTTTGTTTTTTATATTCTTTAAAGTCTTAAACAAATCATTTGGGGGAAATAATTGCTTATATTGTTTAAACAATTTTTATATTGTTTATAATGAGGGATCCAAAAACAATGTTTTTGATAATGGGAGTGTTTAGGTTGCATTGAGACAAGAAAAAAATCATATGAAAGGGGGATCTATTGTCCCCCGTTTAGCCGGGAGGGGCGATCTTATAACAAAAAAAGCAAGTTTTCCAAAAAAATATTAAAAATCAACGGCTTTTCCCCTAATGCCGTATATACCTTCTTGCAAAGCTAAAAAATGCTTCTTTCATTTTGCATTTAATTTAAATAAAACTGTTTTCAGGAATAGTTTTAGAAAAAAATCATCTTCAAAGTCAAAATATTGAATTTATCAACTTTTTCTTTCAAGTTCGAACTAATTTTTTTTCGAAATTGTAGATGATTTTTTCGAAGACTATTCCTGAAAATAGTTTTATTAAAATGCAAATGAAAGAAGCATTTTTTAGCTTTGCAAGAAGGTATATACGGCATTACGGGAAAAGCCGTTGATTTTTAATATTTTTCTGAAAAACATGCTTTTTTGTTATAAGATCACCCCTCCCGGCTAAACGGGGGACAATAGCCCCCCCTTTCATATGATTTTTTTCTTGTCTCAATGCAACCTAAACACTCCCATTATCAAAAACATTGTTTTTGGATCTCTCATTATAAACAATATAAAAATTATTTAAAAAATATAAGCAATTATTTCCCATAAATGATTTGTTTCAGACTTTAAAGAATATAAAAAACAAAAAAATTGGAAACAAAAAATTTCAAAATCCGAGCTGTTTCTGAGGACTTTCTGAAAAAAAAATTCATTGACTCCACTATAAAAGTAAATTATGTTTATATGAATGAGTATTTAGTCAATAAAAATAAAAATAATAAAAAAAATTCTTTTAAGTAAATTATTTGCTTTTAATATATGGCAAAGGGAATTTCTGTCAAAGTCGTTAAAAAGTTGACATGTTTACAGAGATTTTTGCAAATTGTTGTAAAATTGTGGAAATAATTTTAGAATTTGGACAAACAGAACTAATTTATGTCGGCGCTTTGACAGGCGTGCACTTATAAGTGACCGAACAGATCAAAGAAATTTACTACAAGTATCACAATAAATTTACATTTACATTTACATTCATACCAATCTGATAGAAGGAACTCTTAGGCCCGGTGCACACACGCGATTTTTGTCGCGGCGATATCGCTGCGATATCGCAGCGATATCGCAACTTTTCAGTGCACACTTGCGACATTTACCGCAGGTTTCAATCTTTGCTTCGAGTTTGTATTTAAACAATGGAGGTTTACAGGAAAAAAAATGTTTTCGCGTATCTCGTGCATAAAAATTATGTTCTTAATAAAAAGAAACGACGTCACTGACGTTAATGGCTAACAAAAGGACTATTTTATTCATCGTTTCAAAATAAAAGACAAAATCCTGAACATTTTTTTAACAATTTTCGAATGAGTGTAAGATGCTTTGATGAGTTGGCGGTCAAAATTTCACCAAAAATCAAAATAAAAGTCAAATAAAAAGAAACCAGCATCAAAATCATCCATATTTTCCCTTTCAATTTCATCAAAACTCGCGGTAAAAATCGCATGTGTGCACTGCACAATAGAAAACAATGTAAAACAAGACAAAAATGCGATTTTTGTCGCCGCGATGTCGCTGCGATATCGCAGAAACTTTTGCGACATTTTACCGCAGAAATGTCGCAGAAGTGTCGCAGAAGTGTCGCTGCGATATCGCAAGTGTGTGTGCACCACTTCATTTGATTGTGAGTACCACATGTCGTAAAAGCGATATCGCAGCGATATCGCCGCGACAAAAATCGCGTGTGTGCACCGGGCCTTAAGACAATCGCCAGCTTATCTGAGGCCACCTGTGCGATAACATGAGACAATACAAATCTAAGTCTCCTCCTCTGAGCCACGTAGGTTTCTGTTATGTGTGCTTTCTTTCTATGTGTCTGTCTGTCTCTCTCTGTTGTATTAATGTATTGTTCTGTCCCAGCCGATGGTCGCAGTCACCAGTGCTGCTTTGTGTCTGTAGCTCGTTATATTTATGTGCGAAGTACTGTGTAATGTAATGTAATGTAATGTAATGATTTATAAAGCCACTACAAATTTCAAAATCCCTCCCATAAACAAATGTTGTGATCACAATAGTTCCTCAAAGTAATCACCTCTAGCTTCCAACCAAAGTTTTGCACACAATTTAACAACAAACACAAAAAAAAAGTAAGAAGAAAAATGTCTGCTACAAATATCAACCTTCCCACTCCAGTTCATTTTCAAGAAGCATAAGTTAAAACTTCATTCAAACAAAGTGGTCTTCGGGTACTTCTTCCCGAATCAACCCAATATCCTAAGCTTCTCACTCTCGACACACAACATCCTCCTCACTAACACACTCAAAATTTTAATATCAACATGTTGCCTTTCGCCGGAAACACTTATTCAAAAATCCTTATGGGTATTCAAGACAAATTTGTATTTTCCACCCGCTTGGGTAACGAACAATAAATCTTGTCAATAAACCCATCTCAAATCCCGTACTGTCCAAACTTTTCTTCCCCGTGCTCCTTTTCGGTGGTGCGAGAAGAAAAAATTAAAATGAAAATACATAAAGAAAAAAAGTGGTGTGGAAATCCCAAAAAGAGAAAAAACACTTCGCCAAAAACTTTCAATCAATTACAAAATGTTTTGAGCTTTTTGCTGCTTTGTCTCGAGCATAATTCAATTCAAAAAGAAATCCGCTACGGGATATGACGAGGGATTTTCTTTCTTTTAGCCAGTTAAGTTAGACAACTTTTTTGACGACGACGACGCGACCGACACGCACGGCGAGTCTTTTGTGTTGCGATAGGAAATGAAAAAAAGAAAAAAAGGGCCTCGGTTGAGCCCCCAAAATTTCTTTCCATTGTCAAAGGAACACCTTTTTGATAGATAAAATACTCGACATCGTCAAATACATAAAAAGAATACGATCTATAAATCAATTTGAATAGAATGAAAGCCTTTTTTGCACTTAGCTTCGTACACAATTGAGTCAGAGTCAGTAATTCCATGCTCAGAAACACATTATGACACTTCACATACAAATGTTACCAATTAGTTTCCTTTCTATCACGAGTCTGCGGATAGGAGAAACAACGAAACATGATATCGGCTTTGGCTGGAAGGCAGGACTCTGTTTGTTTTTCTATGACAAAAGACAGCATTAGAAGGCAAAGTGCCATTTTTAATCGCTCCCTCTTCTAGAGATGGCTAAGTGGCAAAGGTATCCTCTGGAGATAAAATTTTATTCGGAACAAAAGAAAGGAAAAATATAAAGTTCATGCGACTGGACGACGACGATTAAACCTGAAACTCTGGCTAGGATACCAAAGAACAACAGAAAGTATGACAGCCAATGACTTTAATTCTGTTTTGCTCTCTTGCTCCCTAGCCGATAGTCATGCCACCAAAAGTGAGCTATGGTAGTGTTAGGTACACTAAAAAAAAAGGACAGCAGCCACCATATCGCCACCACTAGCTCCCGGTCAAAATCAGAACGACCCTTCGAAAAGGTTATGCTCCAAATAAAGAGGAAGAGCATTTTTTTTGTTGGCTGTCGCCCATTAAAAGTTTGAAATTCTTTTTCACTTTTTGTGTCCATGCCAACCCCAGTTATAGGCTTAGGGCTTGAAAAAATGTTGTACGACGAGCTGAACGCCAGATCACAACACTGATTCGGTGAGGGCTGAGACGACAGAATAAAAAAAAAGCGGCGTGGCAGATTTCTTTTACATCCTGGCAGCTAAAGGATCCCATCGAATCCATCGAATCAATGTAGTGAAGTTGTATCCGTTGGTAAAACGTGGATATTAAATTGAATGGTTTCTTTGATGGGTGGCAGCGGACACTAACTTGGCCAAAGGCAGATCACGCTCAACCTGCATCCTATCATCATGGACTACGGCACTACATCATCCAGACAAGTTGTAGGAGCAGTGCAATCTGGGATATTTTCCATCGCATGCATATTCAGCATCCTTTTATTCATCCTCATCGTCTTCAGAATCATCTTCCACAGGCAATAAAGATAAAAAACGCAGCAAGTGGGGGTTTATGATGCCAGAGACAAAAAGATATCCAAATTGCACACAGAAAACTTTGATTTTTCAATAACGTCATTAGAATGAAACATGGCCATGTCTTCCTTTTCCTAAAATTCAAGGAATAACCAAACCACAGGCAGCAGTTTCAAGAGAAAAAAAATCAAAATTGTCATTGGCGACTGCACGAGGGTGATGATTTGATTGCTTGAAGGTTCTTTAATTTTAAGGTCACTTTTTATGCCCCGGAAGTGACTATAAATTATTCAAAGGAATTCAATGTTCGAGAATGAATTTAAGGACGAGTGTCAATATTATGAATTTAATTAAGTTCACTCAATCGGATTAGAACAACGGAGGGGCAAACAAACTATCGTCACGCTGGATACGAGTGTAAATGGAGTGGACACGTTTGGTTTCAATTATGTTATCGTGACTTTAATGAGAAGAAGGACGAATATGAGTTCAAGGATTGAAGGAGTGTTTTTGAATGTTTTGTCAAGAAATTTTGCTGTCAAATTTAGACTCAAAGAACATTTAATGTATTCTTGAAAGTATGAGGCTGCTTAAGTCAAAAGTCTTAATTAAAATATTTAACACCTTGGTTGCTTGTTTGCCTTTAAGTAAATCTTATCACAAGCAGTGCTTAAATTATCTTTGCATTATTCATTGCCTCACTTAATTTCGCCAACCTTATGTCAGAATGGAAGCAAACAGTCTGGTGAGGTAAACAAATTGATTTTAAGGAATTATTTATTTTCATATGAAGAACTTGAACGCGAAGTTAAGGTAAGACTTTGGTTTGAAATTACTGAAACTCCCATAATGTAAACAAGTAAAGGCAGGTATGTACATTGTACATCCTGGTTTGGTAAACAGGGAAAAGTTTATGCTTGCTTCATGCGTGAGTTTTAATGAAAATGAATACACAACTACCTTTGACCTTTTAGTCTGCTGAGGATTCTGGATGACAAGGCAATTTGCAAGGTATTTCACAGTAAATACATCACTTATTTGTACACCTAATACCAGCCAGTGTGGGAATGGAATATTTGCTGGAATATTCCCATTAATTTCAATTTAGATTCCCATCAACGAAAATTCTTAAAAAAGACACATACATTTATTGAAAAAAGTTTAGAAATAATTTGCGTCATTCAATAAAGGAAACAACTCTCATATAAATTTCCCAGTATTTGTGTGATATCTCAGAATATCCTTGTCTACTTGACAGTAATCTTCCTCAGTGAAAGGAACGACTTCAATGCAATTTTGTATGAATTCGATTTGATAGAAGAATGGTTTATTCCTTTAATATGGTATCCTAGCGGACCTAACAAACATTTTTCTGCACAAATAGGACTCTAATCCTAGCGTTCGAAACTTTTTGAAAAAGGAAAACGTCGGAGTCTTGTGGGGACTTTTATTAAAAAAAATTGTTTTTGCAAACGACATGAGAATTACGGCATATTATAAATTAATTCCTATTTATTTTAAATTTCTGCTGATTCTGTGTATCTATTGCTGAGCTCCCAATGTGGGATAGTTTAAAACCAACAATCTTACGGAGTTTGTTTAGCATTAAAAGAATGCACTTTTAACTGCTATACTGAATCAAAAATTGTCCTATTCATACAAAAAGTCCAAAGGAAATTTCCTCACCATCCATCAACACTTAAATCGACATCATCCAGTCATTAAAAAGCTTGAGCTTCGAGTCAGCTGACAAAAACGCCCGACGGGAGGCAAAGCGATGAAGTAGCGCCAACTCTTTTCATGCAAATATTTCCCACAATGCCTGATGATAATTTAATTACTTTTCACAGATAATTACTACACAATGCGAACATGAACAAATGCTGGCTATCATGAAACTTCCTTCCGCTGGCATTGGTTGGCTTAAAAGTTTTTTACGGTTTAGTCATGCCGCCGCCGCCACTTTCAGTCAGCCACCTCCTGGCAGTTCAGTCTTTTTGTTCGTTTCAAACACACACATACAAAAATTAATTTCTTTAATGTTTTTACAGCACTGACACACTTCGTGGAACTGGGAACAGGCAAACAAAAAATGATTATCCATAATTTTAAGCCCATTTTATTTGTAATGATTTATGGATGCATTGGGGCATTAAGTCGTTGAGGCCTTTAACCCTACCACAAGATGTTCGTTCCATTCAAGTATTTTAAGACAATTTTACTGGTTTTGTGTATGCGGAGAGAGGGTGTAATTGTGTGGGATAGGGAGACTTTTGTATTTTGTTTTTGATATTTCATTTAAAAACTTTGTTCTTTTCCTCTGGTATATTTCTTTGTAAGCTTTCGTTTTTCTCTTTTTGCCACTCGCTTAATGTGCTCGCCTTATGTTCAGGTGGGCTTTTAGCCTCAACGGTAATTTCAATTTAAGAATCCCAACGCGAATTTGTTTGTTTTTAAATTTTGCTTATATTTTTTCACTGATATCATCGTTCTCCATGCTGTTATCATATCTGGTAATTTTCACAATTTTTTTGATATTGTCTTTGTTGTTGTTGAAAATTTACCTCTGCGTCGGTCGTTGGTGTATTATTTCTCTCCATTGCTCTGTCGTCACTTTGCAATTCAAACACGGGGATTTGTTAGAAAAAATCATATTTTTGTTTCGCTGTTTCCTACGTAAACATGGATTGATATGATATAACGAGAACAGGGATGTTATTCACATTCAAAAAGTTCGATTTTAAAAATTGCAAGCATGGTAAATGTTTGCTTTAAACAAAAAAAATTTGAGACAATGCTATATACCTTTTAACAACAAATTTAACGGTTTGAAAATACCTTGAATGTCACAAGCTATTTGACATTTAGAACGGCTGCGTTCAGTGAAAGGCAGGAATAAAATACATCTGTGTTAATTTTGACATAAAAATCAATAGGAGTGTGGTTAATTGGAGTTAAATCTGTGAAAATACTATCATATAACATCCCTGATCAAAATTCAAAATAAAATTTTTCATCTGAAATGCATCACAATTCGTTTGTTCTGAGTTTATTCTCTATCAGTTGATACAAAAGGTAAGCAAGGTTATGTTCTTTTTTTCTTTCAGTTTTGTCAAGGGAATTCTTTAAAAAATTCTGAACCATGAGGTTGTAAAATTCAGGGAGCTCTTAAATTTGATGAATAACATCATCAGTACTGAAAAGAAATTTGTTTTATGCACAGAGCGAAAAGCACCACATAAAATAGAAGAAAAACAATAAGATTTCTCTATGGTTTTAATCCAAGAAGAAAGTCTTATTAAAACAATACAGAAAATCTTGTTGAAATCTTGACACCCATTCTATAAGATGGCCACATATATTTAATAAGATATCTCATAATTTTCATAAGAAGATCTTCTTGAAACAATAAGAAAAACTTATTGTTTTTTTGTGAATTTCAATAAGTTTTACATATTATTTTAAAAAGATTTCCACCTACTTTCAATCAGTTCTTCATATTATTTTTAAAAGTATTTCACATTGTTTTAAAAAGTTTTCCTTATTGTTTCTATGAGTTTTTCTCATATTTTCAATAAGTTTTCCATATTGATTCCAGAAGATTCTCGCATTGTTTCAATAAGTTTTCCCTATTGTTACTATGAGTTTTTCTCATACCTTCAATAAGTTTTCCATATTGATTCCAGCAGATTTCCACATGGTTTTAATTAGTTTACCCTATTGTTTCCAACTGATTTTCGTATACTTACATAATTAGTTCTCCAAAAGAAAAAGAAAAACCAAATGTGTTTTTTTTTAATATTTTACTTTTATTTTTTTGTAATGAATACATTTTTTTACAGATTACAGTTTCTTATATAGCTATTTATAAATTGTATTTTCGAAAATAATTAGAAAATGGTATTTTATTATTATGTAAAAAGGTAATATTAATATTAATACATATGGAATAGTAACATAAGTGTACATATTCACAACATTCCTCATTTCCAATATTTTTTTTGCCGAATGACCTTAAGTCCATTGTTCAATGTATAGAAGTGAATTGGAGGTCCATCTATAGAACTTAATTCAACAGTGGTACATGAATATGACGGACTAGTATTTCCAACCAAATATGATTGAAAATGCTCTGAGAAAGACAAATTATCCCATCGTCTAACAATCATTTTCATATCATCATTTTTAACGAGAAAATCAATTATTTTATAAATGTTAAGTTATGTATACACGATTGGAAGATCTTCCAATATTGGCAGAAATGCCAAATGTCTTCCAACAGCAACCAATGAGCTTTCAATCGCCAATTTTCTATCAAATCAAAATTTTCTGTTTATACGATTGGAAAATTTTATCCAAAAATTAATCAATTTATTGGAAGAAAATTGGCTGTTAGTTGTCGACAATTTTTTGTCATCCAATTAAATATTGCCTGTTTAGACGATTGGAAGGCTTAAGAGAACAAAAAATTGGTAGACTCATTGGAAGACAATTTTTTTGACAAATGATAGAAAATATGAAACACAATTTGAGGGCAACGATATGCAAGGAAAATTGAAATCATACTTTTTCGATTGAGTTGCAAAAAATAAAGATATTTAAATGAATAATGAAGATGAAATCTCTAAGTCCAGACCTAACTAATTGCTTTGGAATTGCAATTAACTCCGATGCAACATATCTACTCTTCAAAAATTCAGTCGGTGCATATTTTGTCCATCAATTCTACCGATATTTCTCTTATAACATGTTTTTCCTTCAATGAAGATTAAGGTGTTCAAAATGCAACACTTGAAAAACATGTTGTGTCTTGTCCGCCCAATTTTTTAAGAAAAGACCGATCTTACACGACTTTAAAAATTAGTAAAAAGCCAAACAAACAAAGTTAACAGTTTGTTGATTCGGTCGACTGCAGAAGCTAGCTGTTTTTTCTAAGAACAACATAGGCTTGGAAAACTTGCAAGAGATCAAAACATTGTCGATTGTTCCGTGGCCCATTTGGCCTTACATTCGTTGATGACGTCCCCAACCTACGTCAAGCCAAACTGTGTTTTTTAAACTCTGCACAACCTGCATCTTAAAAACATCACTCGGTCTTGATCTCCCGAAAAAGCTGTAAAATAACGTCATGCGCCCAATCCTTCTCATCTTCTTTCCTATTTTGAGCAATTCTTTACCATTTCACCCATTCTTGTTGTTAAAAAACTTAATACTTTTTTCAATTCCTCTGAAGAACAACTGAAAAATTGTCTTCCAATTAAAAATTGAACGAAGTTTTTGGATAGAATTTTATCCAATGCCCAATTAGGCTATGTTTATGACCGAGCGTAAACGCGTTGCGCGATGCGACGAGAATCGCTCCATCGCTTGTTACATTTTCGCTTGCGTTATCGCTAGCTATTGAGTGTTTATAGTAGAGCGAAACTTCAAGCGATTGAATGTTTGAAATATTAAAACTTTATTTAAGTTTTGTCAGTGAAGAAAGCAAAATGCGTGCATTGACTAGGAAAAATTTATTATTAGAAACCAGCAATTTATTGCGTAAAAAATATTTAACTAATAAAAGCATATATAAGAGGTTTCAAGTGCATCCAATTATAACAGAAAGAAGAACTTACGGTGAATTTCATCATCTTCATTCACGACTACTAAAATTTCCTGAAAAATTTAAGGAATACTATCGTATGAGCAAAGAAACTTTTGAGTACTCGGGCGTAAACTTATTATTTTTCAGAAGAGAAAAGAAGAAACGTTATCGCACTTCTTTCCGAGAACTATTTGAGGTACAAAATTAATTCTTGCGGCACAAATTAGCAACAAAATATACCGTTAGTTTCATGTCGCTAGCTGCATTGGTTCTAGTTTGGTTCTGCTAGCGTAATATTACGCTAGCAGAACATCGTTTTTCCAAGAACTAGTGGAGCAACAAAATCAATTCTTGCGGCACAAATAAGCAACAAATTAGCAACAAAATACTGAATACTTTTCATTGCCAGCTTATGAAATGGTTCTGCTAGCGTAATAGACGTTCAACAATCGCTCGTATCGCTCAAAATATCAAAATATTTTGATTGTAAATTTTCGTCGCTTTTTTCGCTTGTAATCGCTCAATTCGCTTTTCGCTAAATCGCTTTGTCATAAACACTTTCATAAGCAACAATGAATTTAGTCGCTAGTAGCGATTCTCGTCGCATCGCGCGACGCGTTTACGCTCGGTCATAAACATAGCCTTAGTCGACAAACGTACAATTTTTTGAAAATTTGCAAAATTGTTTGTTTACAAACGTTCACACTATTGGAAGAAGTATGCCAATTTTTTGATAGAAAATTGGAAGAAAATTGGCTTTCAATTTTTTTTCTGTCAGTTTTGAGACAAAAAATTGGGTGTTTATATGATTGAAAGAAAATTGGTGAAAATTTGTTTTGAAAAATCTGCCAATATTGGAAGATCTTCCAATCGTGTATACTTAGCTTTACAACCGTTTTCTCTCGTTACTGTGACTATATGCTCCCTCTTAAAAGTTATTCCCCTAAAAATAACGCTACCTGCTCGTTTATATGTTTTTAATCCATTAATTTCTGCATTTATAAAAGAAAAGTACAACTCTTTTTCCAAATTAACCGCTTCCAAAGCAACATATATAAATTCAGGTTGAAGGAAATTATTACTTAGGGCACAATACGAAAATCTTAATGATGCTTTAATTGATAGTGTTAATGGAATATTAACTCTAGATGTAATGGCATGAGCATAAAGCTTATGAATGTGATGTGCAGACTCATATCTAAAGCACCATAAATACCTCAAAGGGCCTAATTGCCTTATAACACTAGGGTAATGCACAAGATTGTGATATTTTGGTTTCAATGTTTCTTTAAACAATTTTTGGTATAATTCGTTATGCTTTTTTATTGTTAATTTTAGATCACTCAAAAGATGTTCATTGAAACTAGGTAATAGCAAAATATCTACCAATTTAACAAAAGAACTCAAAAACATATAAACAGGATCATTTGAATTAATTAAGTCACCTATCATGAGAAGAACAAAATGGATAAAAGTTTTCATTTGCTTTGCACTCATTTTGAAGGAGCTGTTTAGTATGTGAGATTTTTCTATTGGAGGACTAATATTTTGAATTTCTGTATCACCATAGCAGAACATCTGCTTTCTGTAATTAAGGACTTCTAATGAAAAAAATGCTTTTTGATAAATAAAGTAGTGTAATATTTTTGACAATTGGTTTTTTAAAAACCCCATGATATAAGTCATGCATTATGTCGCATGCTAAATTATTAGTAACGTGGTAGTGAGATAATGTTTTTAAAATGGACTTTTCCTTAATGCCTGTACTTTGAACACCATTAAGTTCTAGGTCTTCTTGATAATTAGTTTTGTTTCTTATCGAGCTAGTGCTTTCAACGCAGTCAAAATAAGTTTGATGTTTAGTACGTTTACAAATTCTACAGAATGAATTAGCGGAAAATGATTTTACATATCCTAAGACTGTATTTAGCCCCAAATTATCCCCCAAAATCTGACCTAGTGTTACATATAAGTGATAAACACCATTTTCAGTTTCTACTCCCAAGCCATTCTTTTCTAAATTCTTTAAAATTTCAACCAAAGGTCTTAAAGAAGTATTCATACCATATTCGTTCATGTCTTTTGATTTTATAAATCCAGCAACAAAAATATTTTCTAGTTTTCCATGTTGATAATTGGGAATAACAGGAAAGCTATAATATATTCCACAAACTTTTTGCTGACCAGATTTTGAGCCTAGCGGATCGTTAATTTCAAAATCATCTAGGTACATAAAGAGTGGAAGTGTAATTTTATTTTCATCTATATGGATGCTTTTCCAATATTCACCCGTGACAAAACTTTGATAGGAAGTTGAATTTTTAAGTTGAATTATATTATTTATGGTTGTTTGTAACACTCCCCAGCTCTCAAAATACTTCTTAATTTGAAATGGTATGTCCAAAAGACATATTTCGACGCTATTTGATGCTAATGTAGGATTGCCATTAATGATAACTTCTGAAAGATCATTACTTAAAATGTAGTTTTGGGGATACGTAAACAAATTTGCGGTCTTCAATTCGTTAAAAAATTTATATTCGGTATTTACTTTAGAAAAAGGCTTAGAAATAGTTTGTAAAACTTGTTCTTTTAATAGATTATCTTGATCTTTGATAAGCAATTGCTCAACGATTTTTGAGATCGGATCGGTTATTGATTCTGTTACAAGTTGCTGTATTTCTAAAATATTTTTACGAGAGAATGCGGTGTTGTAATGTAATTTAAGAAGAAAAGATAGTTTTAAGTTTTGAAAATTATGTAACAGATTTTCTAGTGGCTCATCATTTTCAGTTTTAGAAGGTAAACAAATTTCTTCGAGAACTATGGGATCATTATCATTATTCAAATTTTTATTATTCAAATAGGGTTTGCTTTTAATATCTATTTGCTAGTTGTCATTTTCATGTTTTGACATATGTTTTTTAAATGCATAAATGTTGTGGAATAGTTGTTTACATTTAAGCTGTTTACATTTAAATATGTAAATTGACGGTAAGCCGTGATGGTTTTTTAGGTGATCTATCAGAGTTTTTTACTGTTAGTATTTTCACACAAGAAGCAATTTAGTCTGGTCATTTTTGTTTATTAATGTATGTAGGTATTTATGAAGTATTGTTGTGTTAGTCTTAAGAAAGTTTCTTTACTAAATTTGAAACAGATGAAAATGTTTCACATTCAATTTGAAAGAAATATTGCTCTAAAAATGTCCAGACTAGTTTGCTTCTTTGTGAATACTTAATTTTATAAACAGAACATAATTTTATAATTATATCAAGGCATTTTATAAATGAACAGCTTTTGTACCTTATCCCGTCACAAAAGACATAGAAGTCTTTGAGGTCGTGCAATTCTGGACCTACAACGACGACCCTGGGTTGAAGACTTTCTTTATTCTCCAAGAATGACAGCTTTATTTTGTCTAGCGTCGGAAAAAGATCATTTGTTGATCTGACATGCACAACAAAATCTGACTGCGCATCAGCTATTGTCGGTTTATATCCTTTCTTCAGTCGAGTAGGCTGAAGTACTGAGTGCAACAGGAGAGACATGATGCATTCTGTAGAATCTGAAAAGAAGGTGAAATAAAAAGTTATTAATTATTGAGGTTTATTTTTATAAAAAAGACAAACCTTTTGAGATTTCATCCTTATGCAAAAGTTTCAGCATTTCTTTTGACGCTTTGTCTTTAATCTCGCTTTCAAAATATAATACTCTTTTTGAAATAAAACTGTCGTATTTCGTGAACATAAGCCCAGGATGCAGGCTTTCGAAGTCTATGTCAATCTACATATTTAAATAAATATTACGACTTAAACAATTTAAGCATCCTATAAAATTTGATTTACCAGTTCAAAACCATTGGCGTCATTAAAACGTGGCCAATGTTGCAAAAGTTTTGTCAGTGACAACTCCTCTTCCGATTGGAATTGCAAATTCCTCTGTAAAGTAGTTTCTTTCCAAAGTTGTGTTACTTTGTCCCATGGAGAACAATTGTGTTGAAGCCAGCACTTTTTTCTCCGTAAATTCCTCTGAAATAATGTTTAAATAAGAAAGAATTTAATGAATTTTGTTCTGAAGAAGTTAACGCGTCTTAATATTTACCATCCGACAAAGGGTCTTGTTCTAACTCGTATTCATCAATTTTTTTTTCGGCATCAGCAGAACGCTCGACATTACACCAACGTGAAAACAATTTTCCAGTTGGATTTTTTTTCCTACCTTCCGAGCCAAAAAGTAAGTGTCCTGAAAGAATATAACAAGCTTTTAATAAGTTACGAAACATACTTAAAGAAATGGTAGTCTTAAGAAAATTTAAAAGCCAACAGCCGTATTCATAAAAAACATTTAAAGGTTTTTTTTAATTAAGAAGCCTAGAAGTGAAACTTGGCAAGGCCATTTTCTGTCACTAAAAAAGTGCCTTAACTTATTTATCCTTTAAAATGTCTTTATAAATACGGCAGCAAATAATACTAAAAGTTCATAGGTACATATGTTATACTCCCACAATAAAAATTTGGTTCGGTCCCTTTGTGTATTGCAAGCACTTTACTTACCTTATTTTCTGTTGGAAAAGTTTCCGCGATAGCGTTCGCCCAAAGGTTCATATCTCTATATGACATTTTCGCACCAATTCCAACAAACCTCTCCACAATGCAATGAGTCAGATCCTTCTGCTTCTTACTGTCTAGGTTTGCAGTTTTTTCATAGTAAGCCAAAATAAGTTGCCCTCTTATAGTTGTCTTCAGAAGGCTGGTGAGGTCTGCTTCTCTCGACTCCAAAACACGTGAAATTGTAGAGGCTCTTGAAGAAGAGGCAGAATTCAAATCATTGGACATTTTTTCGAGCCATTCCAGGACCTTTCGGGTCGATGGTGGTGAGAGTGTGCCTTGGTCACAAACTAACGGTTTATTCTGGAATATGACATGTGTGTGCATTAGGGTTGTCCATTTTTTTACATTTTTGGGGTTCCGCAGACATAAATTTGTTACATATGTACATATGTACCTACATATGTTTTTACTCTGGTGGTCAAACTAGGTATACTCGAAGTCGAATCCTTCTTAGAGTAACCTCAACTTGTACATGAAGGCAAACAAAATGCGCAATACAAATGTAAAAAATTGTAGGAAAACTTATACTTATGAACTTACAGTGTTATAATAAAATCACTTACCCTGTCTTTTCTCCTCTCTCGCCAAAGTAGCCTGAGCTATCTACATTTGTGAATAATTTATCAACAGGCGCGGATCTAGAATTTTATTCCGGAGGGGGTCACAGGAGAGAAAAAAATCAAAAATAACAAGAATAATCAAATAAATGAAGCAGGGAGGGTTTAAACGGTTAGACATTTTTTCATAAATTCATCTATTCAGAAGTTATGAGCAAAATTTTTAGTTACGTTTTTGAAGAAATAAAAACAAAGTACCTAATGTGTTTGCTTTTATTCAATACTTTCGAATGAATAAATCAAATTTGACAGAAAAAAATAAACTAGCTTCCCGAACCACCGTTTCTTTGTTTTAAACACCCAATTAAATATTTTTTCAGAGCCAGTTCGTCATAAGGTTTAAAGTCGATTAAAAAAGGTTTTGATTGTGGTATTAAATTAAATGTTTGTGAAAATCTCGCAGCACAGTTGAATGTGTAATGTGGAGTTGAAAGTACCACGCGTTATTTCTCGTCAAAAACATCGAGATAACCACCAACAGAATCAAACCCAGGAGGAATATTTCAGGAGAGCAATTCACATTCCTCTGTTGGACAATGTTGTGACGGACGTCAACGAAAGGCTCTCTCCAGACGTGATAAAGTTTTTTGAGAGTGTTTCTGCCTCGGACTTCCTATACAGCGGAGGACATTGAAGAAGTTCAGCTTGTAGCAGAAACGCACCAGAAGCTTCTGAACTCTCCCCCTTCGAGCGTTATTGCCGAATTTGAGTTGTGGGTAACTAAAAGGAACAGAATTGTTGAAAACGGCGGTAAACTCCCAGATTTGGTTCCTCTCGCCCTTGATGCGTGTGGTGCTAATTTATCCGGCTATTAATAGGTACACTGCTTACGATTTTGGAAACGCTCTCTGTTACTGGAGCCACTGCAGAAAGGAGTTTTTTTTACTCTCTATCGCCTCAAAACTTGGTTGAGACAGACTCACCGGGCTTGCATTGCTACACATCAATCGTGACATCTAATCAGACAACGATGCGATCATTAACAGATTTGCGAAACAAAATAGAAGATTGCATTTTGTGTTATAAATTATGCTTTTTGTTGGAACTCTTGTAAACAGATTGTTAACAGATGCTAGCATAAAACTATAGCTACAATCCAAATATAGAAAAAAAAATTAAAAAATGTCAGTATTGTGTAAAAAAATTGATAATTCACCCTTTTTTTATTCTATTTTTTTTCAGAGGGCAAAAGAGAAACTTAATTGTGATCGTTTGGTTAGTTCCCGGTTCTTAAGTTTGCAAAAACTAGGTTTTGTTCGTTTGTTTTTCGGTTTGCAAAATATTGGTTCAGCTCTTTTTTTTCAATACCGGCTGTTTGGGGGGGGTCCATGACCCCCGTGACCCCCCCTCTGAATCCGCGCCAGTTTATCAACATCTTCTATTTCCATTTTACTTAACACGTCGATGGAATTTAATCCATACATTTTAAGGAAAGCCAAAGTCGAGCTACTTAATCCCCAGGATTTATAGATTCTTTGGGTTTCCTCAACGTCCTTTTCGTTCCACGAAATGCAAGGCAAACTTATACTTATCACTTCACTGAAGTTATTTCTTTCGCTTAATAAGTTTTCAATGTCGTTCAGTGTCACACTTCGCGAATCGCTTTCCTTATCCATCATAAGGCTATAAATTATTTTTACTTTAAGAAAAATGAATGTCCGAACGCGCTGAGATCATAAAACGAAATGCTTTTCCTATAAAACTGTCAATTAATAAGTTTCTCTTATTATTTGCCAAAAGTACAGTTATTACAAGAGTGACGTGATCGTCTCTTTGAAGTTTTATGTGGAGATCTTATTGTTCCTTATAGAAATCTTATTGTTTTAAGAAGATTTACTTATTAAACCGAAAAGTAATAAGTTTTTCTTATTATTTTCCAAAAGTACTGTTATTTGTAGCATTCACAGCCACATAATAGTATCTGGGAAATAATAGGGAGATCTTATTGTTTTGATAAGATTTTCTACGCGAAAGGTATAAGAAAAACTCTTCAAAAAATCAATAAGATATTCCTCATAAGATCAATGAGATTTCTCTATGGAAATAGCATATTATTATTATTCACTCATTTCAATAAGATTTGTTAGTAAAACACCTTTTTTCACTCTGTGTGTATATTGGTTTTGGTTAACGCAAAGAACAACGCTTTTAATAACTTTTTTACATCGGAAGTTGTTAGTCTTATGTAAGCGGAAAAATTAAATTTTATTTCAACTTTTTGTATGCACATAAATTGGATAAGGTAGACACACCGGTGATGTGATTCAATTATGATGTGAAAGAGTACGGAGAAATGATATGATTAAAAGTGAAGACAGCTAGGCTTGAAGGTAGAATCTTCTTAAAAAGGACCAAATTTAAGTTTGAAACAAAAATTTTTTGGGTCAAAGTTGTGCAAAGGTTACACAGATTGTTGTGTTTTTCCACTCGATGTCCATAAGCAACAAGTGTTGGATTCCTATTAATTTTGTTTGTATTGGAACTTTTGAAAAACTTCTAAACTACTGAAATCGAAATTAACTTTTTCACACTAGTTTGAGACATCGAAGAAATGTATAAGTTTTTTGGATGAACGTGTCGTATGCTCATGAAATTGTTTGTCAGTAAAACTTTCCTTGGTTGTGCTTCGAAGTTAAACTGTCAACTGAAAGAATTCATGCGTTTTTGGTAATTTAAGTGTGAAAATATGATTGATATAAGCTCATAGAATATCCCTTTTTCAAGCTGATAGAAGTGGAAAACATAAATTTCGCCTTCCAATAGCCTGAAATCAGTTTCTTCAAGAAAAAAAGTACGTATACGCCATGGTGACCCAAAAACTAGTTCCATAGTCAAACTGGTATTTTGGAGATAACTGAGTTACTTGGCAACCATTTCAACAGATCTGTAAGGATTATTCGTTGTCCAATTTCTAAGAAATGCTGCATGCATAATCCTATTTAAACTGACAAAACCACATTTTTCTTCCATGCTGAATCAAAAACTTTCCATTGCATGTTCATCATACAGCAAATCATTCTCAACAAAAAACGGTACCACTTAAGTGTAGCCAACTATAATACCAATTAAAACTCTTCCACGGCATCCCCTTGAGTTGTCTCGTCTTCAGCATTGTGTCATCTTATTGTTTCCGTTGTATTCTCTACCGGTCTACCCTAACCTCATTCATCCTCTGCAACAAGCTATTTGGCAACAAAAAATGAAAATAAAATCACTGTAGTAAAGTTTCGTAGTACGAAAAAAACTCAAAAACCTTCCACTGCCATTCATCATTTTAATTGCTTGAAATATTTGAAATCCTAGCCAAGCCAAGATGAAAAAAGTAAGCAAGGTAATAAGAAAGGAAATACCAATGAAGGTTTTCCGACTATGGCAAAAAACTGAAAGCACTCATTTGTCATTTCAAGTTCTTTTTGAGCTTTCTCTCTCTGTTTTCAATTCATTTTGTCAAGAATTGAATTTTAATAGAAAACAACCTTCATTCTGCATTCATAAAAAGAAAAACGAAGGAAAATCCAAAGCTAGCAGTGCCTTTGGCCCCACTTCATCATCCCGAAGGGTTTGAACACTATATCAAGATTGCAACGACAAGCAGAAATATTTAAACGCTTGGAAAAAAGGGGCAAACTCTCGCCCTAAAAAAAAACAGAAAAAAACCGAAAGGACGACCGACCCACGACTAAGTTGAACGAAACCAAGTGAAAAAACGGGAAAATTTTGAAATTTGCGAGATGAAAGAAAAATTACTCCTTGGAGAATTCAAGTTCAACATTATTCTCCATATAACCATAAGCGAGTTGAGTTATTGCTTAAGAATTTGAGTGATGCGGGTTGATGCTGGCGTTATACAATAAACTCATTATTCTTCAACTGCAGTGATGTATCAAAAAGGGAAAAAACAGAAGACAGAAACACACTTTTCACACACGTCCTTTATGGTTGTTGCGCGGCATCGCGGTAGAGGAGCTGCCAACCGAGAAACAACTTAACCACTGTTCAGAGTTCAGCTTCAGCCATCAGCAACAGAGTGCGCTCGCATTCAGCAGCCGAAACAACAGCAAGTACGAAGTCAACCAAACCTTAACCAAGTTGTCGGATGGGTCGTTCACATGGCAGCGGATGTGTTCAAAAATGCTTGCTGGCGCGTCACGTACAATATGATCATCATAAAACATGCCGCATTTACGTCAAATTAGAAAACGTTCACATTCCAATTATGCAACAGATTTAGAAAGGAAATCAGTTATAAGCCGTTGGGCGGTGGTGGCGGGAGGAATAGAGTTTCTTATTTCAAAGGAATTTTTTTTTATTTTGACCACAAAACATACACGCACGTTCGTTCGTTTGTCCTTTTGCTGGGGGAACACAAAGGACACATAAATATTCTTGCAGGGCATTTGCCAGAGTGCCAGGAAAAAGAAAGAATTTCGAAGCGAGTCGAGACACTATTTGTTCACCTGAAGAGATACATCATGAATTTTGACACTTCTTCTGTACGTTGGAGAAGTCGTCCTTGTCCTGTCGTGACGACCACCTCCAAACCATTCGAATGTTTATGTGTCACGACAAAAAGCAAGAAAAACCAAGAGAGAACCTTTAATAGCCAACAGAACAAGGCAGACACTTCACTCCTGAGATCACATTGGGATTTATTTCATTATAGGGGGGATATCAACACAATGGATTGTGTTACGACTCCACTGGATTGTCAACGCTTGTGTAAACCCTCCTCTCTTTCTTCAAGTTGAAAAATCATTATTATTATGTTGGTTTTTGTCTTAGAGGACAAAGATTTTCTTGTGGTTTTGACGATTATTAAATACTTTTTGGTTATATTTTGGGGACCCTCACTCTAACTCAACAAAAGGACCGTATATAGCTTCGCCATGTCAAATTATTGTTAAACGTAGTCAAGAGGAATGAGGCCAGAACAAAGTTATTTTAACAAAATTCCATGTGAATTGTTTTGGATGATATCAGTTTTTTTGTTTTGTTTGTGTGTGTGTTGTAGGCCTTAATCACAATTGGCAAACAAAATTTTTATGTTTTGAGTTTAATGTCATGCAAAAGGATTCTCCTCTGCGGTTTTTGGATTAAGACGTAAAATACAAAGACCAAAGTTTTCTGTGAATTCTTCTTCTTCAAGTTTTGTTGGGTTTTGAAATTTGAAGTTTTTGAAAGCAATATAATTTCCAAGACTGCAAGATATTCGGATAAGGTTGACACAAAGTAGCAACTCAAGGTTTTGGTTTTTGGGGTTGAGGATTATTGGTGGTTTTGGAATTTGTGTGACTAGATTTAAATCATGGAAATTAGCTTTGCAAACATTAACATTTCTTAAACCATTAAATTGTTAAAGACCATTCGTTTTTCAATGACTTTTGGTCACGCAGAGGGACATTTAATCAAAAGAAGTCAGAACCCTGATGTTCAAACTTTACCTAATTGAACTACTTAAAACCAGTCAACTTATTATTTATCTTTCATTGAAAAAGTCGAATGTGAACCCAATAAAAATCTTCGACCTAGACAACAATCGTACCATTAGGTAGTTCAAGTTAGGTTCTCCAGTTAAAAAAGGAGGTTCAAATTAAAGATATCCCCAGTGGAAGTTCATGAAACTGATTAAAATCTCATTGTCTTATTACTCTAAATCAAAAAATAAAAGTGTCAAAACAAAATGAACAGACAATAAAATTAGATCAGATTGGGCGAACCTTGTCAAATTTGTCAGAGCCAGCTACCGCTACAGAATGCAGACAATAAAAAATCGGTCTTTTCAACTTTTCCTTTGTTTTTTCTGTCACCGAACAATATTGTTTCTCGGCCTTGATAAAAATCACTTTCTCATTAATTGCATCTTCTAACTTGTGTTGAAAAAAAATTCTTTGATGGCTTTGTGGCACTCTTGAGTCATAACACAAATTCAAATAAATGTCATCCTTGATAAAATAGATCTGTGTATTGAGAATGTCCTTGGACACCGGTCTGTATCTCTCTCAATCCACCAGGGCCAATGGAATTTATTTCTTTGATCAATCAAAAGGGCCGAATTTAATCACAATTAATTAAATAGAGGACGTGATATTATTCTTAACGTGTTTCTGTGTCAGTGTCAAGCATAGTGTGGTTTGAAACATGAATATTGAGTTGTTTGTGCTTTGGGACATAATTCCTTTTGAGCTGCGCTGGCTATTGCGGACGGGTTATTAGTCTAATGATAGGATTACGATTACAATTTGTCTGTGAATATGGCCATATGAATTACAAGTTGTCCTCCAGGTTCCATTCGGCATATTAAGATACGGTTTACATAGGAGAGGAAGTTATTTACGATCAGAGTAGAGTATTCCATCATCGCATTATAACCTAAATCCTTTAATGCTAGATCCTCGACCGCACTCATGTGAGCTTATGAGTATCAGTAGGGTGGGTTTTGGATTTCGCTTTGAGAAGGTTGCAAGTGTTGACAAAATGGATGAAAAACTTTTAATTGATAAGATACGGGTTGGGATGAAGTACAATATGTATTATTCCAGGTAAATTTAAACAAGAACTCTCCTTTGGTTATTGTTGCTTGGAAGTAAATTGCTTCGAGAGCATTTAATTTCTTCAAGGACTCTCAAGTTATAATGTTAACGACTCTGTCAAGCAGTTGGAAATTCTCTGACTCAGCAAAATCTCATTTTGCCAGAAGAAGAGGAATTACTTTTGGCTACGTTAAAGTGAAGTTAACACAAACGGATGAGAGTATTTATCCTACATTTAACTTTATCACAATTATTCTGACAAAGGGCGAAAAAAAGGAGTTGCCAATTTTTTATAATATTTTTTCAACAAAAAGAAAAAGGACTGACAGCGACAGGCAGGCCAGTAGTAGGAAACAGGGATGGACTGTCTGAATTAGATGACACACACTCGCTAAGAGAATATTAAACTCAAACGCATGAACTACATAAAGCTTACGCAATGAGTGAATATGCGGAGTGAAAATTTGTCAGGGTTCGGATCAATCTATTACAAGAGTGGTGGTGTTTATTTGAATGGACGGTAAGTCGGTAACGTAAATGAAAATACTACATATTCAAAAAGCAACGATTTCACCTTCAGGGAGCATTAGGAAGCAATCCCTGAAAATCCGGAAATTAGCTACTAACAAATCCCTCACTGACATTGTTGTCCATTGAGTGAGGTAAGGCCTGGGAGCTTGCACACAAAACATTTATCTTGAATTGAACCTTTTGAGAAGCGGAGTCGAGTCGTAATTTGTGCTGAAAAACCTGAGAGGAGTAGTTGGTATGACATTGTCAAACTGCCTGACATATGGTGTGAGTGCAAATGATTTGAACACAAGTTATGATTTTTTTTTCACTCGTGTTTCGTCCGTCTAGTCATCTACTGCGTTTTCAAATAAAATTAAAAACAATAAACAAAAAACAAAAATGGAAAACACAAATGAACAAAATATATACTGCGATGACTTGAAAGACGACAGCAGCTGTCATCTTAACATCTTTTCAACTAGACTCCAACTGGAGCCCTCAACTCACATGACGAAAAACCTGTGTCGAAAATTCGACTCTTATCCAACTCGAGCTTTCGATTCTGCTTGTAAACGTAGTATTTGACTTTTTTATATCTGCTACGAGATGTACAGTTTTTTTTACTACTATTTTAGTGCCTGTTATAGAAATATCTGAAATATCCTTTACGGTTTGGTATTGTAAGGTTGTTTGTTTGTTTGAACACACATCATGACGGCATCTATACCTACATACCTACAAAACGACAACTCAACGCCTAACACAACTTTGCAACACCTACAGAAGTGTTGTTATCCTTCAACACATCAAATACCCACTTTGACAGAGATCTCTGTTTATCTAAAACTTAGTTCACCATTCACCTCATTAAACAATGTCATTACACTGAAAAATTTGGTGCCGTGAACGAAAGCCATATGAACTAACGCCATAATGGCTTTAATTCTCATTCAAATGTGAATTAACGCCATAATCCGATTATGGCCTAAATACACATTGGAATGAGAACTAAAGTAATATGGCGTTAGTTCATTTTAAGAAGTGGCCCAAGTACTCATTTCAATGTGAATTAAAGCCACTCGCAGCAATCAAAATAATTTTAATATGATATTGGAACATAATGTAGATAGGTAAATATATGGTTTAACGATAAAAGGATGAACGCTCTATTAGTTAAGGGGGCGTAAACACAAATATTTTAAACACGGGTTACTATAAATCAAATATAAGAACCAATAGTCCCACATTTGCCTTATTCTTAACTTTTTTCGTCACGCTAATAACTTAAAAATTTTGGAAAAATTTCTTTGTTATTTATACTTTCGCGGTCCCCTCAGTTTTTGGCTCCAGAAACGAAAATAATCCGTTTTCGATGATATTTTTTAAATCTTCGTTTTTTCGGCGGAGTTATGCACAAATTTACGAGGATGGAAAACAAATGAAATCGTTTAATTGTTGATAATGTTTTGCAAAGTAATCGAATGAAGTTGCTTTTTAAACGAATAAAAAAATCAATACAAAAATAATGATTTTTCATATTTGTATTGAATTTCAGAATGAGTACCTAAGTTTCTCAATATTTTCGTAGATGCTTCATTCGGAAAATTAACTTTCCAGAATTTGAAAGTAATCAAAAAATCGCGTACTGCAGTACCTACTACTAGAAAGCGAGCGGAGCGAGCCGAATTTTTTTTTTGGCAAACAGAGAAACAATTTGGGGTGTGAAAATAAAAAAATTCGCGCGAATTTTTTTATTTTCACACCCCAAATTGTTTCTCCGTTTGCCAAAAAAAATTTCGCCTCTTAAAACGCGATTTTTTTATTACTTCAGAGTCTAGAAACCTAGTTTTCCGAACGAAGCACCTACAATCACCTTATTATAAGGTGTAGCACAATTTTCAAATTTCAGTCAGATTCCTTGAAATTAATATTGTTAACTCATGATTACGTTCAAATGGCTGACCAAGAAAACGGATCAACACATTCTTTTCTATCTTTCAGAAATTTTAAAAGAAAATATCAGCACTCGCTGAGAGTGAGATCTCTTGTTCCATTTTAGAAATATCTGAGGTCCCTGAGATCTCGATGAGATTTTGTTAGGTAATTACTTGCTATGCTAACTTTGCTTCAAAGCTCAAAGCATGTTATGGCATCAGTTCTCATTTGAATGTGAACTTACCCCATATGGCGTAGGTTCTCATTCAAGTGATGGCTTTAGTTCTCATTCGACTGTGAATTAAGGCCATAATCGGATTATGGCGTTAGTTCACATTTGATTGAGAACTAAGGCCATTATGGCGTTAGTTCATATGGCCTTCGTTCACGGCACCGAAAAATGTTATTAATAAAATTGCTACGAATAGCATTCGTACGAGAAAAATTCGTACATTGAATTGGTAGAATATACTAATAATAGCATTCGTACGAGAAAAATTCGTACATTGAATTGGTAGAATATACTAATGCTGGTTTTACGAATAGTGAGTAAATAGTACGAACTATTAGTAAAATGAACTAATGCTTTTGGTAAATCTACGAATCGAGAGTAAATAGTACGAAGTATTAGTAGGGTGAACTAATGCTCTTTGTAAATTTACAAATGGGGAATAAATAGTACGAAGTATTAGTAGAATGTACTAATGCGCTCTGTTTTTTAAAAATTGAGGGTAAATAGTACGAAATATTAGTAGAATGTACTAACGCTCTCTGTAAATGTACGAAAGGAAACGTAAATATTGTCATTCCATTCGTACAATGTACAAAGCTCTTTTTAAATATACGAATACAAATTTATTCGTGGCTGAAAACTACGAAAAAAATTCGTACGATGCACTCATATTTTCGTACTATTTATGCATGAAAATTTTTCAGTGTAGGCAAGTTTAATATCCACTTACTGTGCCTTCCTCTCACCTCGTCTCAACCGTCTAATGTTTACTTAATTTAAATTCCTTACCATCTAAATGACCACCTACAGATAGTGAATACCAATTAAAAGCCCAAAACCCTTTTTGAAATTGATTAAAGACCATACAGCATTGGTTAAAGACCACTACCACTGCCGCACCACATCGATTCGTATAAAACCTCAAATCGATGCTCATTTAGATGACGTATCTTGCTTGAAATTCAAGTCAAACTTAAACTTTCCATCCGTCTAATGCGATGGCGTCCATGCGATTGAAGAGGGTAAGGCGTAAGGGAGCCGCAGGTGGGGAAAAAAGCTCTTCTGTTTGATTTAATTGCTCATCCCAACCGAACAATAAGTCAGCCTCATCTGCGTTCTAATGGCTATGGCACCGATTGTTAACCGGAAAAACCTTGGCCTCCAAAGAAAGAGTGAGAGAGAGAAGGAGACAAAGATACATCTCGCCTTCAATATCATAACACAAAAGGTTCTAGAGATAAATTACCCAGCGGGCTTTTTTGAGGCAACGCACTTATAACAATGAAGGCTGTTACGTCACAATCCTTCCTTTTATCATCATCATCATCATCATCATTTGTGTTGATTAAAAATATGCATTCGTTTGGTTGGTGTCCTTTGGGAGCTAGACACAAGTGTACCTATCTACCACAAAACATTCAATGTTTCTTTTTCATTTCGAACAGTTTAAGTGTACGTTTTCGCCCAGAAGCGAGTTGAGCACTGAATAAAGCGAAGGAATATTGCAATTTCGCAACCGGAAATAGATGCTCTGGAATGTGGATTAGAAAACTCAATTTCGATTTAAACAGCACCACAACTTTGAAAAAATGAACTCACCAATCTGACCAATTCTGTTTGAAGTCTTCCGGGATATCATCATTGAGGTTGCGTGCTAACATCCAGGGTTGCTTCCACTTACTTTCTTAGCTGGTTAAAATTCAAACCAGTTTGGATTCTTCTACCACTAGCGCAGCGGTCCCTCGCATAAAGGGAAGTTGGGATATCGAAAAAAAATCTTCATTCGCCCAAAACCACTTGAGTGCGTCTCGTTTTCCCTTACACAAGCTATCAGCAAACCCTCAATACTAAATTGGGTTTTGTCGCCATAGCAAACATTTATTTTTACTTTTGTTCTTATTTCGGAAACCACTTCACCCGTTCTACTCAAGATAAACTTAATTATGACCAAATTAATCTTGTTCGATGAACAAGTGTAGGTACCCTCCGCTCTCGAAGGAAAACGGAAATATTTTAGTTTGCTATGTTATTTGTCTACGAGCTCCTCGACAAAACATATGAGCAATGTCCTAGCTATGACATGAAAATTGTCCTCGGCGATTTTAACGCAAAGCTTGGAAAAAAGGCATCTTTGGAAGAACAGTCGGAAAGCACAGCCTGCACGACACCACTTCTGACAATGGATTCAGACTGATCGATTTTGCTGCGGGGCGAAATGTTGTGGTAGCAAGCATCTGGTTCCCACATCTCAACATCCATAAAGGCACATGGAGATCTCCTGATCAATCAACCTTCAACCAGGAAAAAACCTATGAACTGCAAATCGATACCCACCACCTCTTCATTGATTTTAAGGCCGCGTATGACAGCATCTACAGAGACGAACTGTATAAAGCTATGTCCAGCTTTGGCATCCCTGCCAAGCTCGTTCGCTTGTGCAAAATGACGATGGAGAACTCACGCTGCTCTTCCAAGGTTGGCAATGAGCTTACGGAATCATTCGAAGTCAAAAAAGGATTCAGACAAGGCAATGCACTGTCGTGCGATTTCTTTAACATCGTTCTTGAGAAGATAGTCCAAAACTCCACCGTCAACACCAGAGGCACTATCTTCTATTAATCTGTTCAACTTCTCGCGTACGCCGACAATATTGATATAATGGGAAGAACACAGCGTGATGTCAATGGAGCCTTTGTGAGAATTGAGACAGAAGCGGCAAAAATGGGTTTAGCGGTAAATGAGGGAAAAACGAAGTACATGCTGTCTTCGAGTAAGGACACCCAACATCGACGGCTCGGACAGAACGTCACAATACACGCATACAACTTCGAGGTAGTTAAGGAGTTTGTCTACCTAGGCTATCAACACGGACAATAACACCAGCGCTGAGATAAGACGAAGAATTACTCTTGCTAATCGCTGTTTCTTTGGGCTAAGAAAGCAACTGAGTGGAAAAGCCCTCTCTAGAGCAACTAAGGTTAAACTATACATAACACCCTCAATATCCCTGTCCTGCTGTATGGTGCAGAAGCATAGACCCTAACAAAATCGGATGAATGTGCCTTAGGCTGTTTCGAGAGGAAAATTCTTCGGGTCATCTTTGGCCCCGTGCATTGATTGGGAATGGAGAAGGAGATACAACAGCGAACTTTACGGGTTGTACAACGACGTGAACCTAGCCAGAAGGGTCAAGGTTCAGAGACGCAAATGGCTCGGTCATTTAGAGCGCATGGACACCAATCCTCCGGCCCAGAAAGCCTTCGACACTATTCCCGAGGGACGCAGAAGGAGAGGAAGACCGCGACTCAGGTGGCGCACACAAGTGGAAGAGGACCTCAATCAACTTGGAATGCAAAAATGGAGACAGCTAGCTAGGGACCGAGCTGACTGGCGGAGACTGTTGATTGAGGCCCAAGTCCACAACGGACTGTAGCGCTACCTTAAGTACGTAAGTATGTATGTTGTTTGTGTGAAACTAGAATTGTTGCAAAGTGCGTTCAGTGCCAACAAAAACAATATAATTGAATTTAATGTCCGCTATAAAGCTTGTGGACCACCTCATTGAAACGGAAATGTGTGGAGAATTGAAAAGCCATAAGAAATAATAGTTTCGTTGGCGTCCAATAAAATCGGCTTGCAACGACCATTCACAAACTGCATTCAGCACAACAACTCAAACATAATACATAAACGAACTAAGCTGATCGAACGACAAAACGGTTTCCTTGAAGCGGTGGATTTAATTGTAAAATACGAACTGCATGGGAGGATACAGATATGAAGCATTTTGTCTGCATAAATGACAGTAGGTGCTTCTGTCCGACCTTCGTCTATTCCCATATTTCAGAATCGTACTGACTTTTCTTTAGAAATTCCACACGCACGACTGGGTCTAGATCTGTGTGTTGATTTGTTCTATACCAGAGTGATTAAAATGACATTCTTGTTAAAGCAACCAAGACAAGACCTGCAATGTCACACATAGAAATAATGAATAAACGTCAAACAAATATATGAAACTTTGCAATTCCGAGATAGAGAGAGACAGAGACAAAGAACGAAGTGCCATCTTCAATCCCATTCAGTACTGATTACTGAAAGCAACCGTTTTCTACTTAAATCGTGTTTGCACAAATGAAACTGATGATTGTTTTTTCTTCTTTATTTCGAAGTTTTCTTCTTTTTTCTTCCAATATTTGTGTTGGATTCTGACAATTAATACTTCTCATTGTTGGCTAAGTCAGTCAATTCAAAATGTAAGAGGGTTCTTGTTGGCTGCTTGACGGGCAATAGTGAGACAAGGAGAGCATGATACATTTAATTTAGCTTTCAAATTGTAGACAGTCGAGTTGAGTAAAGTTTTAATGAATATGACAGGGCGAACAGGAAAGAGTGTGTGTAAGTGAATTAGAGACGTATTTCTTGCGAAAGAGGATATAGAAGTATGTATTTAGAAGAAGCTAATTATAGAAGAATGGAACCTGTTGCACATGATTGAATCAAGAGGAAACATGACTTCCATGAAGACCTTTAATGTTCACCCTTTTTCTCTTTTCAGTTGGTAATTGCTTCGCACGTTCATTCAATTTCTTTTTTTTTTCGTGCTCAACAACATTTTATAATGCTGGACGCGTTTGGTTTTTTGAAATATCAAAAGTAAGAAACCGTGAGCAATGCCAACGTGCGTGATTTTCGTTTGCTCATTTCGACCTTTTCTAACAATTTATCTTAGGAATTATTTCTGAAAAATTAATTCATTCAGGATTGAATGAATAAATCATAAAAACATTTCTTATTTAGCAAAACGAATATCTTATAATATAATCCCCATTTTGTTTTCAGAACACAATTAGTAGTCAATTAAAATTTAACGTTCCTTGGCGTTAAAGGAATAAAAAAGAGATATTCAAAATTTGAACCAATTTAATTTTGTTTCAAGGTAGGTAATTTCATTTCGGACGGGGAAAAAAATAATCCCACACTGCCACGCAAATTTCCTCACAGATTAGAATCCGTCTTCCTCTAATCCAATTCAAGTCACCACAAGAAAAAATAAAAAATAAAATGGGAAAAATGAATTCCTTTGCAATAATTCAAATTGCCTTAGTACAACACGAGATAATTGTCTTATGATTTTTTTTGTCGGGGCCTACAGTCTTGTTTTGCTTTCCTTAAAATTCTTCGTCTTAATTTTTTGTTCACTTTCTTGTAGATATTACCTTAGCTTATCGCTTCCAGACCTAAAGTGTGCAAATCCGAATTAATTTTCCTAAACTCACTCCATAGTGGGAATGTCTTTTTTTACTGCGTATTCTCTCGGCCAGACCCAGACCCATTGTAGTGAGTCAAGCTTGTTCCAGAAGAATAAATTCAATTCAATTCAATGTGAACAGTTTGAATAATTTTAATGAAGTGAAGAAAAATATTTTTCAATAAACAAAATCTGATATAAACTACATTGATATAAAATTGATTATAATATGAGTACACAGTACAGTATTTCAACATCCCCACTTAATCAATGCACTCAATAAAAATTAATGTAAGCTAAACAGTTAACAATCACAAATTATGAACAAATTAAAATTTAACAAAAATTATCTAGTATTTAAATAAACTACACAAACAAAAAGAATATTTAAATAACAAAACAAATTTTCATTAGGTTTCTAAATCAAACCCATATTTTTAGTGCAAAAAGCATGTTTTTCATTATTAACTGCTTTTGTTAGATTATCCGCAATCATTTCATTGGTGCTGATATAGTTGACTTTAATGTCTCCACAATCTAATTTTTCTCGAACGAAATGATGACGGATGTCTATGTGTTTAGTTCTTGAGCTATACATTTGATTTTTAGTCATATTGATGGCACTTTGATTGTCACTGTAAATTTCGATTGATTCTTGATAATTTTCCAATAACTCAGCTAAAAGTTGTCGAATCCAAATCGCTTCTTGAGTAGCTGCTGAGAGAGCCATGTACTCAGACTCGGCACTGGAAAGTGCAACCGTTGGTTGTTTCTTGCTTGCCCATGAAATTGCACCGTTTTCGAATTTGAAAATATATCCCGTGCAAGATTTTCTATCATCTACATCTGACGCCCAATCAGCATCACAATACCCATGAAGCTTTGAAGATTCTTGTTCAAGTGATTTGAAAGTCAACTTGTAATCTTTCGTTTTCTTTAAGTATCGGAAAATTCTTTTGACAGCATTCCAGTGTGGTCGTCCCGGCTTGTTATTAAATCTGCTTAGATTTCCAATTGCATAAGTAATGTCAGGTCGCGTACATTGTGATAAGTATAGAATGCTCCCCACCGCTTCTTGGTAAGGAACATCTTTCATATCCTCTTCTTCATATGTTGTCTTTGGTGACATATCCTTTGTTAATTTGGTGTACGGATCGATTGGTGAATCAATAGGATGACAGTCTGACATCCCAAACCGTTCAAGTATTTGTTCGGTATATTTCTTCTGATCCAATGTGATAGTACCTGTTTTCTGATCTCTCGTTATTCTCATTCCAATGCAACTTCCTGCTTGCCCAAGGTCTTTCATGCTGAAATTTTTCTTTAGATTTGCCTTCAACTGATTTTTCCATGAGTTGTTGTTTGAAAAAATAAGCAAATCGTCTACATATACAGCAACGAACACCATACTCTTGTTCTCATGTCGGAAATAAATGCAAGCATCTGTTTTGGAACGAATGTAGCCAGACTTAACCAGGACATCATTCAGTTTTGCATTCCACTGACGACTAGCTTGCTTTAAGCCATATATCGCCTTTTTAAGCAAACATACTCGTCCACTTCCATCATCAAAACTTTCTGGTTGCTTCATATACACCTTTTCTTTAACATCCCCCTGCAGAAAAGCAGTAATAGCATCCATTTGACCGATGGTAAGATTGAATTTCGAAGCAAGTGCAATCAGTAGCCGTATCGATGAATATCTTACTACTGGCGAAAAGGTTTCATCATAATCAATTCCCGGACGTTGGCTGCATCCCTTGGCCACAAGTCTGGCTTTGTAACGGACAATTTTGCCATTTGAATCGGTCTTGATTTTGTAGACCCATTTACAATTTATAGATTTTCTATCTTTTGGCAAATCTACCAAGTCCCAAGTCCGGTTGTCTAATAACGATTGATACTCTTCGCTCATTGCATGCTTCCATTCATCGCTATTTGAACTACTCAAAGCTTCTTCAACTGTCAATGGTTCTTCAATATTGCTACAGGCTAGATACGATACAAAGTCAGGAAATTCTTTCTTTTTTTGTTCTCTTGATGACTTTCTTAGTTGTGATATTTCGATATTTGAATCACTATCTGATAGAGTGTTGATTGAAGCATCAGTATTCACAACAAAATCGTTAGCATTATTTGATTCAGAAAAATTACCTTTTTCCAAAAAAATGACATCACGACTGCTTATGGCACGGTTGGTTGAAGAATCATACAGTCGATAGCCCTTGGTACCCTCGCAATAACCAATAAAAATCAATTCTTGCGATTTTGGATCAAATTTTCTTCTTTTCTCAACAGGAACATGTACCATAGCACGCGATCCAAAAATTCGTAAATGGCTTAGATTTGGTCTTGATCCGGTCCATATTTCAATTGGCGTCTTGTCGTTCAAGACACGATATATTGAACGATTTTTTAAATACGTCGCCGTTGACATCGCTTCAGCCCAAAACTTCTTTGGAAGATCTGCATCTTGTAGCATGCACCTAGCACGCTCTGTCAATGTTCTTATTGTTCGCTCTGCAAGGCCATTTTGCTGTGGTGTGTATGGCGTGGACGTCTGCCGTTCAATACCACATGCCTTAAACAACTTATCGAACCTTTGATTGCAGAATTCGGTTCCATTATCTGATCGGAATTTCTTGATTTGTTTTCCGGTTTGTTTCTCAACCAAATTCTTGAATTCGCAAAATTTGGAAAAAGCTTCATCTTTCGATTTTAGAAAATAGGTGAAAGTTTGTCTGCTAAAATCGTCAACCAAAACAAATGCATAGCGAGCTCCACCAATTGAAATGTTTTCCATCGGCCCTGCTAGATCAGCGTGTACTGTTTCCAAAAGCGCCATTGATCTTGAGCCAGCTTTCTTGAATGGCAATCTTGATTGTTTTCCCTTCAAACAAGTGACACACACATGTTCCTCACTGTCTGGAAGAAACGATATACCTTCAACAGCACCAGATTTCATTTTCTTCAGGTCCTGGTAGTTCAAATGACCCAATCGCCGATGCCAAGTTTCGCTACTTTCAGCTGATGCAATTGCAATGAAACCAGAATGTTGCAAACTATTCAGGCGATACAAACCATCAACCATGAAAGCTGTTGCCAAAATGTTGTTCTGTTGGTCTCGAATTTCACATCGATCTGTAAAGAATTCAACAATATGTCCGCGTTTTGTCATCTGACTTACAGATAGCAGATTGGCTGTCAAGCTCGGAATGCACAAAACGTTCTTTACTTCGATCATATTCGGTTTTCCATTTACATCAGCTAGTAACTTCACCGAACCAGAAGATTCAACCATCATTTTAGTGTTATTAGCTGCAGTTATTTCAGGTATTGCTGGTTTCTTTGCATTGAAAATCCAACTTTGGTTCATGGTAAGATGTTGCGTTGCGCCTGAATCAATATACCAATCACCTCGGTTGAAATTACCAGTTAAAAACACAGCACTAAAAGAAGCTCCAGGCTTGCTTTTTTCATCAACCTTGTTTGATCTCTTCGTTGGACAATCGGGTGATTTATGTCCAAATTTGTTGCAGCTAAAGCAACGTACTCCCTTTTTCTTAGTGAAACCTTTTTTATTTCCACCATTTCCACTAAAAAATGCACCCTCACCACTCACAGAAGGAACTTCTTGTAATAGTTTGGTTTTTATTGCATCACTTGAGAGTTTTGTGTCTACATTGTCTAATGCCATAACCATTGGCGTGAACTGATTAGACAAACCACACATCAGAAAAATGGCCAACCATTCATCGTCGACTTTGAATCCTATAGCATTCAAACGCTGAGCCGCCGTAATGATTGTAGAAACGTATGTTTCCATTGAACTGCAACTTTCTAATTTAGTGCCTGTCAATTGTCTAACCAATGTAATTCGGCGTGCACGACCCTTGTCTTCAAATGTGGACTGTAACTTTTCCCAGACTTCTTGCGCCGTTGAAGCATCTTGGACATGGACATAATTGCTTGGATCAACGCTCAAAATTATTGCTGCCTTGGCCTGTGTTATCTTGCCAGCATCTTTTTCCGTTCCAAGAACTGCATCCCAATTACCGTTATATTCCAAATATGTCTTCATCGCAAACTTCCATGTGGAATAGTTTTCACGTCCCTTAAGCCTTTCTATCGAAGCCAAAAAATTCTTGTCGTTTCCCATTGCACGTAATTACAATTGATATCAGGATCACAAAAAAAAAATTAATTATTCAATACAAATTCTTCTAGAAATTTGCTGGGCCCATAACCTGTAGTGAGTCAAGCTTGTTCCAGAAGAATAAATTCAATTCAATTCAATGTGAACAGTTTGAATAATTTTAATGAAGTGAAGAAAAATATTTTTCAATAAACAAAATCTGATATAAACTACATTGATATAAAATTGATTATAATATGAGTACACAGTACAGTATTTCAACACCCATCAACACCGCCCACCGAACCGATTCTCTCTATCACATCAGACAAACTCAGGCAGCAGCAAAAGCCATCATATCAATAACTCATAATAACGTCTTACCTCAATTTCTCAACAGGTTGTATAGATGGCGATTGGTACCCATGCATAACCGCCAGGCTTCTAGCTTTTCTTCTTCCTTTACTCATCTCATCATTCCGATGCTGGAGCTGATGTCTTGGCATAATCAGGCGATAAAATCACCACGTTATGTTCAAAAATGTTTGCTTTTCAAATCTTTTCAAAAATAATAATTTAAGTCGACCAGAAGGTTTTTCTTCTTTCTTTCTGTCCAGAAAGATGATGGAAAAATGTGTATAGGAATTTTCAGCTTTGAAAAAGTGTAAAAACGATGAGCATCCCTCAAAAAGGATTGAATAAGAATGCACTTGCCCTTAACAATAAATTCCACCTTTCCATTGAAAAAGGGACAAAGGTGTGTTTGCTTGACGGTTTTTTTGTCAGTTTATAGATCGGGAATGTCAGATCGTTGTCGAATTTCACTGCACTCGCTACCTCTTTTGTGAAGGACGAGTGTATATGTACGTCAGTTTTTGTGTTGGGATTTATGTCAACTCATTATTTATGGAAATTCAAAGAAGCTATGCATTGTCCTAGCACGATGACATGACAAGAGGAGTTCTCCGAACTCTGATCTTCTTACAAATTGCAAGTTGCAACTCCCTGAACTGAACCTCATCCAGAATGTAAGTTCATCGAACGAACAGCGTATTATTATTTTAAGTTTATGTACACAAATGCAAATGCAATTGTTCCAACATCCCACATATCGTGAATTAACGTATGAAAGACAATGCTGTGCAAAGTTTTCATACAGTGAAAAACTGACGTTTTCTTTTGACAGATTCGAACTTTTGACATTTGAAAATTGACCTTTGGTTTGACCGATTCTGCTATTTTAACATCAACTGTCAAATCTGACATCTAGTAAACGAGAATGAAAGTTGTAGCCTTAATTCCGTTTTTAATTTGCGAATGTTTGATTTAATGTTCACACCACTGTTGAATGTACAATATATGCCATTTTGACCCAATAAGTTTGTGTCCTATCCCCACCGCAAACACTCTAACGTTACCAGACACGTTATCGTCTTAATTCGATTTAGCACTCTATGCTTGGGGATAATTGCAAAATGGTCTGCAACCATTATACACCCCGGAAAGCAGTCATCATCAGCTCTGGCATCAGCATCGACGCCGTTATATTGTTTTCAATGAAGAAGCGGAATAGCCGGAAGTGAACAAACTAAACAATACATGAACACATACATGAAATATTTCTGAGAAAAATAAAAAAAAAATTCTTCCCATGCTCTCATTCTGCAGCCGCATTTTAAAGTCTCGTCTCGTTCTCCATGCCTCGAATGTGCAATAATGAAAGTAATCATTAGATCCATGTGCTAGATGCCATTTGGTCCCGGACAAAGGGGCAGACATGGCGGTGGACACGAGGTGATTGTACATAAAGAGATGACTTTGAGAGTGTGATTACAAGTATACTCATTGTTTAAGATAAAAAGAATGTCTGGTTAAGTAGTTCGTCCTGAAAAAGTTTAATGTGCCCATATTCCTAGGTCCTAGCCAAAGAAAGAACAAGACTAAGAAGCAACAAGGAACAAAACAACAAAACCATTGTGCTTGTGTTGTGGTTGCCATTCACGTACACAAGAGTTCATATTAAAAAATGGCAAATTGAGACAACGAATATTTTAAAAGCAACAACAAAAAACTTAAAAGAGAAAATGCAACTACTAGTTGGACAAAGTTTGTGTTTAAAAAGTTAAAACTACACTCATGGGCAGAGTGAACTCTCAATTCACACGTATTAGATTCCTAAGATAAAACCGAGTACGCTTTTTAAGATGCTTGACAATCTCTATAGCAATCTAGGATTATGAAAGAGTAAATTTGATCTGAATAAATTAGAACGTAGGTATACTTTTAGTTGAAGTTATTGTCGGTATGCTTTGGATGTGTTTGGGGCTCTAAACGCTGCAGAGCAGAATATTGTCCTTCTGAAGTAGTTATTGTTGTTTCTGTCAGCCAGAGAACCTATTCAAGATAATAGACAAGTTGGCTGTCTGCAAGCTGGACGCATGTTCTGACAGACAGTCCGAGGGTAGGATCATCATGTTGACTGATTGCCAAACAGAGAAAAGTTTTTGTGTTTGAGCTTTTTGAATTTTGTTGGTCGTTGCTTAATAAATTAATGAAGCACAAGGTTTTGCACTCAACAGGAATTCCTAGTTCATCAAGGGCAAGGTTGGATATACATAGTATTAGCTTAAAGCGATGGGAAATAGCGTGTAAATTAAGATTTGCCTTATTTGAAGTTGACGAGCTGCCCACTTTTTCGTCATTAGATCAAATTTGTATCATGATTTAGTGGGCTTAATGGATTTTTACATTTAATCTTTATAAATAAAATTGATGACTGAGATGTGTAACCTTATATCACTTTAAGACCAATAAACCTTCCTTATATCTTTACTAAGTGTAGTGGTTATAGCATAGTTAGTTGAATTTAAGGTGAAACGAAGGTTTGCGTGTCAGTTAGTGTTAAAACTTGTATCATTTTCACTCCAGATTCTGCAGCCTTCCATCGTGAACGGTCCCTCGCATGCACTCTCCAGTCGCTGAAACCAAGCGCTCTGGTATCCGCAGTAACTTGGTCCTTGTAATGCAGGTTCGGTCTTCCTTGTCGTCTCGAAACTGGGGGCTGTGTTGAAAAAACTTTCTTGGCTGGAGCGATGTCGTCCTTTAGCTCGATGTGGCCGAGCCAATGTAGTCGTCTTTTTCTGGATTTCTGGACTACATCCACATCTTGGTACAACTCGTACAATTCGCGGTTGAACCTCAATCTCCACTCGTCATAGTTGCATACGGGACCAGTTTCAATTCCCCTTTTTAGTTATCGTCCATACACTCGGCTCCGCCGCGCCGCCGTAGAGAAGGACTGCTTAAATCAAAGTCTTGAATGGCAGAAACTTGGTTTTTCGAGTGAGGAATTTTGGACACATAGTCGTTTTGCCAAACCGAAGTAGCAGCGGTTCTCTAGCGTAATTCTTTGTCGGATCTCGGTGTCGTTTGTCGGATTGATGTTTCTTCCAAGGTAGGTGAGGTGTGTCGTCCGCATAGCCTAGGAGCTGAGTGGATTTGTTGAAGATAGTGTTTTCCGTGCCCACACCTGCCTTATGCACTATCTGCTCTAGGACTATGTTGAAAGATTAGATGACAGTGCATCTCCTTTGTCTTAACCTTGCGCAAGTTACATATTTGTATGGTGACCTCCCTCACTAAATAAAGTATTTAGGGAAGGAGGTCACCATACAAATATGTAACTCGAATTTTTGGAAAAACTCGGATGAGCTGTTACCCATTTGCGCTCTGCATTGTGTATTGTTGGGTGTCATGCGGCACAGCTGGATCAGTTTGTTCGGGATCCTTTTTGAAAGAAGTCGACCTCATATTCGACACTCCTTTAGTAACGTATTTCTTTAAGTTAAAAAATTAAAAGCTAAGTTTCTTGCTTCATAGCTCCCTAAACCATCAATAAAAGCATTTATCAACAAAAAACCAAAAACTCCTTTTTCTGGATATCAATAATCCCACTTAAAACTTCATAACTACATTAGTACCCCCTTTTGCCAGAATCCTACCAGTAGAATCCGTTCTTTTTGTAGCAAACAAAGGAAGAAGGTAGATTACTTGCAAGTTCTTATCATGAGTAAAAACTTTCTTCCACACTTCTTGCAAATAATACTTTTCAGACTGCATCTCACAAAAAAGTAAACCAGGCACAGCTAAGATGTTACAAAACTTCAAGTAGGTACCTCCTCCTAAAAGGTTGACTCTGCCAGAGTTTTGATGCGAATATTTTCAATTATTCCGCAATTTAACTTGCTTTTGTGCTGTGTCGAGTGGAAAAGAATTTCAGAACTTAAAGTTGATAAAACAAACAAATTAACCTTATATTTTCGGACGGCACTTGTACATTAAAAATATTATTCCACAGCAAAAAAGCTAGTTTTTAGGGTTCCGTACACAGAGTGTAAACGAAACCCTTATAACATCACTTCGTTTTCTGTCCATTCGTCTTTCACAAGCGATTTCTTCGAATCTGGTAGGCCGATTGCAATGAAATTTGGTACACATAATTTAGTATTCGGTAGTAATCTAAAAATGTTGTTTTCATGTTTTTAAGATAAATAGTTTCGATGTTATTAAAGCGAAAAGATAAAAAAATACAAAAATGACCATCCTCTCCCCTGATCTCCGAAACTACTGGGCCTAAAATTATGAAAAAGATACTGAGAATAGGTCTTAACCTGTAGATTACAAAAAAGCAAATAAGAAGTCTGTACTGTTACATATAACACAGATATGACTCAATATTTGGAGTAACTTTTTAATTTTTAACTCAACTTTACAATTTATTTCCTCCAAAACCGTTTTACCGATTGAGTTAAAAGTTGACTTGTTTATCAACGTGTTAAGTAGAAATACAATCATATTTTTTTTATATTTTTTAAGAGAAATAGTTTTGTAGTTATATAAGAAAATATGGAAAAATAGGCAAAAATGTCAAAAACAGGCCATTCGCCCCCCCCCCCTAATCTCCGAAACTACTGGACCTAAAATTCTTTAAAAAAAAAAACTGAAATATAGGTCTATAACTTGAAAATTACCGGAAATGTGATAAGATGTCACAGTTATTTGTGTAACATGCAAAATTTTTCAATATACTAATTTCCAATTTCATTAAATTTTAAAACCATTTTTTTTGAACAGGTGGTAACCCTATTGACTTCAAATTAAGTACAATCATTCATTAATTGCCTGCGATGACAAACATATTTTTTTTGTATCTTTAAGACAAATAGTTTTGAAATTATTCAAGAAAACACAACAAAAAAGGCCGAAAATGCAAATAACTAAACTTTACCCCCTCCTCATCACCAAAAAGGGTATGCGTGGAATTTCCAAAACAAAATTCGAAAAATAGTTCCATACGTATAGATCACAGAACAACAAAAAAAAATTGCAGTAATAATGTAAATAACGAAATATTTTCAAGGCAAATGGTTTTGAAGTCATTCAAAAAACACAACAAAAAAGAACTATTGAAACCACTCAAAAATTCTTACTGTGGTGTTTCGATTTGTTTGCCGATGACCAACATTTTCGTTTCTTTTTAGGGTTCTGACACAGGTGAAAACGAAACCCTATAAGATCAGTTCGTTTTCTTTTTATTTGTCTTTCACAAGCGATTTCTTAGAATCTGCTAAGCGGATTGCAATCAAATTTGGTTCACACTTTCTAGAGTAGATATAAGTGATCCGAAAATGCTGCTACCAGATTTTCAAGATACACAGTTTCGAAGTCATTGAAGGAAATAGGCAGAAAGACTATTCAAATTATTTTCCAAGAAAATGTTTGGTTTCAAATCTTAATCCTTGTATAAAAAATCATTCAAAACTGAAAGAAAGTAGGGTCGGATAATCAAGTACGGAACCCTCCTCGAGCGAGTTTATCTCGCACTTGTCCACTTTTATTATTTAATGCGAACTTGTATTTCACAAATTCCTTAAGAATAAAATTCAAACTCATGTGTTTGAGCAAAAACAAAATTTAAATTTCGCCTAACCCCCTCAAGCATGAACCAAGTAAGTCCATTACCAGCTCAGCTCATATGTGACAAATTTCTCCGGTCTTCTCTCGATATAGGTTAGGTTCCCGGAATCTCTCTCTAAAATGTCCATCAAGTTTAACATGATACAAAAAACAACCCGGAACAGGTGGCTTCACAAGCATCAAGAGAAAGAGATACATAGATTTGCTCCCACAAGACAAAGACTCTATGAACCACCAACATTGTGTGTAACTCAAGCTTTTGTGGAACGCATTTGCTTTTTGAGGGTTATTAAGGTGATAAGGGCAAACAGCCATCGACTTTCTGTACACCAACAGAAATTCACTGTAGAATAACAAAAAGTCCTGCCAAAGGAGTCCAACAGCCAACACAACATAGAACAACGACAACAATTTTGTTGGGATTTTTGGAAGCTGTAGAGACTCTGTTGCTGGAACTGTAAAAACGCTGTTGCTGGTTGTTCGTTGTCGGAGTCGTCTTCAGTTTTGTGTGGCAATAAAATGGTTTACGTTTGTTGTTACCACTTCAGTGGCGATTCAGACCACGGAGCGTGATAATCGCGAGCAAATTACGAACTGTGCTCTTGAGACTCGTGAGAGTGTTAAAAACTCATTACGAAGAAAAAATACTGTGATGACATTTGGTGGAATTAATTCTGAAAGAAAAAGAATCCCTTGAAAATCGTGTCGTGTTCGGGATGTCCTATGTCCACGAGTGAAATCTACAACAAATAAAGGATACTACAAAAAACTTTTAATTTATTTTTCAAAGGAAGAGACACACATTTAATTACATCCGGAGAATGGGATCTGCGTGCTCTGAAGGCACTAGAAGAGGAGGAACAAGCACAATTTCGTGCAATAAGTAGATCGAATTTATGAATTGAATTTTATTTACTTGAATTTTCTGAAACACCGGAAATACTGCCATCGATTGCTTCGGCATCGTCATCCTTATCGGCAACTGGTGGTACTGGTGCGGGTGGTGGTTTGGGTGGCATTTTGGGTATTTCAAGGTCTTTAATTCATGATGACAGCTGCATCGACGATGACATCCTGGCCAATGGGAATTGCAACAATTCGGCATCGGGAGTCACACGACGACACCATCATCAGCAGAAACAAAAACAACAACAGCATCGACATAAAAGCTTTTTAAGTTTTACAGGTTGTGACACTTTCGGCATTGGAGGAGGTGGTGGCAGCGGCGGTGGTGCCAGAAGTGGTGGCAGCAGCAGCAATAGCAGTGCCACGAGCGGTGGTGGTAGCATAATGGGAATAAGGTGCACCATCCGAAAGAGCCCCACAACAAGTCTCCTCATGTCCGGTTGCGCCATTGAACTGGATGCAGCTGCAATCAACGCGAATCAAACAACGAGTGATCAAAACTCAGACATTACGGAGCCCTCGCTGGCAGCAGCATCATCATCAGCGGGACTGCTGCTCGATAAGTACAACACCAGCAACGGTGTTAAATCAATACAATCGACAAAGTCAACAGGAATTGCAACTGGCACAGCAGCGACAGCGGATGCTCCATCATTGCAACAGCAGGACCATCAGCATCAGCATCCTTGTCCAGGCATGTTCGACCATGAACTGGAACTCAAGCATCATATCAAACATTGTTCATGTTCGTGTAATCACATGGGACATGGCAACTCGATGGATTATATTTTAGGATAAAGTTTTTGCTCCTTCTTTCTAGTTATTTCGGTTCCAGGAATTTTTGTTTTCGTTTACTTATTGTGTATATCTTTTGCTGTCCTGTGTTTGTGCCATGTGACGAGGATTTCTATCAACGTCATCCTCGTCGTTCTCGCCGGGTAACATTTTTCATTCGGATTCCTTGGGGAAGATGATTCCTGCACTGATGTTCAGCCATTCTCACTCTAATTATATCCTTTTTGTCCTTCCTACTTTTTTGTGCAAAATTAAATTTATCTCAATTTTATACCCAGCTTTGCTATGTTGTTTTGATGTTGGTGGTGAATTTTGTTGTCTGGCTCTGGTTTTTGGTTCATGTCCTTGTGTGGTTTTCCCACTTCTCATGTGCTCCGTATATCCCTTCAGGATTTCCCTTGGAGTTTTTCTCTGACTTGGCCTACAAATTTGTCACAAGACTCACAATAGCGAACTTCATTTTGTCATGACTTGACTCTGTAACGATACATCCTTTTTCATACATTCTGCAGTTGCAAGAGGAGCTTTTGCATTTTACACAGAAAAAAGGAATTTTCGGCAACACAAAAAAGTCGAAAAAACGTAGCTACATGCAAAAGTCAACCGCATGAGTTCTGGGTTCTGAAGAACCCGGAACAGCCAACGAACGAACGTTTAGTCAAGTCAGACAAAAAGTAGAAACAAACAGAAGAAAAAAACTTGTTGAATTCCAATTCGACACGTTTTGATGTTGGATTTCGACTGTAGATTCGTTTTTGTAACTTTTTTTCTGTCGTGGGCGAGACTTTTTGATTGTGTGGTTGCTTTAAAAAGTTCGTTGCAAATTGGGTTTTTTTTCGAGCAGGAGGAGTTGCGAATAGACATACCCATGGCGATGGATATGTGCAGGGTATCAAAAATTTGTATTTCCTGATCCTTTGGAAGGTAGAATTTTCCGTTTTTGTTCTTGTCGTCGTTAAACTCTACAAAATGTCTGAGAGTAATTTTTAACCAGGGACATGTCCCGAATGGCAATTTTAATGGTTCCTTGATGAAATTTGCTTCTATCATTTTTTTTTGTTATTGCTCTACAATGAAGGCGAATTAGGTGTATTAAATTGGAAGATATTTTCAGTATGAATTGAAAGTTCTTAGCCCAATCACTCATTTCAACTTCACGTGAAAGTTTTATTTCATTTCATAAGATCAAAAGAGAGGAACCATTTGACCCATCAAGAATGAATTATATAAAAAGAACAGGTCTAAGAGTTTTCTCTTGTGGAACCTCATTTTGATACTGGTATAGGGGCTGAAATAAGCTATTACTACTGGACTTTTTTCCGAACCTTAGAAAAGAGAACTTTTCAATTTTTGTTACAACATCTTTTATAATTCTTCAACACCTATTTATTTAATAAGGAAGTCCCACTCTCACAAAAACTGAAAGTATCAAGTAGCAGCAAAGTACCTTCCGCTCTGTTACTTCAAAAACACAACAAGAAATGTAACATAAATTCAGCTGTATTTAAAAGGACTGAAATGGGATTTGTGTTATCAGATAATGATTTTAGACGCTTCCAGCAAGGACCATCCAACATCTTTCAAAGTAAAAAAAAGAAAAAAGAAAATAAATAACAATAAAACCAAAGCAAAGCTGATTTGTTGCTGATTTGTTGTTCCTGATGCCTCGTGCTTCTTTGTGCACTTAAGGTGCTTAAAGGAATACGACCTACCAGATTTTGATTGGACCCAAGACCTGGACTGGGAAATGAAAATTACAACGTCAAATAGGATGAGTGTTGGCGGGATAAGAGAGATGAAATAGAAGCACGGCAGACAGAAAACTTGAGCTCAAATTGCTTTATGTGTCGTCTGTTTTGTCGTTTTGGGATCTATTCAATCTATTCATCTCTTTTGAATTGGGACTTGATGCGTTTAAGGATATCAAAAGTCAATCACCACTTATTTTTATGGCCGATAAAGTGTGAATAAAAATGAATTTTATTTCATTTAGCTTAGAACAAAATATTTTATGAAAAGGTCTTTTTTTTGTTGAAATCGAATACAAATTTGACTTAAACTTTTCAAATTGGTTGTTTGAAGGACATAGATATTTTAATTGATGTTAAAAATATTTCCCAACTATTCCATCAAAGCTATTAAATTTCCATTTTAAGTACTTCAGCATTCATGTGAAATGCATAAATCCAAAGCACACAAAAGCGATGTCAAAAATATCCATAAATTTAAATGAAAACAATTTCAAGTTTATTGGGATGTCAAACAAAACAATTTTTATATAAAAGTTATGGAATAACTTCACCAAAAAATAGTTTCAGATTTTAAATTACATTTTTGCAAAGCTTGGTGAAAATTTAAACGAGCTTTTAATCATAACTAAGTTCTTCACATCGAGACTCGTTAGAATCGGAAACGATTTTTTGTGATGAAGAATTTTAACATCACAAAAGAATATTTTCATTGTAATGAAATCTTTTCTTGTTTATGAAATTAAATTAAAATTTAAGAAGAAGAACTAAAAATAAACAGTAGAGATAATCCTTTGTTCGTTATCTTCTTCTTCCTTGGAAACATGTTTATAAACCACTTAAATCATTCCATTCACATTTTTTGCATATTTTTCATGAAGACTACAAGTCCAGGGATGTAGCATTGTAGCTATATATTGAAAGGAATGTTTGAAAAGTTTTTTTTTTTTCTGTTTTAGTGATAAGAAACTGAGAAACTCTTTTTTGGCTTCTTAAAAGGTTTTTAAAATTCAAGTTTGAAATCCAGAGAAAATGGTGTACCTTAGAAAATCATTATTGCAAATATTTTCTTAACCAATTACTCGAAAAAGGAAAATCTACTTTCTGTTAACGGAGCTCGATTAGACCTTTCATTTGAGGTATCAATCGTCCAAAAATATGGACGCGAAGAAATAGATTTTCTTAGTTTTCTCACTTTTCATAGATCTGACAAAGCTTAGCATATTTTTGAAAACCAGACTTAAATCTGAGCTCTGGTTGCCGAAATATTTGCATCGGAAGATATGGATTTCCCCAGAAAGTGTCGAATGTGTTTAAGACGAAAACCATATATATTTCTATTTGCGAGCATAACTCAGAAACAACACCTTGCAAACTATTTGGTTTTCAGTGCCTGATAGAAGTCACTCAGGTCTTTCTTTTTGTGCATCATTTGCTACAGATGATCTTGTAAAATAGAGAAGTAGGCTCTTTGAAATCGCAGTTAAATATTTATGTCAATATTTCGGCTACCAGGCCTCCAAGAAAATTTTAACCCATCTTGACATCAATGAAACTACATAGCTCTTGGCTTAGTAGTGACTAACTTGTTCACCTGGCCATGGATGAGGCAAGCAAAAACTACTGGCAATATTTTGGATATATAAACGGATGAACGAAATAACTGTGTTTGATTTCTTCAAAGAAATATTAAAATTTAACTCATAGAAAATCACAACTCATCACATTGAGTTGGGAAGCTTTGTATCAAAGCAAAAGCAAGCTTTTAATTATAGAGAGGTGAACTTACTGGATTTCATGGAATTTACATAAATAAACTTCGGTTTATCTTCAATTAGAACTTCTTCTTTTCAAGAGCGAAACTATTTTGTATCAAACAATAACAAAAAAATATAATTCTTATAGTTTCAGAAGTGGGATCCTGCTGATTAATGATTTCTGACTTCTTGAGACAATTCTACTGAGTACGATTTTGTCAAATGGAAGAAATATACATTCTAGCTTTGTATGAAATGAAAAGATACCTATATTCAACACTGTCAGAATTCATGTTTCATTCAACAATAAAATTGAGAAAACACGTCTAACAAACGACTTGAAAAGTCAAAGATCATCCAACAAAAAAAAAAAAGTTGAACACTTTCAAACCACAGGATATTTTTCATTCCAATTTAAATAAAATGAACGTATGTTAGTTTCTTAAATGGAATATTTTACTCTCTTGCAAGAAAAACTGAAAAAAATATCAATTTTGCTAACATGTCAAATGGTATCACTTCGGATGTCATTATTGCTTTTTCTGTCTTGAAATGAATGGTAGGGAGGGAGAACAAAATGTCTCGACAGGAAAGCAACCATCATGAATGGGGTTAACATTACAAAGGACCATTTTGCTAGGTCTTTATCTTGTACATATCGTCGTCGACAATGTAGCTTGTTTGGAATGAGGAATAGTCAAGGATCCCTCAGGTTCTTGTGTTTCTTTTGTGTATCCGTTCTTATTTGTACCCCGATACCGATTTCTAGTTCAAGACATACTTTTCGAGCATATGATGGCTGCTTCCTGTTGCTGTTTGCTGACCTAGAGAAGTGATTTTTCATATCCCTTCGAGTCCCTTTTGTTTTTCAAGTTAATGTCCTCGATATACCATCATTGGAAAAGTATTAAAAATATATTATAGTTTCTTTCGTAGGGCACACTCACACACAGACACACACTACTTTTACATAATCGACGACAAACATTATCCTAATGCCATTTTCACAGGCCCAGAATTAACCAATATATTATATTAGAAGACATAGCTTTGGTAGGGCCTCCGGCAAGCGCCCATGTCGTTGTCATTTTCTTGCCTTGGTCTTTCGGTAGGGTCTAGGCCCTATGTGCGGTGTGGATGTACCTTTTAATAATAAGCAGGTTCTTCGTAATGGCATAATACAATAAATTTATTATGTTCGTACTTATTTTTGCTGTCAAGCGTGAGGTGGTTTTTCTATGGAGTAGAGTTTTTCTCATACTCCATAAATGGGTTTTTACTTTTATTATACTCGTACCCAACTAAGCCGTAGGAGGTGGAATCGCCTCCTACAGTCGACAATCGCACTGTCCCTCACCATGATTATGATGAGGATACTGACGATGATAATGATGATGGTGATGAAAACCTCTGACACAATAATGACTATTATTGTGTTTAGAGAACTGCACGAGACTCACTACCACGCTAAATGACTATAGTTCGTTCAATAAAAAATGTCAGTGAAGGAAAGATAGGGCATTTGCCTCTCATTCTGGTAGCAATAGCTTCCATATGTCTATTTCAAGCAAAAGCTCTGCCGTGGTTGCCATACTTTGTAAATTAAATCACCGGAATTCGAAGAGTAGTGTGTATGGTTACCACCTGCTGGCGATTTAAATTTAAATTTAAAAATAAAAAAAAATAAACATTATCAAAAATTCAGTCTCAAAGTATTTGCGCAAAAATTATCACTAATCTGTCGAACAGTCGCTGCTGCTACTTTCGTCATTTAAATCTATCACTAACCTCTCAACAGCTTCCTCAGCAAATATGTCCATTTCCCACATTTTAGGTTCAAAACCCATTCAACATGTTGGACACACCGATCCCATTTTTCGCTGTGGTGAGTGATTGGGTAAATAACTCTTTTATTTCTTTAATTTTAAAGGTCTTGTTTTGGCGAGCTACTATACCTCTCACTTAGGCCCAAACCAATTCAATTGGATTAAGCTCGCAGTGATAAGGTGGCAAGCGAATAACAGTTGTTACACTCAAATCTTTTGATGCTTTTGCAGACATTTTCGTTAATATACAAAACAAAACAACACTGTTCACTGTTATTATTATTATTAACGAATTTTGTTATCATTTTATCACCGCATTATTTGACCTATTTTTCTCCACAAAGAAATAAAACCACGACACTATATGAACAAAAAAATCTGATCAATAAATGTATAACTGCATTCCTGCAGCGTTCAGACAAGCAAGTAAAATAAATTCAAAATTCAAAATTCAAATTCAAAATTCAAATTCAAAATTCAAAAATATTAAAATTGAGGCGGTAATACCTAACGCTCTCACCTCAATAAATGTTGTTCTCAAAAGCTTTAAAACAGAAAGCTCTTTCACAAAATCCTTTGAAAAAGCTCTTGAGGTTTGCTTCCAAAGGGTAATGGCAATGCTGTCATTTCTCACATTGAGAGAAGAAAAAAGAATACGATCAGTACTTTCAGTATGCTTTTAGCATGCAAAATGAATGGTCATGGAGAGATGTACAACGTTTAAGGGAAAATAAATCAATTGGTGTGTATAAATCAGTGCCGGCGCGCTTGTAATTTGGGAGCAAATTTGTGTCATTTCTATGAAGTGAGTGTTTAGCAGCCACCTCTGCTTAAAAAAAAGCTCTCCCATAAGGCCTTCACTGACATTTTTTATTGAACGAACTATAGCTGAGGATGGATGAGACCGAAACCAACTACGGACGTCGACGAACTATGAGATACAAAAATATTTAAGCAGCATAAAAACTGCTCCCAACAACGGATATTACACGAAAGGTCATGGTGTATGCGAAAAGTAGAAACCATTTTTATATCCGGTGGCCTTGGCCATTTTCTCACAGTCGTTCTCGTTATTGTAATCTCATCAGTGCCAATCCCCTTGGCTGTGTGACACTAGCCCCCTCGAGAAATGAAAATTATGTTATTTTTTTCTTTCGCCAGTTTTGCTGACTTCCGAAGTTTTTGTATCCTCTTTTTCCGCTTCAATAGAAACAGAGAAAAATCACTAGTTTTCTTAGAACAAGAACTGGGACGCGATAGAGGGGCGTCCAACATAATTTTGTATGTGTCCGTGTGTGTGCGTCTATTTGGAATGAAAAGTTACACAAAAAAGGACATTTCTTCGGTTCATCATATTAACGAGAAGCAGAGTAAGTCAAAGTAGACAGAACTGAAAAAATTGTAGAGAGTTATGAATACAAGTACAGTAATGTGAAGGAAAATGTCGCAAGTCCCTTTAGGGTTACACATCATTTCTGAGGGTTTATGAGCCTTGGCATAGTTTATTGCGAAAGGCAACAATTTGCTTGGGATAGTTGTGGTTATTTGAAATGTTACATGTGTCGTTTTTTAGCAGTTTAGTTCTCAATTTCCTCGTGGGGTTGGGTTAGGAGTTAAAGCTTCACGAATGTGAATGTTTTCAACTCGACTTTTCAATTTCGGTACCGTTTTTCGGGTCTTTGGACATCAGTGTACAGAGAACGGTGCACTGATCGGCGATAATATCCGTATTAGCGGTGGATTTGCAGATTTAATGATTCTAATCAAACATATCAGCAGGTAAAATGGCCCTGGTTTGGAGGCACGGACCGTCAGGTTTCAGGTACAATACCCTTGGTGAAACGTATCAGCAGGTACAATATGCGGTAAACGGTCGACCGAAGGTGGATCAGCAGGTACCAGAGAAGCCCCTATTTGAAAAAAGAACCGACAAAGACAAAGTGATTGCAAATCGAAACACCGTTCTGGCTAAAGTGGAATGGACGTTGGTCCGTCGCACCTCGCACTACATCGCTAAAGCAAGCGCCCTCTATTCATCTCAAATATATTCTTCATTAGTTGCCCGAGAGTTTATTATTTTAATAATTTATTTTTGTCTTTTTGATTCTATTCTATGTGCCATGTCACTCGCTAGCAAGGGCATTTTGACTTCCCTTGGGTTCATTCTGGTCCAGCCAATTTTATGAATAAAGGACATTTTGCAGCATTTGGCGGGAGAGTTAATCGTGAATTTTAATGAGCTACTTTATGCTGGCCTTTTGTGTTTGATGGTCTGACACTCTTGTCCTTTCAAAATCCTCTCTCTTAAGCCCAGCAAGAGTGAGTCATGTTGAGCTCCAAAACTTTTTTTGTGTGCTTCTAAATGGACAAGCTTGTTATTTTTGTTTATCGTCGTGTCCGTCTTTGTTGTTTTTGGTTTATAAAAATTTTCCAAAGCATTGAAAAAAAATATGTTAATTACACAAAAAGAGGAACGGTCCCTTTGCTATTTAAGCCTCCATCATCGGGCCATCATCTTCGTCGTCATGATCGCCATTGCTGCCACTTAAAAAAGGGACAGTTTAGTGTGTTTTTGTGTGCTCAAAAAGTTTTCCAAGTAAATGAGGTTAGGGAACGATTGCCACCTTGTCCGAGCATCTGTGTGTTATTGTATGCTTCCAAAATCCACCTGCTCTCGGTCTAACCGTTTTGACCATATAATGGCTCCCACATTGTTGCCAATGCGGTGGAGTGGCGCTGTCGGCGGTGAATTGCGGTTTGGTTGGGTATCAGGTACAAGACGACAACCGACGCGATGGTGATGCTTCGTCTGCATGTTGCTTCATTAAAATATTATTTTTGCCATAACCAAGGATTGGGAATTTTAAATTACGGAAATACAAAAATATATCTTCTATATATATAAAAGAACAGCTTAATTTTTGTGTTCGTTCGCTAACCGGGCACACTGGTTGACCGATTTTCCTAATTTTTTCTCTAACTGCAAGAGGTTTTAGGGTAGAAGGTTTAGAAAAAATAAAATGTATATTTTTCAAATGCAATGAAATGACAAACGTTGCTAATGTTAAAAAAAAAAAAATATTTTTTTCACTCCAAAAAAAAAAAAATCAAATCTGATCGATTTCATTTTTCGAAAATTGTCAAATCGAAAAAAATTTAGAATATTTAATATTTGCTATATGTATGTATGTATAGGTACATATGTACACACATATACATATGTATACGGACAAAGAAGAGATAATGAATTTTCGCTCTTCATCTGAGCCACAACCGGGATCAGCAAGTTCTTCCATATATCCCGGGGAAATCTGTCCTTAATTGCAAGAAGACCTGCTGTTCTTTCTTTTCTACACAAATATTGGTGATGTTATGCAATTGATGGCCGCTGTAGAAGTACATAATCGAGAATGTCGGTATCACATAGGAGATAAAATTTGGATAACTCGAATTCCAGGTCTTAATCAATATGAAAAGAACGGTACAAAAGAACGAGGAACATTTTGTTACTTCGATGCACAGACTTGGAGACGAATGTCCAAAGTTTTCCAAATCGATGCTAAGAAATCAGATAAATGTCCTAATATAAGTGCGTTTATGAACTTAAATGGACAATCTGTATAATAAACAAAATCGAAATCAAATCAAATCGAAATCCAGTTTCGCACCCTCGGCTGTGAGCGTCGTGGTGTACATTCATACATATGTATACTATCCCAGCGCAAATTTGGTTTGCAACGCTGTGTTCTACCATGAATTGTACCTCAAAAGACTTCCCGACCCGTTCTTCTTCGGTCATACAACTTGGTGCCCACTAGAGTCTACCACGCTAATTTTTTTTAGATTTCATATATGTACATACATAGCGCAAGGTTCTATCGTCTCCAGAATCGTCCTTCCTCACAAACAGGGAGAGGGAGAACTAAGAATTCTGAGTGCCATTGGCTAAGCACCCAGGTCTCAGATCCGTATATGAGTACTGTTAAGACTATCATCTTAAAGCAGCAGTTTAGAAGTAATGCAATGGTAACCTTTTAGGATATAAATAGCCTTGAAAGACTTAAGTAGGTTCTGTGGGTTTTGAGCAGCCGGCCGCCTGCGTATTTCTTCTTCCATATTCTTATCGGCTGCTACTACATATCAAAGTTAATTGAACGATAGCACCACTTTAATTGAATTCGTGCACATCCACCTTAATAGTTGTTCTTCTACTATTGCTAACGTTTTCAGCAGACGGAGCCACCATGAACTTAGTTAAGTGGGCTTCTTCCAATGTCGTCTGCGTATGCCAATAATTGGGTGGATTTGGTGACGATAGTCCTGCTGATAGATGTGCCAGAACCACGGATTGCTTTCTCCAACGATAGGTTGTCAATATTTTTTTGTTCAGAACATTTGTTTTTTTTTTTTTTTTATTCGAAGGATTTGAGAAAGGACGGTTGGACGAAGCTTAAGTTGTTGATTCAAAACTTATTGCGAAACACCAATGCAAATTAAAAAAATATGTGCACGGCTGGGTCGTACGAACTTGCTCCTGTATTACAAATGATCTTCTTCTTCTTATAAAAATGTATGTACATATGTATGTATATCTATATATCCAATGGAATCCGAAATGACCCCTCAGATATTTGTGAAATTTTCATGGTTAATACTGTTGTATTCAGTGGTGGTTTCTGTGAAAAAAAAATGTAAGAACTCCATGGAAGAGTGGGAAAACTGAAAAAACTGGAAAATCCAAACAAAGGGCAGATATTTGATTTTTTGCTTGGAATTTTTTGTTTCAAAATGTGGTTTCGAATGGAAAATAGAAAGTTCTTGATGAAAAACTCGGAAGACTCACTGGTTTTCAATGGGAAAATCGTATGTAATTGTAGGTGCAAACGGAAAAATGGAAAATTTTGGGTTGGAACTCGGAAAACTCTGCGAGTGCACGAATTTAGCAGATATGTAAATAGTCAAGAAAAGCTGTGCTTCTCCCATGGATAGCTATATGCGATGCGTTTTCACGGGTGTTCAATGCCCAGAATCTTTTCAGTGTTTCACCTTACATCCTGTACAACACAAAATTAAAATAATAAGTTAACTTTAACTTAACGCGGGCAAAGCCGCGGGTACCAGCTAGTAATATATGTATATATTGGGAGTGATTTTCATTTTGGAACATTATACCGAAGCTCCATATTGCTGATGGGGCTTGGATGGACGATGGAGTGGATGGCGGTTGCGGGCGTATACCTACAGATGGTTAAAATATTCAAAATGTTTTGGCAGCTAATTTCCGAACAATTTGACCGAAAGTTTATAGATGATTAAAGTGAATTGCATTATAAAAGCTAATTTTTTTTCTGTCTTGTATTTTGTCTGTTTTTTTAATAAAAATTGAGAAATTTTGGTTGAAAAAAAAGAACAGTGGTTTACTTTTACGAGGCGAGGTTGGCAGCTTAATTGCTCCCCCGCTACTCTCCTCGAGAGTCATTGAAATTTTTAATATAGGAAAAACAAGACAAGAGCTTTCCCAAGGGTCTGACGATGGGAACTTTTGAAAATTTTGAGTTGGTAACTTTTTTGGGAAATTAATTTTCGTTGGGTACCTATCAGTTTTGCAGCTGCCCGTGGCTTAGTGGTTAGGTGCGTTAGCTGCAAGGCAGAACGTCGTGGGTTCGAGTCCTACTGGTGCCCATAAGGTTTTTATTTCATCTTCCACGGGCATTGCCTCTTGCGAAGAACTGACAAAACTTCCAAGTGTATCAATCTGTCATGAAAAAGTGCTTCTCAACTTTGCCGTTCGGAATCGGCGTAAAATTATGGGTCCCCTCAATTCTTCACACGCACCCAGAGAATTGTTGATGAGAGTAAGTCACTTAGACCTTGGTTCTTCAAGAGCTGTCACACCACTCTATTTTTACCTATCAGTTTTGTTTTTCTTTGATTTATTTATTTGGAAATTTGGAAAATTGAATGTCAAGGATTCCAGGATTATAGTCACCCCAGTTGCCTTCCCGTTGACATTTAAAACAGCCCGAGTAAGATGCTTTAACAAACGTTCTGGTGAGATGATGTTTTCAATTCAAAATAAAATACCAGATTCTCTGATATTGTTGACCCAGCAGTTGTAAAAAAGAAATAATGCAGTACTGACACCCACACTAGCTTAGTTATGAATTTTTTTAGGATTGAACGTTGAGTGTGCAATGAAAAATAATTTTAATTAAGCTTTAAAATCATGGAATGCATCCCTCCGAAGGCCATGCTCATTTGCTGCTTATTGACTGTTCTTTTATTTCCTCTAGTCAATCAACCATTCAACTAGTAGTTAACTATCCAACCGCGAAATCAAACTCATCAATGCCGATTTCCAATTCAATAACTGACCTCCAATCAAACATCAATTGCTGTCTTTTTTCAAAAATATCATATTTCCAGTTCTAAATCAAAAATTGAAATCACTTCAACCACAATTTATTTATAATTGTAATTGAAAATGACATGAACATCCTCTGTGTGTGGATGTGTGTGTTTGAATTATACATGTTTGTCTTCACAATAATTATTATTATATCGGCCGTCAACATTTACACACTCAACGCTTGGCAAACTAAATAAATTGATTGTTGATAAACCGCTTTGCATAATTTCAAATTATAGAAATTGAAAATTCAAGCCCTCATCCTGACCTCATCACAAACGGTCGATATGCCACTAGATGGAATTGGTAAAAATATATACATTTTAATAACCGCACAAACAAAAAATCACTCTGTTTGCACAAAACATTTTTGCATAGAATATACTAGAGCAAACACTCCAAAATTTCGAGCATCCCGTGCTTCCTGCCTATGAAATATTCACGTCAAAGCCGACAGACGAGTGAGTAAAATGCACGTCAGACATCATACATATGCAGGCACAACATTAACATATAAATATTAATGCTACTAGACATAAACGTCACTAAAAATAAAGAGAAACCTCCCACGTTTTAAAGCATTAAACGTCAGACGTCAGAGGGAGAAATCTATTCTGACGATCTATTCTGTTAATGGATTCCTTTTTTATTCTACAGCTTCTGCTTTTACTAACTCTTCTGCAATAACACCCCATCCTTCCCGCACTTTGACACTCTTTTGTTTGTTTGTTCCTTCCCGGGTGCAACTACAAAAAAAAAAAAAATCCCGTTCAAAGTTTTCTATGTTTTCTATCATCCGAAAATTCTCAATATCCGCACCGTTAGAATTCTCATAAAAATACACAAAACACCAAGAAAAAAGCAAAACAAAACTTAAAATTATGCGGAGGCATTATCATAATCAAAGCTATTTCAGGCTTTTCGGTTCATATTTATTTTTTGAAGGTTTTTGAGATACCTCGCTTCTTTTTTCTCCCTTTTTGAGAATCCTTTATGATTTGTTCGTATATTATTAAGCCTTTGTGTTGCTGCCGCTTCGCGAATATCAAAGGCTAATATCAGAGGCGGATAAAAAGTTATGAAGGGCCCAAGGACATGCACTCACACTATTTCCATTATAAAACCTGTAGTGTGGGTAAGGGTTGATCCCTGAGCTATTTTCGAGATATAAATTGAAATATTTGAAAAGAGTTAGAAGGTGTGTATAGTTGGAAATGAAAACTACAATAAATTGTTCATTTTGTGGAGGAGGGGATTCCAGAATTTAGGGATTGGAAAAATAACATGGCGCGTGGGGGTTTTAATGCCTTAAGGCAACTTAGAGTGTTAATGTTGATGATTATACTTTAGGAAATTTAAGGTTGCTCATATTTAAGTTTTTTGCTGAAAATTTCGCCTTAAAATGAACCAGAATTGTTTGTAGAATCAGTTTTTGTGAAAAAATCTATGTTCAAAATGTTTGAAATTAACGAAATGTCAAAAATCAACAACCCGGTGCTTGGTTCACATTGAATTTTAATCTCGCAATTTTTTTTTTTTTTTTTTGATTTCAAAAATCACTTCAAACACATCTAACGAACAGGAGCCCACTTCCTTCGTTGGTCAAATTTAACATTCCACCACTACTGAACTGGTTCCGGTTTCCTTTTATACACCGGAAGTTGTGCGAACCCACTTTCAAAATAAAAAAAGAAACACCAACCACTTTTCCTTAACTTTGATTACTTTGTGTTTTGACTGACAGCAAGACAAAAACTAACCGAACCAACAACAACATGGTATGAATAACTAACTGTCAGGACTCACCGACTTAATATATTATATGCCAAAGCTTTGAGGCATAAAATGATCCTCGGGATGATTTTTGCCACAAAGAAAACACAGACGAGAGAGATAAATTTAAATAATTGAATGACGACAGGAAAGATGATAGAAACCAAATTTGTTGTTTTCTTGTTTCTGGGCGAGTTTATTTTTTTGGTTCGTACTCGTTCGCCTTCTTAACTTCAAACTTCAAAGCCGATGAAAGATGATGCTCGAAAGAGAACATAACAACCATAATTCTATGCCCCTAGATTCGTTGATAAAAATTGTGTTACAAGAATATGAACACAAAATGCAAACACATACATAAATCAGAAAATATACATAGGCATCAATATGATTGAAAAAAAGCCAAACAAAAAGCCTGCGGCAACAATAATGGTGCAACAAACGTGCTGACAAATTGGAGCGATTACTCAACGTCAGCGGAAAGGCGAACAGAGCTGTCGATGTCGATTCATCAAATAGATAGAAGGTCTCCAAAATAATGAAAGTTTTTTAGTGGGTTTGGTTGCCCTTGCCCTTGAAAGGACTCGTGAATACTTGCAACAAATTTAAACTAAATTGATTACGACTTAAGGCTATAATATCTTATTAGGAAAAAAGGCACGTGTCAAAAGTAATATTCATAGCATGATATTCATTAGTGACTTTTTGACATTTAATAGTGTCAACACAAATTAAAAAAGCTCACTTCTTTTTGATTACTGTTTGACTAAATGTGTTACTAGCTGACCTAAGAGACGTTTTTCAGTTAAAGTCATAAGGAATACTTATGTTGTTTTTTTTAGATTACCCAAGCCTATCTATAGCTTTTTTCATTACGTCTTTACTCAAAAGTATTCACTATTCCACACCATAACTTTAAATTCCATACAAAAAATCACGCCATCAGCAGAAAGTACAACGGCAGTCGAGTCAGCTAGTTGAATATATATTGGTGCTCAGAGTTCAAGGTTCTCAGATTAAAATTTCTTTATTTTTTCGGTTCTTACAGATATACTGAACTCCTTCTTAATGGCTGAATAGATTTTCTGTAGAATATTGTCAGGAGTTACACCCATTTCTCTGCTAGCGCCCCCAATCAATATAGGTCTCCATATTCAAATTATCCTATTTTAGGGAACAAAATATGTATTAGTTTTATTAATTTTTCTATATTCCTTAATCAAATTACGGAGATTATTAATTTCTTAATTTAAAAAATTACATTTTTCTTTGTTTTGCTGCTACATTGTATATAAGTTAAAATATCAAGATTGAAAATTTTAATACTTTTCTCAACTCCCTTTGACAGCACTGTCAAAAGCAAAGTCTATATATTTCCTGCAGGTAGATATGGTTCGCAATTTTCAAATGAGATTCCAACATGCTTTTCATGTGAGCTTTATCATTTTTTGTAACATTTTTTATTTCTATTCAAATTTGTCTACCCTCCTCTCTGTTTTTTGTTCGTTGCCAGCTAATACATTAGGGATTTATATTTTTCAACAATTTGCACCAGATCCAGAACAGGAACCAGAACCAGGATATAAATCTTCCTCCTTTTCATGTCTTTAAAGAAACCATCAATCAGGGTAATTCTGTTCTATTCGAAATGTGGCAACGGAAGAAAATGTTTACATATGAGATTTAACATCAGCGTCAGTCAACGTGCGTCGTCGGCGTCATAGCGTCCTTCGAGAGGACCCGTTTCCCATTTGTTTTCATATTATTTAGTAGGGATTTAGAATTTAACGGCGCGGCGTGATGCTTTATGCCATTAGGAAAAATTAATTACCACATTATAAACATAAAACACGGTTAATGGGGAACAGATTTTAATTTTTTTTTTAGGTCGCTATGTTTTCGTATGAAGAATATCCCCACCCCATGTATGAGTGTGTGTGGGCGGGCTAACCCCAAATAACGGAAATGGTTCTTATTAGGGTGAAGTTTATTTAATTAATTTTGATGGCTGGAAGAGATTTATTCGCTAGCTCCTCACTCATTCGCTGGATAATGATGATGTTCAACATTTTCGGCAACATCCAAACTTGCTCATATTTATGTAGTTTAATTTTTTTGTTATTTTCGTCCTTTGTCATTATTCTTTTCGTATTTTTTTTTTCATTTCATAACATTTCCACTTCATAGCTTTGGAATTTTACTATTTTAAACAAAAGGGATGTGTGCATTATTCCTCGGCTAGGAATTTTCTTGTCTCTTTGTTCTCATATTCTTTCACGAGTTGTGTTTTTCTTTTGTATGAGATTCGGTGTTTGTATTTATTTTTTGAAAATAAACAAGTGAAGGATAAAGAGTACACCACCTGGGGACTTCACCTATCTACACATTCAATTCCGGGGGCTGATCCCTTTGCTGCTTATTATTGCAAAGGATGTGATTTACATTTTCATATGGAAGACTGAAGCTAATTTGAGTACAACGGTCTGGAAAATAATAGAAATTTATCTTTTGGAGTTTTTCTACGTAATAGGTTGATATGAACGCTACGTGATGGGATTCAAGATCTTCTTTTCTAAACCATCATCTTGCAATAAGGCTTTAAATAGTCTCTGGCACGTGTGTACTTCCTTCTATCTTTGTACAAATGTGTATTTAGGTTTTGTGTTTGTCTTCGTTTTGGTTTCTTTTTCCTGCTTTTGAAGGGTGTTATATATTTTGTACATTTATTTGAAAATTGTTGGTTTTAAAACGCAATTGAAGATCGTTATAGGTATTTCCTTAAAGGGATATCCTATGGGAAAAGAAAAATGAATTTTCGTTGACAATTTTTGAGATTTCCAGTTGGAAGGCGGGGATTTGGTGCTATGAAAATGTGAAAAGTAATAAGAATTAAACATCAGAAACAAAACGGAAAAACAATTTATGTGTATTCTTATGATGTCAAAATGTTAAGCAATCAAAAGAGTACCAAATCGTATTTGTTCGGAGAATAATTTGTGTTTACAGAAAGTCGGAAGAGATGTAAGTACAAACATATGTCTAAGGGTTTTGTGTATGTTGTATGTATGAATATTGGAGTAAATTCCAATTGATGTCAAGGTATACATTTTATGCTTTTCTTGTTTATTTGCTTCCCACATTTTTAAAGGTTCTGAAATGTCATGAACATGATTTATTCGAAAATTAATAAAACAGAGGCGATTTCCTGGAAGAAAGCAAATTGATTGATTAATTCAATTCAATCCCTCATAAAGGTTGACGGTGTGTTTGTTTAAATGCTTGTAACTTATACGTCAAACTGTGGGTAATAATCATTATGTGTTCCCTCTTCATGCTCGTGCTGCTTTTTCACACTAACTTTATTGAGTTTACTTTGAAAATTATGGAGTGGATTAAATCTACATTTAAGGCTTCTTTAAAAACAAGACAACAAATCGTCCAATGGGTATAAACTTGGGACATGGTCATAGTGATGTCATGAAAAAGTCACCCAAAAAAAAACACAACAGCGAAAAGCGTCGAACAAACTTAAGCTTGCCAACAAAAAGAAATAAATAATGAAGATCATTTCCCATTATTTAAAAATACTCGTCGAACCAATGTAAATAAAAAATTGACACTTTGTCACCTTCAGCTTCTGACAGATTGGTTATTAATATTTTTTTGATGGCTACTTTGGCATCTGTCTCTATTCAAAAAAAACTCACTGTCCAAGAATGCTATATAAATAAATAAACGAAGGTCCTTTGTGTCTCTCTTCACTGTCTTCATCAGTCATTAGTAGATTGAATGTCTTCATTGTTTGCTGTTTTAAGCCTTCTTTGAAAGCAATTAAAAACAAAACGACGATAAAAAGCAACTTTCTCTTGCGTAAACTTTTGTTTCTTCTCAAAGCCAATATACAATACTCATCATTTTCTATTGATTAAAATTTCGTCCCTACGGAAATGTGATAGTCTGCCTTTACAAACACGAAAAATCTATTTTGTATACATCCCTCCTTCCTCCAATCCTACTTTGAATTCCCTCTAATTATAATCTCCTTGTATCAACGAAGAAAAAACAAAATAACTTTGCTATATCCATTCTGTGTCGCCTAAATGTTGTTATCTCAAAAAGAGAACTATCGGAAGAAGCAGCCACCCATCAACCGTCGTTATTGACTACTAGGTCCATTTTCAACAGTAATAAATCAGGATGCCTACACACACACTCAAGCGCACAAATAGACGAAAGATGAGAAACATAATAAATTTATCAAATAAGCACGACATGAAAAGAAGACAACAAAAGTCTGTTAGTAGACACACATACATAGATACATATTTTCGGTGGTGTTCTCGCCCGACAAAATTCCGCCTTAATTAATGACTTGCCATTCGTCAAAACGCAACACAAGAACCTCTCCGAGCAGCATCATCAACACCAGCCGAATATCGTTATTCGTTGTCATAATTATATCAAATTTATGCTAATGGAAATTTCCTATTCCATTGAATATAGATACAAATACATTTTGATAAATTTATTATTATCGATCGAATTTCGAGTTGTTTTGGGTGTATTCTTACAAACAGTTGAAAGCAGAGGAATACGAAAGAAAAAATGTAACGTATCCGCCGTAGTGAACAATACAGTATTATATCAACTGTCTGTGTCAAGTAATTCTTGCGAAATCTGTTTCAACTCATGCCATTCGCTGTGATTCCATTTATTACTTACTAAAATCCTTGATCCTTACTTTAGCCTCTCAACGCGCCTGCCAACCTCCTCCGTCCGCCTGAAGCATTGCGAGCCGTTGAGAGGATGTGCAAATGGTTACAGCAAAGCAAAACAACAACAAAACTACAACAGCAAACAGAAACACTATATCCAAATGAACACGGTTTTCATTCTTGAAGAGCTTCAGCAGCAAAGTTGAAAAGGGAGCAGAAATAAATGCAATTGCGAACACACCCGCTCCGAACACTCATTACCACTCACTAGAATTAGAATACAAGAACCACGGCCGGATGCAGAAATATATCTCCAGATATGGATATGTTACATGTCACCCACCACCTCGTGTGTACCAACAAAGGACTTGTGTGTTATTTTTATTAGAAGGCAAAACCAACCACCTCCCCAGCAGCCCTGCTTAACACAAAAAATGAACAACAACATGAAAAACTTTCCTCCGTTTTGTGTTCGATGTTCATTAACGAGAAAAGCATTTTTTTCTACTTACTTCTTAAATTCATGCCCAAGGGGGCTTTCCGCCCCTTTTTCTCATCTCTTTTTTCTGTTCAGTATGCACGTGTGCTGCTCATTTTTCGGGTGATGCTAGTGGCTTATCGTGTTGGGGAACAGCTAAGACATCGTCACTACTATCATTATTTCACTTTTCCTTTTCTCACATCATTTTTTGTTGTTGTTTTCGTAAGAAAACGATGTGAACATTAAACAAGACAACGCAAACGAGATCGATACATGCACAGCATCGCCAAACGAAAAACGACTTTGACACACAAAAGTGGCTTTAACCTCTTTTGGGGTTTGGGGTTTGTTCGAAAAAGCAACATACTTGTGTTTGGGTTAGAAATCGATTGAAGTGGAGGGGGAAGCCACTTCAATGCAAAAAGTCACGAAGTAAAAAGGGGGAGAGAAAGCGAAACTAACGAAAGCAATATCGAATGAAATGAATTCCTTGTGTTTCCCATACTTAAAACTACTAATACCATAAAATATTTTATGTTCACGCAACCCTACCCCACCCCCATTCATTCAGCTTGAAGATTATTGTGTTTGTTTGACTGGAAAAGGAATGGATGTAAATTTTGTGTGCTCCTGTTGATGTAACAAAAATAAAAATAAAAATTTCGAAATAAAAAAAAAAATATTTTGTGAGGAAAATTTTGGATCAATTTTAATAATTCTCAAGGAACTTTTGTTCCGCTTCGTTAAGTGTTTTTTATTTAAAAACTAAACGAAACAAGAAAGTTGCTTCGCATCGGATTTTCTACAAAAATAAGATTTTTGTTGTTGTCAATACACGTATATCCTTTTGGCCTATTTTTATCTTTTTAAGGTGTACGCACTACGCACGTTATTTTGGTACTGAAATCCCTTTGAATTGACCCTAAATCGCATTAACTTGTTACCTTCACACGTTGTTCTTCTGGGGAGGGGGATTGAAAGGACAATACAAAAAACTCGTGTGTTAATACCCTTGAGAAGGATCAGATAATAGCAGCGAGCAGAATTCACAGATGCGAAGGCGATAACATTTTTCGTAGGCGACAGGTCACGTACGAGTGTAGAATAAAAGCCGAGTTTACATCTAATTGCCACAACGACAAAAGTACCACAAAAAAGTTTATTTTATAGCTAACGGGATGAGCTTCAAATGGACGGACAGGAAGTGGAGTAAGTCGGTGACTAAAAATTCACATTTAATGTCAGTTGGCTTTATGGGCGTTTTTGTTTAGTCGTGCGTCGTCGGTTGCTCGTCGTCGTCGATGATGATGAATTTTTTTTAAAGTTTTATTGTTTGTTTACGAGATTGCTTGGGATGGACTTTTATCGCAAAGATGGAATGCTATAAAAAAATATGATTTTTTCAAGTGGAAACCCAGTAACCAGACCGATAAGAGGAGCGAACATCCTTTCAATCCCTTTCATACTTTATGATATGGAGACAAAAATCATCAACCCAAAATTTGATGGGGTTTTTATATTTAAGTGGGTTTAGCTTATATTTTTTTTTTGTTAAGAAGAAAAGGATTTTTAAGAAAGTATATATATAGATAGACGAAAATGGGATATTTTTAAGAGCTATAACAGATTAATGTTATGATGGTTGGAGTCCCAAACGCAGTTGTAACTTTTGATTTCTTTTTAAGTTGTCTCAGGTTCGATAGTGAAGGATTTTGTCATCTGAGCACGTTTAAATTGTAGAGCAGGAAATTGAGTACCTCAAATAGGCCTTATTCTTTTCAAGTTGTCAATTCATATCAAATCTCAAGCCCCATCAAACATAAAATCGAAAATGATCCGCAATCAAACCAAAGAGGGAAATAGGAAAATTAGTTCTCATCAAGTCAACATTCGTTGAGTGTAAATAAATTAATCCAAATTGTCGGTCTTATAACCACCCAAGTTGGCTTAATTTGCACGCAAAATAAAACTAACTAAACCACTTATGCTTGATTGACCAATCCATTATAATGTCAAAATATAAATTTCGCTTTGCAGAAAAACCGTAATTAAACTTCAGTGAATTCGCCAGGCTACAACTATCGGAATAGAAAAACGCAAGCCAAACAGAATTCAATACTCATTGAAATTGCCACTGTTCAACGTGCATTTGACCACATATTCCCATAAACCCACACCTCAGCCGCCGGTGAATAAACTCTTTTTTAAAAAAAAGTGCGTGTATCACATTTCGATCTAACTTCATTAAAAGCACGAATTGGTTTGTTTGAGTTCATTACTCTCCCATGAGTATTTTGTGGTATCACAACGGATCCTTGAGGTCTAAGTGTGTCAGCAATAACTAGACAGCCACTACAACCTAACCTAACCTATCACATTTCGATGAGTAATGCGTGGGCAACAGCTTTTTCCGCCTCTCGGCAGTTAGTCTGAATAAACAATCAATTTCCACGCAGTAATCATAATTCGATATTGTGTAACTCGTATCTAAGCATACCTAACCATCACCACACCACACACTACGCCGAGTGCGAATTATTCCTGTGCAAAGCCGAATGGCGCCCAACGCACGTCAACCTACACCTTTTTCACGAATTGATGCAGAAATAATTATCTGCGCGACAGCAGGTGCTCGCGGCTAGGAAATATTAACCCCATCATGCATCGGACTGACAGAGAATGGGAAAAAAATGTACATTCCCTGATCTATGTTGTTGACACAATGCTGACGTTCATGGGTTTTTAAGTTGGTTTCTGTCAACACTCCCGTCCCACTCGGGACTTTTTCGTTCACGACTTTAGCATTCGCTGAAAACCACACAAGCATCGGTCCAGGAGCACTCATGGTCAGATAATTATCAATTGCATTCAGATCATGGCGATATATGGCAAATGGCCGACAATTTGTTGCCAAAAATTCACAATTGACCCCGCCATCTGTTTTATGACATACTCACTCATATATACAGTTTATGTTTTTGTGATGTTCGAAATTCCTTAAAATGAGAGTATTCATCTGTTTCAAAATGAGCATTTAATTTTTTTTTTTCGAAAGTTCAAAAATTATTGGGTGCAGTAGGGTAATGGATGCAGTCCCATAATAATAAGTCACTTGGCTTGCATATTCGGGAATTGAATGTTTCTGGTTGCGCATAAATATCGTGGCTGGATGCAACTTTAATTGCGGTTCAGCTGAGTTTGCTCTTTTTCCTCGTTTCGTGTTTTTTTGCTGTTCTCTGCTATATGATTGCGTGTTGACACTTTTACCCCGTATGTTGTTTTGGGGTTTCTTTTGTATTTTATTGCTTTTTTTGCAGCGCGTCGAGTTGGAAAGATGAACATGTTCAGCTAGGGATAATAATTGGTATTTCTGGATGTCCTTTTTCTCGACTTGTGAAATGATGCATGCATGTAGGACGTAGGTGACCAAAGGGCATGGTATGGGTTCGAGAGAACATGGTTTCGTGTTTCAATCTACTTATTTGTTGTCCATGCAGTTTTTTCGTTAAGTTCTCATATTGTATATTCTTCATTAATAGCTTCCGTAAGTTGTCTACCACTTCGAAATCGTGTTCCTTGATTTTTGACTGCTTCTATTAAAATAAAAATATTTTAAACTGGAGCAAAACGAACAGTTTAATCTAGTTCTAGTGCCAACTTTCACTGTATTCCAAACTTTCGTTAAGTTTTTGGCATACTATGTCTAGCTGTTCATTTTAAGCAAATTGACGTTTATGTTGAACAATCAGAATACAGTTTTTATTTCTTATCAATGTTCTGATTCATATGCTTTCGTTAAATTTCTTAAATATCTTATCACTCTATTCAAATATTTCTTAATATGTTGATATTTTCTCTAACTTTCCTTTTACTAAGGTGACAGTCCTGAAAACCGTGTTTTGAAATGTTTCGTCAATTTTTCTGGCTTCAGAGTCGATAAGGGCACACAACTCTCAATTAAATGCACATATGCATGGTACAAAAATATTAAAGGGAAGTAGGACTGTAAAACAATGCCATTAAATCCATTTGTTGCGGAAACTGATTTCGTTAAGTTTTCTAAAAAATGTTTCATCACCCACCATTGTTATTTTTTCTCTTCTGTAAATGCAACAAGCTTTTTTCTTCCTCTTTTTGACTGACCTGACTACCTGATTTGACTGTTGTGATCCGTAAAACATGAATCTGATTTGTTTCTTTAAGTTTTTGTACCGTTTTGCTCTATTGCTAACAGCAAATTAATAACATCACTCTTAACTAATTTGACATTAAATTTAAAACATAAACGATTGTAAAACAGGAGTGAAGGCTTTCCTTGGCCAGTCTCAAATTATTGTCAACAGATTTGGTTTTCGTCATGTTTGACTCCAGTAAAAATGACACACAAGCAAAGGTTATTCCACAAAAAAAAATGGATGTAGGTTATTAGCAAATAAAATTATGGTTAAAACTGAAAGTTAGTTTGGATTTGTGAGCATGCCTTAAATCAATTGACAAGTTTGTACAACCCCAGTCGTGTATTTCAAGCTTGTACAATATTCCCTGTTTTCGCAGTACCAATACCAACACCATACAGCAACCACATACAGCATGTATATTGTATACTCGAGAGAGAATGACTTGCAGAGTCAATACACAGAAATTGTTAATCCTTTTTTTCTGTGTCCGTGCGTCGTTTATTTATTCCTGCAGCCCGTTTGCTCTCTCAAGCTATGTAGATTTCTTTTTTTATGGCGAGATAAGTTGATTTAAGGCGAATTTTCATTGCAGTAATTCCATTAAAATTACTCACAGATGCAATCTGCATACATACAAAAAAGTGGAAGAAGTAAAATGTAAACAAAAAAGTGAATTTATGAATTCGCCTTGTATATTTATTTATTAGATAACAACGGTTGTAATTTTAATATTTCTCCTCATTTTTATTATTTCATTATCAGGTTGGTTATTTTTTTTATGTTGGCCAAGTTTTTCGTAATTATTGAACTGCGACTCACTGTACATGTAATACAACAGAACAGGGTGTATCATATTATTATAATTTATTCTCCACTGTGCCGTTGTTGTCGGCTTTGGTTGTGAATTGTGATCAACATCTTGTTTGGTTTTATATATCCTTTTATTCATGTGGGAGGCTAGTTCCTTGCTGTTGCTGCTGATGCTGATGGATGCTGATGCCGATGATGATATCTGCGTAGGTGTATGCGCTGTGCATTTTTATGGAAATTTGTTCAAGCCTTGCTGCACAGTTTGTGGTAGACCAAGAAAATCCCAGAGCGACGAGATGTTTGATGCAATTTTAGAGCAGAGAATAATAATAAAAACTTAAATACACAGAATAATTTGCAGAAAATTGTTGCGCATTGTTATTGCTTAAAAAATACCATAAAATCCTTCTTTCTAGAGTCAGATTCTGTGGAAGATAGCGAAGGATATGACCACTACCATTCAGAAGTGGGGAGGTTGATATTATTTTGCATTCAAATTGGTTTTTGAGAGTCCAATGTAGCGATACATGCACATGTCGGATGGAACGATATGATTTTATTTGATAATTTTCTTTCAACAGTCCGCAGAGGTCAAATAGGTGGAAACGAATTTGTTCCCTCTTCTCTATGTCCATCTATTCAATTGAGCCCGTAACGGCAGCATAAATTTGGATATGTACAATCCACATGCATTTTGAATTTTATATCCTTTCTTAATTTTTTACTTGCAGCACTTTTCACATGGATTTATAATTACGATTGTGGCTTTATTTTTTTTTTGTGTTAAGAGGCAAAATATGAGCTGTCGAAAAGCTGTCAGAAGGATTTCAATTTGTGCATGTAATAAGAATATATGCACTGATGGATAAATGTTTCTCTTTTTCCATAAGCGAACAACTGAACAAGTTGAAGTAGTTTGTAATTACCCTTCAACAGCAGAGCCTTAAAAGGTTTTAACGTTTGATATTTCGTTAAGCTGTGTAGAAATGTCTGAACGGCTCCTGAGGCGTGGGGAATCTTAATATGTCACTCAGGGAAGAAATTGCATGAACAGCATTTGTCTTTTTGCTTTTTATGGAAAGATTTTAATTTTTTAGTCTAATTGTTTGAATTGTTTGAAGTTCTTAAAGTGTGGGATATCCTGTTCTTAGAAAAGTGGTTAAAAATTATTTTAATTACCAGACAGACAGAATTGAGAGTGTTAGATGACGGATGAGGATAGAAATCACTTAAAATCTGTGCCATAGACATAGCGTGTGTAATAGTTTCACCTCAGTAAGAAACCTTGCACTGATGTAGATTATTTCGGAGCGAATTTTATTCAAGGATACCCTTTGATTCCATTTTAATTTCGCACTTTGAATTCTCGAGTATTGAATATTAATATTGAACCTTGAACTAATTATCCTAATCGCACTTGCTTTCAATTTTTTAGTTTGCTCCTTTATTCCAAGTCCTTTTTAATTGGCGCTCCAAGGTTTAAAAAATTTGGAATACAAATTCATTCATCTCAATTACATCCTTTTGAAAAAAATGGCCAAAGTGTTTTCTGCACGAATCAAAACCATCGAAAACCCTTTAGCAATAATTTTTCATCGATTTAATATTTGAACAAAAAAGAAGAAGGAAATCCTTCTTTGTCTCTTCAGCTTAAATGGCCATATCTCAAGAGCAGTTCTAAACTTTTTTTTAAGCTCTTTTTAAAAGCTCGCTAGTCGCTACCCTCTTCTTTTCCTACATTTGGGCGAATTTTTGATTGCATGAAGCAACATTTTCAAGTATCCTATGCCGTGACCCCATTTTGTATACTTTTACTACCTTTACAGTCATAATTTCTCATTTTTTCATTCCTTTTGACATTAGTTGGGCAACGGAAGAAAAAGAGTTTTTCCATCATTTCCCACTAGGGAGTCACATTACCTTACCAGCTTACAGTTACAATATATTTTAACGTAACGGTAACGTGGTAAGTTTTTAGGTTATGAAGGTACTTTTATCGCTTCATATATATTTATTTACACACAGTTTCGTTCTTCCTCACAAAGTGCAAGGAACTATTTTGCTAAATAATAAATGAAAAAGGGGTCTTAAATGTAAAATAATAGCTACAGAAAGGCATTTAGGCAGCAGTAAAGCGAGCATCATCATCAACATCCCAAATAAAGTAAGGTACATCCATTTGCTTCAATTCTTTCTCAATCACAATTACTGCAAAGGATGTCTTCATACACAATACAACATCGAACAAAATGGACCACGGAAACCCTTGTGGATGCTGATACAGGATTCATGTTTTCTTTTTCTCCTCGAAACGAAGTAAACAAGAAAAAAAAACAACAAGACGACAGGAAAACAAAATAAGAAGCCTGCAAGCAAAAATAATAAGAAACGACGCGATAAGTGGGCTTTTGGCAGCATTCGGCGGAAGAAAGATAAGTGCAGGAGAGGAATACACAACAATCTGATGACAAGTTGTGGGGGAGATAGGGCACTCAACTTGTAGCTCCTTTTTGCTTAGATTTTTCCAAAGTACTTGCAAAATGAGGAGGTGAAAATACATATTTTTTTTGTTGAAAGTAACGCACACTGCTTTCTATTTTCTTAGGTCCTGTCTCCTCAATATCACAGCACCCAACCAAAAAGCTTTACTTTAAACCTATACTCTTGTAGTCAGTTTCAGTTGAAATATAAAAAGAGGTTCTCGCCGCTGAACACACAAGGGTTTGTTACATAGTTTATGTTGTCGGTACACTTAACTGACAGAAGACAAGGATCCTCTAATCCGAGCACGAAAAATCGCAGCATCCAACTCTTCCCCCTCCCTTGAACAAAAAGCATTACAAAGAAGCTTACATACACGGTAAGTGCATAAGAACGGGAATACCCTCGATAACAGGACATGAAACTTTAGTTACCTCTTCCTTGTTAACTTTGAACAAAAAAAAAAACAAGAAAAAAGAGTTAAAGTGTGCCCGTTGTGCGATTTCGCTGCATCGTGCCATGGGAACCAAACACACTGTGTTTCTGCCTTCTGGTGTAACGAACAGGGCTGAAATGCATATAAATAAATTCCAATTAAAAAAACAAACTGCTGTTGTCGAGAAGATAACGTGCCGCTTAGCTCCCGAAAGAGAAAAAATACCAATAATTGTAGAATTTTGTTTTTCAACTGATGAAATCTGATGCTCTGACTCCGATTTCCGTTTTGGAGTAACTTTCTTTGAGATCAATTTTGATATGTTCAGTGGATAATTTCTCTCTTCATTATAAATTCATAAAAACAACTGTCATAAGAAATTGAGCTGTCAAAGTTTGTTTATTAACTGTCAGCTGTCATATCGTCGGCTTAAGTACAAAACCTCGTAACTCCAAATTTCAAGATTTTTTTTTTTTTTGCAGAAATAGGTAATTTAGGTAGGTAAGCATGTCCTAAAACCGTAATTTCTTGGTAATTACGGTAAAAAAACGGGTAAAAATTGGTTTTGAAAAAACATTTGCACATTGGTTTATCATGGGCACACACCACGTTTTTTCCTCAACCTGTAAAATTTACCTTTTTGGAGTTACGAGGATTTGTACTTAAGCCGTCGATATATCTTTGGTTTTCTAAAAACAGTCGCCCTGAATGTGTTCTTATGTTGCTTTCCAAAGAAAACGGCCTTGATGACATTTCACACAAAAACAAAATTCAAGATTAGAAGTAAAGAGGTAGGAACAACAAAATAACGCCGCGCCGCGCCGTTGATAGCTTCTGTGATTCACGGTTATGAAGCGGTTATGGATGATACCGATACCAAAAGTATACAGTTGAAGGAAAACTTTTGGGTCATATTACAGTTTTAATGTTGGCTTTGGGAACTTGGGAACTCGCACAGCTGAAAACCCCCGAATAGTCATATTGCTGCTGCTTGCCATTTTTATACAGAAACTTTCTCTTCCTTGCTGTCTGCTATCCTCTTTTTTTGATACAAGTTTGCTTTAGGCAGAATGTAAAGTAGTGGCAGGGAGACGCAGTGTTACATGGCGCAGTGAATGCATTCAGTAGATAACAAAGGAAAAAGGGCCAACTATTAGGACCGTATAATGAGAAAGATTACTTTTAATTTTCCACCCTGGACACATTCATTTATGCTGTTCGGCGGACAAACACAAAAAGTGAAACGGAAAACAGAACTGTTTGTCTGGAATTTTTCCCTTGGATGGTGTCATTAGTAAGGGGGTGAGGGTAATGAGGGGATATTAGCTTTTTTTGTTCTTTTCGGAATGCAATTTTAGTTTGAAATAAATGGGATTCTTCCTTTTCGTGCTCTCATAATGATGAGACGCTTATGTCAAAACATCTCATTCCATTCAAAGAAAATAATTATCTCCATCACGATAGGTAATTAAAATAAAAAGAATGTCAGTCAAAGGACTCTTTATTGATCCATTAATACGTCGCCTATTGGCCTATTGGTCCATTGTGATCCTCTATTCAAAGATGGTAGCAATGATGCTCCTTAAGCTGCTGGTTTACATAGATGGGTTCGTTTGCGAACCAGCCTGTGCTATCAATGAATTTCCTCATATTTTCCATTGGGACCTGCGGTCATCCAGTTCCTCAACAACCCAGTTTCCAAGGTATCGGAGTCAATTTGTTTGGAGGTTTGAACATTCACAGAGCAGATATTTAATGGTTTCTGTTTCCTCTTCATCCTGACAGCTCCTACAGAAATCGGGTGCGAAAGCCCCCATTCTATCGGTCATTGCACCGCTGGGACAGTAACCTGTTAGTACACCTCCTATCAAGATTCTAATGTTCTCTTTACTCAGCGATAAGATGCACCGAATTTCCTTTTCATTAACATTAGGCCATTTCTAGAGATAACGAAATCTTGATCTCTCTTTGGAATGTGTGGTTTCCCAGGATGGCTGCTACTACTTCTATCTGCTTCTGACCCTTTCCCTTCCAGTTCATCTGCTATTTCATTCCCTTCTATATTGTCTAGGAACCCAGCAGAGTTTGAATTGGTTAGAGTGGTAATACTATTAAGTTTATTCCTACAGTTTGGTACGTGGCTGTCCAAGAAAAATGAAGTCTCCAAGGAGTTTAGTTTTTTTGATGTCCCAGTTCTGCTGCTTTTTCAATAGCGTAAATCTCAGCCTGAAACCGACTAGTTTCAAGACGTTGACGTAATATGTTCAGTTCTTAATTTTGACAGCATTAACTTGGTCTTGCGCTCATTTGCAGCTAGAACCATCTTCTTGGTCTCCTTCTCAAGACTCAAAACGATTCCAATTATGTCAATTTCGTCTGCATATCATCATCTCAGCTGGCCGGACTTAAAAAAGATTGTGCCTCTGGTGTTGACGTTGGAGTTTTGCCCAGTCTTTTCAAGAATGATGTTGAAGAAATCGCATGACAGCGCATCGCCGTGTCTTAATTCTTTTTTTAGCACCAAATGCATCTGAAAGATTTTTCCAAACATGAACATAGTCATCTCACACAAACGGACGATTTTTTCTGGGATACCAATACTAGACATTGCTCTAAGGACCAAAGTCCTGGAATAAGAGTTTAAACAAACGCTTTGAAATATTAGACAGTCAGGTCTTGAAGTCGTTTTTCGGCACAAAACAACAAAAATCTATCAACCTCAACCGCAAGAACCTTAGAAATTCCGCTTCAAGCAAAAGTTAACCCCCACTTCAACAATTGTCAAAAATATTGAAGCGTACCAACTCTCCCCCTTTCTCTAAAATATCCATTGACAAAAAGTAGGTAAATGAAAACACCCCAAAAGTCCTCATTGATCCCGACCGAAATGAACGCCTCCAGAAATAAAATCGCACTTTCAGTAACTTTTAATTGAGAGACGAGACATTTGGATTTTAAGAATTGGGGTGGACCTTCCTCCCCACACAAAAACATAGCTTCAGTTTTCTTCCTCCTTTCTTAAAGTTTGTCGGTTTATTTAAGGGAGAAGTGGGTGAAAATATTCATTAAATCTGTGGAACTTTGAAGTATTATCCTTTTGAACGAATAAAAAAAAAATCCCCACCAAATAAGAATGGTTAAAGTTTTTCTATTTTCATTTTTTTTTTTAAATTTCCTTAACGCTTTTTCGTCAGCTTTTGTTTTCATCTCTTTTATCACATTTGTGTCTTTATTTAACTGCTTGGAAACAACTTTATCTCTCCAGTTCATAAAAATAACTCTTCATTCATTTCATGCTCAGGATTGTATAAGAGGATGTATTTCCGGTGGCAAAAGAGTAGTAGCCGTGTTGTAGCAGATCTGCGGCTTCAAGAGTACTAGAATACAATATATAACCCCCGCGATGAAGGTTGGTAATGTTTATATGAAAAATAATTAAAGTGAATGGGTCCCGGGATACAAAGTCAACCTCATTATAGGGCCAAAATAATGTTAAAATGCAGCAACGAAACAAAAATGGCAAAAAAAAAATTTATTACAAAATAAATAACTTTCTAGGACACTCATATTCACAAATATGTAGATTTTAATGAACATAATTATGTGCACATGGTGTAGGGGGAGAATAAATGTAATGCATTTGTACTGAATAAGAAGTGTATGTTTTCGAGAAGAATTAGAAATTCTATATTCAGAAAGCAAGGACACTGAAACTACCACGACAGGACAGTGGAGTTCTGTGGACAGAAAATAAATTACAAGTGATTAGAGTTTTCGCAAAGTTTGCCTTTAGAAATGTATATTCACTCGCAAAAATGGTTATTGCGATGGCTTTCTACTTGACTACTCTAGGCTCTCATACATGTCAAGAAAAAAAAGGACAAAGCAGCCTTTTCTACATCGCATTCACATGAAAAGGGTCGAAGGTGTAGAATGTTGAATACGTAAAACCGAATAATTTTACAGATACATTTTTGCTCTAGCATGATGGAAGTTGTGTAATTCAACTTGACACAGAGAAAAGAGAAAGGGTCGCCTATACGAATTTTCAATGGTTTGGATAGGGTCTGTCATGATAAGAGTCGGAAAGTTTTCGTATAATAGGCGACATCTACGATAGAAAACGGAAAGATTGTTGTTAGAGGTAGCACAAAAGACCAACACTCATGTGAGTGGGGGGCTAGAAATTAAAATGAATGTCTTCTTGTTGTTGGTAGGCAGGATTCATAGAAGCTGGAAAACTTAAGCTCATCACTTGAAACAGTTTCATGTGCGGTTGATTGAAGAGTGGAAAAGACTTAAAATTTAAGTTGTTTCAATATTAAGTTTGAGTTGAATGAGCAGAGAGATCGTTTGGTGAACTAAATTTCTGTGGCAGTTACTTTTGTGTAGGCTTTACTAATGACTTTGCAAGTTGGGTATTGAGAAATGTTTGTGGGAAGGTCCATGGCCATAAATAAGGAAGTATAATGGGAAACGATGCTTTTGTCGACAATTTTTGAATGTTGGATTCTATTCCCATGAATTGAAACCTCAATATTGCCCAATCCTTGGAATCCAAAATTCAGTTACAGAATTTTTAATGACCTCAAAGTCCGAAATTGAAATTTATTTGGGCATTTTAAGTTTCCAAAGCCACAAACACAATGAATGTCTTGAAATTCTCATCGACCTTCATCATCTTAAGCTCATTGACAATCCTAATGTGATCGGTCAACCTAGCAACAAGTCCGACACAGGAGCGTTAAACGAAAACAGATTAATTTGTTTCTCAAATCTATTGATACCTTTGACTATACACAAAGAACCGTCCGTTCGTCTGCGTTGTTGGTGTTGTACTTTTTTTTCTTACCGAGAAAAGGTCTTTTGTAAGCTTACTGTAGAAATTGAACCTCTGATCCTAAAAACACACAGAAACTCAAAGTGACGGAGCAAGGTAACCTCAAAAAATGTTTACTTTCCTTTTGGCCTGGTCTTGTGTTTGCTTGAGTCTGCTTGTGCGTTTTTTCTCCTCATTTTGCCTTTCCCTTTAAGCCTACCAAAGCAAAGATATATTTTGCCATTCAAATACCATGAAAAAAATGCCTGCCTGAACCACCTCAAGTGGAATATTGGTTTTGCAATTAGCATTTTGCCTTGGACCAAGTTTTCTCTGTGTTAGAATTTTCAATGTTTAGACGATAGTGTCTGATGAATTGTCGTTTTTTTTTTCTTTAATTCTTGAAAAGCTTGAGGCAGTAATTCCACAAAGAACTGACAACAGCTCACCAGAAACAGATAAGTTATATTTGTTTGCTTTCGTTTGTTGTACGGTCAGGAATGTCCAGTCTGGAATTGATTGCGGTTCTCGCTCACCAGGCTGTTATGAAATTACTTTTAATGACATTTCTCGTCTGAGCCATCAATTTGACAAGTGACACATATTCATGCTTCGGGAGAAGTTTTTATTTACCTTAAATTTCTGGAAGACGTGTTTAGCGCCTGTCAACTTCTTTCTCAAAATGTTTGAATTACCAAAAACTCATTTTGAGATTAAATATGCTTGAGGGTTTTCTCGTTAATAGCGTTAATCTGCTCCTTAATGTCTTACCCCAAAAGTCTAAAAAAATCTATTTGTGGTTCCGCACTCAAGAACCCTGTTATATATTAACACCGGATTATGTGGGAAGAACTTGTTAATGTCAACATCTTAACTCAAGAAATATTAAGCTCCGCTCTCATCCTCCTAGTTCCTTTCAATCTACGATCTATGGCTACATAGAATTTCATGAGCGACTAGTTAAAAGTCATCGTTACATAATTGAAAATTGTTCCCAACTAAAAGTTACACAAGCTGATGTCGCTGTCATAAATTATCCGCAAATGTCAAACAACCTCTAGAATGCGAGCTTGACATAGCAAAAAACTCTGAATCACAAAATTGCACAGCAAAATTCTGACAATTTGGTGATGCGTGTGCGAACCTGTTTGCAAATGGGATTAAACGTTAATAAACTGGATTTATTATCCGATTAAATCTGGAAAATATCGCAAACAAGACAGAGAGCGGCATACACATAGTGAAAGGGAAAGAGATGTCGTAAACAGCTCTCATGACCCGGCCACATTCCGATGGATGCTCTTGTACAAACTAAATGAACCACCAAAAGTCGATTAGGATTTCCTCTGGGGCAGAAACTCATTTGTCGAAACCATGTGACTGTTCGTTCGCCAAATAAAGCAAATCAACCCATGCTAGACTGCCACTGAACGCACTCATTGTAACAAATCCATTCTAATTGTATGTTGAAAGCTGGGATGTTTTTGGTCCTAACCTATAGCCTATAGGTATTCACTCACAATCCCACATATAGCAAACAGAACTACAACTCATTCAGAGAAGGATGGATGAAGCCGATTTATGTAGGAATTTCGGGAATGAGCACTTCAGCTGGCGTAGCTTTTATGGACAAAAAAAAAGAACTCTGAAAGTTATGAATGAGAATTTCATTTAAACGGTTACGGGAGTCCGATCAAATCCTCCAAAAACCCAGCTAAAAATCTCAATTAAGACGTGAATGGAAAGCTGTTAATTAAATACGTTCAATGGCAGCATTCAGATTGTGCTAGTTGTCGGTAAATGGTATGGCGTAGTGATGGGCTCGTACGTTCGGTGTGTGGCTGTGCTCAAATATGATGAAAAACTTTGGCAAAACTGGCAATGAATGGTACGTAAAAGTTTTCCTGTTGCCGTTTCCGTTTCTCTCATCCTCGTGCTAGACGAGTTTATTGTCAGGAACATCCCATCACATACACGCAAGCTTGAAATTCCGCATTGAAACAAAAGTAGCTACTTTTCATTTCGCTCTTGGTGAGGCAGGACGGTGCGTGGGCGTATGGAATGTTACCTACCGCAAAATCAGAATCAGAACCATAACCAGCCAATTTGCCTGACTGGTTCTGCTTTTCCATGTTTCCATTATGTGGCATATAAATCGTTCTTTGAGAGAAGAATATGAATTGAAATAATTTTGATGCTATACACGCGATGTGAACGGATTCAGTGACACAAATTGCTTATCGCATTTATATAGAAGAATCATTTCATTAGCGATCTCTAGAGCGCCCTTTAAAGTACTTAGGTACGAACGATCATAAAATAAATGGGAAAGTGATAGATTTTAATTGGGTTGGCGTTGGCGTCTTCTTTGAGGACGTAAATTTAAGGCATATGCAAATGTTCAACAAAGAACGAACGGAAGTTCGATTTGTCAATTTGACAGTTAATTGGAGTGTTTTACGACTTCTGACGTTTGCTTGTTCTTGAATTAAATTTATTATTGGTTGGGAAGATTAATGTTACTGTATTTACCCTTAGGCTTTTCAGCCATGTTACTGTATAGTTGGTATTGGTGAGGCTTTTTTTGCTTTCATTTGAATTTTCAGGCTGAAGGGCATAACATCGAAGACCTTTTGAATTTTCAATGAGTTAGTTTAATGAAACGACCGAGACGGAACGGTTATGAGCTTGTGTTTCAGGTGGTTGGAGTTTTTCTTTTTGATTAATTAATGTCTAATGGGATACTTTGGTCCTTTATTGTGAAAATGTGTTGACAGGTCTGTATTGTCATCATTCATTGTGTTTTTGTGTTTGGGATGAAATTGACTTTATAGAGTTTGTAAGGTCGTTCTTTTTTTTCTGTTGTTTGACAACACATTAGAATTTATTAGCTGCTATAAAATTTTGGACATGTTGTTTCAGGATAGCTGTAAGCCTGTTAATGGTTTTTCGTTTGACAAGGACATGTTTAAGCCATTAGAGATAACAAAAGAAATTCACAGATTTTAAGACGTGTTCATTTATTATGTTGATATTAAAATATTTAAGTGGGTGAATATTCATATGTCTTTATTTTATATCGCTGCTCAAATTGGCGCCGTTTTTATATTTACACCTTGAACAAGCCTTATCAAAATTAAGACAGGAAATGTTAAATGCCTTGATTTAAGATTGAAACCATGTTCGAGAAGGAAATCTTCTTCAACATCAACGATGAAGCAGACACCTCAGTTTTAAACCTCATGATTAAATGCAATGAGAAGATACGTATATCCTTACAAGATATAACGTTTTCTTCGAGCCAGGATACTGCCTCTTTTATCGCCATTATTTCTGCCTGGAAGCCTATGTGATAGATTGAGATTCAGTTGTTTCAAGTGGATACCACTTCCAAGTCCGTAGTCGGTCTTTGAACCGTCTGTATAGAAGTGTATCGTGTTTTCTTCCAGAGGTCCTCCTTTTTCACAAAAAGATCATGGAAATTATCATCGAATATCATTTTTGGGTTGGTATAGTCTAAGGGATCTATGATAGATCTGAAATTGTCTAAGATAGTAGTATGACCAGTGTTGTTAATGATCCACCCCTACCCCTAAATCTGGTGTTGGTGTTGACCAAATTGCTACCGTGATGCACATACCCGTTGACCTGGACTGGACTTTAATGAGTATATTCAAATTAACCATCTTACCCAGTGCGGTCTGCCATACGACAATTTGAGCATATGGTCTTTTTAGAAGTAAAGAGTGCTACACTGAAACAAAAAGGTACACCATATTGATAAAAAAGGTCATCTATATGATGTAGAATTCATCAATTTTAATCCAGTGAACCTTTTCATCCATATGATGAAGCATTGTTCATTAATATGATGAAAATTTTCAGCGACAAATTTCGATCATCATTCATCAACTTTGTTCATCAATATTATGAAAAATGATGAACCAAATTTTGATTTATTTGTACATCAAAATGATGAATTATTTCATCGATCTGATTATCGTATTCATGAATATGATGAAAATTTAAGCAAGTAAATCATCAATGTGATGAATGCATTCATCATATTGATGTTTTTTTTTCAGATTGATGATCGTTTCATCGTATCATAACCAAAAAAAGCATTTACAATTCAAGAGCGTAATTTACGATCAGCCAGTTATCAACTACGTAAATTATCCTTTTTGTTTCCCTCCCCCCCCCCCACACCATCCCCGTTTCGGGGGGTTCTTGCCTCTTTTTCTCTCTCCCTTCCTCACCCTTCCCCCGGTACTATATTCTCCCTTCCTCTCTCTCACCTCACCGATCAATCTCCGTACTTCCTTCTCATTCTGCACTGCTTAGTGGCGACTATTTTTTTTTTTACAAATCCGTCACTCCGCACTGCTGGGATTCGAACCCAGGCATGAGAATGCACGACGATCTCTTGATAGGCACCTCTACCCACTGAGCTACTTGACGCTTTATAAAATTGGAATTGATTTTCGACCGCATGAAAACTAGGGAATAAATAAACAACACAAAACGTTTTTCTTTTTCAGGAAATATTGTCGTAATTTACGATTCAAGAATCGTAACAAAAAAAAAACTGTTTGGATTCAAAAGTAGTAAAATGCGATAAGAATTCATGATTTAATAAACACCTATTTTTTAATTCAGGAAATATTTTTGTAAACTACGATTGTCTAAGATCGATTCGTTCATTTAGCTTCAAGAGCTTTGTTTTTAGAATATTGAGATCATAAATCTCGATCTTTGATTTTGTAAATCAGAATTATTTAGTCGTACAATTTATATCATGCTCCAAATGTTTAAAATTACGAATACAAAATTTGTAAATTGCTCTTACAATGGAAATCTAAAATCATGACATTTTTTCGTAATTCTCAAATTATACAGTTTTGTAAATTTAGACGGAATAAAGATTGATTTACAATATTGACTCTCATTTTACGAAAAAAGGGGGATTTGTAAATCATCATCAATCATCAAAAAAAAAATTTTCATAATTTACGACATAGAAATTCGTGATTACTGATTTTTCATTTCTTTCCGTGATTATGATGAACATTTTTCATCAATTCAGTGAATATTTTCATCAATAAGATTCACATTTTCATCATATTGAAGATCGTATACATCAATATGATGAACATTTTTCATCAATTCAGTGAATATTTTCATCAATAAGATTCACATTTTCATCATATTAAAGATCGTATACATCAATATGATGAACATTTTTCATCAATTCAGTGAATATTTTCATCAATATGAATAATAGGATTCATTCATGCAATGATACTATTCATAAATAAAAAGCGTTTATATTCTTCTTCGTACTGATGATCGACTTCATCAATATTGAGGTATATAATGGACATGATGAAAACACAAGTCTGTTTTGTTCATCAATATGATAATCATTTACATCACCTAATTTTCTTCCAAATTCAAATTGAAGTCGATTTTTTTATGATAGTCTTCATCAATATGATGAAATAAAATTGTCATTTAAATATGATGAATCAATTCATCATATTGAAGAAGAAATCATCAATGGGATGTAAAAACATATTTTTTCGTCAAATAGATGCTTTCATCCTATTGACGAAAACTTTTGATGAACTGATGAACTAAATTTTTATCAAATTCTGCCGAAATTCTCCCAAAAAAAGTTGATGAATGCACTTTCATCTTATTGATGATTGGTTCATCCGTCATCAAAAAGTTTTCATGAATTTATACATAATATGCAAGAAAAGTACATCTTATTGATGAATTACAGTTGATGAACGCCATTCATCAATATGATGACGGCTTTTTTTTCAGTGTAAAGTAGCCTTTTTAACTCTTTCATCAATATTTGCCTTCTAATGTTGTTTTTTAAAATGAGGCCTAAATATTTGGCTTAGTCGGAAAAGCTTACAGGTGGGCTAATTTGATGAATTTTGTACCTTCTCGTAAAGAGTACTAGTTCCGTTTTATGTGGATTGACGTCCAAGCCACAATGCTTTGTCCAATTCGTAAGCCTGTTTAAGGCATTTTGTATAAGTTCCGAGAGAACTTGAGAATGTTTCAAAATATAGATATTGCATCGTCGTCGGCATAGGCAATCAATAGGAAACTCTCTGCTTCCAGTGAGGCAAAAGAACTCCCCTTGAGGGTACCTCGATTCACCGACCTGGTAATAGTAAAACTCCTCATGCTGGAAGTGAGTGTCCTGCTATTAAGCATGAGACTTATTAGATCAATGAGGGATTTCTCTATTTGCAGCTTGTTCATTGCTGTTGTGATCGCTTGGTAGCTGACGTTGTGAATGCACATTCGATATTTACGAAAGCTACTGTAGGTTAAAGCTTGCTCCTAAAAATATTAAATGCTTTTTTAAAATAATTTTTAAGCCATAAAAGCAACTGAATGCTAATGCTCTTTCGATGCGTGAAAATCCAAACCTCAAAATGCATTAAAATTATGTCCATACTTTTGTCAAAGCAAAGTTATTGAATCAGTTTTTTAAATATTAAAAAAAGGAAACCACAGCCAATTAATTGCTTACCGATAAAGGTCGGATTTTCATTTTAAATTCAACCGAAAAAATTAAACCCTTAAATAAAAATCTCATCCTATAACCAAAATTCAATCAAAAGGCTTTCACACCTTTACCATCCCCAAATAAATTCATTTTCACTTGTTACAAAAAATGAATAAATCAAAAAACAAACTTTATGCTCGTCCAAAATATTTCCATAAACACGAAACATACCTTTGCCCGTACCGACACTCAACGGAAGAAATATTTAAAAAAAGGTCAACTGACTCATCAAATGATACAACCTTTTTGAAAAGTTCCTCTCCAACTTTCTGAAGAAATAAAAACAACAATTTTTTATACTCATTCAAATAAAATAGCAATTCTCTTAGAAAAAAAATAAAACTCTGCCAAAACTCAAAACTTTTAAAATTTTCACAGAGAGGAAATCCGAATAAAAATTCTGTTCGCTTTTATATAACCAGAAAAAAGTCACGAATAATAAAAGACTGATTCTTAGGCCGATTAATTTGTTCTGTTTTATGTTTTTCATAGGACTTTTTTGTCTGTGTGTGTTTTTGGACTCTCAATCAATAACAGCCAACGACAACCACAAAACACCAGAGACCCAAAAAACCAACCCGATGTCACCTGTCACTCTTAATTTCTTTCTATTTGTTTTTATTGAACAACAATCTGCCATATCGCCAAATTCGAAAACCTTATGGCCATTCGAGTTTGAACCGACACATTGAAATACACACCACATTTTTGCTAAATTCACTAGTTCCCAAGGATCAAGCAGAAGGCGTCAGCGGATAAACAGCTTAAAATAAATCAATCAGCAAGTGAATGGAATTTCTGATTACCAATTACGGCCGACTGCCTCCAAAATATACAAAAAAAAAAATATCTAATAAAATAATAGTAACCCTTGGAGTCAAGTTCGAGTCCTAACATTCAATTTGGAATTCGAATTGAAACAAAACAAACTGTGTCCTCCTTCTTCTGAAAATCCTCGTAATGAATTGATTTTGTCGGAGGGGGCAAAAGTTTTGTGCTATAAACAAGCATTCCATATTCCATGGAGCACGAAGACGACATTTCGCAGGGGCGATTCCTCATAGTTGGCTAGTTTAGCGGCGCTAAACCAATAATTTCGGAATACCTACATAAATTTTATTTCTAATATAAACAAACATTATTCTTATATAAAAGTCAATAAACGACATCGAATACGTTACAATATTGAAGATACTTATTAGCAACAAAATAGAATTGCCTAAAAAAAAAGGATTTTTCATTGCATGCAAACAAAACTCTCATGCAAAAATCTATCATGCTACTATATTTAGCTCCAAAGTTAGCGCTAACAGATTTCATACAATCTCCATAAACAGAAAATGAACATATTTGAATAATTGCCTTCAAAAATGAACAGGAGGGTTTGCGCAAAAATCACAGCTAACTATTAGCCGCGTTTTATTATCCTCACTAACCCATATGGGTTTATTTTTTGTACACAAAACAAAAACAATCTGAAACCCCGATAGCTATCGGGGTTTATTTTGTAACTCAAAAACTATGTTCTAAATATGGCGGATAGATGGCGAGTGTGAGACAAAAAAGAAGTTATTGTAGAAAGATTTATTAATTTCAGCCATATTCATAACAAATTACGCGTATTCCAATCTTAGCGACAGTTTTATAATGCCAAAGGATAAGAGTCAATCCAATAAATTAATAAAAACAAGTTGTTTGTGGAAAAGCAAAATAAAATTTTAGTGGGGGTTGCGTCTCGGATAAAACAAATAGCTTAAACTTTTACCTTTTTAACCCAGATCGTTTTATTATGATGGGGTAACCCATATGGGTTAGTGAGGATAATAAAACGCGGCTTTTTGCGCTAACCTTCCTGTTCATTTTTGAAGACATTTATTCAAATGTGTTCATTTTCTGTTTATGAAGATTGTATGAAATCTGTTAGCGCTAACTTTTGAACTGAACATAGTTTCACGATAAATTTTTGCATAAGAGTTTTGTTTCGTGTACGAAACGTCTCATATCTATACTTATTAGGGGTATGAAGAACGATGTAGGTTTAGCGAAAAAATCTGCGCTTCAGCCAGCAGCTTATTGATTTTTTCTATTTTGTGGGGTATGAGGTTTGTTGTTATTAATGCTTTTTTTTTTGTAATTCATTTTTTTATTCATTTTAAATTTAAATCTACTTACATGCTAGACAAAAATGGGAAACTAGCCTAATTAATTCTACTTATATATAACTTACTGGCCCTAATCGGGCGCTCTAAGTAATTCATGGTTCTTAAAATTAATGCCTTTCGGCCTACGAACTAAGGATGTTTAATTTTATTTCATTTTGTTTATTTTTGTTTTTATTAGAAAATTTTTAAAAACTAATGCCATTGTCTTTTTTTTGGTGGTTAACTTACAAACTAGGGTCCTTAAAATAAAACTTAAAATTACCTAAACTACCTACAAACTACTTAAAACTAGAAAAACCACAGCGGCAAAAACTATGTCCATTGATGTTGTGTTCGTGATTTTTATAATTGTCTTTTTTTTTTTTGCTTTTTTTCACATTCTCATATTGTTTTTTGTTTATTAACTTTTTTCGCTTTTTTGTTAGCATTTTTCACTTTTTTTTTTGTTTTTTTTTTTTTTTATATATATATTCTTTAGTGCCACCGCATACCACCTACTCTACTTAAACCTAAAACCTAAGACTAAAACAAGTATGTAAGCCGGCCAAGGCAAAAATACCCCACCCCAGATTACCCATTGTCAGATACAGTTTGAAGCCACCAGAACTGGTTCTCCTGCTTCACCCTATCAATGCGGTCCTTTTCGGACACAGCCCTACTGAACCGAAGCAGCTCCGCTCCATCACGAGCGAGGATGCCTCGTTCATACAGAAGCCGCCGGTCTACGGTTCTTCGCCTGACGTGGTAGATAAGCGGTACTGCCAATCTATCCTGTATCATGCCGCACTGGTCTAAATAGAGGAATGCCTCTGGTGGGATGAAGCCGCTCAAGCGTGCATTGTCGAAGTAATTTTCGTTCGGATAGAACGGCCCGAAAATCAAATTGTTGGTCGAAGTCATAGCTCTCGCAATGTGGCCCCGAACAAGTTTTATCACGAAATTGTCAATTCTATTGATTCGAGCCCCGTTGTATAGAACCTCGTTTGAATAATAGTGCAGATAAGAAGATTCCGGTGTCCGATACCAACCGAGACAGCGCCGAAGACACTGCCTCTCGAACACCCGAAACTTCTCCATTTGAGAAGGGGCAATGTTGAACCACACAGGACAACCATAAACAATCATTGGCCGTATGAGGGCCATGTAGCAAATTACCTTCACTCTGGGGTCAAGCCGACTGCTGTAAAACAGCCGTTTCGTCAGAGCGAAGGCTCCTCTGGCCTTAGTCAGAGCAGCATCTATATGTCTGTCGAAATACAGATACTGGTCCAACCAGATACCGAGGTACTTCACTACACTTTTGCTCGTCAATGCCTGTCCGTGAGGATCAACAATGACCATCTTGCGCCAATTCTTACACGTATCTCGCGAGGCTTTAGCCAACGGAGTCCGGAACAAAATTGTCTCCGACTTTTGGACATTTATTTTCAGTTTCCAATCGTCGCAGTATCGCTGTGTTATTAATGCTAATTTTTATCTTATTGTTTTGAAATTTTATAAAATTTATTGAATTAATATTTATTTTGAAAGTTTTAAGAAGGTGTATTTAAATTGGGATTCCAATAAAAAATAAACGATGATTGAGAAGACGAAAAAACTGCTCCGACGCGACGATTCCATCCGTCCGTCTGTCTGTCTGTAATTGCATCTATAGCTTTAACCACTGCTTCCGTTGACTTCAAACTAATTTTAAATATATAAGTTTGAGCGAATAAGGATGGGTCGTTTTTTTATTTTATTCTTAAAATCAAAATTTAGGTTAGCCACCATACAATTTTTTCGGCCAAAGCTTCAATTCTCTCAAAAACAGCTCCCCCGATTTTTCTTAAACATCCTCGTTATTATTTTTTTGTCGGAACACTGGTGTTTTTAATGTAAAAAATTATTTTTGTATTGCTCCAAAACGGTACCTCTCATAGAACCGTTTTTTATTTTTTTTTTGTCAAAAGATTTCCTCTAAAAATAATAGTCCGATTAAAAATATAAAAATAAAAAAGAGTGACATGACAGCTCTTTAAAGCCAAGGTCTAAGTGACTTACTCTCATCAAAAATTCTCTGGCTGCTTGAGAAGAATTGAGGGGACCTACAATTTAACGCCGATTCCGAGCGGCAAAGTTGAGAAGCACTTTTTCATGACAAATTGATACTCTTGGAAGATTTGTCAGGTCTTCGCAAGAGGCAGTACCCGTGAAAGATAAACTAAAAACTTTATGGACACGTGTAGGACTCGAACCCACGACGACGTGACTTTCTGCTTAGCAGCCAACGCATCTAACCACTAAGCCACGGGCAGCTGCAGTCCGATTAACGTCTTTTTTTTTAGGAGTATAAATTGCTCAAATAATATTTTGTTTTCAAAAAACATTTAAATTTTTTTAGATTTAAAAAAATTGTTTTGAACCTGTTTTTCTAAATTACAATATAAAACGTACGAGTAAATTAACTTTTTTTTCAATACTGCAAACCCAGATTAATTTTAGGACATTCTAGAAAAATTGTATGATGTATACATAAGAAAATGATTTACGGGTTTCCCTCCTCTCCATGGAATTAAAAAAAAATTAAATAAACACCTTTTAAAGAAATCTTATGGCATAATTTTTTTCAAATAAAATGTGTTTTTTATGTACCTACCTATACATATTTCAATTTAAGTTTTTATTAATCAATTTTAAATACTTGTTTTTATTATTAATGTTTTTTTTTGTGTATTAAGTTTGGAGAACTGCAGCAAAGTGCATGCGACCCAGTCGTGCAATTTTTTTTAGTTGTGTATTAAACTTTCCCGAAGAACGTTGATAAAGCTAACCCACAAAACTTGGCCAGGAATCGCCACTTTTTCGATGTCGATTGAAATCACTATCGACTTCGGCAAAGTTCCAACTTGAGTAAAGAATAGTTCTCTGGGTCAATGCTGACACACACAATCATTCTGTGACGTTCAACAGAAAAAAAAAAACAACATCAAAATTACAATAAAGTGCTTTTACGATGGTGCACCCATACCGAGCCCACAACATCGCCCACTTTGTACTTCCTGGAGAGTTCGAGGCGCAACCAGATGGCTCACTTGATCCTTATTTCCAGAGGCATCATCAGACTTCTATTAGTTCGAGCATTACTCAACGTACATGGAATCTCTCATATAAATTGGAATAGGGGCATGTTCTGTTGTCGATACCAAAACAACAGTTTGAAACATATCGGGATGTGTATTTTGAACAATAGACAGTGTTTTTCTAACGTCCTTTGTGTCGGAGTTTGCAATGGAGACACAGAAACGTGTCTATCGGCAAATATTATTGTTTGAGTGCTTTTGAGGTGGAGGGATTGAAAGGGTTTAGATGGTTTTTGCATAACAGAGATACCATCAACCACAAAAAAGCTAAATTGAGTCGATGATGTAGTGGTGAAACGGTCACAGCGATTGGTGGTGAGGGAGTGACAACAAAGGCCAGTAACGAAACCGAACAAAAAAATGATAGATGGAATGGATCGAGTTGTTTTGTTATTTTTTATTACCTTCTTCTTTTAAGCCCTTAAACACAGACTTGAGTTAGAATAATTTTTTGTTTGCGTTCAGAGGGGGATTAACGTCAAAGGGTTTGATAGATGGATAAAGAACGTTATCCTTCTCTTAAGTAAGTGTATGGTATTCAGCTAATCATATCCGAAAGTCTTTTTTTCAATGTTCCTAAGAAGTCATCTTTCTTTGTGGAAAAAAAGCGAAAAAAAAAAACAAGAAAGGGACGACACACAAAATAAATACAACAAAATATACCAAACTGTAAGGAATAAGGATACGAAGCATGAAAGCTGATTTGATGAGTTTTATTTGTTTTATAAATGCGTTTGGGCATCCTTTTGAATTTTGGCAATTTTGTTAAACATTTTAAGCAGAAAATTAAAAGAAAATATACACTCTAAGAAACGACGTCTTGAGGGAGATGCAAATAATAATTTAATCGTGTTGTTTGAGATGTTTTAAAGGAGATTGAAATTCAAATTGCTTAAAAATTTAGAGGTTTTGTACACTTTTTTTAGCTTCAAGATTAGGGCCTTTAGTTTTTTTTTGAAGGATCACTTGGAATTAATTTACAAATTTTAAGATAAGTCCATGATTGACTGGAATATGAAATATTCAAATTTAAAGAACTATTAAAAAAGTTTAGATATTTTATTTAATTTTTCAAATGGACTTTTCAATATTAAATTCCGCATGGAATTCATCAAAGAAAAAACGGTTGACTAGAGTACTTTTTTTTTGACATCAGATGTCCTTTCTGAAACCCACACCTGGTCAGTTTTAAAATGTTTCTTCAAAACGAAAAACAACTTACTCCAGTAAAAAAAAGTATTGGTCACAGTGTACAGCCTTGAGGTACTCCATTGAAAATTACATAAAAGCATTAATAAACAGTATCTCCATTCGCTATTCTGCTGAATTTGATGATGACTCTTTACATGGGTCTGTTTTGTATAATGTAAACCACAATCGACCTCATTCAGTAGAACATAATTTTGTTCTGATAGAAAACCATTCATCAAAATGGCTACTGAACCAATGACTCACTTTGTAACAGTCATCCATCCAAGTGAAATTAAAATACATAAGCATCATTTATCACAAAAAGGAAAACAAAAACAAATTTCCAACACAAATCGAATCCCATTTCCTTTGATTTTATGCAAATGTCCAAGAAATTGTCTGCAAATATAAAACTCAAGTCCTTCAGCTATATGTTAAAAGAAAACAAGACTCGAAGGGAAAGAAGGAAATATCACTTCGTTTATGGGCGAGTGAAAAAGAAAAAATAAGTACTTACTCATTGCTTTCGAAACTTGCATATGAATTACATTTTAGCGAAACGAAAAGAACGTCTTCTGACCATTACAATCGACTGCCAATACTACTGACAGAACACTTATCTTCCTTGAATGGTGTTGCTCTTATTCTTGAGGAAATAAAATATATTTACATTCTCTTTCTATTGACACCACCCTAACCTATCATGACACACCAGAGACAACTCAACACTCTGCCATCACCTAAGGCCACATAGGGTTTATTCATAGGAGGAGTAGGAGTACTTACCATTCAGCGTTAGCAAAAGGATCGTACAAAAACGAAGTGATAACTTTTCTATTACTTTTCTTTCTACATTACATTTTGAACGCTTTTAGTGTAGTTCTTCTTAAGATGTTGTCCTTATTGTATCTTTATCCTCAGACGAAAATGTAACATTAGGTGAATTGAATGAGAAGCGACACAACTCAGCCAAGTGGAGTCCTTAAAAGCATCAAAGATATAGTTTTCTTCTCTTGCAAACAATCCAGAAAGCGAGTGTGTTAAAGTTGGAAAGATGTGCGTCAATAAATAAACCCACAAAATGTGATGTGTTCTGGCGATGTCAACCAAATACCTTGGAGCAAACGGCACGAGTGTCGGTGTCTACCGTCTACTTCTTCCGCTACGGCCTTGTACACAATGATTTTAGTTCGCGAAAGGATACGTGTTTTTTCTTCGTTCGTTTGCGAAACAAGCTCTCCGCCACTGTCTGACTGTTTGAACTGAACGAAACGCTGAAATCAATTTTGCAAATTTAAGGCTTTGTTGTGTTTACAAAGTCGCTTATACACCCGCCGCCGCCTCGCAGTTTTGTCAATTTTATCTCCTTTGCCTGAATTCGTTTTCAAATGGAGATGCGTTCCACAATCAACTTTGCCAGAGTTTAAAATTTGCGATTCGTGAAGGATTTCGCGGAAATTGATTTTATACTGCGATGAACGAGAGGTGAAATCTATTTGATTTTGAATTTGTTATTCGGTTCGATTATAGAGTAGAGATTTTCTTGAACTCGTAAATTTGCATATAGGATAATTTGTTGAAGGAAATTTATTCAAAGTTGAGCTCGTTAATATGGGGTTAGCAGAAAAAAACGTCTAAAGTGACTGGCATCTGGCATGCCAAACTAATGTCAGATTGGGTCTTCGATAACAATCGGGGATATCGATATTGGCATCGATTTCCTTACATATATCAATTTATCTCAGAGCTACGTGTTGGAAGTTTTGTTTGGTTTCTTCAGGGTTTTTTTTTATTTATAAGAATCTCGAAAACAATGACGTGATATCATTTTATTGTTGATTGTTATTTATTAATGTTGCGATGTTAGGAATAAAGTTTTTCTATTAAACAAGAACATCACGCAATAAAAATATGAGAAGAAATAAAATAGCGAATGGCTAACAGAGATACAGAAGTAATGTGAGCAATTCCCGAGGGATAAACTAAATATAACCGACGACAATTCATTTTGGCAGTTATGTTTTGTTTCTGTTGTTTCGTTTATAATAACTCGTATGCTTATAACTATGTCGCATTGGTTGTTAGTTATTTTTGGTAATTCAATATTTGATAGGCTTTCCAAGTCATAGTCACACACTTATTTAGGAGAATAAGGCAGGATTGACACTTTGCTTTCTTTAAAATTTCTTTCCTTGATGCTTGATGATTTCTTCCCTGCAAAGTTAAACTCATTTCCAAGCTCTGGTTGTCGAGTTTTTTTTGTATCAGAAGATATATCCTCAAAGGGTATTCGAACATGTTTAAAACCAAAAACCACTATTTTTCTGTTTGGTAGCATAATTCGGTAACCCGACCTCATAAACAGATTTGGTTTTCAGTTTGACAGAAGACATTCAAGCCTTAATTTGTATGCATCATTCCATATGAGCCGTGTGGGAAAATTAAGAGAAATCCAATATTTCCTTAACTGATTACCCGAAAACAGAATTTCTTCTTTGCGTTAATAGGACTCGATTAGAACTTTCATTTGATGTAATCCTCGACCAGGTCCCGAACAATTTTTATTTTCTTTCAAATAATGGCAATTGGTTAACCCAAAAACCAATGGAGTTAACCCTAAAGATCTCAGACCCATAAGCCTATCATCGTTCCTTCTTAAGACATTAGAAAGACTGATAGATATACACCTCAGGGCAAACATTGATACAAGACTCATGTCTAACGCTCAACATGCCTACTGTAAGGGAAAATCGGTTGAAACAGCGCTACACACCTTAGTATGCACTGTCGAATACTCCCTCCATCATAAAGAGTATACTATGGTTGCATTCCTTGATATTGAAGGCGCTTTTAACAACGTGGACACATCTGCAATCACATCTGCACTGTCAACTCTGAATGTGGAGAGTTCGCTTGGAGAGTTAATTCATTTAATGCTTAATAGCAGAATAATTAACTCAGAACTCGGCGGCTTTTTCGCAAGAAGATCTGTCAGCAGAGCTACGTCGCAAGGTGGTGTTCTTTCCCTTCTACTCTGGAATCTGGTAGTTAACGAAATTCTTACCTGTCTGGATAGAGAGGGATTCAGAGTGATAGCCTATGCTGATGACGTTGCTATAGCTGTTTCAGGAAAGCATCTAAATACCTTAAAAGAACTCTTACAAAACGCTCTAAATAAGCTATCACTTTGGGCGAATCGGTGTGGTTTAGGCGTTAACCCACACAAAACCGATTTGGTCCTATTCACTAGGAAATATAAAATTCCGCACATCGACCCTCCTTTTATAAACGGTGTCCAATTAAAGTTTTCAGATGAAACTAAATATCTGGGTCTTATATTAGATAGAAAACTAAATTGGAAGAGCAACATACTTGAAAGAATAAGAAAATCTACGGTAGCTCTTTTCACCTGCAAGAAAGCCATTGGTATAGCAAATGGGGCTTGCAACCCAGAATCACTCACTGGCTATTCACATCGGTAATCAGACCGATTCTTCTTTATGGTGTGTCAGTATGGTGGACTGCCTTGGACGTTAAAATGAACTGCGATAAGCTTAGTAAAGTGCAACGCTCAGCATGCCTAAGCATAAGCGGATCACTCCGTACGACCCCATCTGCGGCACTAGACACTCTACTCTATCTAACACCTCTGGACATAATCGGCAAACAAATAGCTGCCAGTTCTTCTATTCGCCTGAATGCCTCTTCACAGTGGACTAACAACAACATTGGCCACTCTGTTATTCTTCATTATTTAGAATCAATTCCAAAGCACACAGACTACACCATTACTCAACTACAGTTCGATAGAAACTTTCAAACTTCTATCCCTTCCCGATCCTTCTGGGAAAATAAAACATTCCTGGAAGACGAGGCAATCCACTTCTATACAGATGGATCGAAAACTAATGATGGGGTTGGTGGAGGTGTGTACTCCGAACGACTAAAACTCTGTCTCTACAAACTCGATTATGGTCCAAAACTGTTGATCGTCTCTAATGGAGATGGCACAACAGTTTAACATTCACCTTCACTGGGTGCCGGGACATAGAAATATTCCAGAAAACTGCAAAGCCGACGAACTCGCCAAACATGGTACAACATTACCCATTAAGCCACAAATGGCTATGGTATACCAATCGCTACATGTAAACTTTTGCTACAACAAGATGCCATTAAGAGAACTAACATCAGGTGGAATAACATAACCACCTGTCAGGCAACGAAAAACATTTGGCCAAATTTGGACTTAAAGAGATCCAAATGCCTGATATCTCTAAGCAGATTGCATATAAGCTCCTTAATTGGTGTCATTACCGGACACTGTCTAATTGGAAGACACGCTGCGCGACTGGGCGTATTTTCTAATGACTTCTGCAGAAGCTGTACGGATGAGGAGGAGGAGGAGACAGTTCTTCACCTCCTCTGCACCTGTCCTGCTCTTGCTCATAAACGTAGAATTCACTTAGGGGAATACTTCTACAATGATCTAAACGACCTCGAACCCATTAACATAATGAATCTTCTGCGTTTCGTAAGGAACTCTAATTGGTTTCAATGAGCCTTCGAAGAAAAGCCTCCTTAGATTCATGTGGTATCACAATGGGCCTTTGATTGGCCTAAGTGTGTCTCTTAACATCCAAAAACGATGAAATGGATTTTCTCAGTGTTCATATATTTCATGCATCAGACCAAGCTTAGCATAATTATGAAAATCAGACTTAAATCCAAGCTCTGATTGCCGAAATATTTGCATCGGTAAATTTGCAAGGAGTGTTCGAACGTGTTTAATACGAAAACCAGTATATTGCAGTTGTGCTTTTCTTTAAGAGCTCAGACCCAGACATTTTCTTGAAAATCCAAAGAGCATTATGCTTCTGAACAAGTGATTCATTTTCATCTTCCGTTTCTATTGAAGAAATTCCGAGGAATTTGTTCATTAAATTAAAATTAATTAATTTACCTCACTACACACACAGTGAAGCAAATACGATTTTTCTGGATGTTTGTTCTATTTTTGAATAAATCAATTTTTCTTATAAATTCCATTTTGTTTGCCACTTGTCTTGGCAAATTTCATTTCACAGTCAAATAAATTAAATTCTTGGCAGTTGAATTGGAAAAACAAATATGATAAATCATTTTGGTCAATCAAGGAGAAATCAAATTTTCTTAATGTACATTTTCTGTGCAGATTATTATTTTTGCTTCAATTCCATCAAACAAAGACTAAAAAACATTTCACAAGAGATACTTTGTTTGATTTGAAAAACAGACAATGGTCTGTCATTGCTGGTTGTTGCTTAAACGCATTGAAGAGAAACCAAGCTCCTTAAATTATATATGGATGACAGGAATAAAATCACACTCTGGTACTTAGAACCAGAAACTGTTGTAATTCCTCCTCAAACGCCCATATCATCATTGTTGCCTTGTAGCAAAAAGCACTTTTAGGTCTTTTAATGGTTGATAACTTTTAATTAGGCAAACTTTAATATTTATTTCCACACACATGTAGGCAGTACTTCCTTGAAATTGTTCACCATGTTTCGCCAAAATAAATAATTCATCCCAGGGTTGAAAACCTTTGCTAAAATTTATTGCTTTTCCCATAACTCATACTCCAGGATACTTTATTACAGACAAATGTCGACCTTTTTTCTCGTCAAGTGTGTTCGCTGGGTGTTGCTATTGCTACACATTTATTTCCTTCCAAAAAATTAACCTTGATCCAAAAAAAAGTTTACCAAACACAAATGCAAGCACAACACAAATTTTATCAACTGCCACTTCAATTCAACAGCTGCAAAAAAGAAGGAACACCAAACATTTTCAAATATAAATAAAATTGCAAAAAAAAAGGAAATTTACGAGTTTTAATTAAAAATTCGCCAATTGAATAATCCCACAGACAAATTCATTCAAAATAAATAGAGGCAAATTTTTTGTGGGTCCGAAATGTAATTCGACAACATGAGGCTGCCATCAACACATTCAAAAGCAATTCCATCATTTTTGTGTAGTTTCCTTGCTGCCGCCTTTTTATACCGCCTTCTGATGATTGCTTCAATAAGAAAATCCCCCAAAACCATTGCATTCGCCCGTACAACATGGTTTTGGTCTTTGATTTCGGATACTGGTACCTGCTGGAAACGGCCTTAAGGGGATGCTATTAGTCTTACTTCGTACGTTGAACCGGACCCCTTTAGGAGGGATGGGGAACGTATATTCTCGGGTTTATTGAGGTCACAATATGCCCAAAAACCGTGTAGTAGAATAACAAAGTGGTTTATGCGGTGCGTATTTTGTTAAATTACAGAACAGTGAGAGCACACGCTCCATCATCGGAAAGGAAAGTTCCAAAAAAACAATGTCACAACTTCTTTTCTTGTGAGTGTTTGCCCTCACAAGGTGAGAGGTCCTCCCAAAAAGGACCAGTAAACGGAAAAAAGAGAATTATATGTGGCTTGGGTAATTTAATCTTTCAGTGCGGATATATTTCTGGGGATAGCTCGAAGTAAATGTACAGGAAGGATGCCTACTTACGGTTTCTAGTTCCATCCGAAATGGTGGTCGTGCGTGCCTCTGGTCCCTGGCGTTTTTAGTTTTTCATTACAAATAACCGACATTTCTATGGTGTCCTTTATATTTTTAGATAAGACCCAGACGAAACTAGTACACAACAAAATTGGAACTCACAGTTATTTATCCCTTTTTTCTTCTTTTGGATGAAAGTTCGTTCAGCAGGCAAGGTTTCATGTGAAGGTATGTGGGAGTAGGGAGATGGGAAGAACTTATTAAACTACGTTTAGAAGAGTGTAAGGACTAATTCAGTTCTTCGGATATTAATCGACTTTTGAACCCTTTCTAACTGTGGATTTACTAATTTTCTTCTCGAACGCCATCTGTGTGTGTGGGACAAAAAAAAAGGGACTTGAGTTGATTCTAAATGAGAAAAATTACATGTGGGAACTGCCGCGGGTCGCATGATGAAGCTCAATGAGTTTTGAGCATTATATAAGGATACCCAGGAAGTTTTAAAAATAAGACTTCATTTCATATTTCCACAGTGTATCTTTATATTCACTGCAGTACTTTGCTTATTCAAAGCTGAAAAACATGATGATTACAGCGGCTTTTTACTGTCGGTATTGAAATATGATTTTCAGGAAATCAATATCCGGTTTTATTTTCCGATAAGTTTGTTCCATGAATGTGTGGTAGTTATGCAAGCAACGAGGTCGGAGATGTACTTGATTCATCAATGAGTAATGTTATGTGCGTGAGAATATTTTTCCGTTCACTTTACAGCGAAAGTGCTTGGTCAAGAATATTCGATTTGAGACTGTAAATATTCAGTTTCACAGAAAACACTTGAAAAACGTTTGAGAGTTTATAAATGATTCAACCCCAATTAAAAATATGCCTAAGAGTATGCAATTTCTGGTTTTGTATTTATTTTAAAGCAGCCAGTGCACAGCGGATACAATTTGTGAATCCCAATGATCAGATTTCTCTGAATGTAGAAATTCAGGTTTATTGAACATTTTTAGATGCTACTGCACGAAGTAAGGTTAGGTAGAAAGGTGTACATATAGCCTGAAAGCATGCTTTTATTAGTTATGTATTTAATTTAATGTTTCGTCCGATCTTAAGAAAAGACAATTTCTAAGGCTAATTTTCCCCACTGAATTTACAACTGCAATACATGACCTATTAAAGAATCCAAACTGACGAAAAAGAAATAAAATGAACGAGTCTCTAAGAAAATTGCAGAAAGCTCGTGTAAGGCCCTTGAAATTCTTTTTGCAGAGCATAATTTCTGTGTGCTTTCTTTTAAAAATTATTCCTGTGTGACCGTCCTCAGCTGATCCCACCTAACTGGCTGTTTAGCTTTAGGTTTCTCTCTTTCCGTGTGTTGCTGTTGGTTGCTTTTTTATCTCTCCTATTTCTGAGGAAACACTTGCTCTCATTTGTTGTAGGTAACATCCTTTTCGTTGTTTTATTCCTTCTTTTCATTGAAGTGCGATGTGTGTTGCGATATTGTGTGAGCCCACGCTGCTGGCGTTCCCGTTACCAACTAACTCTTACCTCAAAACCAGAAAAAATATATATGAGTCCATAGCGGTGCTGACAGTATACAGCCAGAGTGAAAATTCCACACAAATGGGATTTCCTCTTTAAATTTAGTGACATCCTTAAATTTATCTGCCTTTTTGCACAAAATACTCCAAGTTGTATGTTAGGATGCTTGAGTAGAAAGAGTGGAGATGTGAAGCTTCAAGAATGAAAAACTGAAATGGCTTGAGAGAAGGCGAATGCCTTAAGTTTAAGGGAATATTCCCCGTTGCTTCTCGAAGATTAGGGTTCTCAGGAATTTCATGATGTGACACCTTATGTCTTTGTAAAGCCCTTTAGCCTAATGATAGATAATGATTACGTTAAAGAAAAATAAAGGGTTCTTTCGCCTCCTTCGTCTGTCCTTGGTGAGCCTTTTGTTAGGTTTATTAATTTTAATTCTTTTTACGTTTTGCAATGTGACAAGCACACAACCGGCTGCTTCAAATATTTTGTTCCTGAAGACAATTTAACCTCTGCTAGACCCTCATATTCGTTGTCTTCAAATTTGATTCAAATATAAATTGCAAAAAGTGAAATTTAAGATACTCTTCGTCGTGGTCACAAAGGTTGTCAAGTATACACGCAACGTGCCTGGCTTACTATTATATGCCTCAAGGCTCATTCTTGTTATTCTTGTCTTCAATGGAAAACCCAATTTAACGGTCTATGGAAACAAGAAAATGGCACGTAAAAGTGTCCAAATAATTAAAAGGATACACTAAGGCGGTCATTTCTTAATTATTGTTCGTTTTAAGGGTTTCATTTGCGGAAAGCAAAATAAGTTATTATACGTCTTTCTTTTCGAAAGGATGACATCAGGACTAAGCATCCTCACAAGTCTTAGTAGAAAATCCCAAACACAACAAGAAAGAGAAAAGAAAGAAGCAAAAATGATAGAACCCAAAGAAAGGCTTCAATGTAAATGAGATATTTTCATTCAAGAGGAAAACGAAAGAAAGCAGAAATTTAAAAAGGAAAATGAATTTCCAAGGAGGCATCCCAAAGATCCAGCCTTTTGTTAATTTATATTCTTTCGTGAATTCAATTGAACGAGGATAAATACCCTTCGGGATATATTCGATCATGGAGAGAGGACTCGTTGAAAAAATTCTGAGGAAATAAAATTATTGTTAACATTGGTCGACAGGTTGTCTGAATTGCAATTCAAGAGATTAACATAAATTTTGGGCCATTCAGTTGGGTACTCTCGGGGATTCCTTTTGTGTGTGTTAAAGTCAGTTTTCTTCCTTCTTTTCCTTTTTGTCATTTTCAATACTATGGTCATTTTATTTTGCCAATGAACCGTATTTTTTTTATGAAGTAAGCATATTACGGATACATCATTCGACTTGTATTCATTTTTATAATCCCACCCATCAGATTGTCCAGGATCTCGATCTATGGATTCAGCTTCAACCTTCCTAGAGATAGAAATACGATTCGGAACGAAGATGTAGGAAAGGTAGAAAAGTTTATTAGAAACCTGAGTAGATTAGAAGAAGTTATTTTTTTGTGAACGTGTTGTCGTCGTCTTTCGCTTCTTCCCTGACAAAATAACAATGAAGGATCAATTTCAATACATCGTCGTCGTCGTCGTCGTCGTCTTCCTTCTTGTAAGCTTTTAATAGAATTCCAAGGCTTCTCGTCATCGTCGGTCTTTTTTTTTAAAATGATCCGTGCTTAAGATTCCTATCGAAGAGAATTTAAAAATAAATAATTATAATCAGTAAAAGAGAATTGGTATTTATTTTGTTCGCTTCTTCAATGAAAGGGAAAGAGAGATGGATGACTTTAATCTGCTACAAGCACTGTGAAAAATTAATGATTTTATTGGAAACGATTTCCTCATTACTTTGTCCATGAAAGTGTGCCGTGTCCTGCCTGGGAGATTTATTAATTGAAAGGATCACAAAAACTACTTTTTTTCAATCATTAGTTTTTGATTCCTTCCGGCACCTCCTCTTCCCAGTATTTTTATATTTTACTTTCCATGAAATCGTTGAGAAAATTAAATCAGAACCTTAATCCAAAACCAATTAGGTAATGACTATCAGTTACTTAACATTAAACAGGATTTTGTCGGTCTGACCTTTGGTCAACTGGGATTTCAAGAACGTGACTGTTATCAGGTTCAAGGACTGTACTAGACTCACACCCAAATAATAGGAAGCTTGGTAGTTCTCTAGTTAAATCGACAACTCCAATCGACGTGCCTCTTCCATTTCCATTGATTTTTTTTTTTTAAGTGGCAAAACTCATTCAATAAGAGATGATTTATTTCGTTGGTAGCTGCGAGGTCAATTAATAACCTTAACCTTGAAAACCAGCCATGAATAGATTTTTCCTACCTTTATGATTAATAGCTTGATCCCCTTTGAGCAAATTAAGATGTTATCTCTGAAATATAATAAATTTTGAACAAACCTAAATCTCCATTTCAGCAAAAATATTCCAAAATTGTAACTACAAGACTGGACATTCCCGAAAATCATCCCAAAAACAAATCAAAAGTAAAAAAGAGTAAAGAACCATAACAACGAACAAAATGAAATAGAATATTCCCATAAATCGCAAATATATAACCTCAGTAGCACTTAAGCTAAATAACTTCTGCAACAACCTGTCTGACTTTGAATAATGTAATCCACTGAACTGAGCATTTTATAGACCACAAATCACTCTTCCTCCAAACCGACATCAGACTCACAACAGAAACAGCAACAAACCAAAAAAAAAAGACAAAAAGGATACGGAAATAGTCGAGGTGAACAAAAAAGAATTCAATATTCACCCTCTATTCCGTCTTCCTGCTAAACCATTCCCTCTCGCTCGTCCTGATTATAATTTATATATTTAAGCCCCGACAAACAATAGCACCCTTGTAATGTGTGCGACCCAAAAAAATATTTCAGGAAACACTGACCTAAAAACAAAATCAAGAAGATCAAAATCCATTGATCCCAAGGTGGTGATTATGAGGTTTTGCACAAAAAACAAACCAAGGCGTTGGGAAGAGGTTCCGGCGTCTATTATCCGCCGACCAAATTCAATGCCAAATCCAATTGAATCCCAACAACATAGAACGGAGGAGACCCAGAAAAGCATGAAAAACAAAAACAAACTTCCTCCAGACATCCAACCCACAACGGACACAAATGGACTTAAAAGGGTGAATGGAATTGAACGCGTCATAAATTCCATTCAAATTCAAACTTTACTCGTCTGTCAATTTATGGTGGGAATGGGTGCTGTCATTGATTGATGGGTTGCCTTTTAGCAGACTGACAAACACACATTAGAGCAAAGACAAAGCCACAAAAAAGAACCGTGAACACTACTCTATTTGGAGACGATTATAAACATGTTTCGAGAACTCAGAAGACCCAATATCCCACAAAAACATTGAGAGCCATTTTGTATGCTCGAAATAGCACATTAGCTTTGATAAAAATTAATCGTTCATCTTTTCCTTTCGAACGCACAAACACACACTTATACTCAGACAATTTGACAGCGCACATCGACAGTAGCGCTGAACGCACTCGGACATTCGGAACATGGAATCGGAAAATCGACCACCTTAACCAGCAGACTGAGTGGCGGGTTGAAGAGACCATGTGTCTCAGTTATTTGTAATTGGGGGTGAATGGCTTCGACATTGCATATCCATCGATTTAGCAAGCTGCTTCAGCAAATAACATTCGATACGCAGCACATAACCTCAATGTACTGCCGTCGACAATGCAACATCAACGTGAAATGCCCTTCGATGTCAACGTTTATGGGTGTTCTGAATGCTCAGCGAAGCAATCTTCCACTCAACCAAACTCTTCCAGTTAATAAATATAAAATTCATTCGGAAATAAAAGGGTTGCCGTAAGATCGAGAATCATATTAACCTTTTTCCAAAAATAAGTCTCTTCAGTGAGTTTTTTTAGAAAGCGCTGTTGTTTTAACTCCAATTTTCATTATTAAAACAATAATTACCAACTGCCACAAACTTATTTCTTGACAGTTTGAATTAATTCGTTCATCTACGTCGTTCAGTGACAATGAGTGGGGGTCTTTATTGACAGCTTTAAAAGATCTGTTAAAAATAAAACTTCGCTGAAAGCAACCGCTTTTACTTACTCAGAGTTTTAAAATGTCGTTCTGTAATTTTCCAAACTTAATAAATGCTCTCATACCATAGACCACATGTGCATAATTTCCATTCCCATGATTAATTCGTTTTTTCTTGCTTATACTACTTTTGACATTTGATTTGGGCTTTCAACTGCCATCTCTATTCCAATCACCCAATACAAGCCCCTCAATATAGCAAAGTTTAAATAAGAGGACAAGAAAAAAAATAATTTTGTAAACTCCATCAATTCAAAACAACTCTTCAGCAAACTGGGGGTATGAGCTCGTGAAGCAAGTTTATAAATAGGATAAACAGGGGACTTTCGTGTATGGGTTGATTTGGAACGGTACACACATAACCTAGATGCTTATCTTGGCTTGTGTCCCACATTCTCATCTAAAACCTACGACAACATCCCATCATCTGCCATTTTGTATGTACTTATGAGTTGGAATGCGATGTCGTTGAGGACAACAACGAGAGGACGCAATGCGAGGCAAGAGGCTTGCACAAGTGGAAAATTTGAATTAATAATCGTTAAAGCTTTAACAGCAGTTGTATAGTTGATGTTAGGGACGGTATATCAACATAATCATCATCGTCATCATCATCATCTCCATCTTGTTAATAAAGTTACCTCCTGTACCTTTTTGAGAGCACGTAAAAGAGAACATGACGTTATGTGAAGGTACCTCAGAATAAGGTTATGTTGTCGAGTGACTACTTAGCATCACTTAGAATAGTAGGAGTAGGTGTAGAATCCTTTACGCTTACATCATGTCAGGAGCTGGGAGGGCACTTCAATGGTATCTCATTTTTCTCTTATTTAAATATTTGAGTAAGTCCTATTTGTAGCGTCATTTTAATCATCATTTTGATCATGTACACTAGCGCCACCATTACATACTATTCATTTAATAAGGAAAAAGATACATTGTCACTCGTATTGTAAAAAATTATGATGGTCGTTAGCGTGCATATTAGACGACCATATGCAGAGTTTCCAAGTGGACAGTTTGTTGAGATTGCACTTGTTTGTGTGAAGAATGAGAGTGACTTAATTGCAGTGTCCTTGAAAAATCTTAAGAAAAATGTTGTTCTTTTCTTATTTTCTGCCTCCATCGCATCGTTTCCAGCTGACAGAAAATAACTGCGAGTACCGAGCAAAGTGCAGTGAGTCAAAGATATTGTTTATGCATATAATAATAGCTTCTATATGTAAATCACACTTTTCGTTCTATTCTTCTTTTTCTACTTGAAGTGCATCCTTGACCAAACTATGTGTACTTCTTAAGAAATTCAAGAAATATAAAATGAAAATAATAAAAGCAGTGAGCTTGAGAACTATGCAATAGGTATCTATAGTTCATTCAAATTGAACTTCGAGGCATGCGATTAATTAAAAGTGTAAGGAAGTATTCATCAGTTTGAAGAGAATCTGATTGTACCCTTAGGACTGATTAAAAAATAAATTGAGTCCTTGAAAACATTTAAAACGGAATTTCTAAGAAGCTTATTTCCTACCTGAGTGAGAACGTGAGAAGCACGGTTGCCGTTTTGGTAGAATTCTACCAAATTTGGTAGATTTTAATTGCTCTGGTAGTTTGGTAGATTCATGTTTAATTTGGTAGATTTTAATCTTTCGAATGCAAATGTTTATGAAAATATTAACAAACTTGGCCTAAATTTACTTTTCAAATTAGATACTGAATGCACTTATTTGCATCTTCTGTTAAAAATAAAATTCTGGTTGTCAATTAAAATAATAAAATTTTCAAAAAGTTGAATATAATATATAACGAATAAATCATGGATAAAGCGTGCTTTACACGATATGGATTTTCCATATGGACTGTCACTTTTCATTTCCCAATGTATTTTCATATGTATGTCAAATTGGATTTTGATTGTAAAATCAGAAAAGCATTTAGACGATTTGGATTTTTCGTTTGTAGTTTCAAAACAATTTTTTTGTCCAAAACACCTAAAATGTGTTATATTATTATTATTTTTTATGAAAAACACAAAATAACATAGCAAATCACCTTTTTCGCGCTCTCCATGTTTAAATGTAAACTTTTTTTGCCGTTTATAAAATCCGATTTCGTCTGTATACAGATGAAATTTAGAAACAGTTCTAAATGAAAAAAATTCCATATGGAATTTTCATCTGTATTTCGATATGGATTCTTAATACGTTTACACGATTTGTATAATTTTCCATATGGAAAAAGTGACAGTCCATATGAAGAATCCATATCGTGTAAAGCACGCTTAAGTAAGTATTTAATGGAAATATTATGTGTCATAAATTAAAAAGAGAATTTTCTTCAAAGATATTTAGTTAGGTTAGGTAAGGTTATATGGGCTGACAGTTGATTTTGTTACCGTCACACTTAGATCAATGTAGATCCCTTGTGATACCTTGAAGTATTGTAACTTCTGAAAAAGTAATTTAACCTATGAATTCTATGGTTGGTCGAGCCATTTGGTGGACTTGACAAAGTTCAGTAGGCGATTTGCCCGGGAGTTCAGATAGATCTTCTAGTTCATTAAAGAAAAATTTAAATCTAGTACGGCAGAGTGCTGGATTGTGGCATAGGAAGTGAGCCGTGTTTTCGTGCTCCTCCTTATCGCCGCAGCCTCTACATATGTCGTCTGTACTAAGCCCCATCTTCTTTTTGTGGTAGCCAAGTAGGTTATATCCCGTTATCACACTTATGAGGGATCTTAGGGACGATTTTTTGAGAAGTAACATCTTCTCGGATTTTTTCTTCTCGTAATAAGTTACCGCAGGTTTCTAGTAGGTTCCATCTATCATTTGCTTTTTGAATGATATTCTGTTATAAAATTTTGGAGCGAATTTGAAAAAAGAAGTTGAGCAAATGCAAAATTTTCGGAGTAGAGTTGAAACATGAAGAAAACATTTACTTTTCAAGGAAATTTCTTCAATAAAATTTTATTTAGCTATATTCCTCTTTATGACTTCTCTTGTAGAATGCTAGTTGCTGAAACGAACAATACTCACGACCCTGGTTACATCGTAGTTCGCAGTGCTGTCACAAGTGCTTCGTATTTTTGAAATTTTTCCCAAAGCTTCAGACTTCTTTCTTATTAGAAAAATAACTACAAAGTAGGTGTATTCATCTTTTAAAGACACAAAGTACTTATAACCGTCGTAAGTAGCTGATATTTTTGACGTAGTCCAAATAAGCAACTTACCAAGAACTTTGTTTTATTATTTATTATTTTTTTTTCATTGTATTTTTGTATAATAGAAGCGTCTTCAATTTCTGGAACTGAAATTTTCACAGTTTCCAACACATCGACCGAGTCCAAAACATTTCGACTCTAAAACTCGAGTTCTCGTAGATCTATCCTAGTTCTATCAGGAATCTTATGTCGTTGGTTGGTTGTTATTTAGGGTAAACATTAGTAGATCAAAACGTTGAATCGACCCAAATCTACCCAAAATCGGAGAAATTTATTTTTTCTGAATCTACTTTCCTAAATCTCGTAATTAGTGCAGCGGAAACAAGCAAATAAGATTAGTTAAAGATACACAATTTTATTTAATTAAATTTTCTTCAAAGAAACGCAACGGAAAGCTATACAGCTATACATTATTTATAACAGGTAGTATATAGGTAAACAAAATATTGTCCTTTTGGAAAAAGTGGAGTAAATCTCGAAAAATCGGAGAGTCAGAGCTCTTCGCGACAACATAAGATGCAGAAAAGAAAAGCCGATGACGAAACTGATTTGGACGTTGTTGGAGAAGTCGGCAGAAGCATCAACAACCAAGGCAACAATATTGAGAGAACCACTTTCCTCCAGCCGGTACGACCGTTAAAAATCTGTAGTATTATCTACACATATTTCAAAAGTACAAAAAAAGGATTGAAAATTATATTTTATCTAAAATAAATGTGGTTTTATAAAATTGAACTTTGGTAGATTTTTCTTTGAATTGGTAGATTTTAGAAAATTTTGTGGTAGAAATTTTTTTCGGAGAACGGCAACCGTGGTGAGAAGCAATAATTGGAAATTAAAGGGATCAAATTTGAAGTTTGTTGTTTATGAGAGTTTACATCTGCCAATTATATTTTATCCTGTTTTAAATATCAGTTATGAGGTTGAAAGAATATTAAAGTGACATTTGAAACTCGGTAATGCATGATCACTTATCGGTAAGGCAGTGTACATTAGTTACTGCAAATTGAAAAAATAAAATATCCCTCGATGAAATGTCAAATTTCCTCAATGACATTTTTTTTACGGCTGAAACGTAAAAACTTAACTGCGAACAAAACTAAGGGTCCCATCTCCCATCTCATCCATATCCAATTGTTAACTTAAACAATACATAAAGACCTTTGTCTCAACCTTATTGGCTTATCTTCTTATTTCCTGAAGACCTTTTCACATTATTCATTTCACATTCGACAAAGCCAACAGCCAACAAAATCGATAAGGCAAGAGCTCAATCTTAGGAAATAAAATAAATTCCTTATTCTCCATTAAATCTCATGCGTCAAATTTATATGATTTAACTTCCGATTTATAGAAGAACCAAATTCCTTCCAAGCCAAGACTTTTAAGCCACTCCATTCGAAATCGAATCCGATTGCCTTTTCCTATTTCTATTTCATTATGTTTATAATGATAATATTTCCAATGTTAATGCTCGTAAACTAACTTAATGACTTCATTCAGGCCAACTATTCCCCAAATGACACTAAACCACTTTCGGAAGGGCTCTAAGCAAATTGCATATTTCGAGAGTAAGGAAAATAAAAACAGAACTTTTGGTCCTTCGAGCCGGATTCTCATTTAATGATCAATCAATTTTATTTCCATCTTCACCGGATTGGACATATAATTCCGTATAATAAACCCTGTAACTAGCTGAATTCACTTGCACACGATTATATGATGAAAGCGTTTGAAAGAGACGCCAGTGTTTTGTCGTTTGTTATGTACCTATATTATTTTTCTTGGCAGCACTGAGGGTATGGTGTTGTGTGAAGACAACCGACCGACCTCGAGGATGCATTTTAATGCGACTTAGCCTTACGAGTGCACACATGAGCAAGGATCGATAGAAATGAGAAAAACGAATAAGAAAATAAATGAAAGTATAATGTCCTGCAATAGGAGGACTGAAAGAGGGACTCCTTGCAATGTGTTTTTCCTTTCTTGAGCTACATTATTTTTTACTCCCTTTTATTCGTTGTTTTCTTCAACCTCCACTTTTTCGTTTAAGTCGTACTACGACGGCTGTAATTCAGAATCTAATTAAAACACGGTCTTAAAGCAAAAATAAAGGTTTCTTCCCACAGGCTATGTAAGATGACGATCTCCAGACCAAGGTGCTCCTATGATAGTAACTCTTAATGGAAGTAAACATACAACGACGGAAGATGTTATTATTCCATTCTCCTTTCATTTGATGCTTCGAAGAACTCAAGACCTTCGAATCCAAACGATGACGTTTAAACAAAGGAGATCTTTATGCCTTATGCTTATGTTTTCGCCTTTGAGCTTTGCTTGGCTTTTAAGTCAATTGGCTTTAGTGTCATTCAGAAGACAAATGATTGATTTGAAAACAAATATATTTCTCAAATGAATGCTGAAAAGAACGTCTGCCTAGAAAAATGGGACTTGTAGTAGGTGTGACAGCTCCAATGAAAGCATCGATATCTTTTTCGTAATTGAATATTTCCGGTTTTCTTTAAAAATTGTTTGCGGTATCCCTTTTTTGTTTTCCCTTTAAACAATGTCAATTCGTTAGTAATTCTGCTACCTAAATAGCAAAAAAATTCACATATAGATGGCAGCAGTACTTTACTCTATTAGTTCACAAGAGAAACGTTTTTCTTCTACTTCATGCGAATCGAAAAACTAATCTTTAAAGGACACTCTTTCAAAGAAGCCAAAGTGAGTAAAAAGGAATCCAAAAAGGTTTTGTTGTTATTTTGTCTCTACGTGATGTCAAGTTCTTATGGAGGAGAGAAATCTCTAGGGTGTTTGAAGGCATTTGGAACATTTGGAAAATTTATAGAAGATTTGGGTGAGTTGTCCTGGTCATTCTTGACGAGATTCTTTTTTGTCTGTGTATTTTTTTCCTTTGAGGATTGACATTATTCGTGGCAGAGACATTTTTTTTAAAGTACTGTTGGAAAAAACTTTTCAACAAAAGAATTTTACTATTCCTCCATTTCTACAAGTGTTTAACTACCTTATCGACATATTTTGACACTTCAGATGACTGTTTATTGTGAATTACATAAATTGATCGCTGAACGCAACTGCTGTATTTAAAAAACATTTAGGTGTCACTTAACATTTGACAGTTTCCCTTAAGTTTATTTCAATTTATTGCACAGCACTGTTGCTTATTTATTTGGCCACCTTAAAAATAGAAATTGGTATACTTCATCAGGGAGTACTATTTATTTAAGACTTGACGTCTTTCATCACATTGAGGGGCTTTAAACTTTGTATTGAACCAGGTCGTGTTCTGGAGCTTAAGATTTAATGTATATTTATGTATGTTGAGACACTTGGATGTGACATCTGTGCGTACAGGATATTTGAATATAAATTTAACAATATTAATATTTAAATAAACAATTCTTGTAATCTTCAATACATTTTCGACCTTTTCTTAAAAACATGTGTGTTGTAAGGTTAAACACACGTCAAACTGACAAGGGAAAGTGTTCTCTGAACAGTAAGACGTAAGACACTTTGACATGATACATGAATATGAAATTTAAGTGAAGTGGAAAATTACATCGTTTTAAATTTTTGTTGAATTGTGTTTGTGGTTTTGTTAAGAATAAAAAGAGAAAATTATATTAAGAGTGAGAGGCACTTTGTTGACAGATATCTTGCATTTTTGTATTTTTGACTTTTACTTTAGAACAATGAACGCAGCCATTCCCTGTAAACGAAAAGTTAAACAACTTGTTGAAATGTCATCGCTGACTTATTAGGTCCGTTCTTTTACTTTTTCAGCATTTTTTGTAAAAACTGTCAAAAATCGAGGAGTGCGGATGAAATTTTTTGATTCTCTCAAAAAGTAAAAGAAAGCTTGACAGCCGAAATCTCCCGAATGCACAGAATTATATCAAACGTCAAAAAAATTCAATGCACTTCTTATAGTTTGACAGAACTTAAAAAAATTGCCGCAAGAAATTTTTGTGGCCAAAATCGGTAGATAGGGGAAATATTTTTCTCCTTCAAATTGACAGAACTTACAAAAATCGGGAGTAAAAGAACAGAAAAGTGGGAGAATTTGGGAATTTTCGGTAGTTTTCGGCAGTTTTAGGGAGTAAAAGAACAGACCTATTTTAAACTTTAAGATGACATTTCTATGAGTGCCATCATAAAAATTTGGGTTCGAGTCTACCAAATTCTTCTTTTTATGACAGAAGATAAACTTATCCTGACATCTTTTCTTGTACCGCTGAGTATTTATTTATTTATTTATCAATTGATTAAGATCTGCTGATTACATTGAACATTAAAATAAATATTTATACATTTACTAGTTATAAGATATGATTACATGATTTACAAGTGGTTATAAGTTAATTACATAATTGAAATATTTTTTCTTTAAAGAAATCTCTTTTCATACAAAGGTCAGTCTCATTACAAATAACATTAAAAAGTTTAAGAGATCGCGCAATAGGCTCATTTAAACCATAATTAGTTCTATGCGGTGCAATATAAAACAGTACATTTCTGTTCCGAAGTGAACGGGTTGGCACATAGAAGAAAATTAAAGACAGCAATTCAGAAGACGATATACGATTATCCAAAATATCTTTTACAAATAATATACATTGAACTTGCCTACGACATTCAAGCGTTTTTAAATTAATTAGGGAGCATCTCGATTTGTAATCTGGTAATGACCCATTCCAATCAAACTTTCTCAATGCGTATTTTGTGAATCTTTTTTGGATCCTCTCCAATCTTAAAATGCTATTATCATAGTATGGTGACCATACAACACAACAATATTCCAACACTGGCAAGACTAGAGACATGAATAAGTTTTTCATCGTGTAAGGATCTTTAAATTCAATTGAATTCCTTTTTAAGAAACCCAACAAGGAGTTGCCTTTAGAGACCACATAGTCAATGTGAGATCTAAAATCGAACTTAGGATCAAAATGTACTCCAAGATCCTTAATGACATTTACTCTTTGAAGGCTTACATCGAAGAATTTATAATCGTAAAGAATGATTGACGATGATCTAGTAGAACTAAAAATTTTACATTTAGAAAAATTCAGTTCCAGATGATTATAATCGCACCATTTCAAAAAGTTGTCTATATCTAACTGTAAAAGCAATCGATCCGCAAGAGAAGATGTTGAAAGAAATAATTTAACATCATCTGCATACATCAAGCATTTGCAGTGTTTTAAAACAGATGGCAAGTCATTTGAAAAGATAATAAAGAGAAGCGGGCCCAAGTGACTTCCTTGAGGAAGACCAGACAAAACGTCGATAGAAATGGAAGTACATCCATCTATCTTGACAATTTGCTTTCTGTTTGAAAGGTAGGATCTTAACCATTTGATGAAAGCTTCATTCACACCCAATCTTCGTAATTTTTGCAGGAGAAGACCATGATGCACACGATCAAATGCTTTGACAAAATCAGTGTATAGGACATCAACTTGTTTCCCATTTTCTATTTCATTTACACAATAGTTTGTAAATAAGCTTAAATTTGTGCATGTCGACTTTCCTTTAACAAATCCATGTTGATAAGAAGATATAAACTCCTTTACAGAAAAATAGAATTTTTGAGTCACCATTTTTTCGAAGAGTTTTGGAATAGCAGATAGTTTTGAAATAGGCCTATAATTCTTCACCAGGTGCTTGAGGCCACTTTTAAAAATTGGGGCTATAAAAGATATTTTCCACTCTTCAAGAAAAATACCCGAAGAAAGAGATTTGTTAAAAATAATTGTTAAGACATAACAGAGGGAAGAGGAACATTTTGATAGAAGAATGGGGGGAATAAGATCAAAACCAGCTTTTTTTGTTATGTCTAATTCTTTTAAACTATTAAGAATGTCTAGTTCAGTAAAATTGTTTAATGAAAAATCAGTTAACGCCACTATGTCAGGGTATAAACCGTCAATATCCGCAATGATTTCATTATTATATGATGTCTGGAAATACTCAGCAAAAAGATCACACGACGACTGTGTATCCTTTGATTTTTGATTCTCATACTCCATACAATGAGGAAAAGATGAACCCCTTCTTTTTGAATTTATAAATATCCAAAAGGACTTTGAATTGCTTTTAATATTAGATTCAGTATTGTTTATATAGTGTCTATACAAAAACTTATTTAGGAAATCAAATTCTTTTCTTAATTGAAAAAATCTTGCATAGTCTTCAGGGAAGTTTGTCAATTTATAACGCTTGAATGCCTTGTTTTTCACATTTTCCAAATTTTTAATCCTGGAGTTAAACCACGGAAGCTTATAAGTTTTCTTGCTTTTTGAGGTTGGAACAAAACGTTCTATACCTTGGAATAAAATGAGTTTAAATTGAGTAAACATATCTTCTAATGATTTACCATGCATAATATCCCTCCAATTGATAGTATTATAAAAATTATTTATTTCAGTGAAATTTGCCTTCGAAAAATTATAAGAATTTTGCTTTTTTTCCAAGATATTTGGATATTCATAAAATTCAAAAGAAAAACTAATAGCCTTATGATGTACAGAGTTATTGACAAGAGTAAAATCTGACATTTGCAAAGAGTATTTTAATTCGTTGCTTATAAATACCAAATCAAGAATTCTCCCTATACTGTTTTTGACATTATTAATTTGAAATAGACCCATCGCAGAAAATGAATCAACGACTAACATTTCTACATCCTTAATTGCATTAAAAGGTATTAAAACGTGATCATCTTCCATGTAGTACCAGTCAATGTCACCAATATTGAAGTCACCAAGTATACATGGGAATTGGTCAGTCGTTAATTCATTGACAATTGCTTGAGCATTTAAAACATGATCGTTATATAACTCGACTCCGCTCATAGGGCGGATATAACTTACAATAAAAAATAAATCTTTAATTTCAGCAGAATCTTTAGAACTTACACAAACACAAAGTTGTTCAATATCATCTGAATCATTCATTAAGTTGCATTGATTGCTGTTGAAAGTCGATCGCACTGCAATAAGCACACCACCACCTCTCTGCCATCCTGTATTAGTTGAACGATCCTTGCGATAAACGGCGAACGATGAATCAAAAAGTTCACATGACGTAAAATTTGGGGTAAGCCATGTTTCAACAATTATAATAACGTCAAATTCGTGTAGAGAAGAAGATAAATATAACTGGTTAGTTTTCGTTCTCAAACCGCCAGCATTTTGGAAATAAACTCGAATTTCGGATATCCTTAAAGGCTTTGATACAGCTACTTCACTTTGAAATTTGCTCCCCTTTTTGGAAAATTTAAGAATTTTTTAATTTGAACATGCTTAGGCCAAATAGAAGGATCATATGCGGCATCGAAAGAACACGGAGGAATTCCTAGTTTGAAATTAACGTAGTGCAATTTAGAAACATCAACATCTTTTTTTACTAATTTCGTGCAACTCAGAGTACTCTTATGTAAATTCAACTTCATTGCAGCATAATCTCTAACATTCTCTTCAGTGACATTGCTATCTAAACGAGAGAGATGTATAAATTGTAATCGAGGAACCGATTGCAATGTACATTCGCCTTCTACAACAGCCGCAGTCCCAAACATTATCTTATTTGTACGTTGATTTTTAGAAATTCTTTCTTGCGCATCATCGTTGGATAAAACATTAAGAGCTGCATTTCCATGAATAGCAGCATCTTCTTTATAAGGAACTTCCTTATCAGCAACACCATCGCCATTCTTAACAACATCAAAATCGGCAACATGATTATGAGCACCCGAAACAGAGGCCTCAGCAACATCACCATGAACAACACCAACAACATCATCAGCAACATCACCTTCATCAAGAACTTCATTTACGACTTTCAAACTTTCTGCATCAATTTTGTTGAGCTGAGAAGTTCCATCTGCATTACCGGACAGAGAAGATGTTAAAGCTTCAATAACTGACCCAACATCTTCAGCAGTTTGGTTAAACTCTTTCGAAACCGAAACATGCACATTAAGATCAGCTTTAGCAAAATCGCCACTCTGAGCAGATGAATGTGGATTGCTTATGAGCTTAGTGCTCTGTTTAGAAACCGGTTTTTTATCTCTCGTATATGACTTCACACCTCCAACTTTCAATGCGGGAGATGAAGATGGTGTGTTTTTTTGCGAGGGAGAGTTTAAGAAGCGAGAAGACGATGAATTGTTTTTCTCTTTCAGAAGCTGAATTTGTTTATTGCATTTATTTTGTTCAACAGAAAGAGACTTAGTTTGAGATCGTGTTATACGAGGGGCAGGGGGTTTCACAAGTTTATCAAACTCCGATTTCTGGTCAACAAAAAAGCGATATAGGTCTTTGATTTTAGGTATGCATCTTAAGAAAGAAATGTTTTTGCATGTACTGCACTTCCAAAAAATGTTTTCATTTGAAACAAGTGTAGCCCGATCGGTTTCACTCATCATTGTGCATTCAAAATGGAAACCCGATTGGCAAATACCACACAGAATCAAGTCAAGCTTTTGAATCAATAAATTACACAGTGAACATTGGATGTCCATAATGAGAAAAAATGAAAATATAGAAACTGTCTGTAGAGTGAACTGTGTGCATCAAGAACAAAAACTGAACTGTAGAACAATTCTATTCAATGATTTTGTAACACATGTGTCACTCCCTGCCAACCCCATATCCAAATAATGTTTAATTATCTCGTAAGAACCGAAAATGTTCTCCAACTCAAAACCCGATTACTCACACATGCTCACACACGGAGTTTTTACATGAAGATGTTCGTATAACAATGATTTTTATTGTGTGGGGGAGGAGGTGGTTATTTTGTTTAAACGACACTGCTGATTGCAATGTGAGCAGCCGACACGACCAGATACAAGCAATTACCTCTCAAGCCAAACCCCATCGTAATCATTTCTTTGGAATCCTGGATATGCAAGAACCTATACCGAACAGCCCGGCATGAGCACCCCCCACCGACTAGAAGCGAAGTGCAAAGTGCAGAGCAAAACCTAGAAATGTAAGGTCATAAATTGGTTGTAACATGCTGAGAAGCAAAATTACAATTTGAGTTTCTTGTGAAGGTACTTGCTGTCCCATTTGAAAGAAAGGCGACAATAGGGAAGAAAAAGGATGCAAGCTATCATCATTTTGTACAAAAGGCCACCAAGACTTTGTCGAAAGGTCACTGCTGGGAAGTTAAAATGAGATCGTGTGGGTTATTGGCAACTGCACGAAAGAAACTTGACAAAAACTTACGAAAAATGTTTTTATTCCCAAGTTTTAGGCAATTTTTTTCCCTCCCATGTTCATGAGAGAAAAGAGAGAAGTCGCCTGGTACTGTAATATTTTCTCTTGTAAGGAAACTTTAAGAAGCTCTGGTTTCCAATGACAGTGTAAAATAAATAAGTGCGCCACATCCACACACCCGGTCGCTGCTGATATCGACCTGAAGGTGGCTCTGGAGAGAACAACAAAGAACGACCTCCATGCTTTCCACACGAATGAAAAATAACGAGAAGGAATTTGTAACAATCGATTGTGTTGACTATTTGATGCTGAAAAATATTGAGACAGTGGACTTATTGGAAAAATATCGAATGCCACTTGCTTTTGTTTTTTGGGAAGATGGGTGAAATTGATATAAGGATTACATTTAGGGTTAGGATTGGGTGTACTGCAGGCCTTATACACTGCTAACTTTTGATGGAAAGTACGTCTCGTCAAACTGCGTATATCATGTTGTTGCTGCTACACGTCAAGTGAAAAAAGTCATAAACAATCTATCCTCTGACCTGTTTGCTACCAAATGACGAGAGTGACAGCTGACAGCTTGAAGAGACGTCGAATGAAATCCGATCTGTTTGTCTCGTGTGAACAGGGTCTTACTCATAAAAATACGACATCAAAAGGATGTTTCACTTTTTTTAGAGAAACCCGAAGCAAATGTTGATGGAAGATGAGCTTTATTGGCAAATATAAAAAATATATAACATCTCAACATTATTCTTTTAAGACTTGTTCTAAGCTTGATCATTGCTGCCAAATAAAAATGTTAGTGAAAAAATTTTCAAATAGCATAAAATAAAACGAAAGTATTTATCCACAAAAATATTTGTACAATTAATCCTGACCTCATCCTTGGTGAAAACCACAATCATGGTGTCCTTAATTTCACTTTTTCAAAGCAACAAAATAGAGACGAGAAAGTCGATGTTCCTACAGATTGAAAATTTCTAACAATTAATTAAATCCACCGCAAGTCACAAAGATTCAACGACGCACACTGTGTTCTGTGTTCCCTCAATAACAACGAAAGAATTATAAACCACCAACCAGCTCCGCCTCGCGTTACCCCAGCTCATATCACAATAGAAAATACATTGTCTTTGCTGTCGCACGGATTTCTTGCTTGAATACCTCTGTACAAAGCAAAAGATGCCAGGACGAGCTGAGGAGTTAAGCACCGCCCTTTAAAAGTCCGCACGACTCAGACGGTAACAAACGATGAGTCTTTGGTCTTTAATTTTGTGTGAGGCATCTGTTAGCAGATTCCACTGTAACGGATTGCGGTGGATTAACCTTGCATCAACGTCGTGGCCTTCCTACCCAAGGAAGGCTCCTGCTTCATAATTATTATTAAAACCACTAAATCAACGGAGAGAAAGGTCAAACACGATGAAATAAATTCTCTTCTTTTTGTTCTTTCAACTAAACTCTCAAAAAAAGGTATATCAAAAGATTTTCGCATCAGGATGGCATGCTGTGCGGTGTCCTTGATCCTTGCTGCTGTAAACATAAAAAGGACAGAAAAAATAACATCAGGACAGAATTAAATACACTGCTGGATTGTAAAATTCATTGACAAAACAAGAAGAGCACCATTGTTGTTGCTGTTGTTTCAGTACTTCCGGGCAAATAGATATTACTCGTAAATCATCATAATTTTACACAGATTATAATTTAATGAAAGACATTCTATCCTCGGCCTCATACAAGAGACTAATTAATTTTACAAAATGTTGGCAAAATAATTTTAATTGATTTTTGTAGTTTATCTCGGCTGTCAAGAGGGAAATTTAATAAAACGGAAATTCGAGCAGCATTGGGAGGACTGGGCGCGAGAAATCTGTTACCAAGATTAATAACTGATTAATTTCTTGAAGTTTGCTGTAAAATGTGTCGATTTTTTCTTACTGCCAGATGAGAATCAGTCTACAAAGTTTGTTCACTTCAAAACTCAGGTGGAAGAATACCAAAATTTCTCATTAACCCTCCCCAAATGACAAACACACCACGCCCTTGTTTCCATCTCACTTAAGACAGCCAATTAAGTCCTAACTACCGCACTTCACCAAGTTAACGACTTTCAATTTAACACTCAATTCAAAATGTCGTCCTCTCTTCGCCCCAACTCAAGAAACAACTCACATTATTCACATCGCAATAGAGGGCGTAAGTGGAACTAACCACCTGCTAATTTTTGAGAACAGACACACACTTAAAAATGAAACCAAATTAGTTGGAAGTTGAACAGAAAAAATTGCACTTACTCTCATTGTAGTTGCCCTATTCAGTTTTATGGAGCACTCTCCATTAGGAGCGGAACCCATTTGCGTCAAACGAGTACAAATACTTACAGTTTACAGAACAGAGATACAATGCAACACAACATAGGGGTTCTCAGTAGAACAGACACTATTTTACAGATGAGGTTTATCTCTATTAACCGTGCACCTCTTAAGGACTCGAGTACGTTGTAAAATTTCACTTCAAAGTGTTTTTAGGGAATTCTTCGGTTGGCAATTCTCAGGCCCGACATCCTTTTGATCCTTAAGCAATGTATTGTTTATTGTTTATTGTTAATTGTTTATTGTTTATTGTTTATTGTATATTGTTTATTGTTAGATTAAAAATGATTTCACATTAAGAGATATCTTATAGATAGTGAATGCTTTACAAAGTTATATAACATTTATATGTTCGGAGCTTAAATTAAGTATTGTTATGTTAAAAGTTTACATTGTTATGAAATTAAATTAAATCTTAAGCTAAATAAATATATAAATAAAGAAATAAGTCCTAAATATGTATTTATGTATCACTGGCCAAGTGAATGAAAAGGTTATTTTTAAAGTTATTCATGTTTGTGTTTCTCCTTAGTGAAATGGGTAAAGAGTTCCATAAAGAGACGGCATGTACAAAGAATGAGCGCTCCGATTGCAGACAATAAAATCGAGGTAGAATAAATGTGGATGATCTTTGGAAACTTGCAAAATCTAATCTGCTGTACAAGTAGTCAGGTTGCTTAGTGTGCTTTATATTAAAAAAAAGTATTAGAGTTCTGAACTTTATGAGGTTGTCGAAACTAATGCCCATGATCTGCATCGAAAAGGTTGATATATGATCAAACAGGCGTTTTTTGAATATATATCTGGCCAGATTGTTGTAGACAACGTTCAATTTCCTTCTAGTAATGGAGTCGATCCAGCAAAAGATCTCACATCCGTATAACAAGATTGGCAATAATAAAGACTTTACAAGTAACATTTTGGTATTGATTGGCAAGCAACTTTGCGTGAACCATAAGAGTCGAAGACCACCGTAGACCTTACCAACTGTAGCCGAAACATGATCAGTCCAGGTGAGAGAATTATTGTTGAAAATAATTCCAAGGTTACGAACTTTAGACACGTATTCTATAGAAGACTGACCAAGTTTCATAGGCGGAAATAGAGAAGTGTCTAATTTTCACTTGAAAATGCAAATGGTTTTCGACTTCACTGGATTCAATGATAGACTATGTTTAATTGCCCAACAATTATGAATTATCTCTAAATCTGCGTTCATTCTTTCAATAGCGTTGAAAGCGTTGAAGGTACCCAATGAAGTCATAAAAACTCTCGTCTTATTATAGATGATTTTCATAAGGATATCCAAATATTTTATATTATAAGAACGAAAATATTTAACAATGCAAACAAAGTTAGAGAACAGGTTCCCCAGGAGACTCGCTATGGAGTGGATCTTCGAGGTTCTTCCCAGTTCTAATCATAATAATGTATGAAGGAAGCTGTTCCCAAGCCAATATCAATGCTTAGAGGTGGGAGAAATTTATGAGGGATTCAACATTTTCAAGGACTAAAATTGGGAGCCACTTGCTGGAATTGTTATTCCTTTTCATCATCGATCCGTAAAAGGCTGATGGAAGTCCCTTTAAACTTCAAAAGATCCACAAATTCAATAGAGTTCTTTTATCAGCAGTTTAATGACGCCAACATTGATTCGAGAAAAAACGTCCTTTTTGACTGGCTTCCCTCACGAATGGAATCTCGGTTTATTAAACCGGAAAATATCACGAAGGGTGATGTACCCTACATGCACTGATAGCATGTAGGAAAAAAATTTGATATGCAAAAAGGGATCTCACATTTTTATGGGAACAAACGTGGCGAATAAAGTCAATCTGAGCTTCCTATTCTTTCACGACTGTCGTTGCAGCCACAGAAAATCAAATATGTCTCTATTATGCTGGTAAATGCACTTGGCTATGTGTTGAATGGCGACGGGAAAGTTTCCTGACGATTTTCGAAAGCAGTCGAATGAGATATGTACACTACTCACTTCTTTGCGGCAAACAAATCAAAATTCAATTTGTTCCTTTGGTAAACGAGGGGCAATATCAGTCGAATGAGAGGTCGTGCTGATTACTTAAATTTTTATTTCCCATTTTATCCTCGAATGAGTTTTATTTTCTCATCTGCCAATTTTCTCCAATAGGTGTTTTCCGTCTTGCCAATTTTATTTTATTTGAACAAATTCTCTTGGGTGAGAATTGTTTGTTTAAGAATTCCACCTTGGAACTTGCAAGGTACACAAACCTGTATGTAAGGGTCCTTCTTCATTTTCGTTGGTGTTTCCTTTTTTTGTTCTCTTTTTTCTGATCGAGCTGTTTTATTCAATTTGCTAGGGGATGTTGTCCAAAAATTACTGAAGTGAGATTAAAAGCAAATAGGCCCTAGTCTCGGAGCAACAAGAGATTTTTTGGTTCGTTCGAGTCTATGTACTTTGAACAACAAGAAAAGCTATCAGGCAATTGAACCATGTGGAACATTGAAGATGGGGATAAGAATTTTGAGCTGGAGGGTCCGGAAGAATTCTATTTTCATTAATTTGGACCTTATTCGGTTTCATAACCTCCAAAGCAAAAAATCAATATTGAACTTGCAATTATCTCGCTTTGCACCCATCAAAAGTACTTTCCAGCGTTTGATTACACCCATTCAAAAGCCAAATGAATCCTTCTTGTTGATGACCTTCAATTTGTGACTCGAGTTTTCTTCGCTAAAGCCATTAGCTTTCGCTGCCACCGACACCATAATTTATATTTATTTAAAAAAGCTAAAAACTTTGCCGGAAAACTTTTTAAAAGGGTTTTTATTTACAAACCCCAAAAACCATAAGGCCTTAAATGCGCTGGCAACGAGTGCCAATGGAGGTTTATGGGTGAGGGCGTTGCGGTTCGATCAAGATTTTCGACACACAACGCCTTGCAAAGTAGTTTACTGCAGGAAGTTTGTAATTTACCGACATTCTGGTGCTTGTGTTTCTTTTTAAAATGTCTCTTTTTATTCATATATTGCTTGTGGGTCGTCCGGTTTCTTTGGAGGAGGATGTAGCAGCAACGTCATTTCTCTGCCCGGTGAAATAGATTTTTTGGAACTTATCCATTCGTGTGCCGTACTTCAAAATTTCCAACAAATGACAACAACGACTACGAGACCGAGCGAACGACCGACCATGGATTTTCGGGGCGCCCGCCTGTATATTCCAAGTATTACAACTAAGAAGAAAACACAGGGAAGGCATATCTGGAAGGCAATATAAGAAAATGCAGCGAAAAGTTTTTTTGGGGGTCTTGGAATTGTATTAAAAAAATTTCCTATTCCCTGGCAATTTTGAAGCCAGGAGGAAGAAAAATAATAGTTTTAGCTTTTGTTTTCACTTTTTTTCTTTTCTACGTTGGAAATATATGGAAATGCGAGTTGATGAATGATGATGCAGGGAAGATTCACTTTTGCTTTCGTACAAAAAGAGAGAGAGTTTGCATGCAATTTGAACAAAAAGCAAATTAGGTTTTTGGATTCAAATTTAATATTACAGAGTTGCCGTCAGACAAATTAATATATGGATATGAGCATGTAAGATAGATAAAAACGATAAAGATAAAAACGATAGAGATGAAAACCAAACTTTATTTCCGTGAAAAGAGTATGTGTCAATTTGTTAACAATATCGGCGGATATCAAGCTCAATTCTGACCTACGGTTGGCAAAAAATTTACTTCAGAAGAAATTTGAGCTTTTGGACAGAAGAGCGCAATTCGACGACAAGATATTGAAAGCGATTTTGATCAGTTTTTGGCCTACATACTGAATGATATCGGTTTCTTCAAAGTATTGCGAGTTACGACTTTTTGAAATTGCAAGAAAACATCGTTTAAGGTTATTATCAGTTGTTTTTTATTTAATTACGTTCTTTGCGGTCATTAAGGTTTTTTGACACTCAATTATTTATTGCAAGAAAACATTTAATCGTTAAATTACGATATTAGGGGTATTCCAAAAAGCACACATCCAAAAAGGAGTTTGCTCATGTTTTTGAACAAGACTTGCTAAGAACTTTCTTCTGACGTTTCACGCGATGACTTTAGTTGAAATTTTTGCTCGTAAAAAAACGATATTGACAATATTTCACAAACCTCGAGGTTTCCAAAAAAGAGTATCTAAGTCTGTTTGAATAAGGCCTGCAAAAACCTTTCTTCTTATGTATCACTCGTTGAATTTTACTGAAAACGCTTGGTCGTAAGAAAAACGATATTGGAAATATTTCAGTAACCACACATCCGACAGAGAGGTTCCCTATATTTCTCAACAAAGCTTGCTAACACCTTTCATTTGATGTATAACTCGTTGACTTTAACTGAAAATAATTCCTCGTTAAAAAAAAAAAACCATTTTAGAAATGTTTCAAAAACTAAACAACAAAAATTGAGTTTCTCAATTTTTTTGAATAAAACTTCAACTGGATGTATATTTGATATTTTTCAGAAAAATTTGTATGAAAATTCTTTATGACAGAAAACACTGAATGACCCTATATTTGCGATATAAAAACACAAAATTCAAAAGATTGCACTTCTGTAGAATTAATTAAAATTTTACAGTAAGGTCGTGTGTGAATTGCGTTAAAATGTGTGTTAAAATTTAACCAGCGTTAAAATTTGACACAAATGAGGTGAATAAACTGGGTTAAAATTTATTGAGCTGTGGAACAGGTTTAAGTGTGTTAAAATTTGACGTTCCTAGTGATGGAGAAATTTGCTCTGGCTTTTGCATTCAATTCAAACAACGAAATATGGATCAAGAAAAAAAACGAAGGCAGGCTAGAAAACCATACAATAAATGTAAGTTTGAAATCAATTAATTTATATAAATTCAATGCTTTTGTTTTCTAGGGTCTCATGAAGAAAAAATAAAACTAATCGAAATTAGGATAAGTCTGGATGATAAGATTACCCAGATATTAATGTAGACAATCTGGTTGTCTGTTCGGGTTGGGGTCGAAATTCTGTATGGGCCAAAATTCGGATTCCAAAATTCTGGGGTGGAATCGTGTAAGGTGATTTGTGATTATCACCTTTGTGACTATAAAATGCGATCACATTTTATTTTCCTTCTGTGTAAGGTGATCACCAAAAATATTTCGAAGCTTGGCATCATTTCCCAAAAAAACAAATGACATATTATGACTAGTACAATCACTCTGGCAACCGATTGTAGCGCCACTATTTGCAAGCATTTTATTACATGAGTTGATATTGAAAAAGAAACGGCGGGGCAGAGAATTAGGAAAACAGAAAATTAGGAAACGAAAAAGTTTCTTTTTTGAAATTGAAATTGAAATTTGAAGTTCGAATATATTTATTCTATTTGACTGTTCAAGTATCAATAAACAAAAAATTTTATTCAATGTGATAGCAAAATAGTTGTCACAAGGAAAAGTAGCAAATTGGTGATTATCACTTGTGACTATCACTTTACGCAGACAAAATTTGTGATTTGTGATTATCACCGATCACAAATCACCTTACACGATTCCACCCCTGTATTCCAAAATTCTGTATTTTAAAATTCTGTAAATTCAAAATTCTGTATTTTAAAATTCTGTAAATTCAAAATTCTGTATTCTAAAATTCTGTAAATACAAAATTCTGGATTTCAAAATTCTATATTCCGAAATTCTGTACTCCTAAATTCTGTAAATGATAAAAGAAAAATTATTTTGATAATGAAAAAAAAGTGCGCACACAGAATTTTGAAATACAGAATAATAGAAAAGCAGAATAATGGAATACAGAATTATGTTCATACAGAATTTTTTCTTCAGATACAGAATTTTGTTCATACAGAATTTGGAAAACAGAATAACGACCCGTTCCCTGTATTTTCTTCATCAGAAGATGCATAAAAAATGCTAAACAATGTTCAAAAAGTGTGATAAACGTAACAAATATACAATTTAAAGTGAAATGAAAAGTAATTTTTTTGATTTTGGTATTTATGTTTTTTATTATTTGGAAGATCTACATATTATGCATCAATCTTTGATGCAACGAATTACGAAAAAGTAAATAATACGAATTTATTGTTTTGTTTCTTTTGAAATGTATGACAGATATCAGCTGTGAAAATACATTTTTCAGTATTACCACACCGAATAAATCAATTAATTAAAATGGGAATTTTGTTTGAATATTTTTGATTGTTGTTTTAAAATATGACATTAGAATCGAGAACAATAAATAAAAAAGATTTTTTTTTTAGTTTCGGAGACATTTTTATAACCCTGTTTTCTTAAAAATATGTTTTGTAAGAGAAATTATTTTTTCGTGAAAAAGAAAACCAATTTTTGTTCAGGGAAATTTCTTAAATTATCGAGGGAAATTTTTTTAACCTACGCAGAAATCTTGGTTAAAATAATTGTTTGAACGCAATTCACACAGCAAATGGCTAAATTTGATCCCACCTCAAACAAGACGTCAAATTTTAATCGTGGTAGAAGTTTTAACGCAAATTTTAACGCAATTCACACACGGCATAAGGGCTTTCCTAAGAATTCATTTTGCTTAATTTTTTTCCGATAGTTTCAATTTTTACCAATTTTGCCTGAAGACTTCAAATCAAAACGTTTGTTAAAGAATGACAAATGAATGTAAAAATACATAAATGAAAAGCGGAAAGAAAAACTTTCTCCATAATAATTGGTACGCTTTCCAATAAAAGCTGTTATTAAAACTTTATTCCTTCCCGGTAAAGAGTTTGAAATTCAAAACAATATTTTCAATCGATCGATCTTTAAAAAGAAGTTATTTCCATTGTTTTCTCTTTCCCCTGGTTGAACTCAATTTGCCATGAAACATCGACTACAGTATCGACATCATTATGTGGGCTGGGCGCAACATCAACTACATTTTTAATCTCTTAACCTCGATGTAATTGTGGCAAATGGCTTTGAAAATGTTTCCACCAGGAGCAGAAACAATTTGACTTTAATTGGTTTTGCCTGACAAACATTTTCATGCGAAAAACATTAAAAGACTATAGGGCACCCGATACGACACTCATGGATTTCAGATCTAAGCCAGCAGCACCTTCTGAGTGAGTGTTACACATCAAGAATGTCTCCAAATACTCTATGAACTGTCTTTTCCGGTTTTCCATGTGTGTGATGGAATCACACATGGAAAACCGGAAAAGACGACGACGATGAAGAAGAATAACGATTTAAAAGAGATTTTGGTTGCTTGCCAGGTGAGGCGCAGTAGGAATAGGAATGGTTATGGGATTCGGCTTCTACATGCAGCAGGGATGGGCGTGTACAGCCGAGCCGAGTAATACAGACAACAACAGAGGACAGAGTATTAGAAAACAATTTTTTTTGGAGGTCTTCTTCACTTTTATTAGTACAGAGTGCATTTCGCAATAGGAAATTCCGGTACAATGTCGAACAGATTTTCTCATTTCCGCACTTGGCTTTGTGACACTTTTGTGTGTAAAGTTGTAGCTTGTAGTGCTTGAGACAATTTGAACCGTGAAAGTTTGTTGGTTTGGTTGTATTGTTTTTGGTTGTTTTTAGTCAAAGCCGAATGCTATGACATCGAAAGGAGTTTGGATATCTACCTTGTCCAGAAAGTGAAACGGCAAAGGGGATGTGTTGAATGATAAATGAAGAAAAAACGGATGCGAAATGTTTCGAAACAGTAATTGCATTTGTACCTTTTTTATAAGACACAGTTTTGTAGTTTTTTTTCGTTTCAACTATAACTCGGTGGAATACGAATACCTACGTGAGGAATTGGAAAATTGATTTCGAATGATGTTTCTTGATTTTAGTTTAGGAAAGATTATGCATTTTTAAAACTTCGTAGATTTGCTCTCAGGTGTTTTTAAGACAAGCTAAAGTTGAGATTTTTAAGCGTGTAGCTTGTTTTAAGCTCTGTTGAGTGAATCGATAAGATTTCAATTTTCGCAATTGGCACTTTGACACTTTGATCGACAGCAACTGTCATTAAATGTAACTACAAACTATACAGCCGAATGCATTCTCACACCCTGTCATTGGTAACATTCAACCGAAACGACACCGACATTACGACTATAACAGAAAAAGTCAAATACAATTACCTTATAGAATTTGTGTATATTTATGTGTGTATGTAAGTAAAGTCTTGATAACAGAAAAAAATTAAAGACAATATTGCTATTGAAAACCTGAACGGCAAAATCATTGAATGGCAGCACACAGCATAGCACGAGCAATGAACGAACACCCTAGCAGCACATTCAGCACTCTGTAAAAAGTGATGTGGAGCGGATCTATGACTGCTGGGTGGATGGGGAAGTATGTTGAAGAGCTGTAATGTGTTTCACTCTTCGTAGAACATAGATGTTGTAAATTTTTATGATTATTCGTTTTATGGAAGTTTGATTGAGAAATTGCCGTTTTAAAAGCGAACGCAGCAGGGGCGATGAACAATTGAGTGTTTAAAGTAATAGCTCTCGAATTTGATTCGAAAATGTTTTGACAGAATATAAGACTTGGTTTGTAATGTAGACTTGGGAGCATGTTGTTTCTATATGAAATACAAAGTGGTTGAAATAAATTAATCACTCATTGATAGCTTAAAGATGGAGCTGGAAATCTGACAGTTGTATTTACATGTCCCAAAATCGTGTTTCACAAAATTAGATTATTAATTAATTTCAACGATTGTTGAGAATTCACACTGCGCCATCAAGGTTGGCAATGAGCTTACGGAATCTTTTGATTTCAAAAAACGATTCAAACAAGGCGATACACTGTTTTGCGATTTCCTTAACATCGTTCCTGAGAAGATAGTGCAAAACTTTACCGTTAACACCAGAGGCACTATCTTTCAAAAGTCTGTTCAACTTCTCGCGTTCGCCGATGACACTGATATAGTGGGAAGAACGCTGTGTTCTGTCAATGGCAGAATTGAGACAGAAGCGACAAGAATGGGTTAAGCGGTAAATGAGCGAAAAACGAAGTACATGCTGTCATCGAGGAAGGACACCCAACACCGACACGGCTAGGTTAGAACGTCACAATACACTTCGAGGTAGTAGAGGAGTTTGTCTTCCTAGGCTCCGCTATTAAGACGGACAATAACACCGACGCAGCGTCGAGACCAAAGGAAGAATAACTGTTGCTAATCGCTGTTTTTTGGGATAAAAAGAAATTGAGTAGAAAAGACCCGCCTCGAGCAAATAAGGTAAGACTGTATAACACCCTCATCATCCCAGTCCTACTGTATGGTGCAGAGGAATGGATCTTCACAAAATCGGATGAATGTGTCTTAGGCTGTTTCGAGAGGAAAGTTCTTCGAGTCATCTTTTGGCCCGTGTGCCTTGATGAAGAATGGAGCAGAAGATACAACAGCAAATTTTACGGTCTTTTGAGCGGTTGGACACCAATGCTCCGGCCCGGAAAGCCTTCGACATTATTCCCGAGGGACGTAGAAGTAGAGGAAGACGCACACAAGTTGAAGAGAACCTCCGTCGGCCTGGAGTGCAAACTGGAGGCAGCTAGCTATAGGGACCGAGCTGGCTGGCGGAGACTGTTGATTGAAGCACAAGTCCACAACGAACTGATTAGATTTAGTGAAGTTAAAACAAAAAAAAAACAATATATGTTTCATTTAACCCCAGTGCTGCCACAAGAACCTCTTGAGCAAAGAGCCACTCTTGACCCATAATAATTCATTAATCCACTCTAAAGTATCAATTTGCCAAACACATCTTTCTGGATATCGAAAGAAAAAATTGACCATAAGAATGTCCTTAAAACCCAATACCCACAAAATCGTAAATACCTAATGAAGCGGATGATCGTTTTCTTCCCAAATTTTATTTGGCAATAAATAAAATGAGCTTAAAATTACAGCAAACAAAAACAAAAATACCCAAAAACAGAAACAACATCATTCGCCCACACATAAAAAAGAATGACTTTGAACATTAACCCTTACCCACATTAGCATCGACATCGCCTGTCATTATTCCGTAAGAGAGACAATTCATTGACTGAGATGTCCTCCTTATACCTTAACTAAATCATCCAACCCAAGCCAACGCTAACGAAGAACGGTTGACGACGACGGACGATGATGACGCGCCAACCAGCGAAGGATCATAGAACAAGAAAATTTGTGCTCTACAGTGTTGCATTTTTTATGGGTTCTCGTGGTTGTCCAAGTACTTGGCATTCTCATGCATCAGGTGATTAAAATCGACCTCGTTTACATCGGCCAAAAAGTCGTTAAAAATAAATAAACTCAATTCACAGACTCCACAGCCTTCCTCCTGTCAGAAAACCAAAAGAAAAAAAAAAGACAATAGTATACCCTTTATAAATTTTCATTCATCAATTTTAAATGTCACTCTTTTGGGGATAATGTGGTCACTGGCCATTTTTTTTTTTGTTTTTTTTTTTGAGGATAAAATAAAATACGACGATAACCCGACAAGCTACACGAGTTCCATACTAAAACTTCACTCTCTCTCTTTTCCTGTTAAAACTAAGTAAGTTCCATTCCCATTAAGATTACTATTCGCCAGGCCATGCAAACAAAATATTTAAAGTCTTGGGGGAGCCTTTAAGAAGTTTAAGGCATTTGCATTTTACTTCTGATTGGTCCTTTTTTCAGATTTAGTCTGTGGTGGCTGCCTCGTTGGTTCCCAAAAAGCTATATCTCCGTCGAGATTTCAAGCGCCCAGCGAAGAGGCAACCTTGCGTCGCGATTTATGGGTATAACAGTCAATGGTGGAACTGATGTACAACTCTTGTGCAAATCTCTGGCGCGGTCGGTTGACCATTGAACTATGAGAGTTGGCGAAACCACCAAATAACCAAGCAGCGCCAACGAGCTCTTTTGTAACAGCTTCGGTATCCTAAATCCATTTTACCTAACCAATAGCTATTGTGTGGAATGTTCAGGGATACAGTCGTTGGGAAGGGGATAACTTCAACAGTTTTTACCAAAGCCTTTTAAAACCAAAATAATATTAAAATTTACAGATTACAAAATTTAAAAACCCGAGAAGGATTTTTGGAAAAAATTTAAATTAACAGTTTATCGAATGAGATGAGCTTAACAAACTTATTTACCTTTTTTGAGGATATGGAAGTTCTGATCCGCTCCTGCCATCTCATCGCCTCCACAGCCACACTAGTATCCCGAATCAAAAATTCATTGTAATGGCCGAAGGGAATTGTGAAAAAATTTTATTTCATTTAGTTAGCGTTTCAATTCGAATGAAAATTAAAATAAAAGAAAACAAAACCAAGAAAATAGGACCCTGTAAAACTGCTTATGTATTTGCATAGTTTGCCAGTGTTATTTAAGGTTTTTTTGTGTTTTGTTATTCAGATTGGAATTTTCGTGTTGGTTAGTTCATCGTAACGTTTATCCGAGTAAATTGAAGTCCTGTCGATGGCTGTTTGCCACACGGACGACATCGAACAACGACAGCTCGACAAACTGGGATTGACTTTGTTTGCTCTGATTTGTGTTCTTCATTTCTTGTGTTTGTATATTTTGCTCAATTTGGTCACTTGTATATGACTGGGTGCAAATGTGCTGAAATATAATTCAAATTGAAAATAAATGTAAATGTGCACAAGCAAACCTTCGAAGCCATTAATTAAATTGTTTCAATTTGGGTTTATGTACTGTTTCTGTTTATTCTGGATTTTTTTTTTATTTATTTGTTTCATTATTAATATTATTTTGAAGGACTTTTGGTACTTGGTGCGTATAGAAAACGTAATAACGCAAAATCTTATTTGCTTTTGATGAGGTTTTAGTGGTTGTAAAATAATAATTTTGCGCGTGAACATTAATTCGAATTGAAAATGCGCAATTGTAGTTTTTTTTTTTGCAAAAATTGAGAGCTCATTTCCATTTAATTGTTATTAGTAAGTGGTTATGTTTTAATAAAATTCTTTTGTTGATTGCACTTAGAGTGCTTAAAAGTATTAACAAAAAGCCGGCCAAGCTTATTCATCTACTTTGCTTAAGGTCGTGCTATAGTAAGGCTAGGTTCTTGTCGTTGTACAACCCATAAAGTTCGCTGTTGAATTTTCTTCTCCGTTCCCCATTAATGCACACGGGGCCGAGGATGACCCGAAGAACTTTATTCTCGAAATAGCCTAAGGCACATTCATCCGATTATGACAAGGTCCATGCTTCTGCACCATAAAGCAGGACTGGGATAATGAGACTGCTACACAGTTTTACCTTAGTTGCTCGAGAGAGAGAGCTTTTCTGTTCGATTGCTTTTTTAGGCCAAAGAAACAGCGATTAGCAATAGAAATTCTTCGTCTTATCTCGGCGTTGCGCTGGTGTTATTGCTCGTCTTAGTAACGGAGCCTCGGTAGGCAAACTCGTCTACTACCTTGAAGTTTTATACGTCTATTGTGACGTTCTGACCGAGCCGTCGGTGTTGGGTGTCCTTCCTCGAAAACAGCATATACTTCGCTTTTCCCCCATTTACCGCTAAACAAACTTTTGCCGCTTCTGTCTCAATTCTTACAAAGGCGCCATTTACATCACGCTGTGTTCTTCCCACTATATCAATATCATCGGCGGCGTACGCGAGAAGTTGAACAGACTTTTGGGAGATGGAACCTCTGGTGTTGACGGTGGGGTTTTGCACTGTCTTCTCTAGAAAGAAATCGCATGACAGTGCATCGCCTTGTCTGAATCGTTTTTTGAAATCTAAAGATTCCGTAAGCTCGTTGCCAACCTTGGTGGTTTAGCGTGAGTTCTCCATCGACATTTTGCACAAGCAAATGATCTTGGCAGGGATGCTAAAACTAGACAAAGCTTTATACAGTTCGTGTCTGTAGATGCTGTCGATGAAAAGGTGGTGGGTATGGATTTGTAGTTCATAGGTTTTTTCCAGGATCTGCCGGGAAGTGAAAATTTGTTCGATCGTTGACTTTCCTGGTCTGAAGCCGCATTGATAAGGACCAATCACAGTGTTCCTTCAAACGTTCAAATATTACAGCAGAGAGGATTTTGTAGCCAGCGATGTTTAGTAGGTTGATTCCTCTGTAGTTGGTGCAAATTAGGATCTCCCTTTCACAAATAAACCTTTGCTTCCTTAAAAAATACAACTTCTGTCATTTTTACGCCCTGCCTAGTTGTAACATTTATTGAGATAGATTGAGGAAGCATTTATTCCGAACTGCGTCTCCACAAAAATTAAATGAAACATCTCCTCTAGGATCCTTTTTTTGTGACATGTCTTGGCCCAAGTACAATATATCTTTGCTATAACCGTTGAGATAAGGACTATGCAAGCAGTCCTATTGTCCAATTGGATCAACAAATTAAGACGCACTCGAGACAGACAAAACTGGAGTTCTTTTCTTCCTTAAGTAATTTATTTTTATTGTTACACATGAGCCTTTGTTCTTTGGACATCCTTTGTTATCGATTGAAGGATGGTAATTTATGTTTCTATCTTCAATAAATACTCCTCTAGTCCATAAAAATAAAACTTTAGCCATTTCCCCTTCGCAATAAACCCAATTAATTTGTACTCTTTAGTCTCTCTCTTCTCTCATTCCACTGTTTGTATATTTCTGATTTTGTCAAAACAAACTCATTGTAACGGAAAACGTATTGATCTTCATTCCGTTAACTAAATTCCTTTTAAATGTGTGATTATATTCAACAAAAACTCCATTCATTTTTAATTACTTCACAAACTGTTGAATTTTTAAACAATTAATTTGTTTTCGTTCACTCGGGCGTATACTTACTATTTTTTCGTTCACTTTGCTTCTATAGCAAACAAAACACAAATTACTGTTTATTAAATATTCCCGGACAAATTGCCAATCACAGAATTGTTGTTTATTCGAGGCAAATTGCAGGTGCAATTTATTTGAGCATAAATTCATATTCCGTGTCGTCGTCTACGTGTGTGTGCTTGGCCCAGTAGTCGCCTGCCACATGCAGTCACAGCGGAAGTTGATCTGAACAGTAAACACACTTTAAGCATACAAATGATTATTCTATTTAAAGCAACTGCAACAACAACACAACAAAAAAAGAAGACACAGAATAAAGTGGAAAAACTTTACCGATTTTTGCTCTGCTTCAAACGAAGCGCCACCTGCTGCTACCGAATTATTTTTTTTTGTAACTCCCACAGCCCACACTTTTTTTTGAAGGTGTCTGCTGCAGTGGAAAGAATACATGTTTTTAATTTACAGCTTCAATGGCATATGATTGCATTCTCGAGTCCTCCGCAGCTTGTTGCTAAAGTCGTGTTTGCCGTGCTAAAAAACAATTTATATTTATTTTAGTTTCGGTGGCGTTTGAGAGCGTTTCGGGGAAGCTGTTGTTTAGTCCGCTGTGTTGCGGTGTCCTTAAATATTATGCAGCGAGGCGACAGAGAACAAACACCTACCTCGAAAATTGCCTTTATAACTGCATTCAAAGCGTTATGTGATGGTTTTTGGGGGCAAAAAGTTGGAAATAGAGGAATGTGTGGCACACATTGCGAATTTTGTGCAATCGCCTGCGTTAGGAATCCACAATTGAGTGGGGGCAAAATTATGTGCAAAACACATTTTAACTGCCAACAATGGCAATTTCTGAATAGAGATTTGTAGTTGTAGACGGCCCGATAAAATATGCAAGCGAAAAAAAATTGCAGTTCAACAAGGCCGAAAGAGGTCGATAGTAACACTGGGACAACACCAACGCCTATATAAATGAAGACCTCTTTTCCCAACATTCCAAGAATCCCATAAACGCCAGCATAACAATAACTCAACGCGGCGTCGATCGTTGTCGGGATTTTCGCTATTTTCACGCGAGAGTATGTGGGTGCCAACGCCAATGATGGTGATACATTTGTTGCACATACGATATGAGTTACGTCATTACATTTTTCTTTGTACTTTACTCAAAGGCTCAGGGTGTCTTAGTTCCAGGGCGGGCAACACCGGTGCAGTTGCAGTTTCCTGCGTCTACCTTTTCCCATGGAACTCAAGCCGTCTAGTCTCCCAGCTCTGTAGTTGATTATAATTTCGTTTGTTGGCAGAAAGGATAGTAAAAGGCTTTTGGAAATTGCAGCCACACTATGCCAATAATACTCCTCCTCGGTATTGAACTTTCGTCTCTGTTATTTTTTTCTGATTTTTATTTTTGACCAGTGAACTCAATCTTTATCGTTCACTTTGTAGACTCACCGGCTCTGATCACCACTGTTTACCCGGGGCAAGAATCAGGAGCTTGGCTCGATTGTGTTCCAACTGACATGAAGTTTATATTCCTCCACATACCAATACCAAAAAAACAACAAAAAAGGGAAAGCAAAAATCGTAGTAAAAGAGATGAAAAGTTATTCCCATGAAAAAAAAAACATCGGAGCAAAAGAACGAACACAGCTTACCGCACATGCAGCTCATCGTTGCATTGGCAACAGCTACAACTACAGCTTAAGAACAATAACAACAGAAGTGGGTGTTTGCAGTGAAATAATTGTGCTGGAACACAGAGTGTACTGCATTGCATGCAAAAAAAAAAGAAATGTCTGCATTACAAAGTAATGGTGAATGGCTCGGGGGTTAAATTTTGTTATTTTCTGAAAAAAAAATTGAAAATGAGAACAAGAACTTATTCAGAAAAAAGAGGTAAAACATGAAAATCCCTTTCTCGATGCTTCCAGAGCTAGTACACCTACTGCTTCACTCGTGAAGGATTTGGACTTGGAGTAGTGATAATACTAAGCACGACTGCAATTTCAGTGCACACTCTTGCTCACAGGAATTTACAAACACACATATTTGTACGGGATTTTGTTTTCAGAATTGCACATATGAAGATTAAATCGCTTTCAATTAAAGTGAAATAAAAGAATTCCTGTAAAAGAATGGTTTTTACTCCTCATTGATTTCAAAAAGGCTTAAATTCTGGGTGATCTTTTTAGAGAGTTTCTATGTGAAGTAAAAAATTTGGGTTGGGTACGATATCCCGATTTTTATAATCCTGATTTTCAAAATCCCGATTTTATAATCCCTCTTGTTAAAATCCCGATTTCTTGTAATCCCGTATTATATAATGCCGTTCCTTATTATCCCACTTTTCAAATTCCCGTTTTTTATTATCCCGTTTTTAGAATCAAAGCAGTTGCTTTGTTTTGAAAATTTGCTGGATTTTTCAAAACAAAGCAACTGCTTTTGATTGTAAAAACGGGATAATAAATCGCGCGATTTTTCAAAACAAAGCAACTGCTTTTGATTTTGAAAACGGCAAAATAAATGAAGTTAAAACACATGAGTTTTTTTAATAGCATAGATTACTATAACAAGAAAACATAAAAGAAAGTAGTGTATTCATTCCAAGAATCAAAGATGTAATATAACAAAACTTGCACAATACTAAATATTAAGATATCTCTAGGTACAAAGGTAATGCATGTGGTGATGCCCAACCAATTGTTGCTGCAACATAGCTTAATTATAACAGAAAATCAATAAGCAGCATCTGTTAACGCTAGATTTTGTAAAAGTAATTAAAAGCAGTTTTAATTTAATCAAAGAGAACATTTTCATGCATTTTTTTAGTCTTATTTTAAATCTTTCGAATACCGGTTGGCGGGATTAAACGGGATTACCGGGATTTTAAAAAGCGGTATTATAGCAGGTCGGGATTTTGACTAAACGGGATTTTTAAAACTCGGGATTTAACAAAAGCGGTATTTAAGAACATGGGATTTTGAAACTTTTTTTTCGGGATTCTTGAAAAACGATATTTTAAAAAGCGGGAATCCGATACGCTCCCAAAAAATTTGTGTGTGAACAGAAATAAACCTATAATTTTTTTTGATTTGCATACATACATACAAACATACATACATCCATTTAAGTATATAGAGAAGACAAAAGATTAAAATAAATAAACGAATCAAAATATGTAAGTAAACTAAAACAATTAATTTTTTCAGACGGGAACACAGACAACTTTTGCAACGGGAGAGGGTATCATAGCCTCAACGTACTGGTTTTAACATATGAAAATTTGAAAATATTGTTTGCTGATGCTAGATTCCCAGGCTCTGTTCACGTTTCTGCAATATGGATGGTTTCATCTGTCAGGCGTTTGCTTAAAGCTGCATTTACATCTGCATATAATCAAAGATCCCATATCATTGGTACGTAAACACCATATAACTAACATGTTTTTTTTTCAATAGGTGGTTCTAGTTTTACACTGGAACCGTATTTATTCACTCCAATGAACAACCCACCACAAAGTTAACTTGAAGCTGGAATCAACAAACGCTTCTTAATAACAAGAAACTCTATAGAACGCATGTCTGAAGTAATAAAAAGCAGATTTAGATGCTTATCACGCAAGAGGATATAACACTTTTCCCCTAAAATGGCCGCAAACAAAGTTTATGCAATATTTTGCATGCATAACTTGTTTACCATGGGAGAAGAACAATTTGTTGAGGATGCAGCTGAAGAATATGAAACATCTGGATGTGAAAAATGACGATGTTAATAACGTCAGGGATCGCAATCGATGGCACAGCCTTGTGTCTCGAGTTCGAGAACGATATTTTCAAAATTTGAACTGAACGAAATAAAAAGGTCCTTTTCAGGGCCACCAAAAATCAATAAGAGATATGAACAAAAATTTTGAGTAAACTAGAATTTAGTACTAGTATAAAGAACAATTAAATAGGTAATTATTTTTTATTTATTATTTACATACACCTATATATGCAGGTAATGATTCGAACACATGCATTTTGTTTAACAAATATTTTGTTTAAAAATAATTAATTTTGCTATTGCCGCAGCCGGCAGCAGTGGCCATTTGTGCCGCTGTGAAAGCATTAATGCTTGCTATAACCTGGTTCATCTGACATTTGGATCTTTCCCTCCGATGCATGCTCACCATGTCATTAATGAAGTCTTCATCTATAATTTTTTATCTAATAAAACTTAGTCATAATTATTTTTATACGTTGTGTTAATTTTACTTCATATGGTTTTGCGGTGAGCCCTGCACTGAAATGCATTTTGAATTCCAGCAACAATTTCATAAAATTTCCGCCTTAAAGTAATTATGAATGTTTTTGAAAACTAAAAAAGTAAAATTACTTTAGAATACAAATTTAACGAAATTGTTTTTCGAATGTAAATCAGCTTACAGAATAAGTGAAGCAACAAAAATTGGAACTCAGGCCCGTTTTGTTAATCCAAATGAAACAAGTAGTTTTGAAATGGCAGTTTAACCGAACAAGACGTTATGAAAGCTTAATCGTGAAAAATGTATTTTTATAACTCTTGTGTGATTTTTCATCAAGTCTGTGCGTGGATTTCTTGCTCTCTCCTAAAACCAACTTAAAAATACCAAAATCATATCTAAGTCTGGATTAAATACGTTAAAGACCAAGTGCTCTTTCATAATAACTTGCTTCAAAAAAGTGTCCTGCTGTATTTAATCGACAATTTGAAATTTATTTTTCCAAAATATTTTGATAATCAGAGTGTTTGAGTGAATAATTGTTCAATACATCTTTGCTGTTTGTTTGACATCTCTTTGCTCCCGTTAATACTCTTTGCGATCGTCGCAACCGTAAAAAAAAAAAAACAAAACACAACAAAAAAGAAACTCAACTTTTTCAAATCCCCGGCCGCCCCGCGCCCGCACCCAACCTCCAAATACCTGCTACACTGTCAACAACTCAACGCTCAGCCTTTATTTTGCTCGACAGCGGAATTTTAGTTACCTTTATCTGGGTAAGCTCATTTTTAGTACTGTTCTACCGGGCAAATTGCAGATGCTTCGCATTAATTTTCGACATCATTTGTAATTTTTCATTCCATGTTTGATAATTTAATCCGGCCAACATCAAAAATTTCTTGGAACTTACAAAAACAACGACTCTTGTTTAACCAAACAAAATCAGCTGTCACCTTTGTGCTGTCAAAGTCACGCCATCTACATTTTCGACCTTTTTTTTCGTTTTTCTGGTTTGTGTACTTGCTAATCTACGAGTGTACACTAAAAACAAAAAACATACAAAATCAAAATTAATAAAAATTTAAAATACCAAGATTAACACCAACAAGAAAATAATGGAAGAACAATTACGTTGTGGTAATACTGAGTGCACCGTCAATGAACAAACAAACGATTGGGTTAAGTGCAATGGTATATGTGGTAAATTTTTTCACCCTATCTGTATTGGCCTTGGAAAACGAGCAAAAACGTATCTCCAAGAATATCTACTTCACTTTCATTATTACTGTACAGAGTGCAAAACATTGTCAACTGCACATATCCTGCTTGCTCTTAAATGCAATAATGAGAGGGTAGACCAATTATCCGATACTATAAACAGACTCAAAAATGAGATTCGCAACAGCTTTCGCAACTCTAATAACCTAATGGCCGAAAACAACGAATCTACCACTAAAAACCTAGAAAATAATCACCTTAAACTCACCTCTCAGCTCTCGAATATTGAAAGTCTTGGTAAACAGGCCTTGAAAAAATTTACAGAATGTGCTGATATCATTAATCTGGTGCCAAACAACCTCAACTCTCAAGTCATTAAAATCAAGACTGCTGTAACCGATGCTATACCCATAGATGAATTATTGAATTGCATTCAATCAATAACTTCTACCAGAGAAAGCATGGAAAGAATTGAATTTTCCTTAAATAGACAAACAGACGCAATAAGATCAATTGGTATAGACTACACAGCCACTTACAACAAAATCATTACTGATTCATTAGCGCTCGCTGATGCCTTCATAAAAGAATCTACTTCTACTCGTATTGCCATCACCGAATTATCTGAAGAAGTGAAACGTATATCTCCAAACCAAACCCATATGCTCCAACAGCAATATCATAACGGCAATGACAAATCTTTGCTTTTAGAACTTCAAGACTTGGATAACTCTGCACTTTCCATTGACGTATCCAACCAAAGAGTTTCATCTGCTCAAAAAGTGCCACCACTAATCATTACTGCCAGCGAAAAACCAACTCTGCCTCAAACAATAACTTCTCAGCCGACTATCTCTCGAACCCCTACCAACATAATAAAATTCAACGCAGCCTGGACGCCCCACTGAATGGAATAATCGACTAAATAAATTAAAGTCTAATCAAATATCAGAGTACATCATCAAAGAAGCACCTCTACATTCAAGCGAATCCTGGATTCGACGATTTTTTCTCAAAAACTATAAATTTCGTCTATTGAATTGCAACTGCCAACAACCTGGAACTTTTAAAATATCCATACCTCGATCCTATGAATGGCTCTTTCTCAAAAACTTTTCAACTCTAAGAAATAGTTCGATGACAATGGTTCCCGTCTTAACTGAAGTATCTTCTAATCTTAATATAAGTTCAAATTATAATAATTTTCTTAGAAATAATTTTAAATCTAATGCTCCTTCAAACTTTGCAAATAATTGTTACCCTCAATCTTTACCTAACTCTCTTGCTTCTCCAAATCTTAATAAGCCCAATTATTTATTTCCAACTCCAAGTATCTCGAAACCCAAGTATCCAAATTTTATTCTCTCGCATACCCTTAATCCTTCCGTAAATACTTCAAGAAATCGAAACTATCACCCTTCATATACCGCATCTTCTGAACTAGCTTCATCTAAAAACTACTTCCTAACGAATAAGCACCAATTCCTCGACCCACTTTTCCCACCTAATGTCAAGCTAGCTATGCAGACTTCTAACTCCACTGAATCTCGATACACAATGGCTAGATTAAGAGATAATAGAATCTTCGATAATGTTCGACTATACCTAGCTTATTTGCATGATAAACCTGACTCTATCTGCATTGATGGAAAGACTAAAACCAAAGTAATGCTTTCCATTCACCAAGAAGGTCTCCCTACCGATATTCCCAGCCTCCGCAAAATATACTACTCTTTTTATGAAGCAAATGGTTGTACAGCTCAAATGGTCTCAGATGACCTGGCCTCCTACTCAAATTACTTAAATTCAAAGAAAATCTCGAATCGTCAACGCAATCGCCATCGTAGTAATAAGTATCTTTAACATAAATTCCCATGTTCTGTTTAACCAGTCATTACCTCTTGACCAAAATTGTTTATCTGTATACTATCAAAATGTTAGAGGTCTTCGTACCAAAACTTCGGTGATATATTTGAATACTCAAAAACTTCCACACAACATATATGCCTTGACTGAAACAAATTTTTCTCCTGATATAGCTAACAATGAACTTTTCTCTTCTGACTTCACTCTTTTTCGGAAAGATATTAAAATTTTGGACTCCCCTAGTTCATCTGCTAGCATAGGACGTGGTGTTTTAATAGCTATCTGTTCTGACCTTGATTCAACTCTTATCACAATACCTAATACAACAGACCTAGAACTTATTTGTGTAAAAATTAACCTTCAAAATCGTAGTATTTATACTATTTGTTGTTATATTCCCCCAACTCAACCTGTGTGTATTTATGAATGTTTCATTGAAGCTGTCGAATTTGTTGTAGATCTATGTTCTCCTAATGACGATATTCTCATTTTTGGTGACTTCAATTTTCCCCATTTGATTTGGTCCCACTCTGACGACGGCAATAATCTAATAGCCCTTAACGCTACTTCCGCTAAGGAAATTTTATTTACTGACCGCCTCCTTGCTTCAGGATTTGCCCAATTAAGCAGTATTAAAAATAGTCTGGGTAGACAGCTTGACCTTATTTTTTCTTCGGATGCAGATAACACTGTTGTCACAGAAAGTGAGCATCTTTTAACTAAACTTGATGCTCATCACCCTCCACTCTCTATTACCTTTGCTTATGTAAGCCCCAACATTTGCCCTGAGATTCTGACTTGTAAAAAATTTAACTTCCGCAAGGCTAATTTTGACTTGTTGAATGAACTTCTGACTAGGATTAATTATGACTTTTTATCTGACCCAAATTCGAGTATTGACTTTAAAGTTGAAACTTTTTACTCACTTTTAATGAATTGTGTTTCCCAATCAGTTCCAACCATTTCACAAAAAAACGTATCTTCATCACCCCCTTGGTACACTAAAGAACTTCGTACTCTCCGCAATAAAAGAAATAAACTGTGGCAAAAATTTATCATGTTTAGAAATTATTATAATTTTTCTAATTATATTGCAGCGTATACTACTTTTTCTGTTTTATGTGAATCTCTTTACTCTGACTATATTTCTCAGATGCAATCTGATATTATTTCTAATCCGAAAGCTTTTTTCCAGTTCATCAACAGTAAAAGAAAGTCAGATGGATATCCATCTGTCTTAAAACTTGACAAAAATTCATCTGCTGATCCCACAACCATCTCAAATTATTTTGCACGTTTTTTCAGTCAAGCTTTTTCGTCCAACACTACTGAGATTGATAATAATTACTTTAATTACCTGAATGAGTCCAATCGAACTTCATTACATTACATTACATTTCACAGTACTTCGCACATAAATGTAACGAACTACAGACACATAGCAGCACTGGCGACTGAGACCATCGGCTGGGACAGAACAAGACATACAACAGAGAGAGACATATAGACACATAGAAAGAAAGCACACATAACAAAAACCTACGTGGCTCAGAGGAGGAGACTTAGATTTGTATTGTCTCATGTTATCGCACAGGTGGCCTCAGATAAGCTGGCGATTTTTGTAGAAAAAGAATGCTGCTGAAGCTGGGGTGCGAACCCGTAGCGTTCGGCTTAGCAATCCACTACTCTATCCTCTGAACCATGGCCACCTGCAATCGAACTTCATTAAACTCACTGCTACTTAATGTTGATGTTTCGTCTGTTATTCAGAAAATCAATTTGCTCAAAGATGATTACTCTGCTGGCCCTGATTCAATTCCTCCAATAGTGTTAAAAAAGTGTGTTGACAATTTAGCCTTACCCCTAGCGCTTATTTACGACATGTCCATTTCTAGTGGAACGTTTCCTCGTACTTGGAAAGATTCTTTTATCATTCCTGTACATAAAAAAGGACCAAAAAATGATATAACAAATTATCGGCCTATAGCAAAACTTTCATGTATACCAAAACTATTTGAAAGTATAATATATGACACTATGTTTTTCCATAGCAAGCAGATCTTTTCTCCAAAACAACATGGGTTTCTTAAGGGAAGGTCTACCACTACAAACCTAATCCAATTTGTATCATTTTCATTATCTGCTTTAGAAAATGGAAAAGAAGTTGACTCAATAGCTACTGATTTTAGTAAGGCCTTTGATAAGATATCCCATAATATTATTCTGTTTAAGCTCAAAAAGCTTGGTTTCCCACCAGTTTTCATATCTTGGATCTCGTCTTACTTATCAGATCGTCAATACAGAGTTGTATTCAGGAATGGGATTTCTGAAATAATAAATGCAACATCTGGTGTCCCACAAGGAAGTCATCTTGGCCCTCTTATTTTCATTCTTACAACCAATGATGTTGAAAAAATTATTAATAATTCTGAGCTTCTCATCTACGCAGACGATATGAAAATTTTTAAACAAATCTCTTGTTGTAATGACGCGGAACTGCTCCAAAATGACATAAACCTTTTTAATATTTGGTGCCAAAAGAATTTCCTTGAATTGAATATAAGCAAATGTCAAGCTATAACGTACTCTCGGAAGCGTATTCCAATGACTAACAGAACTTACACTATAAATGGTGAACCTATTCCCGTTGTAACATCAATCTCTGATTTAGGTGTTTTATTTGACTCCCATATGAATTTTAATTCTCATATTGACCAAATTATAAGCAAGGCAAATTCTACTTTAGGGTTCGTCAAACGTTGGTCTAAAGAATTCTGTGACCCGTATGTTACAAAATCTCTGTTCATAACTTTTGTCAGACCATTACTTGAATACTCATCACAAGTCTGGTGTCCATATTATCAAATACACATTCAACGTATTGAAGCCGTCCAGCGCAGATTTATTCGGTTTGCGCTTCGTAACCTTGGTTCAGGTTGGGAAGATCCCTTTAACCTTCCACCCTATGAAGAGCGACTGTTGTTACTAAATATGCAACCCTTATTCATTCGCCGTGACAATGCCGACGTTGTCTTTATACATCAATTAGTGAATGGTAACATTGATTGCCCCACTCTACTTCAAAACATATCCCTTTGTACTAACCCACGCCGTTTAAGATCAGTCCCATTTTTTCATCTCCCTTTTCATCGAACTCTATATGGCTTAAATGAACCTGTAAGCAGAATGCTACGTAAGGCAAACAATACTCATTGCTTTGATCCATGTCTCTCTAAATCCGCTCTCAAAAGTTCCCTTCTAAGACTGCCATCATAACCCCATTTTTCCTCCTATTCCTCTATCTCCCAAGATTCTTGTATATTATTGTTATTTTTATATTTTATTTTTTAATTGTTTTTAAATTCTATATCAAATACCTTGTGTTACTTGTTTTTAAGTTCTAGTTTTAAGTTTGCTTGTATTAAGTAAATAAATAAATTAAATTAAATTAAACTCAATAACAAGATTTTGTTTACTGAACTATTTCCAGAGGTACACTTTAAAACAGGTCCTTGGTAGCCCAGGCAACTCATTTGTCAATTATAAAAAGAATCCTATCATTAATACATGCATCAACTTCATTTGCATTCCAACTCGAAATCTCCCAACCTTTTGCAAAATGTGAATCCAGAAGAAACAGAATTAAAAGATTCAAAGCAGATTCTGTTTTCTGAAAACATTTTTTGCGCAAAAAAAAACGATTCCGACATCGGGGACTTGTGACACTAATCCCAGCCAAGTTATAGACACGGTACTCTTTAAGTGACTTTAAATCAAAGTCAATAGCGTTTCAAAAATAAAAATTTCAAGAAATTTCATGGGCTTACCTTGGGTTTGGCTTGTGGTCTTGCGTTGGCGGCTCTTTCTTTTTGCTTGGACTCAAACTCCTCAATCGCCATGCTGTCATTTCCCTGGAATTCGACGCCATCGTTTCGAGGAAGACTCCTGAACCAAAGGTACAAAATAGAATCAAAATAGAATCAAAAAAGGCAGAAAACTAGAAAATAATTGAAGTTGCACAAAAGTAGCTTAAAACAGCAGCTATCAAAATCCAAAAAAATACGTTTTTAAGAGAATCTCTTGAAAAACACGCTCCCATTTAAATTTTGTATTTACTGCTTAAAATGGAGGAGGAATCTAGAACCCAAGGTTCAAAATGGTATCAAAAAAGGCAGAAAACTATAGAAATTTCCTCCACAATGATATTTTGCTCGAATTTAAAGCATCCCAACACGGAAACGTTTTTCTACCCCAGCAGGCCTCTAGTAAGAACTCATCCCTTTTTTCTTCTTTGCAGATCCACCTCGAGTTTGAAACTGATCCGCTTTTTGAATTTGGAGCTTGTGAGTTACAGCGTGACGCCAATTGTCAAACAGCTGTAGAAATAAAATAAGATTTTAGAATTATTTTTAAGAAAGTATTCCCTTAACTTTTTTCAATTTCTCCACCTAGTGCACCGCCTGCGGAATTGAGGAGGTCGCAAAGACAACCCTTGTAATGTGTTGTCACTATGCTTGGTTTTTGGCATGACAGGGTTTTGTTCCAAGAAAGAGCAATCAGAACAAAAACATAAAATGTAAAAAAAGAGCCAAGTTCTCTTATGTGCGAATAACACTGTGTAAAAAGTTAGCCACCAAAAGTAATGAGATCTAAAAGAACGCCAAGTTCTTACATGTAAAAGTGTTATATTGAATATTTTAAATCATAGAAGATAATACAATAATATTAAAAGAAAATAGAAAATAGTTTGGATGAAAATTTACAAGCTCACTGTTCAAGTTTTAAAATGTTACTAATCACGCTTCAAACGAAAACTTGCCAAGTGAACTTGTAAATTTTCATCCAAACTATTTTCTATTTTCTTTTAATATTATTGTATTATCTTCTATGATTTAAAATATTCAATATAACACTTTTACATGTAAGAACTTGGCGCTCTTTAAGTTAATACGTAGTTCAAATATGAAGCTTCTAACTCTATGGGTTCAAAAGTAATGGGGGGCTAAAAATGTGCTTGAGTTCGATCCTGTAAAAAGGGAGCAGTGCTAGAACTTGGCTGGGCACTGCCGTGCCCTTTGATATAATTATTTTTGGTCCTGCATCAGTTTCTGCTGCCTTCGCTCTAAAAATAAATGAATTAATAAGGGGAACTAACACACACTGCTCCTTTGTCCTGTCCTCAACACAAAATTTTTAGGAAATGGCATGAGAATACCAAGAGCAAAGTATAAGACTCTCGTTGTGTAAAAAACAAGGTATATAGAGTGGCGCGACAGCTGTTGACGATTAGGACTCTTCTTGGACCAATAGATCACTATGCATAATTAAAGAAACTAAAAAAAAACTAAAATTAAAGTTCTCCTCATAAGGTAATTAAATTAAATCAACATTCCTCAGAAATGTTCAAGCGTAATTATGTAATTTCTCCGTCATGAAGAATTATGATCATAAAAACCTTCAAAAGCTGTCATCAAAATTCTTAAGAATCTTTTTTTTTTTTCTCCATTCAACTGAAAGAACACAACATACCAACATTCTTTTTGTACCGAAGTCGGCAACACACATGCTCGCTTTACTCATTTCAGTGCGATATATAAAAACAAGTCCTTATTAAATTCGAATTCGTTTTTAATGAAGCTATTTCCTAAATGATTTCACCGCCAACTCATTACTCTTTAGCAGAAAATAGCACAGATCAAATTTGATACTTTTATTCATCAGAAACTCCCTTCCAGAATAAGAATCCACTCGTACAGGTACATACACACGCACGAGTATAAATAAATCTTGATGTATTCCTTTTCTACCATTCCCGTTCTTCGTCCTTTTTTTAGGATTAGGTATATTCAAATTGGATGAAATGTAATCAAGTTTTAGGACAGCACACATACAACATGTTGTGTTATTTAATTTGGAGCAAACTCATCACATTCAGACTTTAATCCTTCGTCCTTGTTTGAGAGTTCTCGTTAAAGAGTATATATAAACCCAAAGCGAATAACACAAGTTTTTGGACTAAAAGGACTCTCCACTTGCCATGGGGCAAATAAAATGGATTAATGGTGTACAAGTTGTAATGAGATGAGATCAACCTTTTATTTTTTGTGTGGGGATGGGGAATGTTTTTTTTTTGTGAACAAAAGCTTCAAATGATCACACCGATACATATTACGTGTATAAACGCTCGAACGCCGATGTTTATGTGTTTGTGTTTTATATTTTTGTTTTTCTTTTATTATTTGTCATTTGAAGGGAGATGAATGTCACACGAATGTTATTCGATTTGCAATTTTCTTATCAATTCAGATTTCTCGAAATAATTTTTAATGAAAATGTGTTTGTTTGTTTAAAAGCCTTGATTTCTGACAGAAACTAGATCCCCAAATAATTTTTGGCGTCAATTCAAAATCCTTTAAAATTTTCAGGAAAATTGCTCTTTTAAAACTAACATCAGGATCTCTTCGTATACAATTCAACCGCTCAATAGTCTTAAAAGAATGTAACTAAAACCTAACCCAAATCGTTTAAGGTTTCCCACATAATTTTAACCATCAATCCAAAAATTGAAACTCTGAAGGAGGAAAAGTTGTATGACAAAGCAACCTCCTAAGGGCAGATGAATTGTGGAAAAAACTGCATAGGCTCATTTGTTAAAGATAGCAATTAGGTTTGGAATTGCAGACCTTCATTAATAAGCAAAAAATAAAGGAAAAAATATAACAAAGCACTGGACTCTGATATTGCTTTTAACGTTGACTCTGCTCCGTGTGGACAGCTTGCCTTAAGTGTGTTACATTTTTTCCTGACCTGGGGTCAACAAAGAATTGTTATGAAATTCAAAGGACTAGTCTCTTAGAAAAAAAAGACAATCACTGGAACATTATGAATTGTGCAAGAAACTTATACAAAGTTTTTAGGTTTTATTATTCACTTGCCTAAAGGTGCACGGAATATTATTTTCACGTACTGTTTACATCGCCATCGCTGGTTTCTCACTGTGTCTTCCCCTTTTTCTTACCACACTTATCAAGTATCATCCCCTGAAGTCGCTGCCAAAATGTCCCTTACAAACCGAATGACATTTTGCCGAGAGCTTTGGAGCAGTTATAATAAAAATGAGTTGTAAGAGCTAAAAAAATATAGTTTAGTTTTTTACGAGTGTTTCATTGCCAGCGGCGGCGCGCGGCCTAATGCAAGTTTATGTTACATATAATCCAAGTATAATCCTCGAAGTGAACAGTTAAATGGAAGTTCCAGAGAATAATATTCTTTTAAGCGAAGAGAGGGAGAGATGTTCTTGTTTTTGTTTCCTATATTTTTAGATAAATTCGGATACATACTTTCTTGTCCTGGATATCCCTGAAAATCATGTTGTTTTTCCTTTGAAAACAGAAAAGAGAGGGAGAAAATGTTTCATAAAATTGAATAGATACCATCATCCAATTCATGGGTCGAACAGCGCCATTTTGGAGGGAATTTCCAAAGAACAATACAAAAACCAATTGGTTCAGGGGATATTCATATTTATTTTTTGGATCTTGAAATTGTGTTGGAAATTTTGTGTGCGACAACCTGGCGTTAAGCTATAATGTCAGTCCTTACTTTTATACTTATTTCAATTTTTATTTGTGTTTTCACACTAAAAATGTGAGGATGGGCACGACAAAGATACTGCTACTTCCCTTTTGATCTGCGAGCAATGAAGTCTCGGTTTGTTTGGATGTCCTTATCCTTTGAAAGTTATGATGGGATAGAGTTCGAAGGACGAAATAATGTATTGAAGCAGATTTCAGATGGGATAAGTACTTAACTTGAATTCTCATACCTAGGCCCGATCAATGTCGTAAGACTCCTTTGATTGAAAGCTTTAAAATTTTATAGTTATACTTTGATAACTTGTTTTGAAGTCGCGCGTTTAATTATAATCAACCGCTCAAAAATATCTTCGTTAGTTCAAGATACTACCACTTCCGGCCGTCCAAAAATATTCCTGCTAAAAATAGACAAAATGTTTATCCCTCTTCCAAAAAATCAATGCACGAACAGAGTCCTTCTTCAAGACAAACCCAAAATGAAGTTAATGTTATTTCGTTCCCAACTTAATGCTTCCAAGCAGAAATCTTCTTTTTATTTTTCAACAACAACAGGACAACTTTCCTTACTAGCATAACCCTATTTTCATGTCTACTCAAGCAACAAGCTGTCATTGCCAAACAACCGATTAGGGCAGTGTAGCAAAAAAGTGGTTGCTAGTTAATTCAACTGATTTGCTGATTCCTCCGCCTTTCTCTCCACCAGAATCAGGAGCCACCACCCATTCAGCTCTTAAACATTAAACTAAATAATTAATCACTTATGTCGCAACTCGCAACCTAATTAGGTGAGAGATAAGAACCGGCAAATTTATCCTCAACTAGAGAAAAATTTATGTCAGCAAAATTAACTTCCAATCAATATGTATGAAAGCATGCAACCAGAACTACAACAGCCAAAAAAACAAAAACAAAATGGAGAAACTATGAACATGTTTTGAACAAAAATTACGTAATCTCAATCTACTTACTCCCAAAAAAATCTTGAAAAAATGCAAATTTATGCAGAAACAGCAACAATCTGTCAGGCATTCGTTTTAAGATATATGTACATGTACATGCTATACAGGAGGGTAAGAATAGATAAACGAGGTTCGAAATCTTCAAAATGCACTGCACCAGCTCAAGCCCCAGTAGCACTAGCAGCCATACGACAATGAAAAAGAGGACACAGTATCTGCATTTTGCATATTCTATTGAAATTGCAGTGTTCCCAACTTCCCTGATCTGCTGCAGCAGAGGGTTTTTCCAGGATAAGTCAGAATTTTAGCCCTTCTATCCCTCTTCCTTTTTCCCATGACGACACGTCATAGTCTACCAAATGATGATGATGAAGATGATAATGATGACCGACCCTCCTCAAAAAGTGTTTTTTTTTTTTAGGGACTACTTAATACAAGCAGGAACAAAAAGGAAAAAAAAATTTAACATAGGACAAACAAACACTTAAACAAGCAAGACAACAAAATAAAAGTAACATAACAACTAAAAATACATAACACAAACAAAACACTTAAGCGCGTGGAACACTGGCTTTTAATAACGATTTTAAATGATTTTTACTTAAGTTAAAATCAAATAAGTTTGAGTTGCAGTTAGAAAGTCTGCTCATTCGTGTCAAGGGCTCATGCATACCGTAATTTGTCCGATGTCTAGGTTCTTTAATCATGTCCCTACCACGAAAGTTGTAACCTCCTCCTCTATGGTTAAATGAAATAAGGCCTAACAAGTCCGGAGCGTCAGTTATACCCATAATTAACTGATGGAAAAATACAATGTCATTGTTGGTTCTTCTTTGTGACAATTTTTCCATCTGGAGAGTTGACAAACGATATTCATAAGGAGGAATGTGTAAAGAATCGCTCTATTGAATACCTTTGATGGCAAACCTAGTAAAATTCCGTTGAACGGATTCTAACCTCTCAATATATATATCATAAAAAGGTGTCCAAACCTGAGAAGCATATTCAAGATGAGGACGAACAAAACAGTTATATAGAGAACGAGTGACAGCCGGATCACGGAATTCCTTTGACCAACGCTTTATAAATCCTAACATTGAATTGGCTTTATTAACAATGCTGTTAATATGCTCAGAAAAGTCTAAACTAGATGTGAATAAAACACCGAGATCTTTGACAGTGACAGGACGAGTCAAAATGTGCTGTGAGATTGTGTAGTCATAAGAAGTCGGTACTCGCTTCCTAGAAAAAGTCATTGTTTGGCATTTAATGGGATTCAATTTTAAACTATTTTTCTCACACCACAGAGAAAACCTGTCAAGGTCATTTTGCAAAAGAATTCTATCATTCGTAGAAGATATGTTTTTGAACAACTGCATATCATCTGCAAAGATAAGAATATCGCTATCCTGAACACATAGCGGAGTATCGTTAATAGCCAATATAAAAAGTAGGGGTCCTAAGTGACTGCCTTGAGGGACGCCGGATTTAGCAATAAATGATTTAGAGACATGATGTCTGAATTTTACCTGATAGGACCTGTCTTCAAGATATGTAGATATCCATTTTATGAAAAAAGGGGGAAACCCATATGCGTTCAACTTGAACGTTATAATCGCGTGGGATAACTGGTCGAAAGCTTTCGAGATGTCAGTATAGACACAATCTATTTCCTGACCACACTCCATATAGTTCAAGCATTTGTTCACAAAGACAAGAAGGTTTGTGACTGTAGAACGTTTCTGCATGAATCCGTGTTGTTGGCTACAGATAATATTTTTACAATTAAATGCTAACGTATCACATACAACTTGTTCAAACAGCTTAGGGATGCATGACAGTTTGGATATAGGTCTATAATTTGTAATATTAGTTTTATCTCCCTTCTTAAATATTGGAGTTAAAAATGCATGCTTCCAAATTGAAGGAAATATTCCTGTTTCCAGGGACAACTCAAATATATTCCTTAAAGGAAGAGCTAAGACAGATTTGCATTTTTTTAAAACAATAGGTGGAATGCCATCTGGACCACATGAATAATCATCTTTAAGAAGTGAAAGGTACTTGTTCAATTACTCAAAAGTTCAGAAAGCTGTTGAAAATTGGCTTTCCGAAAGTCAAACGAGTATGAGCTATCATGAGAATTACTATGGGCTAGTAAGTGATCGCTCAAGTCAAGAAAAATGTCAAGGGGAGGGTGAAATTTATCTATGTTAGATATAGCAGAGGAAGATTCTACCACTACCGTATTAACAGGGTCAGATGTAAAAACAAGGTCAAGCACTCGATTCATATGATTTTTAATACAGCTAACTTGCTGTAAATCAGCTGAAATAATATTATCCAGTGATTGAAGTTCCAGTTGTGGTGAGCAAGTGGAAGCTTCGAAATAGGATTCGTCGTCAGAATTAACCCAATCGATGTTAGGAAGGTTGAAATCGCCTAAAAGGAGGACACAACTATCAATGCTGGCGATTCCAAGAATAAAGTCCAGTGCCTCGGAAAGTTCCATGAACACGGCTATTGGACTTTTAGGTGGAATGTAAGCATTTAATACAAAGATAGATTTCTCTTGTAAGATTATTTTTATGCATAAGAGCTCAATTGATATGTTGAAAGGGAAAACAACTTGAACTGCAAAGAAATTACTTCTAACGGCAATAAGGACTCCCCCACCAACTGAATTCCCTACATCCACATGACGGTCTCTTCGGAAAACTACGAACTCTTGATCAAAGAGTTCTGTGTCCAATATTGTGGCATTGAGCCAAGTCTCGGAGAAAGCAAACACGTCATGTGGAAATATTTGTGAATTTTTAAAAATTGTAGTAGTTTTACTACGAAGTCCTCTTACATTTTGGTAGTAGAGGGAGAACCTTTGTCGTTTTTTGAATGGAGCCTTGGAATGTTGTTTGGTTGAGATTTACGTTTTATGGGAACAGTAAATTCCTTAACCAAGGTGTTTGGTGGCCAGGAACTGTTACATATTGGTTCGAATAGTGAATTAGTGTTCAGTGTCCTTTGAAAACATTGAAACAAAAATACTTTTAATTCTTAATCTGTGGAGTGCAAAGAAATGTGCAAACACACTCCATCTCACAGAAGGGGGCGACTTGACTTGAATTGCTCTAACCCATTTCTTCGACTCTAATACTCTTGCTGATGGCTGGCAGTCAATCGAATTCCTGATAAGAACTACTCCATGAACTATGAGTATTCAAAGAGACACAATACGATTTATAAACATGCATCTGCAGTTGTTGTGTTTGAGTATTAGGAGCTTGAATTTGTTTAAGTCCTTTGTGCAGCAGCGCCAGCTCAGGGGCCAGGCGTACGAGCGAACCATTAACTATTTTCTGTTTTCTTTCTTTTTTCTTGCATTTGGGTGTATTTTTACAATTTGAGTGAAGAGGAAAAGTGAAGAGCAAAAGTCGATGGAAATGATAAAGGAATTGATTTGGAAAACGACTTGGTAAAATGTTGTTAAGGTTGCTTTTTACTTTGAATAAGTTCAATCTAAAATATAGAACGACTTATGATTGGTCCTTTTGCTTCTTCCTGTCTACTCCTGTTTTTCCATTTGATTTTGATGTAATTGGCAATGGCTCTCCTGGAAGCGAGTTGAATGAGAATGACGTTCGACGTAAACTCAAATGAATATTCAACTAAAATTTTCATTTAAAATGAAATCATTTGTTGTCAAAGAAGCTTTTGTAATTTTGATTGGATTTATGAGGAAAATATAGGGTTCAAGGGTTATCCGGTTGGATATGCTATTTGTAGTTCTTGTTTTGCATACTCTGTCGATATGTTAAACGAATACTAATATTCAGTCGAGTTTTTCTCCAAAAAGTTCTTCAAGTATTCCCATTCCCAAAGGAATTAGATTCTCTTTGCTGTCATGATCTTTATGTCGAACCTTAGGTATGTACCTAATTATCTGGCGCTGTGTTTGGAAGTTCGTTAATTTCAGATGCAATATAACTCCAAATGCCAACGTAAGATCAAAATATTACCATTAAGCAGTAGCTGGCGTGAAAAGATTTTAAAAATGACCCAAAATATCAATGAATAGAGACAAATTACATAACCATAAACATACAGTCTAAATGATCAATTTATTGACCTAAATATTTTTCTTTCTATTCCTCCCTTTTTATCACAAAAAAAAAAAACATCGTCCGAAGCTAACATACATGAAACGCCAGCCAATAATAGCTCAATGCCAACAATTCTAGTCGATTGGTTAGTTGAAGTTGCCGAAGAATTCAATCTCGTCACCAAAACCCTTTACCTGGCCGTTTCCTATACATCGATAGATTCCTAAGCAAAATGTCTGTGGTGCGAGGAAAGTTACAGCTTGTTGGTGCAGCTGGAATGTACATTGCATTGTAAGTAAACTAAACTAATAACCATTCCTGCAGATCCTTAGCAAAAGCAAATTCTGCTGGTGTTTGTCTTTGTGGAGCATCATCAAGCAGGAGCAGCATTCTTGTGTTTTTGTTTTCATTGTGCAAGCATATCCTTTCATTGTTGCATTTTCTCTGCTTTTTTTGTTGATTTATTTAGGAAATATGAAGAAATCTATCCACCAGATGTTGGCGAATTTGTATTCATTACCGACGAGACGTACACAAAAGCTCTGGTATTCCGCATGGAGCAGATCATCTTGAAGATTTTGTCCTTTGATTTGTGCATACCAACGAAAGGCGTATGCATTTTTGAACACTTATGCAGTTTTGTACGATATGCCATATCAAGTGAAATTCCTTGCCCAGGTAAACTAACTCACCCAAATCTGATGCATTCTTGTGTTTACCTTTGATACAAACTTAATTACAGTACATTTTGGAGCTTTCTCTGCTGGAAGGAAACACTTATTTGGTTTATGTGCCATCATTGGTCTCATTGGCTCAACAGCACATGCATTCGCTCGTTATATATTGGATTTCCTCATTTGGTGTCCGGTTCTGGAGGAAGTAACGTCCTATAATCTGGACGATATGAAGGAGATAATTTTGCATTTGAGCAAAACACACCTGGGAGTTAATAATAGTAAGTTGCAAATTCCAAGGGATTTTGTGTCTTGTTAGCTTTAATTTTCAAAGTCAGATATTCTCATATTAAAATTGAAATACAGTGCTTCGCAAAAGTATAATCGCACCATATAAAATAACAGGCAGTTTGGTAGTGTTTCTGAGCTCCAAGAGACAAAACTGCACGAATGGAACTCGTTGGACAATTCCTAATTAAAAAAACTGTTCGAGAGTAATCCAAATCGAGTATTTTAACTTGATTGAAAATCGGCGTAGTAAGAATCCACACTAATCTTTAAAAAAATAAAAAAAAATAAAAAAAATGTTGAAAAAATAAGAGAATGCGATTATACTTATGCAACAAAGAAAAAAACTTGTTTTCTTTTCTAAACATTAGAGGCGAAAGTAACGGTAATTTTTTTTTCTCTCAATTTTCTTATCTAATGAGGGTCTTTAAAAAAAAATAGTTTAGTATTGCTGCAGTCCTCGGTTTTACACAAAACCATTTTTGCATGGTGCGATTATACTTTTGCAAAGCACTGTATGTAATGTTTTATTGCAGATACTGGGAAGTGCAACGCTCTTTGCACTCGATGAGGAGACCTTCAATGGGGTCTTGGAGGAATACAACCAAATGCTAGAACTACAATCAGAGAACTCGCTAGCGGCAGCTTCAGCAAAAGATAAAGTAAATACATCTGAGCAACTTCCGACCAACCGACTTACCATTAGATTGTAGGGAATTGGAAGGAGGTTATAGGTTAAGATTATCTAGCCCCATAATTAGTCGTAATTGTACTAGTACTATTTTATTCATTGTTTCTTCTTATTTTAATTATTTTTTTATAGTGTTTTGTTTCACCTTTTATTTTGTACTTTGCCCTGCGGGATTCTCTCATCGAGAGAATCGGTTTATTTTTCGTTTGCCTCGAAACCAGTAAAGCAGGCGAACTGTGTTCACAAGAAACTTCTTCTTAAACGTCCTTTAAATATTTTATTATTATTATTATTTCTTTATTTTCTTACAATTCATGTACTATTTTAATATCGCTCTTTATTTTCATTGGAAATAAAAATAAAATAGTTCTTTCGGAGAATTATTGTTTCTGTTTGTATTTAATCTCGAACTCTTCCAAAAAAGGACTATTTGTAACATGGGTACTCAGAGGTTGCATTACTTAGCTGCGATAATAGAAAGATCGGACTATATCTTTATTTTGAGTAATTATGCCCTGCCTGAAAATAATTTAAATGGAAGTGGTGCCAAACTGAAAGACTTAACAATTGGAAATCCAATTTGGAATTCGGCAGCAAGTAAAATGAAGGTGGCGCTACTCTCTGGAAAATATCTTCTGATGGAAAAATCTTGGCAACCAGAGCTCGGATTTAAGTCCGGTTTTCAGAAATATACTAAGCTTGGCTGATCCACAAAATGTGTGAAAACTAAGAAAATCTATTTCTTCGCGATTTTCTTCAAAAATCATGGGTTCCCTTGCCATATAAATAAAAATTGTTCCGGACCCGGTCGAGTGATACCTACATCAAATAAAAGTACTAATCGAGCTCTAGAAACAGAATGGAAGAATTCTTTTTTGCGATGTTCGGTTAAGGATATATACGCAATAACAATCTTTTAGGGAACGCCATTTTATATAGACTTCAAACTTAGTTGTTTTTGAAGTTTTGCACACAGCTCACGTGAAAAGATGCATACAAATTAGATAAGTTCTGATTGTCTTCTGTCAGACACTGAAAACGAAAATAAGTGAAGGTGACGCTACTCTCTGGAGCCAACCATAAAGATTCATCAAACTCGATCTGTAGCAAGCATGCTCAAGTTTCACACCCAAAGTAGAATAAGAACTTCTAACTCTGTGTGTTCCATGTCTCTCACGATGACAGTATAGCTCGTCATATAAGACTCCCAACACACATTTTTAGAGAACGAGACGAAAGCTTTCCGTCTTTAAACATGCGACATAACTTTATTACATCACAAACACAAAACTCAGCCGAAATAATTGATTATCCTGCTTAAAGTTTTTCGCATAAAAACCGAATTTTCATTCGATCCTTTGTTATATTCATCAAAACAAAAACCATCTCTACCATCATGTGCCCAAATCGATATCGCCTCACACTTTATGAAACATCACTTTCGGCCCAAGTCAGAACATGGCTTCCTCTGTGGCAACAAACCCGCATTAGCCATAATTTTCTCCAAGAAATCAATTAACAAAAAAAACATAATTCTCACCACCAACCAAACCTACCACGTCCATAATGTACCACATTTTCGGTCTTAATGTACACACATACAATCGAAATGATTAATTGTTTGCTGCATACATTTGAGCCCAGCAACACCGAGCCTAAGCTTCACAACTAGAACTAATGGTTGCGATAACTTCTCGAAACAACATCCATCTAAATTTGACGTGCGATAAATAAATCATTGGCCCTAAAAACAATATTCAATAATAAGTAGGTTCTGTTCGGGCGCCATTCATAAACGTAACGTGACGATAATGATGAATCCCAAAGCTTTATTTTGCCACCTTCCGTATATTAATCCAGTTCGAATTCCATTGAAACAAAAATATGTTTTATCAATAATTTTACCCCTCGAATCACCCACCTCCTTGACACACCTTGAATCACACAGTAATGCTGGTTTATCCTGCTTTTTTGTGGGTGTGCATGTTGTTGATAGCTGTGGCCTCCATGCGGCTTATTCGTTTTACCAAAACAAAATTTTCATCGTTTAATAATACATTTTCTCGTTTTTTCTGTTCTGTTTCGTCCTTCCTTTTTCCAAATGGCAATATGATAGGTTTGTTTGCGTAAGTAGATGAGTTGAATGCGAGTGACAGAATGTGGTATTTTTGTTATATAAATGCAAATTCAAATTCACTCATCGCGCAAAATTTATAGTAACTATTTATGAACATACCTTCATAGCTTTTCTTCTTTAAATCTGCATTATTATTGCACACACAATCCAGTGTGATTCCTTGTGCCAACATTATAGTGCTGCCATTACCGCCTTTGCCCTTTTGTACCACCAGAGGGGGCTATAATAAAGCCGACCGACATGATTCAACTACAAATATGACAAATGGATGGATCCGATATGGCAACGAAGACGTCGACGAAGAATTGTAACATATTCTTCTTCTTCTTCTTCTTCTTCTTCTTCTTCTTCTTCTTCTTCTTCTTCTTCTTCTTCTTCTTCTTCTTCTTCTTCTTCTTCTTCTTCTTCTTCTTCTTCTTCTTCTTCTTCTTCTTCTTCTTCTTCTTCTTCTTCTTCTTCTTCTTCTTCCCACGGGAGAGTAAAATTATCTTCGTTCTCGTTACCCATGTATGAAGGATTTGAGTTGAGGATATGACTTTCAGTAAAATGTTTTGTATAAAACCAGGAAGTGAAATAGCAACCTCAACTCCACCTACGCCATTTGGTTATGAAATGTATTCGCGAGGAATAACTATGGTATGCTTCCGACGTAACATCGGAATCATACAAAAGGACAAGTCGTCTCCATTTCGTACGTTCGACTAGATGGTTCTGAACCATACACAATAGTTACCAATAGTTTTTCATACTCGAGAAGACTTCAATAAAATCTGGCAGTGTTGTGGTAGCACGAAAAAACGAAGTAGCAGTTGGGTGATAGGTATGAAAATGGAATACAGGAAGATAGGGCGCACACAACCAGCAGGAAACGGAAGCAGAGTATGTACAAGATCGATAGCGTTGGCAGCGAAATCGACACAAGAGGTAGAGATTTTGTACTTTGCTCGATTAAAAAGAAAAGTGGGGAATCGAATATTCCAACAAAGACGAAAAGAAATTATGAGAAAATACACATTTAACGGGAGATCCAGAAATTGTTGGAAATTTAAATGCATAAGAAGTTGTGGTTGTGAAGGCACAATAGTGAGATTTTGTGTGACGAGTAGAATGGAACTGAATATAGTGTAAAGATTAGCGTAGTTTAAGGCTAAATTTCTCGGTTACGGACGTTTCTACTATTTGCAACTGAGCATATGCCCTGAAATTCAAACTTAAATCTTTCTGAATTCTCCCACACAGTTCATATGGAATAATACACAAAAATTAGGGCCAAAATCTGCTTGCGAGATTTGGTTCCAGAGTTATGGCCTACAACAGGAAAATAGTGGTTTTCATTTTAAGAATGTTCGAATACCCTTTGGCGAAATATCTTCAAATGCAAATATATCGGCAAACAGAGTTCAGATTTGAGCCTGGTTTTCAATCAAAATAGTGTTTCTGGTTTCCACAGTAAATATTGTGAGGCTTTAATGAAAAATTCGCCCTAACTCAACCCAATCCAGCCATTTCATCAAATTGTGTAAGTTCAAGTAAGCCACAAAAAAAACCGTTCAATATTGAATACAATACCAAGGGATTGGTACTACTGAATATAGAATAATTTAAAATAAATGTTCAAACGCCTCGCTCCAGCATATTTTCGTTCCGCATGTCCTTGTACCTACTCTTCGTTGCTGAACGTATAGGAATCTTTTCACTACTTTTACACATCTTGCACGTGAGAAACTCTCGATATTTAGATTGAGAGAAACTTATTTCTATTCAACTGACACTCTGCGGCTGTGGCAGTCCTTCAACAGTCTGTCAGGAGCAAACAGAACAGAACAACGAAGATGCGAATAATCTCCTTTCGGAAGCGTAGTTATATCTGTAAAAGGTATTTATTTCTTGAAAATAAGAATTCTTAATGTCTTAAGACAACAACAAAAAACAAAAGAAAAATGGAATTCCTTCATAATCCTCAATCCTCGTCTACGGTGACGCTGCTCGTCGTTGAACGTCCTCGTTCTCGTCAACAACCTCTCTCGATTTCAATTCTTGCACGCAACACAGAAGCAACCTCAAGACGAAGACACCATCAAGATTATTGGACAAGAGAGTGCCGAAGTGGCATTTGCGCCTGGCTGCCACCGCACGTCATGCTGCCAGAATGTGAATTCAATGTGTTATGCGAAAGTTTAATTAAATTGGTCACAAAACTCAACCCAATGCGGTGGATAATACAGTAACAGTAAACAAATACAAACACACAGCAGTCGGGATAGTGTTGGCATCGTTTATTTAAAATTGATGACACTAAGACGCAACATTCGTGACCAGAGTTGGAAAACTGTTTTAACGCGAAACTTTCTAACAGCCCACCTCAATGTCAGTGATAGTAGTTGAGAAGAAAAAGTGATGGAGGAGACGAAGACGACGATCGACGCCAACGTGATTCACATCATCCCCATGGAGTGACATTGAGCGCAACAGCTAAAGAGCTTCTAAAGAGGTTTTCTGAAAGAGATTTAAAAGGGTTTCAGAGAAACGATACAGTTTCCGTCCGCAACTAAGTCCGTTTACAACTTTAACAAAATGTATGTATATTGATGCCTTGAATGGGGGCTTCAGCAAACCCCACTCACTGGTGCCCAATAACGTTGAAACACTTTCAAATCGAAAACTTCTTTCGAAATGGAATATTTTTAAGGATCCCTGACTTGGTGTGTGCTGTGAGGCAGGAGTTCTTCCTATTTGGTTTTTTGCAGAAAGCGGAATTCCACTTAAAGTTAGGCACACTAGGTACGCTGCGGTGCAGTCGGAAGGAAAAAGTGGTTTGAGTGGAAATTAATTGAAAAGCTTAGCATCGTATTTAACCACGCTGTTTGGTTTCTCGTGTCGTTCGTAGTTCAATACTTCAGGTTCTTTCTTCTTTTGCAAATAAGAATCCTATTCCCGTTGTATTTGTGTATCCTTGCAATGGATTCTATAGGCGTTTTTCTTTTTTAGTTCAGAGCTCCGAACTCTGAGTGTTCAGAGCTTGCTGAACACGCTCTGAACAAATGAAGCTCTGAACATTTTCTGAACGCTCGGATTTCATTTTGAAATGCAATTGAGCATTTTTAGTTCAGACATCGACCCTTCGTATTTTTGAAAGCTGAAATTAACATTTTTTCATTAATAAATAAAATAGTTAAATAATTATTCATAATAAAACTAATCATCTTTGCCTGAGCGACTTGTTTCCACCACCATTTCAATTGTTTTGAGAAAAACACGCTTGCGCTCAGCATTTCGTTCATTACGCTCGGTCTCTTTTTTCTGAGCGCGCCGTCGAACTCTGAACACTCAGAATCAGTGCTCTGAACGAAAAAAGTAACACAACTTTGATGCTCTGAACACTCTGAACTAAAAAAGAAACACAATTTTTCGTTTGACAGTTCAAGCTCTGTTCAGATGTAAAAAAGAAAAACGCCTTATGTGTTTTTGTTGCACTTTAGAGGAAGTTTGTTTTTCCCCTTTTTTTTAGTTTTTATGACTTTTTATCGATAATTATTTGGTTGTGTGAGACGTTATCGTTGAGGGAGTTTATTTAATGAATCAAGCCTGGTATTGCCGTTAGTGGATGGTTTAATTGGAGAAGTTTGTCTTCGTGTTGGAGGTTATGCATCACTCGCTGCTTAGGGGAATTATTTGCTTTCCATTTGTGGCAAAGGGAATTTTCAGTCAAAATCGTTTAAAGTTGACATGTTTCTTGAGAGTTTCGCAATTTCATGTAAAGTTTTGGAATTGATTGTAGCAGTGGCATATTATCCTAAAGGCAAACTAGGCACGTGCCTAGGGGCGCCGCAACAAAGGGGCGCACGGGCGCAGTAATTCTTACAAGTGACAAATAATGCGAGTTCATACGTGGTTGTTAAAGTAACAAACTTGTGAGCTCGAATTTTTGCGTTTTTGAATAGGTATTGATTTTACTTATTGTAGGGGCAAATAACCTAATGGTCGAAGTTCATAAGCGGATGGCAAAGATTTCGACGGATTTAAACCCTAATTTTTCTGTTTTCTAAGCTCTTTCTAGATTGATTTTCGGGGCAATTCGATTTGAGAACCGAGTTTCGACTCGGTTAGCATAAGAACCAACTCGAGTTAACTTGGTTTACAAAATGTACGTCGCGGCAGATCATTAATTAACCAAATTCGTAAGATCTTTCGGACAATACTAATAGATCTCATGTTAACTTAGTCTCTTTTTCCTTGGCCCCTATTTGAACGCCTTTTCTTTAGGCGCGGTGCAGCGATTTCGGTCAAACTATAGTACGAGATATTTCCATATAGGGGCGATAGTGAGATGCTTGCCTATGGCGCCCTCAACCTTTAATCCGCCACTGGATTGTAGAAAGTAGACAAAGTAGTCGGTGCTTTGACAGTCAAAAACAAAAGACATCCCTGTTTGCATGGAGTAATAAGAGTTTTCAAGTGATTGAACAGATCTACGTATCACACTAAATTTAAACATTTCCTCCAATTTGATAAAAATAACAAAAGAACTCTAAAGACCCATCAAAGTATTTATAAAGCCCCTAAAAATCTCAAAATCCCTTCCATACACAAATTTTGTGGTCACAGTAGTTCCTCAAAGTCATCTTCTTTGGCTTTCAACAAAAGTTTTGCACACAATTTAACAACAACCACAAAAAGAAGAGAAGAAAAATATCTGCTACAAATCGCAACCTTACCACTCCAATTCATTTTCAAGAAGCATAAGTTAAAACTTCATTCAAGCAAAGTGGTCTTCGGGTATTTCTTCCCGAATCAAGCCAATATCCAAAGCTTCTTGTACTGGACACACACAAACACACTCAAAATTTTAATATAAACATGTTGCCTTCCGACGGAAACACTTATTCAAAAATCCTTATGGGATATTCAAGACAAATTTATATTTTCCGCCCGCTTGGGTAACGAACAATAAATCTTTTTCAATAAACCCATCTCAAATCCCGTACTGTCCCAACTTTTTTTCCCCATCCCCCCTGTCGGTGGTGAGAGAAGAAAAAATTAAAATGAAAATACATAAGGAAAAAAAGAGAAAATCCCAAAAAGAAAACAAAAACTTCGCCAAAAACTTTCAATCAATTACAAAATGTTTTGCTGCTTTGTCTCGAGGATAATTCAATTCAAAAGGAAATCCGCTACGGTATATGACGAGGGTATACAGTTTTTCTTTCTTTCTTTTCGCAAGTTTTTAGTGACGACGACGGCGAGTCTTTTTTTGTGTTGCGAAAGGAAATTAAAGAAAGAAAAAAAGGATCCCGGTTGCGGCCCCAAAATTATTTTGCTATTGTCAGAGGAACACCTTTTTGATAGATAAGATGCTCAATATCGTCAAATACATAAAAGGAATACGTTCTGGAAATCAATTTGAATAAAATGAAAGCCTTTTTTTGCACTTTGCTTCGTACACAAATGAATCAGAGTCAGTTCTTTTCCCTTCTTATATGATCCCATCGAATTTTTCGCCGGCATAGAACAAAACGTGGGGGCGAAAAAATCCAATAAGTTGTTATAAGTAATACCCTCGCTCAGAAACACAAGACACTTCACATACAAATGTAACCAATTTATTTCCTTTCCATTAGTCTTCCTTTCCTACAAGTCTGCGGATAGGAGAAACAACGAAACATGTTATCGGCATTGGCAGGAAGGCAGGACTCTGTTTGTTTTTCTATAACAAAAGGCACCATTAGAAGGCAAAGTTCCAATTTTGATCGCTCCCTCTTCTAGAGCAAGCTCAGTGGCAAAAACGACAGAAAGTGTGGCAGGCACAACAAACAGGCAATGATTTTAATTCTGTGTTGCTCTCTTGCTCCCTAGCCGATAGGCATGCCAAGCCACCAAAAGTGAGCTATAGCAGTATTAGGCAAGAAAAAGACAGCAGCCACCATATCGCCACCACTCCCGGTCAAAATCTGAATGATCCTTCGAAAAGTTTTTACTCCAAATAAAAAGAAAAACCATTTTTTTTCGTTAGCTTTCGCCCAATAATTTTGAAATTCGTATTTGCTTTCTGTATCCATTCCAACCCCAGTAATAGGCTTATAGTTAGAGAGATGTTGTAAGTCGAGCTGAACGCCAGATCACAACACTGATTCGGTGATGCCTGAGGCGACAAAATAAAAAAAGAGCGACGGCGGCGTGGGAAATTTCTTTCACATAATGACACCTCAAGTATTCCATTGAATCTATATAGTGAAGTTGTATCCGACGGCAAGAAGTGGATATTAAATTGGATGCTTTCCATTGGGTGGCAGCGGACACTAACTTGGCCAGAGGCAGATCACGCTCACGTTTGCTCAACCTGCATTCTATCATCATCAACTACGGCAGCGCATCACCCAGCCAAGTTTTAGGAGCAGTGCAAGATGGGATATTTTCCATCGCATGCATATTCAGCATCCTTATATCCTTTATTCATCCTCATCGTCGTCGTCCAGAATCATCTTCGGCAGGCAATAAAGATAAAAAAGCGCCGCAAGTGGGGGTTTATGATGCCAGCGACAAAAAAATTCCAAACTCGATGGAAATTCAACAAACTGGTGGAGCACCCAGAAAACTTTGATTTTTCAATAACATCATTAGAATGAAACATGGCCATGGCTTCCTTTTCCTCGGCAGGGATTCAAATTCGAGGAATAACAAAACCGCAGACAGCAGATGCAAACGGAAAAAAAAACTTCAAATTGTCAAAGGAGCGCTGTAGTTGGCGACTGCACGACGATGGTGATATGATTGTTCGAAGGTTCAAAGAGCTTTAGTCTTAAGGTCATTTTTGTGCCCAGGAAGTGGCTATAAATTATTCAAAGGAATTCAATTTTCGAGAATGAATTTAAGGACGAGTGCCAATATTATGAATTTAACTAAGTTCACTCAATCGCATTAGAACAACGGAGGGGCAAACAAACTATCGTCACGCTAGACTGGCATAAATGGAGAGGACACGCTCGATTTTAATTAAGTTATGGTGATTTAAAAAAGAAAATACGGGTGGGAGTTCAAGGATTGAAGGAGTGTTTTTAAAATTCGTAAAAAAATATTCCTGTCAAATTTGAGACCGAAAGAAGATCTAATGTATCGTTGAAAGTATGAGGCTGCTTAAGTCAAGAGGCTTCATTAGAATATTTAACACATGCTTGTTTGCCTTAAAATTAAACTTTATCACAAGCAGTGTTCAAATTATTCGCAAAATTTTCTGCATTATTCATTGCATCACTTAATTTCCCCCAACATAATTTCGAAATGGAACCAAACAGCCTGGTGAGGTATATACAAATCGATTTTAAGGAATTATTTATTTTCATATGAAGAACTTGAACGCGAAGTTTAAGCAAGACTGTTGTTTAAATTTACCGGAACTCTCAGAATGTTACAAACTAAGGCAGTTACGTATCATCCACTTGTTTGGTAGACAGGAAAAAGTGTATATGCTTGCTTCATGTGAGTTTTAATGAAAATGAATACACAACCACATTTAACCTTTAAGCACAGATAATAAATTTATACAGATGTCTCATCCCTGCAGAAAAAAATGAAACATGTTTTGCTCTTAACAGACAACGCCTTAACAGACAAGGAGCTTTTTGAAGCTTTTTTCCTTGCTTAAGTATTCATTTATGGGCAATGAGGCGAGCGAAAATAGATTTTTAATGCATTAAGTGAATGCGTTAAAGCTTTTGGAAAAAAGCTTTTTTTTGGTAGCTTTCAGTTTCATATATCATTTCTCGCCATAAGGGTGAGACATCTGTATAAATTTATTATCTGTGATTATAGTTTATTCTCCACTCTGTCGTTGTTGTCGTTTTTGGTTGTGAATTGTGATCAACATTTCGTTTGGTTTTGTATATCCTTTTGTTCAAGTGGGGGGCTAGTTTCTTGCTGCTGCTGCTACTGCTGATGATGATAATACTGATGATGGTGATGATATCTGCGTAGGTGTATGCGCTGTGCATTGTTATGGAAATTTGTTCAAGCCTCGCTGCACAGTTTGTGGTAGACCAAGAAAATCCCAGAGCGACGAGATGTTTGATGCAATTTTCGAGCAGAGAATAATAATAAAAAATTAAATACACAGAATAATTTGCAGAAAATTGTTGCGCATTGTTATTGCTTAAAAATACCATAAAATCCTTCAGACTCTGTGGAAGATAGCGAAGGATATGACCACTACCATTCAGAAGTGGGGAGGTTGATATTTTGTTTGAAATCAAATTGGTTTTTGAGAGTCCGAATTGGTATAGCGATATTGTGTGTTGGATGGAACGATATGGTTTTATTTTATTTGAGACATCTGTATAAATTTATTATCCGTGCTTTAAGTCTGATGAGGACACGAGATGACAACGCAATTTGCAAGGTATTTTAAAGTATATACATCGCTTATTTGCAGAATATCTTTGCCTACGTATTTGAAAGTAATCTTCCTCAGTGACAGGAACGATTTCAATGCAATTTTGTATGAATTCTATTTGATTGAAAAAATGGTTATTCAAATGATATGATATACTGGCGGACCCGAAGAGCATTGTTCTGCACAAACAGGATCTTAGCAAAACATTTGGAACTTTTAGAGAAAAACTTTGTGTGGACTTTTATTTTAAAACATTGTTTCAGCAAGTGACATGAGGGTTACGGCGTAAATAAGATAAGTTATATTAATTTAAAATTTCCCAAGGAATTTCTGCTGGTTCTTTTTAATGCTGAGTTCCCGATGATGGATACTTGGAAACCAAAAAAATGTCAGCGTTTGTTTAGTATTGTATTATTCGAGCGAATTTTTTTATTTTCACACCCCAAATTCATTCTCTTTTGGGCAAAATTTTTTCCGCTCGCTTCGCTCGGTAGCAATTATTGTACCTGCTTCATTTTTTGGTTCAAGCTCCAAATTCTTTATTGAAATAATATTTTAAAACACGTGAGACTGAGTTAAGGTTTAGTATTGCAAAAATAGTACTAACGTCTGCATCCACATGATGCAAGAAAACTGAACATACCTTCAATACAAAAATGTCTTTCTGATGGAGCTGTTAATGTAATTGAAACAGCTCAGTTATTTGAGGATTGAGGTGACAAAAAGATAAAGTAAGATGAAAGTGGGTTCAAGTACAGTCTGCTTGTAGAATGCCCTACTCTGACCGAACACCATAAAGTTCAGAAAAACGCTTGCATTGGGAAGAGTTTTCTTGACGAAAACTGATAATGTTTTAGCTCAACAAAAAACAATTTTAACTTAACAACTTTGCATATGTTTTCAAAATTATAAACATCATCAATGATTCTTATTTATAATTTCTCAACCTAAATTGGAACAAAATGTAAATTAATATATCTTTACTAACGGGGTTATCATGAGCGAAGTGCACAATTCACAATTATTCGTAGCCGCAAGCTCTTACAACACTAAAAGTATCATCTAAAAGATAGTTCCTGCTCGAACCATTTTGCATATTTTGTGTCAAATGACGCTTTGAAAATCAGTCAAATGACAATAATAGAATATATGGCCATTTGTCACATGCTGAATGACACAAGAAAATATGGTCAAATGACACATTACCAAAGCGACAAATAGCCACATGGCCATATGACACAATTCAAAAGTGTCATATGGCCATATTTTGAAATATGGCCATATGGCATATGGCTAAATGGCATGGCATCGCCACCGTCGCCATTTTCAGTCAGCCACCTCCTGGCGGTTAGTCTTTTCGTTCGTTTCATACACACACATGCAAACATTAATTTCTTTCCTTGTTTTTACACCACTGACACACTTCCTGGAACTGGCAGCAGACAAACAAAAAAAGATTATCCATAATTTTAAGCCCATTTAAGCGATTTCATTTGTTATGGATGCGTTCAGGCGTTGAGGTATTCAAACAACCATAAGCCCTGCCACAAGACGTGCCATTTAAGACAATTGTACTCTGTTTGTGCATGTGGTATGAGTTGACCCAGTGGCAAATTTCATCCTCAATGAAAAATTTCGGTGAAAAGAGCAAGGAATTCATTCCACACTTTTAAGAAGAAAAATAAGGTAATGATTTCATAGGAACAAAGTAATGCCCTTTTTCCTCTGTACATTTTCTCTATTTTATTAACGCTTTCGTTTCTTCGCATACCAAAACGTTGTGATTTCAGCAAGGAAAAGTCCTGCACAGCTTCACGAGTTCGTAATTTGCATTGAGCGCTGTGTGTTGTTTTCACAAAGAAACGAAAACGAACAAAAAAGAAACACAAATATTTTCTAGGGGTGGAAATGACCTGCAAGAATCCGTGTATATAAACTTTATGTATGTACCTATTTTCTACTTTTGTTGATCGAGGACGACGCGACGACCGGTGACGACGCAACGGTTTTGGTTTTTTTCCACTGTCTATTTTTGTCTGCGATCGTTAAAAAAATGTTTTGTTCTATGTAAAATCAGTGCAATCGAAATCTTAGTTAAAGACGGTTGATGTGAAGATGATGTAAGCTGTTTTTAGAAGTGAATTAATAACAATAAACAGCACAGGAGAAAACACGAGGGAAATTGAAAATATTTACCAGGTACTCAAATATAAATATTTATTTTCCACTTGTATAGAAAAGAAATCCAACTAATTTTCTTAACAATTTTTAACCTTTCTATACTCGCGCAGTTTGACAGTACACGTATACTCGCGCACGGTCTCTCAGACCGAAATGTTATCTCGTCTACATTTTCGTGAATATGTATTTTCCAAATTGTTTTTGCGGTTTATTTTAAAGAAAGTAATATATTGAAATGAAACAAATAGAAAAACATAGCAACTTTAAACTTTATTCGATAGCAATTACATTTTATGCAAGCCTCTCAAAAAATTCAGTTTTTTTTTGGACCTTAACTTATAAAATAAAAATAAATATTTGTCTCAATAAAAAACAAAAAAAAATTATTAATTCATTGAAAACAAATAACAATAATTATAAGAAAGTATAAAAAGAGATTTAGTTTTCATAATTGTTCAAATCGTAGCAATCTGAACATACCATAAGTGCATGCTCAAAAAACCAATTCAAAACGGTTCCTAGAAATGTTATATATGTAAAATATATATATATACATATATAAAGTATATACATACACATTAGCATATGCAAAATATAAACACCCCTAACATAATACAAAATTTACCATCCACTGTTTCTTCTAAAATTTGAAAATTTCTTAACCAAAAACTCTAACACCTGTACTCGCGTCGGTCTGACAGACCGAAAACTAACAAAATATACAACAAGTCTACCTAACAGGTGCGCTTGCGCCCATCTAATCGAAAGAAAATACTTATTTAGGAAGCTACTCAGAATTTCAAAAAGACAGCGATTTTATTTTTCAAGAAAACTAAGAATTAATGATTTGTCGGTCTGAGAGACCAATGCGCGAGTATAGGAAGGTTAAAGGTATTCTGGAATTTGGAATGTGGAGCAACCTTAAAGGAGTCGTTGAGCGGCAAAAATAATAAAAAAAGTAGCAGATCCAGCCAAAGACTTGAATTGTTTTTATATGTTATTATTTAAAACAATGTTGTGTTCTTTTCAGAAATATTTCAATAAAAAAAATTTAATAAATTTGTTTTGATATTTACATTTGGTGAGATCACAGCTGCATTTTCATAATATTTTTCATTCATGAAAAAAGTAGTGGAAAATTCAACTTTCAAAGAAGAGATGAGTTCACCAATGAGCTTTCATTTAACATTTCATAGGAGTTAGAGAACGAATGAAAACACAGAATACTTTTATTCAATGATTTCACTGATGCACATTCTCCAAGAAATTCACTTGGTGAACTCTAATGACAGCCCTATGTAAATTTCACCAAATGATTCACCTTCAAATTCATGAGTGAAGCTTCCATTCCTTGGTGAATCGCATGGTGATTCCTTGGTGAAAATTGGGAAATTGGGGAGTGTGAATAAACAAGAGAATGTATCATTATGTGGGATTGGGAGACTTTTCATTTTTGCTTTCGATATTTCATTAAAAAACTGTGTTTTCTTCCTTTCGTATATCTCATTGTATACTTTCGTTTTTGGCCTATTGTCTTTTTCTTTATCCACGCGCTGAATGTGCTCGCCTTATGTTCAGTTGTGCTTTTAGCCTTAACGGTAATTTCAATTTAATAATCCCAACGCAAATTTCTTTATTCTTGAATTGTGCTTATGCTTATATCTTTTCACTGATCACATTGTCCTCCATGCTGTTGTCATATCTGGTATTTTGATATTGTTTTTGTTGTTGTTGCAAATTTATCCCTGAGTCGTTGGTTTATTATTTCTATTCATTGCTTTGTCGTCACTTTGCAACTCAAACACGGGGATATGTTATATTTGTTTCTGTGTTTCATTCGCAAACATGGATTGATATAACAAGAACAGGGGTGTTATTAACCAATAAAATTCACTTTTAGAAAAACATCGATTTAAAAAGTCGCAAAATATGAACATATTTTTGAGAAAACGCTGTTTGAGACATCGAAGAAATGTTCAAGTTCTTGTTTGTGAGTAAAACTTTCCTTGGTTTTGGTTTGAAGTAAAACTGTCAATTGAAAGTATTCTTGCGTTCTTGACAATTTAACATTGAAAATGAATAGCTATGATTGGGGTACCTATTGCTTCGGCATTTTTGTTTTTCATTTTGTTCTTTAGCTTTTCTCTATCCGCGCTTCTTTTATTTCGCAAAACTTGTTTTGTTTTTTGTTTGTGTTGCCTTCTTATTGTTTTGCGACAGAATTGTTTCGCTTTTTTTTTGCTTATTAATTTTGTCGCAAAACTGTTAACTTGCAATACAATCGTTTCGCCACAGGTTATCTCGCAAATAATCGTTTCGCCACTTTTTGTGATTCCTCTTAAAATGTATTAATTGTTTTTTTTTTTTTGGTAGTTAGAACGAAACGTGATGATTATTCAGACATTGAAAAACTAAAAACACTTGCTTCAAGCATTTATTTATATTAAAACCTATGTTTTCATGTAGTAATGCAAGTGATTAATTTTTCCTGTTATCTACCTTACACCTTATTTCAATTGTTTCACCTTCGTCTGGTTTGTTTTTTAATTTTTAATTTTTAATTTTTGTGTAAAAAGGCGAAACAACTAAAAAACGAACCAAATAAAATAAAAAATAACAAAATGTGAAACGACTTTGGCGAAACAACCAAAATCAAAATAAAAAAAAGCGAAACAAATCGTACCCCTATGATTGATTTATACTCATAAAATATCTTACAACATAAAAGGTGAACTTAGGACTTTTCAAGCTAATGCAAGTACAAAACATAAATTTCGCCTTCCAACAGGCACAAAATATGCAAAATGTTTTATTCGTTTTTTCAACAACAAAAAGTACGTATACGCCATAGTGACGTCAAAACTAGTTTCATAGTCAAACTCTGCTAAGATATATCCTTGTTCAGTTTGCAAACAATACTGCATAATCCAATTTAAACTGACAATAGCACATTTTTCTTCCATTCTACATCCACTGCATGTTCATCATACAGCAAATCACTTTCAATAAAAAAAACGATACCACTTAAGTGTAGCCAACTATAATACCAATTAAAACTCTTCCACGATCCCCTTGAGTTGTCTCGTCTTCAGCATTGTGTCATCATTTTGTTCCGTTGTATTTTCTACCCTTATCTCAATCATCCACTGCAACAACCTGTTTGGCAAAAAAACAGGAACTAAAATCACTGTAGTAAGGTTTCATTGTACGAAAAAAAACTCAAAAACCTTCCACTCCCATTCATCATTTTAATTGCTTGAAATAATTGAAATCCTAGTCAAGCCAAAATGAAAAAAGTTAGCAAGGTATTTAGAAAGGAAATACCAATGTAAAGGTACTGCGACTGCGACTATGGCAAAAAACCGAAAGCACTCATTTCAAGTTCTTGTTGAGCTTTCTCTCTCCCTCTCTCTTGCAACCTTCATTCTCTTCAGCTTGTAAGGAATGGAATTTTAATAGAAAGCAACCTTTATTCTGCATTAAAAAAAAAGAAAGAAGGAAAGTCCCAAAGCTAGGAGTGCCTTTGGCCCACTTCATCATCCCAAAGGATTTGAACACAATATCAAGATTGCAACGACAAGCAGAAATATTAAAACGCTTGGAAAAAAATGGCAAACTCTCGCCCTAAAAAAAAAAAAAAACAATAACAAAAAACAGAAAAACACCGAAAGGGCGACCGACGACGACGACGTCGTTGAACGAAACCAAGTGAAAAGAAAAAACGGAAAAATTTTGAAATTTACGAGATGAAAGAAAAATTACTCTTTGGAGGATTCAAGCATTCAAGTTCAACATTATTCTTCATATAACCACAAGTGAGTTGAGTTATTGCTTAAGAATTTGAGTGATGCGGGTTGATGCTAGCGTCCTACAATAAACTCATTATTTTCCAACTTCAGTATCAGTATCAAAAGGCGAAAAAACAGAAGACATAAACACACTTCACACACACGTTCGTTAAGGTTGTTGCGTGGCATAGCGGTAGAGAAGCTGCCTACTTTCACAACTTAACCACTGTTCAGAGTTCAGCTTCAGCCATCAGCAACAGAGTGCGCTCGCATTCAGCAGCCAAAACAACAGCAAGCACGAAGTCAACCAAACCATAACCAAGTTGTCGGTTGGGTCGTCCGCATGGCAGCGGATGTGTTCTCTAAAATACTTACTGGGGCGTCACGTACAATATGATCATCATAAAACATGCCGCATTCACGTCAAATTAGAAAACGTCCATATTCCAATTATGCAACAGATTTGGGGAGAAAAAAACGTATAAGCCATTCGATGGTGGTGGTTGGAGCAAAAGAGTTTATTCTTTCTTAAATGTTATCAAAGGAATTTCTCTTATTTTGACCACAAAACACTCACGTTCGTTTATCTTGCTGGCTGCTGCGGGCACACAAAAGACACATAAATATAGCTTTTCACTAGCTTATAAGATATTGTATCTTACTGTGTTAAGCAAACGATAATAAATTGAATTGAATTGAATTGAAAATATTCTTGCAGGGAATTCACCAGAGTGGCAGGAAAAAAAGAATTTCGAAGCGAGTCAAGTCACTATTTGTTCACCCGAAGGAGATACTTTATGTATTTTGACTCTTCTTCTTCTGTATGTACGTTGTGGTAGTCGTCCTTGGCGTGTCGTCCACCTCCAAAACCATTCGAATGTTTAATGTGTCAGGACGACACGCAAGAAAAACCAAGAGAGTATCCCTAATAGCCAACAGGAGAAGGCAGACACTTCTTCCTGAGATCACATTGAGATTTATTTATTTATGGGAGGATATCAACACAATGGGTTGTGTTACGACTCCACTGGATTGTCAACGCTCGTGTAAACCCTCGAGTCCTTAAACAGTCCTCTCCTCCTTCAAGTTGAAAAATCTTTATGATTATGTTGGTTTTGTCTTAGAGGACAAAGATTTTCTTGTGTCTTTGACGATTATCAAATACTTTTTGGTTATATTTTAGGCACTCTCACTCTAACTCAAAAAAAGGACCTTATAGCTTCGTCAAGTCAAATTATTATTGAACGTTGTCAAGAGTCAGAACAAAGTTAGTTTAATAAAATTCCAAGTGAATTGTAGGGGACGATATCAATTTATTTTGTTTTGTTTGTGTGTGTGTTGTAGGCCTTAATCACAATTGGCAAAATAAATGTTTATGTTTTGGATCAAGACGTAAAACACAAAGACCAAAGTTTTCTGGGAATTCTTCATCAAGTTTTGTTGGGAATTGAAGTTTGAAGTTTTTGAAAACAATGTAATTCCAAGACCGCAAAATATTCGGATGGTGTTGACACAAAGTAGGAACTCAAGGTTTTGGCTTTTGGTGTTGAGGATTATTGGTGGTCTTGGAATTTGTGTGGCTAGATTTAAATCATCGAAATTATAACTTTGCAAACACATTTCTTAAGCCATTAAATTGTTAAAGACCATTCGTTTGTCAACGACTTTTGGTGACATTTAATCAAAAGAAGTCAGAACCCTGATGTTCAAACGTAACCTTGTTGAACTAATTAAAACCAATCAACTCAATCAATATTTTACTTTCATTGAAAAAGTCGAATGTGAACCCAAAGCAAACTTAACTTAATAGACCTGTGAACTGGCTTAGTGATTGTCAGTCCTCAAATATCAATAGAAACGTCATCAATTTCAACAAACCGTAATACAAATCTACGACCTACACAACAATTGTACCATTAGGTAGTTCAAGTTAGATTCTCGGTTAGATATCCCCAGTGGGAGTTCATGAAACTGATTAAAATCTCATTGCCCCATACACCCAAATTACTCTAAGTCCAACAATAAAAGTGTCACAACAAAATGAACAGACAATACAAAATCGGTCTTTTCTACTTTTCCTTTGTTTTTTCTGTCACCGAACAATATTGTTTGTCGGCCTTGATAAAAATCAATTTCTCATTAATTGCACCTTTTAATTGGTGTTGAAAAAAATGTCTTTGATGGCTTTGTGGCACTCGTGCGCCATAACACAAATTGAAATAAATGTCATCCATGATGAAATAGATCCGTTTGTTTAGAATGTCCTTGGTCACTAGCTTGTTGGTATATGTATTTCTCAATTCACTAGAGCAATGGAATTTATTTCTTTGCTCAATCAAAAGATGGCCGAATTTAATCACAATTAATTAAACAAACGACGTGATATAATTCTTAGTGTGTTTCTGTGTCATGCATATCCATATGAAGTTTGAAACTTGAATATTGAGTTGTTTGTGCTTTGGGCAATAATTCCTTTTGAGCTGCCGGTGGCTATGGCCCGACGGGTTATTAGTCTAATGATAGACGTACGATTACTATTTGTCTTTGAATGCGGGCATATGAGTTACAAATTGTCCTTAAGCCTCCATCCGGTATATTAAGATACGGTTAACATACGAGAAGAAGTGATTTACGACCAGGAGAGTATTCCATCATCATTATAGCCTAAATCCTTTAATGCTAGATCCTCGACCGCACTCATGTGAGCTTATGCGAGTTGGGTGGGTTTGGATTTCCCTTTGAGAAGGTTGCAAGTGTTGACAAAATGGATGACAAACTTTTAATTGATAAGATACGGGCTTGGGTTGGAAAACAATTATTTCAGGTAAATTTAAACAAGAACACTCTTTTGGTCATTGTTGCTAGAAATCTAAGAAGTAAATTGCTCATTTAATTTCTTCAAGGACTCTCAAGTAATAATGAAAACGACTCTGTCAAGCAGTGGGATATTCTTGACTCAGCAAATAAGTCTCATTTTGCCAGAAGAAGCGGAATTACTTTTGGCTACGTTAAAGTTAACACAAACGGATGAGAGTATTTATCCTACATTTAACTTTATCACAATTATTCTGACAAAGAGCTAAACAAAAAAACGAATTGCCAAAAAAGTTGAAATGGAAATGAGAAACATTTTTACTATACAAAAAGAAAAAGGACTGACAAGCAGGCCATGGGCAGGAGACCTCTTCACTTATGACGACTCACTTGATCAATTCTAAGAGAATATTAAACTCAAATATGCATTACATGAAGCTCACGCAACGAGTTAATATGCTGAGTGAAAATCACTAAATTAATGGTTAAAGTTTTGATCAGTTTATTTTATTTTATTTATTTATTTATTCAGAATGCCTTATGAGATGAATCTCGTAACAGGCTGTATAGTTACTACAATAATGTTTATGTAATTATGTAATTTTAAAAAGTGTTAAATATAAGTACAATAAGTATTTTGACAATGGGAACAACAAAAATAATATTAAAAAGTGGAAATTTAAACATCAAGCAACAATTGAATAGCAAAAAAGAAATTTGTGTGACATACTAAGATACCGTAGAGACAAAAAATTAGAAAAGGAGACAAAATTTATTCTTACATTTTACTCTATGACAATTAACATTGACCTTTTAAACATTGTATTTTGACAGTAGCATGGCTTTAACGTGAAGTTTAAATTTTAAAATATTACATTGCTTGATTTCATCAGAATATTTGTTATAATACTGAATAGACTTGTATAAAATTGAGCTGCTTCCATATTTTTTTGAGTATATTCTGTCTAGGTGTATGTTATTTCGACTCCGTACGTTGTATTGGTGTAAGTTACTTCTTGTAGTCAGCTGGGTGTTTGTATGAACCTCCGTAAGCACTATCTTGTGAATGTGAGTCACTATATTTATTTCAATTTCATCTTTGACCATTAAAATCTTGAGCTGTTTATAAATCCATCGGGTGTTTGTAAGCCAATCAAATCCGAATAAGTTTTTTAATGCCTTATTCTGTACTACTTGCAAGGTTTTAAGAAGGCCATGAACTGCTGTACCCCAAATGTTGATTCCATAGGTCAAATGGCTATGAAAAAGAGCAAAAACTCCAGCAAGCGAAGACAGTTTTTTCGATAGTTTCGAAATGTGGAAGTTCCAATCTAACGTTGAGTCCACCCAGAGGCCAAGATATTTGAATTCACTGACTCGTTCAACTTCATCTTCTTGGTATACAATTCGTAGTGGGGTATTGGATTTGGTGCATACGATATACTTCGTTTTACGGGCGTTTACACATAATTTTTGCACGTTCATCCAAGTCTCAATCTTTTTAAGATCAGTATTCATTTGCCACTCGATCTCTGCAGATGAATTTGTGGAATACAACAAGCTTATGTCATCTGCAAATAGAACTGGGTGTCCATTCAGTGGGAGGTTTGCAAAGTCCTGTACGTATAAGCAAAATAGGGTTGGTCCAAGAACACTTCCTTGTGGTACTCCCGTCGTAACCGGTTGTCTTTCACTCGTGCAATCGACTTTTTTTATGTACTGAAAACGCTCTAAGAGATAGGATCTAAACCAATTGAAAGAGGAGCCTCTTACTCCTAGGGCAAACAGCTTTCTCTGCAAAATTGTATGGTCGACTGTGTCGAAGGCTTTTGACAGGTCTATGAAAAGTGCACTGACATTACTACGGTTGTCCTTATTTTTTTGAAGGTGGGATACCATATCTATCAGCGCTGTACTCGTGCCTGACTTCTTCCGGAAGCCATATTGTTTAGAGGTTGAGAGATTATTACGCTCGATGTACTCCACTAATTGCTGGTTTACAACTTTTTCCATAATTTTCGATATTATAGGTAGAATTGAAATAGGGCGATAATTATTGAAGTCATCTACGTCACATTTTTTGAAGATAGGGATAACCTTGGCTACTTTCATCATCTTTGGAACATATCCCTCACTTAATGATTTATTGATTAGTATGGAGATTGGTTTACAAAGCTCTGTACTGCGTTCCTTTAGTAGTGAAGAAAAAACATTGTCTACATCCTTAGCTTTTGATGGTTTAAGTCCACACATAATAGTTTTTATAAGTTCTGGTGTAGTCTTTTCTATTATAAAACTTTTCAATTGCAATTTGGTGGGATAGACAATGTTTTGAGTCGAACATTTAGTTATGATTTTTTTGCCAACCGTAGCGAGAAATTCGTTCAGGTCATTTTTTTTTTAATTTTTCATTTCGTGAGCAGTTATTGAGCAAAGGACAATCCATATTCTTTTTTGATTTATTGTACAACAGGCTGTTGATATTCTCCCATGTTTTTCTATTGTCATTTAGACTTCTCTCAAAAAGTTTTCTGTAATGATCTGCTTTGATTTGTCGTTTCTGAGTTGTAACTTGATTTCTAAGATATTTGTATTGTCGTTGAATGTAAATGTTATTAGGATCCTTACTCAGTTTACTAAACCATTCGTTTTTCTCTTTGATTAGAGAAATCAATTCGCTACTGAGCCATTCACAGGAATCGGTCTGTGATTGTTTGACTTTGACTTTTTTTGATGTGATTTTTATATAAGCGTTTAATTTGTTAACTAAGTAGTTGTACATTTCTTCACAAGCCATAGAATCATACAAAACTATTGGGTGTTCTTTAAGCTTCATAGTTAGTTTTGTTGCATCAGTGACATATATGTATTTTGGGTTGGGCTTTAGTGATGTGTGTTTCGTTACAGGCTTTGGAACGCTTATGTCAATAGCTGTTACATTATGGTCAACTAAGTCAAGTTTTGAATGATGTGCAATTATATTGTAATTGGGGTTGTTAACAAAGAAGTGATCAAGGTTGGCATTTTTTCGTGTAGGAATTGATTTATTTATAACAAAATATCCGTGCATTCTGATAAGGTTAAGATATTTTATGACAAAAGCATCTTCGATCAAAATATTTATATTAAAGTCACCAACAATTATGGAATTTCGCAAAGACATTCTGTTCATGTTTTCCATTAGGACGGATAGAAATTTTTCTTTCTTGGAAACAATCAGGTTTGGTTTACGGTAAACGCACATAATATCAAAAGAGTAATTTTTTAGTTTGATATTTGCTGCGCAGAAACTATCCTTGTTGTCACTCATTGAAAATAAATGCGTATACGAATGACTTCTAGATATAAAGATAATTACACCTCCCGCGCCTTCAGTAGGTCTGTTTGCAGTAATTTTTTCATAATTTCTTAAGTTAAAATAAATTTCATCAGAGTCTGAAAGCCAACTTTCTGTGACGCAGATAACATCAATATCAATATTAAAGCCTTTAATTATATGCTCAAATTCATCAATTTTGTTTTTTATGGATCTAGCATAGATGTAGAGAATTTTAGCAGTGCTACCTGTTGATAATTTAATGTTAGCAATGTTGTCATAGAGAATATTGCATGGGGAGAAGGGAACATGCATCTCACAATTCATTGAAGAAGTCAATGTTGCGAATTTCTCTTACTTTCCCTTTTTCTGTGAGACGCACTAGTACTCTTCCATTAGTAACCCACGCAAATGCAATTTTATTTTGTCTCTTTAAGTCTCGCGCTTTCTTAAATAAGTAGCTGTTTAATTTTGTTAGAACTTCTTCTATATACACTGGTTGTGTTGTGTTGTCGCCAAAGACCGAACCGGTGTTAAGGTATTTTTTATCTCTGTTGCTCTTCTTGTATGCATTTATGATACTATCGCGAGTTTTTTTTTCAAAGAATTCAATCAAGATCTTTGGTGGATTAGTTTGACTCGGGCTATTGTTTTCGTCGTTACTGTGTGGCTTACGATAAATTTCTTTTATGCAGCCTTGTGTAATTTCTACATTTAATTTGTTGGAAATTGCTATGAATATCGATTTCAGATTTTCATCGGTTTTTATTGGGATACCAGATAAAGCTAAGCTATAGTTCAGTGAAGTTTGTTTATGTTTTTCAACTTTTTGTTTATATGTGTTAAATTGTTCTTTTAGTATATGTAATTCGTTTTGCATGTTTTTGTTTTCTTCCATTATGGTATTAGTTAGCGCTTTGTAATCATCAACCGTTTTCCTAAGTGAGTTTATTTCTTTTTCAAGAGTTTTTTGGAAATTTAAAATTTCATCGAGTTTATCCGAAAGTTGTTTGTTCGTAATATTATCTGATTCGGTTGTATTTGTTGGATTAAGACTAATAATACCTGTTGAACTTTGCTGTTGTTGTTGCTGCAGTTGTGATGGAATTATACTGCTACGCCTTCTGTCCCTCGATGATTTGCATGATAAGCAAAACCATAGAGATTTATCCCTCAAAATCTCTGTCAACTTATGTTTTGATATTCCACTGCAAGAGGAATTGGAATGATAAGCTTTTTTACATTCGCCGTCGCAAATAATGAAATTTTTCCCATTTAAATTTATATTTTTGTTGCACTTCTCACAAATACTGACTGCACTTGACGCCATTTTGATAAGGAGATCAGGAGTGGTGATGATTATTGACAGTCACGTAAATGAAAATGCAACACATTGAATTAGCAATGATTTCATCTCCAGAGAGCATTAGGAAACAGTCTCTGAAAATCCTGAAATTATCCACCAACAAATCCCTAACCGACACTGTTGTCCATTGAGCGAGGTAAGCATTAGGAACTTGCTCACACAAACACAACGTTTATCTTGAATTGAACTTTTGACAATACATAGGACCCAACAAAAAAGATGAATCATCAAAGAACACTAAAAACGAATGATAATTCATGTAAAGTGAGAAAATAAAAATGAATAAATATGGCAAGACGCAAGAGTCGGAAAGCTTGTAGCAGACTAGCAGTAAAAAATCGAAAGAAAAGGGAAAAGTTGATTTATTTTACTTGTGTCAGTTTACTGCACGTGCACCCCGCATCTTATAAATGGAATGAAATATACAAAGATTGCCATCTTTGTTGTCTTCAAAAGAATAACATCCACTATTCTTTTTTTTTTAGTTTGCCTAATAATTGTTTTTGACAAATGTCACTTTGTACACGATAATGAGAGAGAGCGGGACGGCCATAGTCCTTCTGACCATGGTTCTCTCTATCATTGTCGTGCAGGAAAAAACAAGTTTCGTTTCAGATCACAATAGAGGGATGTTTGGAAAAGATAAGACGGACGGTCTTATAGCGTTTACACGAGACAGCGATGTGGAATATAAAAGGCTCATGCCCAACGTTTTTTTTTTTTTTTTTTGTTTCATTTATCAGAAACCTAATGTTATTTTCGAAATATGTTTCAATTTTTGTTTTAAATGTCATATTTATAATTTTGTATAGAATTGTGGTATATCTAACTTTAAGTAAAATTTCATTTAGTATATTTTTTTTTAAGACCAGATGGATCCTTAAGCGTTGTTTTCCAACGTTATTATGGATTTCCTCTTTATATTATGAATAATGCGATTCGTCTTAACATTTTCAATTTAAGCCCCGTACGGGTTAATCGGAATAGTTTCTTTCGTCTTCTCGAATTTTCTTTGATTGTTAGTTAGATTCAATTCAAGTCATCTTGTTTTAACCTTAGGATTCGTTCAGAACAAATTGTGTTAATTGTGAATCATCCCCAAACTAATCGTCCCAAAGTCGGCGAGTTTCGGGATGACTCTCGATAATTTGAGAGAAACTGTGGCGAGTAAGCAGGACCGCGAGTATCTTCTCACAAGTTGCTCTCAACCAAGCCAAATATGACTGGCCGTTGATGACGTGATGAAGATCCGCCACTCCAGATAGGCTGAAAGCGCGGCGAAATGAATTGCGAGTAAGCAGGACCGCAAGCATCTTATCACAAGTGGCTCTCAACAAGGCCAATTAGGACTGGCCGTTGATGAGGTGATTAAGATCCGCCACTCCAAAAAAGCTGAAAGCGCGGCGAATTGGAAAAAGAAGAGTAGGCGATTTAGGACATATGTGGGCCTAAACGTCACTCTTGTTTGAGCTTTTGAACTGAGAAGAATAAATTAGAATCGGAAGGTTAAATATTTTGGAAACTAAAAATTTTGGAACATTTTTTGGGACAGCCATTTTTATTTTTTTTGAGAAAATCGAGAAGACGAGGAGAATTCTATAAAATTTTGGAGATTTGATTTTGGAAACGAGGAGAATTCTATAAAATTTTGGAGATTTGATTTTGGAAACGAGGAGTGGTAACTATAAAGGAAAAAGGTTGTATTTAATTTGAACAATTTTAACAAATTATTGATTTTTCGGTTCGATCGCATTTTGGCTTTTTTTTTTTTTTTTGAATAAGACCTTAACGGTCCATCTTGGTCTTGTTAAATTTTTCAATCATTGTACTTCGATTATTCTTCTTTTAATTGAAAAGATCCGAGGTTTTTCCCCTACATTTGCAAGGTTTCCCCGGCCTTAAAAATAAAATAAAAAACTAAAATATAAAAAAAGTATCCGCCATCTTGTTCTTTCTTAACTCGTGTTGGTTCATTCTTTTCTTTAATTTCCATCGTTGCTTATATTTCTTGAAGGTTTGCAATTTCCTTTTTTGTGTTTTCAGGAAAAAATTGCTGGCGCCCGTATTAACCCCATTGTGGCAACACTGATATAATTTTATATCAATTTGATATAAAACCATAAACTGAGTTGATATAAAATCATACCTTTAATTAACTTAATTATTGTGACCCACCCCCTTTGCTGAGCTGAGCCGAGGTGGCAATACCTTTTTATTGCCATTGTGCACTATCCTCTTCTCCTTGCCAAGGGTCAACGATAACAGCTGTCTGGGTGACAGTTCGTTCAAAACGTGTCTTCACTTATTTGTGAATTTGATTCTTTTCCTGGTGCGGTGTTCTTTTTATTAAAATTTATTCAATAAAATCATTTGGCCATTTCGGCAAAAGAAAATAGTGCAACAAATTGGCGCCCAACGTGGGGCTTGTAAGAAGGAAAGATATACTTCTCGTTGATTTTAAATCTTGTGCTGTGTCGTGGTGTCTGTTCCATTAGATAAGTTTGTGTTTTTTTTCTATTGTTTTGCATTGAACTCGGTACTTTTAATTCCTTTTGCTTTTCATACAGGATTCAGTGAAGATTTCGATAAATCAAGGAAAAAGATTGTGAAACTGTGAGTGAAACAGCGGTGCAAATTGTCCAATAATTGGCCCAATTTGATTGGCAGTGTAGTTGTTCGATAAGAAGCGGATTGAAGGTTTGCGGTATTGTACGGAGTTAGTCTTATTTTTTTCATTTTGTTGTTTTTTGAATAAAATTTGGAAAATTGGATTTGCTTAAACATCCATAATATATACATACATATATATATATATATATATTTATATTGACTGAGCGATAGTTGAGATTTGGGGTACATTTTGAAGGTGACCTTTTGATCACCTCTATATACCTATATATATATTCATATATTCAATTCTTATAATTTTGGCGCGTTAATAATTTCAATTCCTTTTGGCGGTTCTGTGAAACATTTTAAATAGATTTTTATTGACGGTTTTTTTCTCGTGCTAGATTGAATTTATTTTATTGAGTTTTATTCGAAGATAAGATTACCGAATTGGTGTTACCATATTAACTTTTTTTTTGATTTCTTAAAATTAATTCTAATATAATTTCTGCTGGTGTTACCATATTGTTCTTTTTGTGGTTATCTTAAAATTTATTTGAACCTACTTTGTTGGTGTTACCATATTGTTTTTTTCTATTCCGAACTTTTTTTTTGCTATTGGATTTAGTTACTGTATTTTTTTTTTACATTTCTTATACATTGAGATTGAGAATTAGATTTTCTTTATTAAAAACATCAATCGTTTATTAATTTGATTGTTTTTGGTTTAACGGTTTTCAATAGAATTTTGTTTTGCTGTCTTCGTCTGAAAATAATTTTCTTGCGTTAACATGGATATAAATAGGCTTTCGAAAGAAGAACTCGTTTATGAGTTACGAGCGCGGGGACTAAAGGAAGGGTCTAAGGTCGATGAAATGAGGATGACTCTCAGGGCTAGTCGTATGCTGGAACGGACTGGTTCAATTTCTTCGGATAGTCCTCACTATCCATATTCATTTGAAGAGGATTCAAAAGCGGTTAGGGCGAAAATTTCCGAAATTAGAGATTTACTTCCAAATGTTACGAAAAATCCGAAGTCGTCGGATTATCAGAAAGTTTTGACCAAAATCGAGTGGTCTTTGGGTAGGATTTCGAGGGCGAAAGCCGAATCGTCGGATGAGGTTAACGAAGTAGCTGATTTAAGGGGGGAAATTTTATTATTGATGGCTAAGTTAACTGAGGTAGAAGAGGTGACGGAACCTCCGGAAAAAACTAATAACACAAATGATTCAACAATGTCGAAAGCAGTCGTGGAAGCGCCACCTGCACAAATCGGCCAACGAACGAGCTCTAGTGGGTTCCAACTACAGGGTGACACACCCTGTGACCGGAATCCCGAGCGCCCATACAAGTGGAACGTGCAGTTCTCTGGTGAACGGTGTGGTTCATCAGTGAATCTTTTATAGAAAGAATTGAGGAATTGAGGAAAATCGGCCAACGAACGAGCTCTAGTGGGTTCCAACTACAGGGTGACACACCCTGTGACCGGAATCCCGAGCGCCCATACAAGTGGAACGTGCAGTTCTCTGGTGAACGGTGTGGTTCATCAGTGAATCTTTTATAGAAAGAATTGAGGAATTGAGGGAGGCTCGCGGTGTTTCTGAAGAAGCTATTTATAGGTCAGCGGTTGATTTATTTACTGGAAAGGCACTTCTCTGGTTTAGGGCGATTAGGGATACGGCATCAACATGGGGAGAGTTAGTTAGGGAATTGAAGTTGGAGTTTTTGCCCTCCAACTATGATGATCTCTTGTTGGATGAGGTCAGGCGTCGAACCCAGGGTAAGGAAGAGTCAATAGGCATGTACGTTGCGCTCATGCAGACTCTTTTCAAGCGTTTTTCGGAGCCTCTGAGTGAGAGTAGGAAGTTGTCTATTCTCATGAAGAATATCGCTCCATTCTACCAGACACAGCTAGGTTTAGCCGACATTAAGTCGGTCAATGATTTGGTGGCCTTGGGCAGAAGGCTAGAAACCATTAGGGCAAATGTTGAGTCTTTCGTTCCTCCACCCTCTAATCGCAATAGGTCGGCTTTGGAGCCGGATGTTGCTTATGTCGCCTCCGTGCAGGAAGCGCGAGTTGCAGTTAATCCTGATTCCCCACCTAATATAACCATACGTTGTTTCAACTGCAACAGAGAAGGTCATTTTGCCAACACTTGTTCCGCTCCTAGGCGCTGTTTTGGTTGTGGTACTGTAGGGACCACAAGGCAAAATTGTAGACGCTGCTCGTCGGGAAACGGGCAACGGACTCTTGGGCCAGCAGGGCAAGAGCGCCGGCGTCAGAATTAGGGAGGTTGCCTGCTGGCGACCAGTTGGCTTGTAAAGTTAGGTTAGGTTTTACTTGGCATAGACAGACGTCCATTTTTAGGAGTTAATATTTATGGTATTAGGTTTTTGGGATTATTAGATTCTGGGGCATCGCGAACCATTATTTGTAGGGACGCATGGCGTATTTTAAAAGATGTAGGTTTACAATTAGATACTTCAAATGTTAGGGAGGTTCATTTAGCAGATGGTGCAGGTATAGGAGTTTAAGGAGAAGTTAAATTACCCATTGTTGTTGAGAGTAGGTCAATTCTGATTGAATGCTTAGTCATTCCCAACCTACCGCATGCTTTGATTTTAGGTGCAGATTTTTGGGCATTATCGGGTATAGTCCCGGATTTACGGTCGAACATGTGGAGTTTTTCGAGCCAGGAGATAGTGGCCTCGATAGATACTACGTCTATCACAGATGAGTCTGAATTAGACGAGGATCAGAAAGGGAAGCTTAAGCATTTAGTCGAGAATGCTTTTAAGAATATGCCAGAGGGATTAGGAGTAACGACAATGGTAGAACATGTCATTAAAACCTCGTCTGAGCCTATTAAACAAAGGTATTACCCGGTTTCACCGGCAATGCAGGAACATATAGATAGATCACTTCAGGAGATGTTGGAAGAGGACGTAATTGAGAAATCAAACAGTCCATGGGCTTCCCCAATTGTTCTCATTAGGAAAAAAGATGATAGTTTTAGGTTTTGTGTCGACTTTAGGAAGGTTAACCAGGTTACAGAAAGGGATGCGTACCCGTTGCCGATAATTTCGGCTATTTTAGATAAACTTAGGAATGCCAAATTTTTAACATCGTTGGATATCAAGTCCGCTTACTGGCAGATTCCAATGGCATTGGGATCGCGGAAATACACTGCCTTTACGGTACCTGGTAGGGGTCTTTTTCAATTCAAAAGAATGCCTTTTGGATTACACAATGCGCCTGCAACATGGCAGCGTTTCATCGATAGTGTGTTAGGGCCTGAGTTGGAGCCATTCGTTTTCGTGTATCTGGATGATATCATTATCGTCACAGATACATTTGACAAACACTTGGAAATTTTGAGTGAGGTTCTTAGGAGATTACGAGAGGCGGGGTTGAAAGTAGGCCGCGACAAATGTAATTTTTGTAGACCTTCTCTTAAATTTTTAGGTTATGTAGTCGACAAAAACGGGCTACATGTGGACCCAGAAAAAGTAGATAGTATGATCAAGATACCTGCACCCAAAAATGTAAAACAAGTTAGGAGTTTCATTGGGACAGTTTCATGGTACAGACGCTTCGTACCGAACTTTGCAACATTAGTTAGGCCTTTGAAAGATTTATTAAAGAAGAGTAGGAAATTCGTTTGGTCACAAGAGTGTAAAGATAGTTTTCGGAAAGCAAAGGAATGCTTAATCACAGCTCCAATTTTGACATGTCAAGATTTCAAGCTTCCATTTGTCGTTCAGACAGATGCATCCGACTACGGCATCGGGGCCGTACTCACTCAAACATTTGAAGAGGGGGAAAAAGTTATTTGTTATTTAAGTAGGTCACTTAATAGAAGTGAAAGAAATTATTCCACTACGGAAAAGGAATGTTTAGCAGTATTATGGGCGGTTGAGAAGTTACGGCCTTATATCGAAGGAGTTCGATTTACGGTCGTAACGGATCATTATTCTTTAATTTGGTTGAGCAATCTCAAAGATCCACAAGGTAGACTTGCACGTTGGGCAGTTCGGCTCCAACAGTTTGATTTTGAAATCATTCACAGGAAAGGGAAAGAGCATGTAGTACCAGACATGTTGTCTCGGGGAGTTCCAGAGTTGGCTGGGATTTCGGATGAGGATAAGGACCCTTGGGTGGCTAAAATGGTTTCTTCAGTTGAGTCTAATCCGTTAGCTTTTCCAAATTGGAGAGTAGACAATGGTAGATTATACAAGTTTGTTAAATCAAACCATGTGATAGTGCATGATAATAACGAAGAGTGGAAGTTGGTAGTTGGGAAGACAGATAGATTAGGAGTTCTTAAAGAGTGTCACGATAGTCCACTAGCTGGACACATGGGGGTTAGGAAAACGTTCGCGAGAGTAGGAGCTAAATATTATTGGCCTAAAATGAGAGTAGACGTCACTAAATATGTTAGGAAATGTAGTATATGCCAACAGGTGAAACCAATTAATGACAAGCCAGCCGGTCTTATGACTGAAAGAGTAGGAGCATCATCTCCTTGGGAGATGATGAGTGTTGATTTAGTAGGGCCCTTACCTAAGTCCAATAGAGGATTTATTTACATTCTGACAGTTGTAGATTATTTAACGAAATTTCCGATATTGTTCCCACTTAGGACAGCCACCGCAAAGGCGGTGTGCAAAGAATTAGAAGATAACGTGTTTCTGTTATTTGGAGTTCCCAAAATTGTCATTTGTGACAATGGCCCACAGTTCAAAAGTAGGGAGTTAAAAGCACTTTGTGAGGGTTATTCATCGAAGATTAGGTTTACTCCGCATTACCATCCACAGGCTAATCCGGCAGAAAGGATTAATCAAATCATTAAAACAACTTTGAGAGCATATGTGTCAGAGAATCACCGAGTCTGGGATTCTCAGTTAGCGAAAGTAGCCTGTGCCAACGCACTTCTGAACACGAAGTTTTAGGTGTTAGTCCTTACTATGCTAACTTTGGGAAGAATATGTCAACGAGTGGTAATTATGAAGGAATTAGTAGCGAGATTATCGATTATATGTTTTGTCCGATGCTGCAAATTACTACGCGGCTAAATTGGCGCCAAAGTTTGTGGGCCCTTTTAAAATTGCAAAAAGATTATCTCCCTGGACTTACGTTCTTGAAGATGACAAGGGCAAAGATCGTGGCACTTGGCACATAAAAGATCTGAAGCCGTTTACGTCATTGTCGGAAAACGAATAAATATTGGAAGTCCCTATTTAGTACACTTTCTATCTCGTGATTGTGAAACGAGAGCTTATTGAGTAAATAGTTTGTGTTATGAACAAACACTCTTTTCAAGGAGGAAAGGGTGAGATTTGTTGCGTTATAAATTCACGCAACAGGTTCTTTTAATTTAATATTAACTTTATGAAAACACTTGATGCATTTTGCATCCACTATTCTTTTTTTTTTAGTTTGCCTAATAATTGTTTTTGACAAATGTCACTTTGTACACGATAATGAGAGAGAGCGGGACGGCCATAGTCCTTCTGACCATGGTTCTCTCTATCATTGTCGTGCAGGAAAAAACAAGTTTCGTTTCAGATCACAATAGAGGGATGTTTGGAAAAGATAAGACGGACGGTCTTATAGCGTTTACACGAGACAGCGATGTGGAAGATAAAAGGCTCATGCCCAACGTTATGTTATTTTCGAAATATGTTTCAATTTTTGTTTTAAATGTCATATTTATAATTTTGTATAGAATTGTGGTATATCTAACTTTAAGTAAAATTTCATTTAGTATATTTTTTTTAAGACCAGATGGATCCTTAAGCGTTGTTTTCCAACGTTATTATGGATTTCCTCTTTATATTATGAATAATGCGATTCGTCTTAACATTTTCAATTTAAGCCCCGTACGGGTTAATCGGAATAGTTTCTTTCGTCTTCTCGAATTTTCTTTGATTGTTAGTTAGATTCAATTCAAGTCATCTTGTTTTAACCTTAGGATTCGTTCAGAACAAATTGTGTTAATTGTGAATCATCCCCAAACTAATCGTCCCAAAGTCGGCGAGTTTCGGGATGACTCTCGATAATTTGAGAGAAACTGTGGCGAGTAAGCAGGACCGCGAGTATCTTCTCACAAGTTGCTCTCAACCAAGCCAAATATGACTGGCCGTTGATGACGTGATGAAGATCCGCCACTCCAGATAGGCTGAAAGCGCGGCGAAATGAATTGCGAGTAAGCAGGACCGCAAGCATCTTATCACAAGTGGCTCTCAACAAGGCCAATTAGGACTGGCCGTTGATGAGGTGATTAAGATCCGCCACTCCAAAAAAGCTGAAAGCGCGGCGAATTGGAAAAAGAAGAGTAGGCGATTTAGGACATATGTGGGCCTAAACGTTGTTGCAGTTGCCCGTAGCTTAGTTGGTAAGTGCGTTGGCTGCTAAGCAGAACGTCGTTGGTTCGAGTCCTACTCAGGCCAAGTTTTTCTTTCATCTTTCACGGGCACTGCCTCTTGCGAAGACCTGACAAAGCTTCCAAGAGTATCAATCTGTCAAGAAAAGGTGCTTCTCAACTCTGCCGTTCGGAATCGGCATTAAATTGTAGGTCCCCTCAATTCTTCACACGCACTCAGAGAATTGTTGATGAGAGTAAGCCACTTAGGCCTTGGCTCTTCAAGAGCTGTCGCGCCACTCTATTTATTTATTTATTTGTGGGCCTAAACGTCACTCTTGTTTGAGCTTTTGAACTGAGAAGAATAAATTAGAATCGGAAGGTTAAATATTTTGGAAACTAAAAATTTTGGAACATTTTTTGGGACAGCCATTTTTATTTTTTTTTGAGAAAATCGAGAAGACGAGGAGAATTCTATAAAATTTTGGAGATTTGATTTTGGAAACGAGGAGAATTCTATAAAATTTTGGAGATTTGATTTTGGAAACGAGGAGTGGTAACTATAAAGGAAAAAGGTTGTATTTAATTTGAACAATTTTAACAAATTATTGATTTTTCGGTTCGATCGCATTTTGGCTTTTTTTTTTTTTTTGAATAAGACCTTAACGGTCCATCTTGGTCTTGTTAAATTTTTCAATCATTGTACTTCGATTATTCTTCTTTTAATTGAAAAGATCCGAGGTTTTTCCCCTACATTTGCAAGGTTTCCCCGGCCTTAAAAATAAAAAAAAACTAAAATATAAAAAAAAGTATCCGCCATCTTGTTATTTCTTAACTCGTGTTGGTTTATTCTTTTCTTTAATTTCCATCGTTGCTTATATTTCTTGAAGGTTTGCAATTTCCTTTTTTGTGTTTTCAGGAAAAAATTGCTGGCGCCCGTATTAACCCCATTGTGGCAACACTGATATAATTTTATATCAATTTGATATAAAACCATAAACTGAGTTGATATAAAATCATACCTTTAATTAAATTAATTATTGTGACCCACCCCCTTTGCTGAGCTGAGCCGAGGTGGCAATACCTTTTTATTGCCATTGTGCACTATCCTCTTTTCCTTGCCAAGGGTCAATGATAACAGCTGTCTGGGTGACAGTTCGTTCAAAACGTGTCTTCACTTATTTGTGAATTTGATTCTTTTCCTGGTGCGGTGTTCTTTTTATTAAAATTTATTCAATAAAATCATTTGGCCATTTCGGCAAAAGAAAATAGTGCAACAAGATGGTCAGCGTTTTTAAATTAAAAGTCAAAACAATGACACGGAAGAATTTTGAAAAAGATAAAGGTGAAAGGAAAAACAAAGAAAAAAAATAAATGCCGACATGTCGTGGGTTCGAGTCCTACTCGTGCCCATAGTATTTATTTCATCTTTCACGGGCACTGCCTCTTGCGAAGAACTGACAAAACTTCCAAGAGTATCAATCTATCATGAACAAGTGCCTCTCAACTTTGCCTCCTCAATTCTTCACATGCACCCAGAGAATTGTTGATAAGAGTATCTAAGTCGGTTTAGCCTTGGCTCTTCAAGAGCTGTCGTGCCACACTATTTATTTTTATTGTTGAATGTTTAATTTTCTATTGATTAATTTTTTGGTACAAGTTTCCGTATCTGTCTGTTGAAGTTGAATGCAGACATGAAATTAGCTCATTGACAGTCCACTATTGGAATTGAGTACATTTTTCGACAACTGATTGCTTTTGAGTTTGAGCACTCAAAACCAAAATTGACACGCAGTTACATATGTAATTATAAGTGTACATAATTGACAAGGTGACTACCCATTAAGCGCTTCAACAGGTCCTTACATACATCTTGACCCCCCTCCTTATACCTACATACCTACAAAGCGATTATCTAGTGCCTACACAAATTGCAACCCCTACTGAAGTCTTGTTATCCTTCAACACATCAAATATCCCAATTTAACAGAGATCTCTGTTTATCTTAGTTCACCTCATTAAACAACGTGATTAGTCACATTAAAAATATCCACTTACTGCGCCTTCCTCCTACCTTTGCCTGTTAGCCTGTCTAAAGTGTACTTAATTTAAATTCCTAACCATCTTAATGACCACCTATAGACAGTGAATACCAATTAAAAACCCAAAACCCTTTTTTGAAATTGATTTAGGACCAGTATACAATCACACAGCACTGAGAGCTCACTACCACTGCCCCACCACAATCGATGCTCATTTATATGATGTATCCTGCAATTCAAGTCCTTCGTTTCCTAAGCAAACTAACACTTTCCATCAGTCTAATGTTATGGCGTAGATGCGATTGAAGAGGGTAAGGAAGCGAGGTGGTAGATGGGAGAAAAAAGTTGTTTCGTTTGATTTAATTGCTCAACCACACCGAATAGTAAGTCAGCCTCATCTGTGTACTTATGGCTATGGCAACGACTGTTAACCGGATAAAACCTTGGCCTACAGAGTAAGAGTGAGAGAGAGAAGAAGACAAAGATACACCTCGCCTTCAATATCGTGACACAAAGGGTTTTACAGATAAATTACCTAGCGGGCTTTTTTTACGCAACGCACTTATAACAAAGAAGACTGTTACGTCACAATTTTTTATCAGCATCAGTGTTGTTTAAAAATATGCATTCGTTTTATTGGTGTTCTTGGGAGTTAGACACAAAAATATTTCACAAATCATTCAATGTTGTTTTTCTTATTTCGAATACTTTTAACGTTCGTGTTCGCCAGAAGAGAGTTGAGCATTGTCTAAAGCGAAGGGATATTGCAATTTCGCAACCGGAAATAGTTCCTGTGGAAGTGTGGATTAGAAAACTCAATTTCGATTTAAACGGCACCACAACTTTGAAAAGCGAACTCATCAATCTGACAGAATTCTGTTTGATATCTTCCGGGTCATCATCATTCAGATTGCGTGTTAACATCCATGGATGCTTACTTACTTACTTAGCTGGTTTAAATTCGAACCACGTTGGACCACGGCGCGGCGGCATGTTACACTGGATTCTTCTACCACTAGCGGTCCCTTGCATAAGGGAAAGTTGGGATGTTGAAAACAATGGCGCAAAATTATAGTCCGCTAATGAACATATTTAAAGTGATACTAGCTTAAAATGACGTTTGATTCATATCTGAAACGTCATTTTAAGCTAGTATCACACTAAACATGTTCATTAGCGGACTATAATTTTGCGCCAATCTCTTTATTCGTTCACGCAAGCCACTTGAGTACCTCTCAATTTATTTTACACAAACTATCAACAAACCCTCAATACTGAATTGGGAATTATTTCGGTAGCAACTTAACTCGTTCCACCAAGATAAATTTAACTACACCCAAGTTAATTTTTCGATAGAACTGAACAAGGGTATTTCGTTGCCAAATTGTTTGTAAGCTATAGAAGTGCTGCGGAGTGCGTTCAGACCCAACAATACCAATATGGATAAATTTAATGTTCACTATTAAGCTTGGGGACCATCTCATTGAAACAGAAATGTGTGGAGAGTTTAAAACCCGTAAGAAATCATGGTTTCGCTTTCGTTGGCGTTCAATAAAATCGGCTTGCAACGACCGTTCACAAACTGCATTTAGGACAACAACTGAAGCATAAACGAACTAAGCTGATCGAACGACAAAACGGTTTCCTTGAAGCGATGGATATGATTCTAATATATACGAGCTGCATGGGAGGATGCAGATATATGAAGCATTTCGTCTGCATAAATGACAGAAGCTGCTTCCGACCTTCGTCTATGGGTATATTTCAGATCATTTTGGCTTTTCTCTCACTGGGTCTAATCTATGTGTTGTTTATTCTGCCAGAGTGATTTATATGCCATTCTTGTTAAAGCAACCGAGACAAGACCTGCAATGTCATACAGAGAAATAAACCTCATACAAATAGATGAAACTTTTGAAAAACGAATTTCTAGATAAAGAGACACAGAGTTAAGAACGAAGTGCCATCTTCAATCCCATTTAGTACTGATTGCAACCGTTTTCTACTTAAATTGTACAAACAGGTGCTGTTGCACAAATTGAAGCTGATGATTGTGTTTTCTCCTTTATTTCGAAGTTTTTTTTTCGTTTTTTTTTCAACATTTGTATTGGATTCCGACAATTAATACTTCTCAATGTCATTGTTGGCTTAGTCAGTCGATTGAAAATGGAAGAGGGCTCTTGTACTTGTTGGCTGCTTGACGGGCGATGGTGAGACAAGAAGAGCATGATAAATTTAATTTAGCTTTCAATTTGCAGACAGTCGAGCTGAGTCAAGTTTAAATGAATATGACAGGGCGAACAGAAAAGAGTGTAAGTGAATTAGAGACGTATTTCTTGCGAAAGAGAAAGAGAAGTAGTAGAAGAAGGTAATTATAGAACGGAACCTGTTGCACATGATTGAATTGAGAGGAAACATGACGTCTATGAAGACCTTTAATTTTCACCTTTTTTTTCTCAATACATAATTGTTTCGCACGTTCATTTAATTTCTATTTTTTCGTGTTCAACAAAATTTTATAATGCTGGACGCGTTCAGTTTTTTCAAATGTCAAAAGGCCAACTGTTGTTTTTTTCCTTCGCTCATTTCGACCTTTTCTAACAATTTATCTTAGGAATTATTCCTGAAAAAATTAATTCATTCAGGATTGAATGAATAAATCATAAACATTTCTTATTTAGCAAAACGAAAACCTAAAAAAAATATTAGCCCCATCTTGTTTTAAAACCACAATTAGTTAAGTAGTCAATTAAAATTTAACGTTCCTTGGCGTTAAAGGAATTAAAAAGAAATATTCAAAATTTGAACCAATGTAATTTTGTTTCAAGGTAATTTCATTTACGAGGGAAAAAAATAATAATTTAAGTCGACCAGCAGGTTCTTTCTTTCTTCCTGCCCGAAAGGAATAATGCAAAAATGTGAAATGTATGGTATTTTCTGCTTGAAAAAGATAAAAATGAAGAATCCCTCAAAAAGGATTGAATAAGAATCCACTTGCCCTTAACAAAAATTCCACCTTTCCATTGAAAAAGGGACAAAGGTGTGTTTGCTTGACGGTTTTTTTTTTGTTTGTCTGTTTCTAAATCGGGAATGTCAGATCGTTGTCGAATGTCGCTGCACTCGCTACCTCTTTTGTGAAGGACGAGTGTATATGTACGTCAGTTTTTGTGTTGGGATTTATGTCAACTCATTATTTATGGAAATTCAAAGAAGCTATGCATTGTCCCGGCATGATGACATGACAAGAGGAGTTCTCCGAACTTTGATCCTCTTACAAATTGCAAGTTGCAACTCCCTGAACTGAACCTCAACCAGAATGTAAGTTCATCGAACGAACATCGTATTATTATTTTAATTTTATGTACACAAATGCTAATTCAATTGTTCCAACATCCCACATATCGTTAATCGATGTATGAATGTGACAATGCTGTGCAAAGTTTTCATACAGTGAGACACTGACGTTTTGCTATTGACAGATTTGAACTGTTAAAGTAAATGGTTTTTATTCTCTTCAATTCCATGTTTGTGAGATTTGACATTTGAAAATTGACGTTTGGTTTGGATTTTTTTGTAACGACGATTCTGATAAATAAACATCATCTGTCAAAATTTGACATCTAGTAGATGAGAATGACAGTTGAAGCCTTCCTTCCCTTTTTAGTTTGAGGATGTATTATTAAATTTTCATACCACTGCAGAATGTACAATATGGCCATTTTGACCCGATAAGTTTGTGTCATCTTCCGCAAACACTCTACTGTTACCAAACACGTTATCGTCTTAATTCGAGTTAACACTTCATGCTATGGGGATAATTGCAAAATGGTCTGCAACCATTATACACCCTGGAAAGCAGTTATCATCAGCTCTGGTATCAGCATCCGTTATATCGTTTTCAATGAAGAAGCAGAATAGCCGGAAGTCAAACAACGAAACGATACATGAACACATACATGAAATATTTCCGAGAAAAAAAAATTCCTCTCATTCTGCAACCGCATTTTAAAGTCTCGTCTCGTTCTCCATGTCTCGAATGTGCAACAATGAAAGTAATCATTAGATCCATGTCCTAGATGCCATTTCGTCCCGGACAAGGGGACAGACATGGCGGCTGACACGAGGTCGGATTGAAAATAAAAAGATGACTTTGAGAGTGTGACTAAACGTATATATTCATTGTTTAAGAGAAGTAGAATGTCTGGTTAAGTAGTTCGGCCTCAAAAAGTTTAATGTGCCCCTGCCCATATTCCTTCCTAGCCAAAGGAAGAGCAAGCAATAGAAGCAACAACGAACAAAACAAAACACCATTGTGCTTGTGGTTGCCATTCACGTACACAAAAGTGCATACTAAAAAAAAAAACAAAATTGAGGACAACGAACATTTCAAAAGCAATGGCAAAAAAAAAAACTAATAGGAAAATGAAACTGAAAACATAGATGGACAAAGTTTGTGCTTGAAAAGTTTAAACTACACTCATGGGTAGAGTGAACTCTCAATTCACACGTATTAGATTCCTTAGATAAAACCGAGTACGTTTTTAAAGGTGCTTGACAATCCCTTTAGTCGACTAGGATTATGAAAGAGATAATTTGATCTAAATAATTTAGAACGTATACTTTTAGTTGAGGTTATGGTCGTTGTGCTCGGGATGTGTTTGTGGCTCAAAACGCTGCAAGGCAGAATATTGACCTGCTCATGTAGGAATTGTTGTTTTGTTAGCCAGAGAACCTATTCCAAATAATAGACATGTTGACTGACTGCAGGACGCATGTTCTGACAGACAGACCCAGGGAAGGCTCATCAGGTTGACTGATTGCCAAACAGAGAAAAGTTTTTGTGTTTGTTTTGTTGGTTTCTGCTTAATAATTAACGAAGCACAAGGTTTTGTACTCAACAGGCAGACATTCCTAGTTTATGAAGGGCAAGGTTGGATATGGCATAAGCTTAAAGCGAGGGAAATAGAGTGTTAATTAAGATTTGCCTTATTTGAACAATTAGTTGATGAACTACCCACTTTATCGTCACTAGAGCTACACATTTTAGTGTGCTTAATGGATTTTTACATTTACAGCCTGATTCTCCCCCTAGTAAGGAATCACAAGTCATAAGCCCTTTGTGACTATTTCTCGTGAGGATTGTTGTGATTCGATAACATTTGTCGGATTCTCCCCTAATCCTCACAGCTAAAGTCACAACGAAACTCACCACAGCTAAGGTGAAGGAAATGTCATCAGCTTCTCATTGAAAAAAATTAAAAGATTTCAAATTTGCCAATCAACAACTCAGCTCAACAAACTGAAGTTCCTTATAATAAATTTGTATCAAATATTTTATCATGCTTACACTGATGCTGTTTTGAATTGAATGAACTAAAATGATTTTTCAGCTTAGTTCACCAATAACTTTTTTTTTTTTTTTATTAATTTTTTTTTATTAATTTTTTTTATTTTTAAATAAAGCTTCGAACGAAAAAAATCATTAGTCAATATCTAATATGCACCATAATCATTTCAACTTCCATCTTTTTCACTACTCAAAAATCAAAATGTCAAATCTCAAAGTTATGACCTGCTCTGAAGGAGATAACAATTTCGATTGTTTTTGTGACTCTCACATGTTGTGACTTTGGGGGAGAATACGAAAAAGTCACAAAATCAATTTCACCTCTTCTTATGACTTGTGAGGTATCAGTGATGATGGGGTGAATCGGGCTGTTAATCTTTATAAATAAAAGTTAATCGCAGAAGTGTGTAGCCTTAGTACATCACTTTAAAACCAATGTACCTTCCTTCTTCATCTACTAAAAGAAGTGAATTGATAACGGTAAATCGATATCAACGTGGAACGAAGTTTTGCGGATCAGATAGTCTTAAACAATTTATCATTTTCACCTACAACCAAAAATACATGATCGCAACAACAGTTAATGTATAGATTTGCATTCACACCAACTCGCACACAAAACCCTAAACCAACGACCAATCAGTAGCCAATAATGAAAATTGCTACCACAAAAAAAAAATACATTTTAAGTTCATAATGAAATCCAAACATTGTATCATACAAACCCACATTCACACAAAATGTTGCTAACAAATATGTTGCTCAGTATCTTTTTTCCAAGCATTTTCTTTCTGTAAATATCTTTTGTCCCAATATCTTTTGTTCCAACATCTTCTGTACAAATATCTTGTGTCTCCACATCTTCTGCGATGATACCCAATTCGTCTATCCTTTCTGTAATCTTGAAGAAGTTTGCTGGCAATGTGATATATTGCAAAGATTCAAAAATTTGCATTTCCAATATACATTAGTTGTTTTGCAAAATTTTTAGCCGATGCATTCCGTTGTAGTTGTACACGCACGTTTGTTATCAAAGTCAACAACATATTCATGCACAACTAATTTGCACAATAAAATACAGTCCTTATTACTCCTGTCCTGAATATTGTAATTCTCTATTAGTGAAAGAATGTATCTAATAGGATTTTAGTATTTCCGAAGATTAACATTTTTATATGTCAAAACAGCGTTTGGTCGGTCGGCTTATAGTAAAATACAGTTATTTTTAACTTCCCAGAGGAAGTTATTGTAATGGGGCCGATTTTGTGAATCTCCAATTTTTGCATACCTCCATGTTTCGAGGTCACTAGAATCCGAATCAAGCGAAATTGCTTCAATAATAGAAAACTAGAATATTCAGGAGCAATATAAGGCGTGTTTTTTCTATTACTCTTAGGCTAGGCGCATATTGATCCGCGTTCGACACGAGTGACGCTACACAGCACAGCACTTATTTTTGTAAATAATATAAATAAACAGGAAAACGCATATTGATAGAACGACACGACATGACTTGTCGAGCGTTTTCCGGAAATCGCGTGACACAGTGATCGAAACACAGTTTTCCTTGCGAGACTGGCATGAGTTTGTTTTTTTATGTCAAAAATAAAATAATAAACTCTCGTTGGGTTTGAAAATTAAAAACAGTTTCCTTTGTTTTTGTAATTAATTGTTTGTTTTCAAAGTTTATTTCAATATTATTAACATGGCAGAAGAAAAAGTAATTGAGCTTGTAAGAATCTCATGGATTTCCTTAAACTGCTCTCGAGTCATTCTATAGAAGTTGATGAATGTCTCATCTGGTAACTCCAATGTCATTTTGAACTGTCCGTGGCTTTTTCTTTTTGAAAGATATTTTGCATTCTGGGATTTGAATTTTTTGGTCTTCAAGGAAATCAGCAAAAGTTTTTCCTCCTCCTATTCTTCCTCAGACTCAGAACTCAAAAAATTCAAAAAATAGTTAACTTTTGACAAATTCTTGCCCTGCTGTACAATTTGTGATTTAATTAATATAGATATGTATTTTAACACGAGACACGCGAATCAATTTGCGGAGAACGGCATGACATGTTTCTATAATCATGTCGTGCGACAGTTGTCAGGTCACGTCACACACCGTAGACGCGTCCCAATATGCGCCTAGCCTTAGTAGCTACTCATTTTTCATTTTCATCGAGAAAAAAAACAAACGAAACTGTGTAATATTTTTTCAGTAAACGAATAATGAGGATAAAATATTTATATTGAAATCCAGGCAGCGCTCGAATCAATAAAGAAATTTTATGCCAAACGAAAGTATCTGTGCCGATAACAAAATTAATATTTTCAAAAACTTATCTTGAGATTTATTACGTTTTTTGTTTCGTTATCCATTTATTTGCCGTATTTGAGGAAATATTATCAAATTGGATTTTTTCAATGACAGTTTAAATAAAATATTTTAAAATGTGGTTAAAGTGAGCATAGCAGTTTTTTCTATTTTTAAAGTGAGTTGATAAAATGAATAGTATAAGAAACACGCCTTTAGTACATATAAAGGCTGTATTTTACTGTGCAAAGTAGTTGTGAATGAGTCCACCAGCTGGTACGATCAATTTTTAACAGATGGCGCCACTGTTATTACCTCAATAAACTTAATGTTTTTCATAAAATCATCAGTTTTATGGAATTTGACTTTGAAAACTAACGTGCGTGTACAACTGCAACGGATTGCATCGGCTGAATATTTTGCAAAACAACTAATGTTTTTACGTATTTTTCTACTCTGAGAAGTTAGTCGTGTGGACTATATGGGTCGCACTCATATTTTCTTTGTTGGATTTGTATTGCTGACGATTTTGGTTGTGCATTAAGAAGAGGAACTCTGATTGACAAAAGACAAAGAAGTCAACTTTGTATTCGGCACTCCTTTATGAAACGTAATTCCTTAAGTTCAAAAGCTAAAAACTAACTTTCATGCTTCATAAGACTATTAACCATCAATAAAAGCATTTAATTAAAAATCTACCAACAAAAACCCAGAACTTCTATTTCTGGATATCAATTATCCTACTTAAAATTATCTTCAAAGTCCCCTCTTTTGCCACAACCATACCAGTATAATCCGTTCTTTTTGTAGGAAACATAGGAAGAAGGTAGATACTTACTTTTACTTACAACTTCTTATCATGAGTAAAAACTTTCTTGCACACTTCTTGCAAATACTCTTCAGACTGCATTGCACAAAAAAGTATACCAGACACAGCACACAGCTAAGATGTTATAAAACTTCAAGACTAATTCTAAAAGGTTGACTCTGCGAGAGTTTTGAAAACCACTGATGTGAATATAGTGCAATTATTCCGCCAGGTGACTTGCTTTTGTGCTGTCTCGAGTGCAAAAGAATTTCCAAACTCAAAGTTGATAAAACAAACAAACCTTATTTTCGGCCGGCACCTGTTCCATGAAAAATATTATTCGTCAGCGAAGAAGCTAGTTTTAATTATTTAATGCGAACTTTGTGTTCGAAAATTCCTAAAGAAGAAAATTCAAACTCAAAAGAAAGCAAATTAAGTACACGCAGACTCCAGTATGTGTGAGCAAAAACAAAATATCAACTTTGCCAACAAAAGTCGTCCTTACCCCCTCAAGCAGGAACAAAGAAAAAAAAAACAATTCCATCACCAGCTCAGCTCATATGTGACACATTTCTCCGGTCTTCTATTGATATACCCAAAATCTCTCTCTAAAATGTCCATCAAGTTCAACATCACACAAAAAACATCCTGGAACAGGTGGCATCGCATCAGGTTATCAGGTATATTCCAATTCTCCATAGAGATAGACTCTCTCCCAAAAGACAAAAGCACTATGTACCACCAACATTGTGGGGAATTTAAGCTTTTGTGGAACGCATTCGCTTTTTGAGGATTATTAAGGTGATAAGGGCAAACAGCCATCGACTTTCTGTACACCAACAGAAATTCACTCTAGAATACCAAAATCCAAAAGGTCCTGCCAAGGGACTCCAACAGCCAACACAAAATACTACAACGACAACGATGAAGAACGACGAACTTGGACTGTTCGATTTTTGTTGTGATGTTTGGAAGCTGTAGAAACTCTGTTGCTGGATGTTCGTTGTCGAAAGTCTGTTGCTGGTTGTTCGTTGTCGGAGTCGTCTTCGGTTTTGTGTGGCAATAAAATGGCTTACGTTTGTTGTTAACACTTCAGTTGCGATTCAGACCACGAAGCGTGATAATCGGGAGAATTATTTGCCAATCGCGAGCAAATTACGAACTGTGCTCTTGAGACTCGTGAGAGTGTTAAAAAGTCGTTATGAAGAAAAAATATTGTGATGATATTTGGCGGAATTAATTATGAAAGAAAAATAATCCCTCGAAATTCGTGTCGCGTTCGGGATGTCCGCGAGTGAAATCTACTTACCCAAAAAGTGTGAATGATAACAACACAAAAAATAAAGGATACAATAAAGAGAATTTAATTTATTTTCAAAGGAAGAGACACACAGTTAATGACATCCGGGGAATGGGATCTGCGTGCTCTGAAGGCACTAGAAGAGGAGGAACAAGCCCAATTTCGTGCAATAAGTGAATCGAATTTATTTAAAACTCCTTTACCGCCGCCCCCGCTACCAGCATCCGGGGTCCCATTGCTTCCGTCGCAAGTGAATGCATCGTCATCATCATCGACAACTTCGAACCAGCAACAACCACAGATAATCCTTCCCACAATCAATGAGCATTGTGGTGATTTGGACGATGCCTTGTTGGACGTTCCACCTCTGCCACTAACACTTTTCCGTTCTTCCGATGTGGCTGCCTTGACTTTGTCGCTTGGTAGAAGTAGAAAGAAAAAAACAGCATCATCATCAGTTGCATCTCAACCGCAGCCGTTCTTACTTTCGTCGTCGTTGTCTTCCGGTGGAGGTGCTGCAAAGTCAACCGGAACTTTCTCACCGCCGCAATTTAGTGCTTCACCCATTTTCACACCGCCACCGATACGAAGGTGTGCAACTTTATCACACAACTCGTCCGGTGGTGGTCCAGCTGTTCGTCGCCATTTTCGAAGACTGCATCATCAGATATTGGGAAAGAAGAGTGCTGCTTCCGGTGGTCTTGGAAGACGTCGCAGTCGCAGCAATTACAATTGCAATTACACAAGTTGCACGGGAGGTGGGCCAGCAACGGTGGCAGTGATAGTCCGGCAACGTTAGGATTGTCGGAAAGTCTGAGTGATAATAACGACTACGATTCGACGGACAGTGGCTCGTGTACGGTACCACTGACCAAGGACTCTATCGAGATGATGCGCCTCATGCTATTCTCAGCAAATTCAAGTAAATCAAATTCACCGGAAATACCGCCATCGATTGCTTCGGCATCATCGTCCTTATCGGCAACTGGTGGTACTGTCGGCGGCAGTGGTGGTTTGGGAGGCATTTTGGGTATTTCAAGGCCATTGAAGATATCGTCTTTAATTCATGATGACAGCTGCATGGACGATGACATCCTGACCACTGGGAAATGCAACTATTCGGCGGCATCAGGAGTCACACGACGACATCATCAGCAGAAACAAAAACAACAACAACATCGACATAAAAGCTTATTAAGTTTTACAGGTTGTGACACTTTCGGTATTGGAGGAGGTGGTGGCAGCGGCGGTGGTGGCAGAAGTGGTGGCAGCAGCAGCAATAGCAGTGCCACGGGCGGTGGTGGCAGCATAATGGGAATAACGTGCACCATCCGAAAGAGCCCCACAAAAAGTCTCCTCATGTCCGGTTGCGCCATTGAACTGGATGCAGCTGCACTCAATGCGAATCGAACAACTAGTGATCAGGACTCAGACATTATGGAGCCCTCGCTGGCAGCAGCATCATCATCAGCAGGACTGCTGCTTGTTGAGGACAACGCCAGCGACGGCATTAGGACGACAAATCATTTCAATGATTTAGTCAAATCAATACAATCAACAAAGTCAACAGGAATTGCAACTGGCACAGCAGCGACAGCGGATGTTGCATCATTGCAACAGCAGGACCATCAGCACCAGCATCCTTGTCCAGGCATGTTCGACCATGAACTGGAGCATCATATCAAACATTGTTCATGTTCGTGCAATCACAGGGATATGGCAACTCGATGGATTATCAGGTAGGATAAAGTTTTTGCTCCTTCTTTCTCGTTATTTCGGTTCCAGCTTCCAGCTTCCAGGTATTTTTTGTTTTCGTTTTTGTGTATATCCTTTGCTGTCCTGTGTTATGTGCCGTGTGACGAGGATTTCTGTCAACGTCATCCTCGTCGTCCTCGTTGGGTATAATTTTTCATTCGAATTCCTCGGGGAAGATGATTTCTGCACTGATGTTCAGCCATTCTCACTCTAATTATATCCTTTTTGTCCTTCCCCTTTTTTTGTGCAAAATTTAAGCAAAATTAAATTTATCTCAATTTTATACCCAGCCAGCTCTGCTGTGTTTTATTTTGGTGTTGGTGGTGAATTTTCTTGTCTGCTCTGGTTTTTGGTGCATGTCCTTGTATGACAGCAGACCTAGGGTTTTCCCACTTCTCATGTGCTCCGTATAGGAGGATTTCCCTTCGAGTTTTTCTCTGACTTGGCTAGCAAATTTGTCACAAGACTCACAACAGCGAGCTTCATTTTGTATATTTAGACTTGAATTTCTAACGGTACATACTTTTTCATACATTCTGCAGTTGCAAGACGAACTTTTGCGTTTTAAACAGAAAAAAGGAATTTTTGACAACACAAAAAAAGGCGAACCAACGTAAGTACATGCAAAAGTCAACAACATGAGTTCTGGCTTCTGAAGAACGCGGAACAGCCAACGAACGAACGTTTAGTCAAGTCAGACAAAAAGTAGCAACAACCAGACGAAAAAAGAACTTGTTGAATTCAAATTCGACACGTTTTGATGTTGGATTTCGACTGTAGATTCCTTTTTGTAACTTTTTTCTGTCGTTGGGGAGATTTTTTGTGATTGTGTGGTTGCTTTAGAAAGTTCGTTGAAATTGTGTTCTTGTTTGAAGTGGAATAGGAGGAGCTGCGGATAGACATACCCATGGCGATGGATGTGTGTAGGGTATCAAAAGTTTGTGCTTCCTGCTCATTTGGAAGGTAGAATTTTCCGTTTTTGTTCATGTCGACGTTAAACTTAACAAAATGTCTGAGAGTAATTTCTAACCAGGGACATGTCCCAAATGACAATTTTAATGATTCCTCAATGAAATTCGCCTGTAGCATAGTTTTTTGGTGTTGTTCTACAAAGTGGGGGAATTAGGTGCATTAAAATGAAAGATGATGAAGGGATGAATTGAAAATTCTTCACCCGAACACTCATTTCATCTTCATATGAAATGAAATATAAGACCATAAGAGAGCAAACACTTACCCCATCAAGAATGAAATATATAAAAAGAACAGGCCTAAGAGTTGTCCCTTGCGGAACCTCATTGTGAAACTGGTATGCGGGTTGAAATAAACTGTTACTGCTGAACTTAAAAAAGACAACTTTCGTATTTTATTTTTTACAATCTTTCTTACAAACCTTAAACACCTATTTATTTAATGAGGAAATCCCTCTCTTACAAAAAAATGAAACAAAGTTAAGTACCGAGCAGCAGCAAAGTACCTTCTGCTCTATTACTTCAAAAACACAACAAGAAATGTAAAATAAATTCAGCTTTCTTTAAAACGACTGAAATGGGATTTGTGTTATCAGATATAATGATTTTAGACGTTTCCAGCAAGGACCATCCAACATCCAACAAAGTTCACAAAAAAGAAGGAAATAAATAACAAGAAAACCAAAGCAAAGCTGATTTGTTGCTGATTTGTTGTTCCTGTTGCCTGGTGCTTTCTTGAGCACGTAAGGTGCCTTAGGTAGGGAATACCTACCCGACTTAGATTGGACCCTGGACCTGGACTGGGAAATGAAAATTACAACGTCAAATAGGATGATTGCTGGCGGGATAAGAGAGATGAAATAGAAGCACGGCAGACAGAAAACTTTAGCTCAAATTGCTTTATGTGTCGTCTGTTGTGTCGTTTTGGGATCTATTCATGTCTTTTGAATTGAGACTGGAACTTGATGCGTTTAAGGATATCAAAAGTCAATAATTATCACTTATTTTTATGGCCGATAAAGTGTGAATAAAAATGAATTTTATTTCATTTAGCTGAACACAATATTTTATGAAAAGGTCTTTTTTTGGTGAAACCGAATACAAATTTGACTGAAACGTTTCAAATTGGTTGTTTGAAGGACATAGATATTTTAATTGTTTGTTAAAAATATTTCACAATTTTTCCATCAAAGCTTTTAAATTTCCGTTTTAAGTACTTCAGCATTCGTGGGAAATGCACAAATCCAAAGCACATAAAAAAGCGATAGCAAAAACATCGATAAATTTAAATGAAAACAATTTCAAGTTTATTGGGATGTTGGCAAACAAAAGATTTTTTACATAAAAGTTATGGAATAACTTCACCAAAAAATAGTTTCAGATTTTAAATTGCATTTTTGCAAAGCTTGGCGAAAATTTAAACGAGTTTTAATCATAACAAAGTTTTTCACATCGAGACTCGTTAGAATAGGAAACGATTTTTTTGTGTGGAAGAATTTTAACATCACAAAAGAATATTTTCATTGTAATGAAATCTTTTCTTGTTTATGAAATTAAATTAAAATTTAAGAAGAAGAACTAAAAATAACCAGTAGAGATAATCCTTTGTTCTTTATATTCTTCTTCCTCGGAAACATGTTTATAAACAACTTAAATCATTCCTCTCACATTTTTTGCATATTTTTCAATAAGACTAAGAGTCCAGGGATGTAGGTCTATATTGAAAGGAATGTTAAAAAAGTTTTTTTTTCTGTTTTAGTTGATAAGAAACTGAGAAACTCTTTTTTGGCTTCTTAAAAGGTTTTTATAGTTCAAGTTTGAAATCCAGAGAAAAACGGTGACCCTTGGAAAATCGGAAAATCAATCGGATTCCGAATAATTTTTATTTTCGTCCAAAAATATGGCAAGGCATTTTCCTAACAAAACCCAAAAAAATTTTGACCCACCTGGACGTGTTTAATCTGTCATTTTAATACATCCAGATAAACTTTTTAATAATTTGTATAGAAAAAATTGAGTCGATGAAATTGCAAAACTCTGGGCTAAGCAGTGATCAAGATTTTCCTGTGATCGTGGCTGACAGCAATTAAATAATACTGATTGCCATGTATTTGATCATCAAAGCCCAAACAGAAATGAAAATTCTCTACAAATCCACCCGTGATTTTGATTTCATCAAAGAAATATTTAAAGTAAATTCACACAAATTCACACAAAATCAACAATAATCATTTATTGAGTTGTGAAGCTTTGTATCAAAGCAAATGCAAACTTTTAATAATTTAAGAAAGGTGAACTTACTGGTTTTCATGGAATTTACATAAATAAACTTCGTTTTATCTTCAATAAGAACTTCTTCTTTTCATGAGCGAAACTTGCTTCAGTCAAACAATAACAAAAAATATGTAATTCTTACAGTGTCAGAAGTGGGATTTTGTGCATTTAAGCAAATGATTTCTGACTCCTTAAAACATTTCTACTGAATGTGACTCCATTGATTTGAAGAAATATACATTCTTGTTTTGTTCGAAATGTATACTCAACACTGTTATAACACCTGCTGTAACAAACCATGTTTCATACAACAATAAAAAATAGAAAACTCGTCTTACGCACGACTTGAAAAGTCAAATAAGTAGGACACTTTCAAACCACAGGATATTTTTCATTTCAATTTGAATAAAATGTACAAAAGTATGGTAGTTTCTAAAATGGAATACTTTACTCTCAAACAAGAAAAAAACTGAAAAAATATATCAATTTTGCTAACATGTCAAATTGTATAACTTTGGAAGTCATTATTGGGTGATGCTTTGCCAGGGCGAGGGCTTATGGCAGACACACATCACATTTGCTTTTTCTGTCTTTAAATGAATGGTAGAGAGGAAGAACAAAATGTCTCGACAGGAAAGCAACCAACATGAATGGGGTTAACATTACAAAGGACCATTTTGCTAGGTCTTCATCTTGTACATATCGTCGTCGTCGATGAAGCATGCTTGGAATGAGGAATAGTCAAGGATCCCACAGCCTCTTGTGTTTCTTTTGTGTCTCCATTTTTATTTGTACCCCGATTTCTAGTTCAAGACTTACTTTCCTGTTGCTATTTGCTGACCTAGAAAAGTGATTTTCCATATCCCTTCGATTCACTTCGAGTCCCTTTTGTTTTTCGAGTTAACGTCCTCGGTATACCACCATTGGAAAAGTATTAAAAATGTAGTATTGTTCCTTTCGTACCACCCTAACACACACACACTTTAACATAATCGACGACAAACATTATCCTAATGCCATTTTCACAGAATTTGCAATCACATTATGTTAGAAGACATAGCTTTGGTAGGGCCTTCGGCAAGCGGCCATGTCGTCGTCATTTCCTTGCCTTGGTCTTTTGGTAGGGTCTAGATCCTATTTGCGGTGTGGATGTGCCTTTTAATAATAACCAGGTTCTTCATAATGGCATAATACAATGCATTTAGTATGTTCGTACTTATTTTTGCTGTCAAGCGTGAGGTGGTTATTTTGGGAAATGGAGAAGGCTTTCGTTTTTCTCAAGACTCCATAAATGGGTTTTTATTTTTATTATACTCTAACCCAACTAAGCCGTAGGGAGTGAAATCACCCTCCAACGGTCGACAGTCGACACAATATGTCACACTGTCTCTCACCATGATTATGATGAGGATACTGACGATGATAATGATGATGGTGATGAAAACCTCTGACACAATAATGACTATTATTGTGTTTAGAGAACTGCACGAGACTCACACCCACTCTAAATGACTAGATGGATGAGACCGAAACCAACGACGGACGTCGACGAACGACCAAAAAATATTCAAGCAGCATAAAGAACTGCTCCCAACAACGGATATTAGACGAAAGGTCATGGTGTATGCGAAAAGTAGAAACCATTTTAACATCTGGTGGCCTTGGCCATTTCCTCGCAGTCGTTCTCGTTATTGTAATATAGTCGGCGGCGAGTCATCTTCGTCAGTGCCAATCTCCTTGACTGTGTGGCACTAGCTCCCTCGAGAAATGAAAATTATAAATTTTTTTTCCTCGCCAGTTTTGCTGACTTCCGAAGTTCTTGTATCCTTTTTTCCGCTCCAATAGAAACAGAGAAAAATCACTAGTTTTCTGGGAACTGGAACTGGGACGCGATAGAGAGGCGTCCAATGTAGTTTTGCGTGTGTCTATGTGTGTGTCTATTTCGAATGAAAAATTATACAACAAAGGACATTTCTACGGTTCATCATATTAACGAGAAGCAGAGTGAGTCAAAGTAGACAGAACTGAAATTTTTTTAGAGAGTTATGAGAGTACAGTGATGTGAAGAAAAATGCCTCAAGTCCCTTAAGGGTTACACATAATTTCTGAGCCTTGGCATAGTTTATTGCGAGAGGCAACAATTTGCTTGGGATAGTTGTGGCTATTTGAAATGTTAAATGTGTCATTTCTTAGCAGTTTAGTTCTCAATTTTTGAATGGGGTTAAACCTCGTGGGGTTGGGTTAGAAGTTTGAATTGTTTATCTACAAAACTTCATGAATGTGGAAGTTTTCAACTCTACTTGGAGACTGTGTGCTTTTCAGTTTGATGCGATTCGATAGGTCCTTGCACATGCACAACAGTGTACGGAGAACGGTGCGGTGATCAGGCGGATCGGCAGGTACAAAGCCCTTTGTGGCGGTAAGCCTGTAAACGGTCGACCGAACTGTCTCAATGGATCAGCAGCTACCAAGAGTCCCCTGGTGGCAAATAAAACCGACAAAGTGTCTTTATTTCGAAACCCCTTATCGCTGGTGGGAGTGTGGGACTGTCTCAGGCTGACCAACAGTAATAAATTGATACTAATGTAAATGTATCACTAAATAGTTGCAGAGCCAATTTTAGTACGAAATCACTAGTCTACTTTTCATATTTTCCGAAAGGAGTGAGTGTGAATTGTATTAACAGATTTCAATTTTGTATAGGGAACTAAAGAAAAACTAAACTTTGCGAATTTTATTTTTCTTGACACTTTGGTCTTGAATTTCCAAATAATATTCTGGTCTTCAAAAAAAAAATTCAGGATAATATCTTTAGGGAAATAAGCACAGCACTGTTAAAAATGTCAACAAAAATCAGATCTGCAAAAACTGCAAAGAGAAGAAACTTAGATCAAGGACGGAAAACCTTTATTTAACCAGATGAGGATGACTTATTGGCGGAACTTATTACCGTCCAGGCTAAGTGGAATGGACTTTGGTCCATCGCACTACATCGCTATATTTAGTGTCCTCTATTCATCTCAAATATTTTTTGATTTTTTGCCAGAGAGTTTATTATTATAATTTATATTTGTCTCTCTCTCTCTCTCTCATTTTTCTTCTATTCCATGACACTCGCTAGCAAGGGAAACCTGAGTTCCCTTTGGTTCATTCTGGTCCAGCCAATTTTATGAATAAAGGACATTTTACAGCGCTTTGTGGGAAAGTTTATCGTGAATTTTAATGAGCTACTTTATGCTGCCTTTTGTGTTTGATAGTGTGACACTCTTGTCCTTTTACAAACTTCTCTCTTAAGCCTAGCAAGAGTGAGTGGAGTTGAGCTCCAACACATTTGTTTGTGTGTTTCTAAATGGACAAGCTTGTCAGTTTTGTTTATCGTCATCTTCGTCGGTCGGTCTTCATTGTTTTTGATTTATAAAAATTTTCCAAAGGTTCGATAAAAAATGTAAATACAAAAAAAAGAGAAAAACAGTGCCTTTGCTATTTAAGCCTTAATCAACGGGCCATCATCATCGCTGTCATGATCGCTATTGTTGCCACTTAAAAAAGGGACAGTTTAGTATGCTTTTGTGTGCCCAAAAAGTTTTTTATGTAGATGAGGTTAGGGTACGATTGCCACCTTTTCCAAGCACCTGTGAGTTCTTGTATGATTCCAAAATCCATCTGCTCCCAGTCTAGCCGCCATCCTCCGTTTTGACCATATAATGGCTCCCACTCCCACATTGTTACCATTGCGGTAGAGTGGCGCTGTCGGGCGGTGAATTACGGCTCGGTGGGGTATCAGATACAAGACGATGGTGATGGTTCGTCTGCATGTTGCTTCATTAAAATATTATTTTTGCCATAACCGCTAAGGATGAGGAATTTTAAATTACGGAAATACGAAAATAATTATTATAAAGTTTTTTTTTTGTATTCTTAATATATTTTTTTTTTCGCCCGCTTGTTTTTAATGGTAGGTTTATATTGGGAGTGATTTTCATTTTGGAACATTATACCGAGGGTCCATATTGCTGATGGGGCTTGCTGGACGAGCGATGGAGTGTGATGGCGGGCGTATACCTACAGATGTTTAAAATATTCAAAATGTATTTTGGCAGTTAATTTCCGAACAATTTGACCAAAAGTTTATGGATGATTAAAGTGAATTGCATTATGAAAGCTAATTTTCTCATTTTTTTCCCATGTCCTGTGTTTTGTCTGTTTTTTAATGAAATTTTGAAATTTTGTTTAAAAAAAAAGAAATGTTGAAAATGTGGTTTACTTTTACGAGGCGAGGTTGGCAGCTAAATTGCTCCCCTGCAACAGTTTAAATTTTTCATACATTTTAAGCGAAAATTAAATGGAGGTGCTCTCCTCGAGGGTCATTGACATTTTTAATATAGGAAAAACAAGACAGGAACTTTCTCAAGGGTCGGACGGTGGAAACTTTTGAAAATATTGAGTTGGTAACTTTTTTGGGAAATTAATTTTAGTTGGATACCTATCAGTTTTGTTTTTCTTTGATTTATTTATTTGGAAATTTTGCTTTTTGTTAATTAACTTTGATGGGAAACATTATTATTATTGGGGGAAGGGTTGAGTTACTGTCATCATCATCATCGTCTATACGACAGGCTGTTTCGGGCATCAGGTAATTAGTCGAATTGATGGTTTAAGTCATTTAATGCCCAGGATTCTACGATTATAGTCACTTCAGTTGCCTTCCCGTTGCGTTCAAACCAGCCCGATTAAGAGGCATTGACAAGCCAAGGTAAGTGACGTTTTCAATTCAAACAAACATTCCAGATTCTCTGATAATGTTGACCTACACCCACACTCATAAGGAGCTTAGTAATGAAGTGTGATTCTAACTAGCATTGAAGGTTCAGTATGCAATGAAAAAGAATACTAATTAAGCTTTAAAATCCCTGAATGCATCCTTCTGAAGGACATGCTCATTTGCTGTTTATTGACATTTCAAATGAATATTTGCTTTTATCTACTCTAATCAGTCAATCATTCAACGAGTAGTTAACTATATCCAACCACAAAATAAAACTCATCAATCCCGATTACAAATTCAACAACTGACCTTCATTCAAACATCAATTTCTGTATTTTTTCTCAAATATCATATTTCCAGTTCTGAATCAAAAATTGAAATCACTTCAACCACAATTTATGAGTAATTGTAATTGAAAATGACATGAACAATGAACATCCTCTGTGTGTGGCTGTGTGTTTGAATTATACATATTTGCCTTCACAATTATTATTTGCGGCCGTCAACATTAACACACTCATCGCTTGGTAAACTAAACAAATGGACTGTTGACGAACCGCATTGCATAATTTCAAATTATAGAAATTGAAAATTCAAGCCGCTATCGTGTCCTCGTCACAGACGGACGGCACGGCTAATTTTATTAACCGCACAAACAAAAAATCACTCTGTTTGCACCCAAACAACAAAGCATAGAAAATACTAGAATAAACACTCCAAAATTTCGAGCATCCCGTGCTTCCTACCTATGAAATATTCACGTCAAAGCCGACAGAGGAGTGAGTAAAATTCACGTCAGACATCATACATATGAGAGGACAACCTAAGCACATACAAATATTAATACTACTAGACGTAAACGTCACTAAATATAAAGAGAAACCTCCCACGATTTAAAAAATTATACAAGCCCGACGTCAATCGTCAGAGGGAGAGGCATTTTCAGAGCCAAGCGATTGAGAGTTTTCGAAATCAACAGTCAAGCCTTTTCTATTGAAATAGAACTATGTACCTAGCCGATTATTCCTCGGGTTGATCTATTTTGTTAATGGCTCCCTTTTTTATTCAAAAGCTTCTGTTTTTCCCATCTCTTATGCATTAACACCCCTTCCCCCTCCCCATCACTTTGACACTCTTTTGTTTGTTTGTTTCCGATTCCCGGGTGCAACAAAAACAAAAACAACAAAAAAATGTTTTCCTGTTCAAAGCCAAACAGAGGAAACAATCCTTACAGCCGCAAAATTTTCTATGTTTTCTATCATCCGAAAATTCCCAGTATCCGCACCGTTAGAATTCTCATGAAAATACACAAAACACCAAGAAAAAAGCAAAACAAAACTTAAAATATGCGCAGGCATTATAATAATCAAAGCTATTTCAGGCATTTTCGGTTTATATTAATTTTTTGAAAGTTTTGAGATAGGTACCTATACCTACCTCGTTTCTTTTTCCTCCCTTTTTGAGAATCCCTTACGATTTTTTCGTATATTATTAGGCCTTTGTGTTGCTGCTGCTTCGCGAATATCAGAGGCAAAATATCAGAGACGAATATCAGAGGCGGATAAAAAGTTATGAAGGGCCCAAGGACATGCGCTCACACTATTCCCATTATAGAACCTGTAGTGTGGGTTAGGGTTGATCCCTTAGCTTTTTTATAGTTAAATTGAAATATTTGAAAAGAGTTAGAAGGTTTCTATAATAGAAATGAAAACTACAATAAGTTGTTCGTTTCGAGAGGAGGAGGGAATTCCAGAATTTAGGGATTCGAAAGATAACATAGCGCGTAGGCTCGTAGGGGTTTTAATGCCTTAAAGCAACTTAAAGTGTTTTTGATAATGATTATGCTTTTGAAAATTTAAGGTTGCTGATATGTTTTTAAGTTTGTTGTTTAGAATTTTGCCTTGAAATGAAGCAAAATTGTTTAGGGAATCAGTTTTTGCGAACAAATCTGTGTTCAAAATGTTTGAAATTAACGAAATGCCGAAAGTCAACAACTTGGTCCTTGTCAAATTAAATATAAATCTCGATTTTTTTTGTTTTTGCACTTCAAACACATCTAGCAAGCAGGAACCCACTTCCGTCGTCGGTCAAGTTTCACATTCCACCCCTGAACTGGTACCGGCTTTCCTTTACACACCGGAAGCTGAGCTAAACCATTTTCAAAAAATAAAAAACACCAACCACTTTTCCTTAACTTTGATTACATTGTGTTATGACTGACAGCAAGACAAAAAATAACCAAACCAACAACAACAAGGTATGATTAACTAACTGTCAGGACTCACCGACTTATTATATTATGCCAAAGTTTTGAGGCATAAAAATGATCTTCGGGATGATTTTTGCCACAAAGAAAACAGACGAGAGAGATAAATTTAAATAATTGAATGACGACAGGAAAGCTGACAGAAAACCAACGAAACTTTTTTAGGCGTAATATTTCTTTCTTCAAATTTGTTGTTTCCTTGTTTCTGGGCGAGTTTTTTTGTTTGTTTGTACTCGTTCGCCTTCTAAACTTCAAACTTCAAAGCCTATGAAAGATGATGCTCGAAAGAAGAACATAACAACCATAATTCTAGGCCCATTAGATTCGTTGATAAAAACTGTGTTACAAGAATACATGCATAAATCAGAATGTATACAAAGTCATAAATATATATTGAACAAAAAAAGCCAAACAAACAGCCTGCGGCAACAATAATGGTGCAACAAACGTGCTGACAAATTAGGGCGATTTTTTACTGCAGCGGAAAGGAGAACAGAGCTGTTGATGTCGATTCATCAAAGGAAGGAAGGTCTCCAAAATAATGAAAGCTTTTTAGTGGGTGTGGTTGCCCTTGGGTAATATCATGATACTTCTATTTTTAAAAGAAATGACTCGTGAATACTTGCAACAAATTTAACCTGAATTGATTACGACTTGAGGCTAGAATATCTTATTAGGAAAAAAAGGCACGTGTCAAAAGTAATTCATAGCCGGATATTGTCACTGACTTTTGACATTTAATAGTGTCAACACAAATTAACTATAAAGCTCACTCCTTTTTGATTACTGTTTAACATTTTTGTTTGAGCATTGATTTTCTAATGTTTTATTAGCTGACCCAAGAGACGTTTTTCAATTAAAGACATAAGGAACACTTACGTTTTTCTTTTTAGATTACCCAAGCCTACCTATAGGTATTTGCATTACGTCTTAACTCAAAAGTATTCACATTTCCACACTATAACTTTAAATTCCATACAAAAAATCACGCCATCAGCAGAAAGTATAACGGCAGTCGAGTCAGCTAGTTGAATATGTATTGGTGTTCAGAGTTAAAGGTTCTCAGATTCCAATTTCCTCATTTTTTCGGTTCTTATATGTATACTGAACTCCTTCTCAATAAGTGGATAGATTTTGTGTAGAATATTGTCAGGACTTACAACCAACTCTGCTAGCGCAGAGTTTTGCTGCTACTTTGTATGTACCTAAGTTAAAATATCATGATTGATATTTTAATACTTTTCTTTACTCCGCTTGGCAGCGCTGTTAAAAAGAAGTCTGTATGCTTCCTGCAGGTAGATTTGGTCTGCAATCTTCAAATGAGATTCCATCATGCCTTTCATATATGAGCTCTATCATTTTGTGTAACATTTTTTATTTTTATCCAAATTTTTCTACCCTCCTCTCTGTTTTTTGTTCGTTGCCAGCTGATAGATTAGGGGTTTATCTTTTCTACATTGTGCACCAGACCCAGAACAGGAATCAGAACCAAGATATAAATTTTGCTCCTTTTCATGTAATTTTTTTCTTGGAAGAAACCATCAATCAGAGCAATTCTGTTCTATACAAAATGTGGCAACGCAAGAAAATGTTTACATATGAGATTTAACATCAGCGTCAACGTCGCGGTCGTCGTAGCGTCCTTCGGAAGGACCCGTTTCCCATTTGTTTTCATATTATTTAGTAGGGATTTAGAATTCAACGGCGTGGTGCTTTATGCCATTAGGAAAAATTAATTACCACATTATGAACAAAAACATGGTTAATGGGGAACAGATTTTCATTTTTTTTTAAGCCGCTATGTTTTCGTATGAAGAATATCCCCACCCCATGTATGAGTGTGTGTGGGAGGGCTAACCCCAAATAACGGAAATGGTTCTTATTAGGGTGAAGATTATTTAACTTATTTTGTTGGCTGAAAGACATTTATTCGCTCGTTCCTCGCTCATTCGCTTGATAATGATGATGTTCAACATTATATGCAATATCCGAAGCCTCCTCATATTTATGTTGTTTCATTTCTTCTTTCGTCCTCTGTCATTCACTTTTTGTTTTTTTTTTTCATTTCATAACGTTTCCACTTCATAGCTTTGGAATTTTATTATTTTAAACAAAAGGGATGTGTTCATTATTTTTCGGCTAGGAATTTCCTTGTCTCTTTGTTCTCATATTCTTTCATGAGTTGTGTTTTTCTTTCGAGATTCGGTGTTTGTATTTATTTTTTGGAAATAAACAAGTGAAGGACAAAGAGTAGGTACACCACCTGGGGACTTCACCTTTCTAGACATTCAATTTGGAGGCTGATCCCGTTGCTGAAGCTTATTATTGCAAAGGATGTGATTTACATTTTAATATGGAAGACTGAAGCTAATCTGAGTATAACGGTCTGGAAAATAATAGAAATTTATCTTTTGGAGTTTTTCTTCGTAATAGGTTGATATGAACGCTACGTACTGCGATTGAAGACCTTCTTTTCTAAACCATCATCTTGCGAGAAGGCATTAAATAGTCTCTGGCACGTGTGTACTTCGTTCTATCTTTGTACAAATGTGTATTTATAGGTTTTGTGTTTGTCTTCGTTTTGGTTTTTTTTAGGGGGATTTAACACCCCATTTATTTGAAAATTATTGGTTTTAAGAAATGAAGATCGTTATATTTCCATAAGGGGATACTTTAGACAAATGAATTTTCGTTGACAATTTTTGAAATTTCCATTTGGAAGGCGGGGATTTGGTGGTATCAAAATGGGAAAAGTAATAAGAACTTAATATCAACCAAATGGAAAAACAATTTATGTTTATTATTATGATGTCAAAATCTTCATCCTTTGAGGGACCAAAAAACGGAAAGCGGATCTTTTCGGCTTAGACAATCAAAAGAGGAGCAAATCGTATTTGTTCTGGGAATTTGTGTTTACACTAATACGAAAGAGATGTACAAACATATGTCTAAGGGTTTTGGGTATGTATGAATATTGGAGGTATACATTTTATGCTTTGCTTGTTTATTTGCTTCCCAGTTCCCACATTTTTAAAGGTTCGAAACCTGGAATGTCATGAACATGATTTATTTGAAAATTCGGTAAACAGAGGAGATTTCCTTTAAGAAAGCAAATTGATTGAATAATTCAATTCAATCCCTCATAAAGGTTGTCGGTGTGTTTATTTAAATGCTTGTAACTAATACGTCAAAATGTGGGTAATAATCATTATGCGTTCCCTCTTCATGCTCATGCTGCTTTTTCACACTAAATTTATCGAGTTTACTTTGAAAATTATGGAGGCGAACAAGTGGATTAAATCTAAATTTAAGGCTTCTTTAAAAAACAAGACAACAAATCGTCCAATGGGTATAAACTTTGCACGCAAGAGGGGACATTCTGCTAGATGGTCATAGTGATGTCATGAAAAATTCACCCAAGAAAAAAAACACAACAGCGAAAAGCGTCGAACAAACTTAAGCTTGCCAACAAAAAGAAATAAATAATGAAGATCATTTCCCATCATTTAAAAATACTCGCCGAACCAATGTAAATAAAAAATTGACACTTTGTCACCTTCAACTTCTGACAGATTGGCTATTAATATTTTTTTGATGGCTAAAATATTCTGTCCAAGAACGCTGTAAATAAATAAAATCGAAGGTCCTTTGTATCTCCTTTCATTTTCATCATTAGTCATTAGTAGATTGAATGTCTTCATTGTTTGCTTTTTTAGACCTTCTTTGAAAGCGAATATAAAAACGACGACACAAAGCAACTTTCTCTTGCGTTAACTTTTGTGTCCCCTCGAAGCCTATATACAATACTCATCATTTCCTATCGATTAAAATTTCGTCCGTACGGAAATGTGATAGTCTGCCTATACAAACACGAAAAATTCATTTTGTTTACATCCTTCCTTCCTCCAATCTTACTTTGAATTCCCTCTAATTATAATCTCCTTGAATCAACGAAGAAAGAGAAGAAAATCAAAATTACTCCGCTATATCGATTCTGTGTCGACTAAATATTGTTATCTCTACGAACGACACACAAAAAAAGAACTGTCCGAAGAAGCAGCCACCCATCAACCGTCGCTTTTGACAACTAGGTCCGTTTTCAACAGCAATAAATCAGGATGCCTACACACACACTCAAACGCACAAATCGATGGAAGAAGAGAAACGTAATAAATTTATCAAATAAGCACGACATGAAAAGAAGACAACAAAAGTCTATTAGCAGACACACATACCTTCATAAATATATATTTTTGGTGGTGTTCTCGCCCGACAAAATTCCGCCTTAATTAATGACTTGCTAATCGTCAAAACGCAACACAAGAACCTCTCCAAGCACCATCGCCACATCAGCACTAGCCGAATATCGTTATTTGTTGTCATAATTATATCAAATTTTTGCTCACGGAAATTTCCTATTCCATCGAATATACAAATACATTTTGATAAATTTATTATTATCGATCGAATTTCTAGTTGTTTTGGTTGTATTCTTACAAACAGTTGAAAGCAGAGGAATACGAAGAAAAAATGTTACGTATCCGCCGTAGTGAACAATAGAGTATTATTTCAACTCACTGTGTCAAGTAATTTTTGCGAAATCTGTTTCAGCTCATGACATTCGCTGTGATTCTATTTTTTACTTACTAAAATAGTTGATCCTTATTTTAGCCTCTCAACACGCCTGTCAATCTCCTCCGTCCGCCTGAAGCATTGCGAGCCGTTGAGAGGATGTGCAAATGGTTACAGCAAAGCAAAATAACAACAAAACTACAACAGCAAACAGAAACACTATATCTAAATGAACACGGTTTTCATTCTTGAAGAGCTTCAGCAGCAAAGTTGAAAAGGGAGCAGAAATAAATGCGTTTGCGAATACACCCGCTCCGAACACTCGTTGACACTCACTAGAATTAGAATACAAGAACCCCATTCACGGCCAGAGGCAGAAATATATCTCCAGATATAGATGTGTGTTGCATGCCACCCCAACATCGTGTGTACCAACAAAGGACTTGTGTTATTTTTATTAAAAGGCAAAACCACCTCCCAAGCAGCCCGGGTTAACATACAAAAAAAATTAACAACAACATGAAAAACTTTCCTCCGTTTCGTGTTCGATGTTCATTAACGAGAAAAGCATCTTTTTTCTACCTCCTTCTTAAATTCATGCCTAAGGGGGCTTTCCGCCCATTTTTCTCGTCTTTTTTTCTGTTCAGTATGCACGTGTGCTGCTCATTTTTCGGGTACTGCTAGTGGCTTATCATGATGGGGAAGAGGTAAGACATCGTCACTACTATCATTATTTCACTTTTCTTCTTTTCACATCATTTTTTGTTGTTGTTTTCGTAAGAAAACGATGTGAACATCAAACAAGACAACGCAAACGAGATCGACACATTCACAGTATCGCCAAACGAAAATCGACTTTGGCACACAAATGTGACTTTAACCTGTCCTGATGGGTTTGGGGTTTGTTCGAAAAAGCAACAGACTTGTGTTTGGGTTAGAAATCGATTGAAATGGAGGGGGAAACCACTTCAATGCAAAAAGTGACGAAGAAAGAAGCCAATCTAACGAAAGCAATATCGAATGAAATGAATTCCTTGTGTTTCACACTTAAAGCTATAGGTGGGGAGCCCCCATACAAGAAATTCCCGTCATCGCGCCCACTAAAATTTAAAATGAGGAATAAAAGATAAAGCCAAGACGAATAAGATTCGCTTGGTCGGCGTAAATTTAGTTAGCCGGAAAGGCCGCGCATACCTGTTGCAATTTGGTGAATGACTGTGAAATGTCTCCATCATCACGAATTCCAGAACTTTCGAACGCAGAACTTTCGGCAGCTTGAAGGCAAGCAAACCAAGGTATTTCTACATCTAACATAAGGACGCGTGTAATGAAAGAAACAAAAATAGAATCCGTCATAATGGAGACATTTCACCACATTGCAACAGGTATGCGCGGCCTTTCCGGCTAACTCAATTCACGCCGACCAAGCGAATCTTATTCGTCTTGGCTTTAACTTTAATTCCTCTTTAAAAATTTTAGTGGGCGCGATGACGGGAATTTCTTGTATGGGGGCTCCTGGGCTACTACTAATACCCGAAAATATTTTATTTTAACGCAACAATTCCCCATCGCCCCTCCCCCGCTAATTTAGCTTGAAGATTATTGCGTTTGTTTTACTGGAAATGGAAGTTTTGTGTGTTCCTGTTCATGCAACGAAAATAAAAATAAAAATTTCGAAATACAAATTAAAAATTTTGTGAGGAAATTTTGAATCAAAGAACTTTTGTTCCGCTTCGTTTAGTGTTTTTTATTTAAAAACTAAACGAAACAAGACAGTTTCTTCACATACGATTATTTACAAAAAAAAAAGATTTTTGTTGTTGTCAATACCCGTATATCCTTTTGGCTTCTTTTTATGTTTTTAAGGTGTAAAACAAACGAGTAATTAAGTACATGCAATTCACTCAATATGACAGTTCCTGCGTGACATACTATGCAAGTACGGATATGTTTCAGTGCAATTCGGCACGGGTTGACGTGGTTGTAAGCTTATGAAACTTTATTTTTCAGTGTTTTGGAACCATTCAAACAAAATAAAAGGGTATGCGTCAAAAAAATATCACTTTAACTTTTTTGGGACACCCTAGTGTGCGCACATAATTTTGGTACTGAATTGACCCTAAATCGCATTAACTTGTTTACTTCACACGTTATTCTTCTGGGGACGGAGATTGAGGAACAAAACAAAAATCACGTGTGTCAGATAATAGCAGCGGACAGAATTCACAGAAGCGAAGTCCATAACATTTTTCTCCGGCGACAGGTCACGTACGAGTGTAGAATAAAAGCCAAGTTTACATCTAATTGCCACAACGACAAAAGTAACCACAAAAAAGTACATTTTATAGCTTGTGTGATGAGCTTCAAATGGATGGACAGGAAGTGGAGTAAGTCGGTGACAAAAATTCACATTAGATGTCAGTTGGTTTTATGGGCGTTTTTATTTATTCGTCGTCGGTCACTCGTCGTCGATGATGATGAAATTTTTTAAAAGTTTTATTGTTTGTTTACGAGATTGCTTGGGATGGACTTTTATTGCAAAGATGAAATGCCATAAAAGAGAATGGAAACACAGTAACCAGACCGATAAGAGGAAAGAATATCCTCTCAAAACCTTTCATACTATATGGTATGGAGCCAAAAATCATCAACCCGAAATTTGATGGGCTTTTTATATTTAAGTATGTTTAGCTTTTTTTGTTAAGAAGAAAAGGGTTTTTTAATAAGCATTAAGATAGGCAAAAATGGGATATTTTACGGAGCTGAGTCCCAAACGTAGTTTAAACTTTTGATTTCATTTTTAAATGGTATCACTACATTTTTGTATCAGGTTCGATAGTGAAAAAATTCAGAGCTTTGGCATCTAAGAACGTATAAATTTTAGAGCAGGACATTGAGTACCTAATTTACTTCTATTGTTGTCGATTAGGCCTTCTTTTGAAGGTGTTAACTCTTATCAAATCTAAGCCCCATCAGCCATAAAATCGAAACTGATCAGCAATCAAATCATAGAGGGAAATAGGGACATTAGCTCTCATCAAGTCAACATTCATTGAGGGTAAATAAATTAATCCAAATTGTCGGTCCTATAGCCACCCAAGCCGGCTTTATTTGCACACAAAACAAAACTAACTAAACCACTTAACCACTTACGTATACGTTTTATAAATGAAAGACCAATCCATTAGAATGTCGTAATATGTATTTAGCTGAACAGAAAAACTGTAATTAAACTTCCTCGAATTTGCCAGGCTACAACTATCAAAATAGAAAGTCCAAGCCAAACAGAATTTAATACTAATTGCATTTTCCACTGTTGAACGTGCACTTGCCAACATATTCCCGAAAACCCACATCTCAGTCACCGGTCAATAAAACAGTATTTTTGGAATAAAGTTCCTATATCACATTTCGATGAGTATTTCGTGCGTTGGGTAACAGCTTTTTCTGCCTCTCGGCAGTTAGTCCAAATAAATTATCAATTTCCACGTAGTAATCATATTTCGATAATGTGTGACTCGTATCTAAGCTCACCTTATAATCACCACACCACACACTGCACGCTGAGTGTGAATTATTCCTGTGTACAAGCCGAATGGTGCCCAACATCAACCCGCACCGCTTTCACGAATTGATATATTGTCCTCATCATGTATCGGACTGACGGAGAATGGGTAAAAAATTAACATTCCCTGATCTATGTTGTTGACACAAGCTGACATTCATGGTTTTAAGTTGGTTTCTGTCAACACTCCGTCCCACTCGGGACTTTTTTGTTTGAAGCCATTCCACTCGCTGAAAACCACACCAACATCAGGACCAGCAGCACTCGTGGTCATGATTATTATCAATTGCATTCCGATCATGGCGATGGCGAATGGCCGACACAAAATTGCAAAAATACACAATTGACCCCGCCATCTGTTTTACGACATTCTATTTCATATACAGTTTATGTGTATGTGATGGTGGCAATTCCTTAAAATATGAGAATAGTTTTTTTTTGGTGAAAGTCGAAAAATGATTGGGTGCAGTATAGTGTCATGGATGCAGTCACTTTGCTTGCGTATTAAAGTGCTGTATATTAAGGAATTCATTGTTTCTGGCCGGGCATAAATATCCTGGCTATATGCAACTTTAATTGCGGTTCTGCTGGGTTTCCTTTTGCTTGCCTATTTTCGCTTTTTTTTTTTGTTCTCTGCTATATGATTGCATGTTGACACTTTTATCCCGCATCGTGTTTCGGGGTTGTTTCTCTGGTTTTTTTACGATGTTTTATTGCTTTTTTTGCAGCGCATCGGGTACGAAAGATGAACATGTTCAGCCAGGGATAATAATTGGTATTTCTGCATGTAGGTGACCAAAGGGCATGGTGTGGGTTCGAGAGAACATGGTTTCGTGTTTCAATCTTCTTATTTCTTGTTCATGCAGATTTTTCATTAAATTCTCATATTGTATTTTCTTCATTAATAGCTTCGATAAGTTGTCTACCACTTCGAAATCGTGTTTCTTGATTTTTTACAGCTTTTATTTCAATAAAAAAACAAACAGTTTAGTCTAGTTCTAGTATCACCTTTCACTGGATTCCAAACTTTGGCATGTTATGTTTTTGTCATACTATGTCTAGCTGTTCATTTTAAGCAAATTGACGTTTACGTTCTGATTCATATACTTTCGTTAAATTTGTTAAATATCTTATCACTCTATTCAGCTATTTCTTAATATGTTGATATTTCCTCTAACTTTCTTTTTATCGAAATGTTTCGTCAATTTTTCTGGCTTCAGAATCGATAAGTAAATGCACATATGCTATGCATGGTAAAAACAATATTAAAGAGAAAAAAGACTGTGACACAATGCCGTTAAATCCATTTGTTGCGGAAACTGCTTTCGTTAAGTTTTCTTAAAAATGTTTCATCACCATCATTGTTGTTTTTTGTCTTCTGTCAATATAACAAGCTTTTTTCTTTCTTTCTTTGACTGACCTGACTACCTGATTTGACTGTTGTGATCCTTAAAACATGAATCTGATTTGTTTCTTTAAGTTTTTGTACCGTTTTGCTCTATTGCTAACAGCAAATTAATAACATCACTCTTAACTAATTTGACATTAAATTTAAAACATAAACGATTGTAAAACAGGAGTGAAGGCTTTCCTTGGCCAATCTCAAATTATTGTCAACAGATTTGGTTTTCGTCATGTTTGACTCCAGTAAAAATGACACACAAGCAAAGGTTATTCCACACAAAAAAAGGATGTAGGTTATTAGCAAATAAAATTATGGTTAAAACCGAAAGTTCGTTTGAATTTGTCAGCATGCCTTAAATCAATTGACAAGTTTGTACAACCCCAGTCGTGTACCTCAAGCTTGTACAATATTCCCCGTTTTCTCAGTACCAACACCATACAGCAACCACATACAGCATGTATATTGTATACTCGAGAAAGAATGACTTCCAGAGTCATGACACAGAAATTGTTAATCCTTTTTTGTTCTGTGTCCGTCTTTTATTTTTTCCTGCTGTCCGTTCGCTCTCTCTGGATTTTTGTATAATGGCGAGATAAGTTGATTTAAGGCGAATTTTCATTGCAGTAATTCCATTGCATGCATACATACAAAAAAGTGGAAGAAATAAAATGTAAACAAAAAAGTGAATTTATGAATTCGCCCTGTATATTTATTTATTCATTAACAACAGTTGTAATTTTAATATTTCTCTCGTTTTATTATTTCATTATCAGGTTGGTTTTGGTTATTTGTTTTATGTTGGCAAAGTTTTTTTCGTAATTTATTGAACTGTGACTAACTGTACATGTAAGACAACAGAACAGGGTATATCATAGGTATTTTAATTTATTCTTCACTGTGTCGTTGTCGTTTTTGTTGTGAATTGTGATCAACATCTTGTTCGGCTAGTTGCTTGCTGCTGCTGATGCTGATGCTTATGCTGATGATGATATCTGCGTAGGTGTATGCACTGTGCATTGTTATGGAAATTTGTTCAAACCTCGCTGCAATTTTTGTGGTAGACCAAGAAAATCCGAGAGCGACGAGATGTTTGATGTAATTTTCGAGCAGAGAATAATAATAAAATATTAAATATCCAGAATAATTTGCAGAAAATTGTTGCGCATTGTTATTGCTTCAAAATACCATAATATTAAAAATTACATACGTGTTTATTTTTTAATCACTACATAACATCCTTCTTTCTAGAGTCAAACTCTGTGGAAGAAAGCGAAGGATATGACCACTACCATTCAGAAGTGGGGAGATTAATATTATTTTGTATTCAAATTGGTTTTTGAGAGTCCAAATTGATATAGCGATATGATTTTATTTGATAATTCTCTTTCAACAGCCCGCAGAGGTAAAAGGGGTGGAAATAAATTTGTTTCCTCTTCTCTATGTCCATCTATTCAATTGAGCCCGTAACGGCAGCATAAATTTGGATATGTACAATCCACAAGCATTTTGAATTTTAAATTCATTTTTTAATTGCAGCACTTTTCACATGGATTTATAATTCCGGTTTTGGCTTTATTTTTTTTTTGTGTTGAGAGGCAAAATATGAGCTGTCGAAAACCTGTCAGAAGGATTTTAATTTGTGCATGTAATAAGAATATATGCACTGATGGATGAATGTTTCTCTTTTTCCATAAGCGAACAACTGAATAAGTTGAAGTAGTTTGTAATTAATTACCCTTCAACAGCAGAGCCTTAAAAGGTTTTAATGTTTGATATTTTGTTAAGCTGTGAAGAAATGTCTGAACGGTTCCTGAGGCGTCTGGAATCTTAATATGTCACTCAGGGAATAAATTGCGTGGAAAGACCGTTGTTTATGCTTTTTATGGTAAAAATTTAGTTAAACTGTTTGAAGTTCTTAAAGTGGGGGATATCCTGTTCTTAGAAAAGTGTTAAAAATTATTTTAATTACGAGACAGACAGAATTGAGAGTGTTCGATGACGGATGAGGATGAAATCACTTAAAATTTGTGCCGTAAACATAGCGTTTGTAATTGTTTCACCTCAGTATGGAACCTTGCACTGATGTAGATTATTTCGGAGCAAATTTTATTCAAGGACACCCTTTGATTCCATTTTAATTTCGCGCTTTGAATTCTCGAGTATTTAATTAATATTGAACCTTGAACTAATTATGCTAGTCGCACTTGCTTCAATTTTTTAGTTTGCTCCTTTATTCCAAGTCCTTTTTAATTGGTATTCCAGGGTTTAAACATTTTGGAACACAACTTCATTCATCTCAAGTACATCCTTTTGAAAAAAAAAATACCCAAAGTGTTTTCTGCATGAATCAACATCATCCAAAACCAAAAAAGGGTTTTAGCAATAATTTTTCATCGATTTAATATTTGAACAAAAAAGGAGAAGGAAATCCTTCTTTGTGTCTTCAGCTTAAATGGCCATATCTCAAGAGCACTTCTAAACTTTTTTCGTTTAACAGGAAATATTCAAAGATGCCTTTAAAGTACTTTTAAAAGCTCAGCTTCCTTTTTTTTCTCCTCCTCTTGACATTTGGGTGAATTTTCGATTGCATGAAGCAACATTGCCCTGGGCCCACTTTGTATACTTTTGCTACCTTAACAGTCATAATTTCTCATTTTCTCATTCCTTCTGACATTAGTTGGGCAACGAAAGACAAAAGAGTTTTTCCACCATTTCCCACTAGGGAGTCACATTACCTTACCAGCTTACAGTTACAATATATTTTAACGTAACGGTAACGTGGTGTTGCTGGTAAGTTTTTTAGGTTCTGAAGAAAATGAGAACGAAAATATGCACATCACGTAGGTACTTTTATCGGTTCACATATATTTATTAACACACAATTTCGTTCTCCCTCGCAAAGTGCAAGGAAGTCTTGTGTTACATAATAAATAAACAAAATACATAAAGGGTCTTAAATGTGAAATAAAAGCACAAAGATTCTGTAACAGAGAACAGCTACAGAAAAGCATTAAGGCAGCAGCAAAGCGAGCATCATCATCAACATCGCAAATACAGTTAGGTACATCCATTCGTTTCAATTCTGGCTCCATCACAGTTACTGCAAAGGATGTCTTCATCTCTTCATACACAATACAACATCGAACAAAAAGGACAACGGAAACACCTTGTGGATGCTGATGCTGATACAGGCTTCATGTTTTCAAGAAAAAACACAACAAGACGACTGGAAAACAAAATGAGAAGCCTGCAAGCAAATAATAATAAGAAACGACGCGATAAGTGGGCTTTTGGCAGCATTCAGCGGAAAAAAGACAAATGCAAGAGAGGAACTCACAACAATCTGACGACAAGTTGTGGGGGAGATAGGATATCCAACATGTCGTTATTTTTGCCTTGGTTTTTTTTAAGGTACTTGCAAAATGAGGAGGTGGAAATAAATATTTTTAGGTAAAAAGCAACGCACGGTGCTTTCCATTTTCTTAGGTCCGGTCTCCTCAATATCCCAGCACCCAACCAAAAAACTTTGCATTAAAACTATACTCTTGTAGTTGGTTGAGATATGGAAACAAGTTCTCGCCGCTGAATACACAAGGGTTTGCTATCATAGTTTATGCTGTCGGTACACTTAACTGACAGAAGACAAGGATCCTCTAAGCCGAGCACGAAAAATCGCAGCATCCAACTCTTCCCACTCCCTTGAACAAAAGCATTACAAAGGAGCTTTCATACACGGTAAGAGCATAAGAACGGGAATACCCTCGAAAACAGGACATCAAACTTTCGTTGCCTCTTCCTTGTTAACTTTAAACAAAAAAATCAAGAAAAAAGAGTTAAAGTGTGCCCGCTGTGCGATTCCGCTGCATCGTGCCATGGAAACGGAACCAAACAAGCTGTGTTTCTGCCTTCTGGTGTAACGAACAGGGCTGAAATGCATATAAATTCCACTTAAAAAAATACACTAACACTGATGTTGTTGAGAAGATTACGTGCCGCTTAGCTCTCGAAAGAGAAAAAATACCAATCATTGTAGAATTTTGTTTTTCAACTGAAATTTGATGCTCTGACTCCGATTTCCGTTTTGGAGTAACTTTCCAGTTGCTATGAGATCAATTTGGATAATTTCAGTGCATAATTTCTCTCTTTATTAAAAATTCATAAAAGCAACTGTCACAAGAATGTGAGCTGCCAAAATTTGCTTGCCACATTTGTTAACTGTCAGCTTTCATAATTCTTTGGTTTTCAAAGCAGCCGCTCTGAACGTGAAAACGGCCTTGTTGACATTTCACACAAAAACGAAATTCAAGATAAGAAGCTAAAAGAAATGGGAACAAAAAAAACGAAAGAGGCTGATGTAGGTATCCCAAAACTGTTTGATGAAAAACAATCGTTCTAAGCTTGGCCATACCTCCAACGTTATGTACTTACGCTTGCAAAAGTATACTTACTCACTGCATCGGAATATGGTTTTACTCTTTTGCCACCGACAAGCGTCGGTGATACCTTCTGTGATTCACGGTTACGATGCGGTTGGATGATACCGATACCAAAGGTATACACTTGAAGGAAAACTTTTAGGTCATATTACAGTTTTAATGTTGGCTTTGGGAACTTGCACAGCTGAAACCCCCCGAATAGTCATATTGCTGCTGCTTGCCTTTTTTATACAGAAACTATCTCTTCCTTGCTATTCTCTTATTTGGCTTCAAGTTTGCTTTAGGCAGAAGGTAAAGTAGTGGCAGGGAGACACAGTGTTACATGGCGCAGTGAATGCATTCAGTAGATAACAAAGTAAAAAGGGCCAACTATTCAGGACCGTATAATGAGAAAGATTACTTTTAGTTTTACATCCTGGACACATTCATTTGTGCTCTTCAGCAGGCAAATAGAAAAAATTAAATCGAAAACAAAACTGTTTTTCTGCAATTTTTCACTTGGATGGTGTCATTAATAATGGAAAAATGAGTGTAATGGGGACATTAGCATTTTTAGTTCTTTTTTTTAATGCAATTTTAGTTTAAAATTAATGGGTTTCCTCTTTTTTCTGCTCTCACAATGATGAGACATTTGTTCAAAATCAATGAAAAGAATCTTAGGCCAAAAGCAACAAGAATACGTCGGAAAGGAAACATTTTGATTTGAATTAAATTCATTTAACCTTTTCAAGTTAATTGTAATTTTTGAAATTGAATTAAACTACCAAGAAGTTGTCTTAATAAATATTCCATTTTCATCTCTACTGCTTTTGTGTATTGTTTCCCCCTTTGGCCAATGAAAGTACCTTTTTAAATTCAATTGAATATGAAGGAGGGGAAAATAAGTCTCCAATTCATGGCAAAAAGGTTGAGGGTGAGTTAATTAAAGCCAGTTGAACACATGGTATTGTTTTATTTTAATAAGTTGAAATTAAGATTGAGCTTGGCCGCCATTTTAAAGTGGAACTTTATTTCTTGAGTTTTTGAGGAATTGTTCTTTTTGCTTTTATTTAAATTTTGTATTTACTCAAATGAATTGTTTGACTAGTTACCGAAAACTGCTTTAAGCCTTATTAAGTAAGGTAGGTAGGGGTTTGCACAGCACGAAGCTATTGCATACGCGGGGGCCTATTGGTTCATTGGGATCCCCTATTAAAAGATGGAAGCGATTATACTTTTTAGGCTGCTGGTTAACATAGACGGGTTCGTTTGCGAACCAGCCTATGCTATCAATGAATTTCCTTATACTTGCCATTGAGACCTAGATCGTTCAGTTCCCTCCAAGATCACTCGAATAATTCTTCTTTTGAAGCGGCCCGAAGTGTTCTGATCCGATGTTGTCAAGGTCAATGTCTCTGCAGTCTGTACCATACTAAAGGATCCGGATGACATTGAGTTGCTCGAGAGAGAACTTCATTACTCAATTGCCTTCTTGGCCCAAAAAGGCAGCGATTGGCAAGAGTGATTCTACGTTTGATTACAGCGCTTGTGTCGTTGTCTGAATATATAGCGGATCCCGAGTAGATTAAGTCCTTAACTACCTCAAATCAAAATCTGTCTATACCAACGATATTTCCAGAACAATGACATTAGATGTCCAATTCTTTCTTGTTAACAGCATTTACTTGGCCTTGCCCTCATTAGCATCTAGCCTCTTCTTGGTCTGAGTTTCAAGGCTCACAAACGCGACCACTGGCATCGCACTGTCGTGTACGTATCCGTAACTGGACGGGCTTTCGAAAGATTGTGCTTCTGGTTCTGTGTTGATGAAATCGCACGACAGCGTTTCGCCGCCCATGATGAAACAGCGTGATTTTTTCATCAGAGACAGAAGGAAGAGTTTTCCTAAGATTCTAAAGCTAGACATTACTCGAGACTCTTTGGCAGCCCCAACTGCCAATTTTTTAAGCTAAAACTTTGAAATTCCGCTTAAGACCAAAATAAACCCCCCTTCATCAATTGTCAAAAATATTGAAACGTAATTCTCCCCCTTTTTCTTAAATATGAACTGACAAAAAGTAGGTAAATGAAAACACCCCAAAAGAGCTCATTGATCCCGTCCCGACCGAAATGAACGCCTCCAGAAATAAAATCGAACATTCATTTACTTTTAATAATTGGGAGACGAGACATTTGGTTTTTGAGAATTGGGGTGGACTTTCCCAATCCCACTCAAACATCGCTACGATTTTCTTCCTTTTTTCTTGAAGTTTGTCGGTTTATTTAAGGGAGAAGTGGGTGAAAATATTCATTGAATCTGAGGAACTTTGAAGTATTATCCTTTTGAGCAAATAAAAAAAATAGGTACTCAACAAAGGAAGAATGGTTAAAGTTTTTCTATTTCATTTTTTCAAATTTTCTTCACACTTTTGCGTTTTCGTCAGCTTTTGTATTCACCTCTTTTATAACATTTGTGTCTTTAATTAACTGCTTGGAAACAACTTTATCTCTCAAGTTCATAAAAATAACTCTTCATCCATTTCATGCTCAGGATTGTGTAAGAGGATGATGAGGGAAAAGAAAAGTACTTGTGTTGTAGAAGATCTGCGGCTTCAAGAGTACTAATAAACACTATACAACCCTCGCGACGACGAAGGTTGGTAATGTTTATATGAAAAATAATTAAATTGAATGGGTCCCGGGTGGAATACAAAGTCAACCTCATTAGGGCCAAAATTATGTTAAAATGCAGCAACGAAACAAAAATGGCGAAAAAAAATTTATTACAAAATAAGTAACTTTCTAGGACACTCATATTCACAAATGTGTAGATTTTAATGAACATAATTATGTGCACATGGTGCAGGGGGAGAATAAATGCAATGCATTTTCGCTGCATAAAAAGTGTGAAGTGTGTGTTTCGAGAAGATGTAGAATTCATAAATTCTATATTCAGAAAGCAAGGACACTGAAACTAACACGACAGGACAGTGGAGCTCTGTGGACAGAAAATAAATTACAAGTGATTAGAGTTTTCGCAAAGTTTGCCTTTAGAAATTTATATTCACTCGCAAAAATGGTTATTGCGATGCGATGGCTTTCTACTTGACTACTCACAAAAGCTCTCATGTAAAGAGAAAAAAAGGACAAAGCAGCCTTTTCTACATCGCATTCACATGAAAAGGGTCAAAGGTGTAGAATGTTGAATACGTAGAGCTGAATAAATTTACAGATACCTTTATGCTCTACCATGATGGAAGTTCTGTAATCAACTTGACACAAAGAAAAGAGAAAGGGTCACTCACATGAATTTTCAGTGGTTTGGGTAGGGTCTGTCATGATAAGAGTCGGAAAGTTTTCGTATAACAGGCGACATCTACGATAGACAACGGAAAGATTATTGCCATTGCACAAGTAGCACAAAATTACTTATAGAAGGCTTTAAGAAGTATTATAAGCTCTCATCCCTCTTCTTTAAGACTTCTTTAAGTACCTTTTAAGTACATAAAAGGCGAAAGTGGGCGGTCCGATAGAGGGAATTAAGAAGATAATTTGGTTCTTATTAAGGTTTTAAAACGGAATATTTTTCTTCTTAAATACTTCTTTTCGCACTCTTAACTCCTTCTTTACAAAATTCTCAAAAACAAAAAGTAATCTCTCTGATTATTTTTTTTTTTTTTGACAATTTTGTATCTCTTTTTTTTCTGCTTCTCATTCTTATGTATTAATATTTGTTTTTTCTGCAAGTATCTTTTCGTGTGTGTATTTTCTCGATATTCACAGTCCCTCTCTCTCTCTCCCGTACTGCGCCGCCGCGTCTACACTTTTGCTTGATTACTTCAATGACTAGAACTTTCAGCACCTTTAGTTGTTATTTAAGCAAGCAAATCCATTCGTATTTATACAAGCACACTAACGAAAAATATTCTGTGAACTCTAAGAATCACAAGAAAATTAATAAAAATTAACCACTGGAAATAGTAATCTTAAAGAAGGATTTAAGGAGCTCGCAACAAACCGATATAAGAAATACCGATTTAAGAACCTATTAAGAATTCTTAAAGAAGGAACAAGCAGAACGAATTAAGAAGTCAAAGAAACAGACAACTTAAGAAGGAAAAAATACTGAATTAAGAAGTCTTAAAGTGGTGAGACCCATTTAAGAACAAAATAAGAATGAATTAAGAAATGTACAACCAATATAATACCATTTTGTGCTACTTGTGTGCCAGTGAGAGGTAACACAAAAGACCTACACTCATGTGGTAGGCAGGATTCATAGAAGCTGGAAAACTTAAGCTCATCACTTGAAACAGTTTCATGTGCGGTTGATTGAAGAGTGGAAAAGACTCAAAATTTAAATTGTTTCAGAATTAAGTTTGAGTTGAATGAGCAGAGCGATCGTTTGTTGAACTTTATTATTGTGGCAGTTACTTTTGAGTACGCTTACTAATGACTTGCAAGTTGGGTATTGACAAATGTTTGTAGCAAGGTCCTTGGCCATGAATAAGGGAACATAATATGAAACGAAACTTTTGTCGACAATTTTTGCATTTTGGATTCTATTTCCATGAAATGAGACTTCAGAATTGCTTTCTTGGAATTCAAAAATTCGGTTACAGAATTTTGATTGACCTCAAAGTCCGAAATTGAAATTTATTTGGGCATTTTACTTTTCAAAAACCTCAAACACAATGAATGTCTTGAGTATCTTGTCGACCTTCATCATCTTAAGCTCATCGACAATCCTTATGTGGTCGGTCGACCTAGCAACAAGTCCGACACAGCAGCGTAAAAGGAAAACAGATTTATTTGTTTTTCAAATCGATTGATACCTTTGACTACACACAAAGCACCGCTCGTTCTACTACGTTGTTGGTGTTGTGCTTTTTTCTTCGCACCAAGAAAAGGCCTTTTGTAAGCTTACTGTAGAAATTGAACCTCTGATCCCTAAAAACGGACAGAAACACAAAGCGCTAGAGCAAAGTAACCTCAAAAATGTTTACTTTCCTTTTGGCCTGGTCTTGTGTTTGACTGAGTTTGTTTGTGTTTTTTTCTTCTCCTCGTTTTTCCTTTCCTTAAAGCTCACCAAAGCAAAAATACCTTTTGCCATTCGAATACCATGAAAGAAATGCCTGCCTGGACCACCTCAAGTGGAATATTGGTTTTGCAATTAGCATTTTGCCTTGGGCCAAGTTTTCTCTGTGATAGAATTTTCAATGGTAAGACGATAGTGTCTGATGAATTTTAGGTTTTTTCCGTCATTCTTGAAGAGCTTGAGACAGTAATTCCACAAAGAACAGACAGCCGCCAGCCGGAGAAAGATAAGTTTGCTATCGTTTATTGTTAGGTCAGGACTGTCCAGAGTCCAGACTGGAAACGAGGAAACGAGGAAGGAGCCCCTCCCCACCAGACTCTTATGAAATTACTTTTAACGATATTTCTCGTCTGAGCCATCAATTTTACAAGTGACACATATTCATGCTTCGGGAGAAGTTTCTATTTGCCTTAAATTTCTGGGAGACGTGTTAAAGCGCCTCTCAACTTGTGTCTCTTCTCATTCTTTCTGAAAATGTTTGCTAGCAAAAACTCATTTTGATATTAAATACGCTTGAGGGTTTTCTCGTTAATAGCGTTAATCTGCTCCTTAATGTCTTACCCCAAAGTCTCAAGAGAGCTATATGTGGTTGCACACTCAAGAACCCTGTAATAAATTAACACCAGATTATGTGGGAAGAACTTATTAATATTAACATCTTAACCGAAGAAATATTAAGCCCCCGCCCGCACTCTCTTAGTTCCTTTCAACCTACGATCTATCCAAACCAGAGTTGCAAAAGCTTAAATCATTTATTAGTTTAACTCTCACTTTAATTCCCAAGTCAGTAATTGACTTATGAATTCGAATTCATTTAATTCACAAGCTAAAAAGTGAATTATGAATTAAAGTTTCTTTAATTCACAAGCTAAAAAGCGAATTATGAATTATTAAAGTTTCTTCAATTCACAAGCTAAAAAGTGAATTATGAGTTAGAATTCATTTAATTCACAAGCCAAAAAGTGAATTATGAATTAAAGATTCTTTAATTCACAAGCTAAAAACTGAATTTTTGGATTTTTTCGTTTATTTCTCTTGACCAAGGCTCGTATTTCATGCAAATGCTTATTTCAGACAAAAAACTACACACAAAAAAGATATGTTTCTCACACACGATCATTTCATTTCATTATTTCGGTCATACAGACAAAAACTTTTGATATTCATCATTTTCCTCATAATTTATTCATCATTTATCATTTACAGAGCTACACACTGTCTTTTTTCCTTCATTTTTCCTAAATGATGAAAAAAATTATAGTGTGCATTTTTAAATGATATTATTCATTTACAGCTTTGCTGATACCAGATAATTCGCTAATTCACCTTATGAATTCAAATTTGTGAAATTTTAACTCCACCCTGTTTCTGCATTGACTTTTTTTTATTCATAAATCATAAGTCACTTGTTTTTAATTCACAATTCACTTTTTAGCTTGAGAATTGAAGAAACTTTAATTCATAATTCAATTTTTAGCTTGTGAATTCAGGAAACTTCAATTCATAATTCACTTTTTAGCTTGTGAATTAAGGCAACTTCAATTCATAATTCACTTTTTAGCTGGTGAATTAAATGAATTCTAATTCATAATTCATTTTTAGCTTATGAATTAAATGTTTTTTAATTCATAAGTCAATTACTAGCTTAGGACTTAATGATTTTTTAATTCACAAACATGCAACTGTGATCCAAACATATAAACTCATGTACGACTAGTTAAAAGTTATCGTTACATGATTGAAAATTGTTCTCGACTAAAAGTTGCACGAGCTGATGTCGCTGTCATAAATTATCTGCAAATGTCAAACTACATCTAGAATACGAGCGTGACTCAGCAAAAAGACTTCAATCACAAAATTCCACAGCAAAATTCTGACAATTCGGTGATGCGTGTGCCTGTTTGCAAATGGGATTAAACTTTAATAAACTGGATTTATTATCCGATTAAATCTGGAAAACATCACAAACCAGACAGAGGGAGAGAGACAAGTCGTCAACAGCTCTCATGACCCGGTGACATACCTACCAATGGATGCTCATGTTCAAACTAAGTGAACCACCAAAAGGCGATTAGGATTTCCTCTGGGGCAGAAACTCATTTGTCGAAACCATGTGACTGTTCGTTCGCTAAATAAAGCAAATCAACACATGCTAGACTGCCACTGAACGCACTCATTGTAACAAATCCATTCTAATTGTATGTTGAAAGCTGGGATGTTTTTTGGTCCTAACCTATAGGTACTCACTCACAATCCCACATATAACAAACAGAACTACAACTCATTCAGAGAAGGATGGATGAAGCCGGTTTATGCAGGAATTTCGGGAATGAGCACTTCAGCTGGCTTAGCTTTTATGGAAAAAAAAGAACTCTGAAAGTTATGAATGAGAATTTCATTTAAACAGTTACGGGAGTCCGATCAAATCCTCCAAAAACCCAGCTACAAATCTCAATTAAGACGTAAATGGAAAACTGTTAATTAAATACGTTCAATGGCAGCATTCAGATTGTGCTAGTTGTCGGTAAATGGTATGGCGTAGTGATGGGCTCGTACGTTCGGTGTGTGGCTGTGGCTCAAATGTGATGAAAAACTTTGGTTAAACTGGCAATGAATGGTACGTAAAAGTTTTCCTGTTGCCGTTTCCGTTTCTCTCATCCTCGTGCTAGACGAGTTTATTGTCAGGAACATCCCATCACATACACGCAAGCTTGAAATTCCGCCTTGAAACAAAAGTAGCTACTTTTCATTTCGCTCTTGGTGAGGCGGGACGGTGCGTGGGCGTATGGAATGTCACCTACCGCAAAATCAGAATCAGAACCATAACCAGCCAATTTGCCTGACTGGTTCTGCTTTTCCATGTTTCCATTGTGTATCATATAAATCGTTCTTTGAGAGAAGAATATGACTTGAAATAATTTTGATGCTATACACGCGATGTGAACGGATTCAGTGACACAAATTGCTTATCGCATTTATATAGAAGAATCATTTCATTAGCGATCTCTAGAGCGCCCTTTAAAGTACTTAGGTACGAACGATCATAAAATAAATGGGAAAGTGATAGATTTTAATTGGGTTGGCGTTGGCGTCTTCTTTGAGGACGTAAATTTAAGGCATATGCAAATGTTCCACAAAGAACGAACGGAAGTTCGATTTGTCAATTTGACAGTTAATTGGAGTGTTTTACGACTTCTGACGTGTGCTTGTTCTTGAATTAAATTTATTATTGGTTGGGAAGATTAATGTTACTGTATTTACCCTTAGGCTTTTCAGCCATGTTGCTGTATAGTTACGCTGACCATCCGTCCCGTTTTTCCCGGGACTGTCCCGTATTTCAATAGCCCGTCCCGGTTTCTTTTTAAGGAAACCCGGGACCTACAAGTGTCCCGGGTTAAGTTATTAGTCCCGTATTTGAACATACAAATATTACAAGTATTAGTAACCATTAAAATAAAAGTAACATAAATTGAAGAGCATGAAATTCTTTACCATGTGCGAATATTTAACAGTTCTAGGTTGAAATCTTTGTGCGATTTGGTGTTTATAAAATAGTGACGACATCGCACAAAAACTTTCATCCTCTATTTTAACCCCCTTCAGCGTAAAATTTTTTAAGACTTTGAATGTCGTATTTATTTATGTTTTATCAAAATCCATTACCATAACTTTCAAACTTCTAGCCTTACCAAGAATTATACAAACTTTGACCTAGTATTTCAACTCCTTGCAACCCTCTCAACCCCTTTTACTGCGTTAAAAAATAACCTTTCCAAGCCTCCAGACTATCTTTTTAAAAATTAAAAATTAAATTATAAAGAGTTAAAATATGCCTAACCCCTCACTTTTTTGGTAACGTTTTTTCTCAGCATTTTATTTTACTCCCATAGGTACATTTTTCATACCGGGCTCTAGTTCTATACCTATATGAATCGATTCTAAAGGAGTAAACTCCAAAAATACGTTGTTTTTTCTACGTTTTCAATTTGTTTATTTTTTGTCCCGGGTTTTGCTCCCAGAAATATGGTCACCGTATGTATAGTTGGTATTGGTGAGGCTTTTTTTGCTTTCATTTGAATTTTCAGGCTGAAGGGCATAACATCGAAGACCTTTTGAATTTTCAATGAGTTAGTTTAATGAAACGACCGAGACGGAACGGTTATGAGCTTGTGTTTCAGGTGGTTGGAGTTTTTCTTTTTGATTAATTAATGTCTAATGGGATACTTTGGTCCTTTATTGTGAAAATGTGTTGACAGGTCTCTATTGTCATCATTCATTGTGTTTTTGTGTTTGGGATGAGATTGACTTTATAGAGTTTGTAAGGTCGTTCTTTTTTTTCTGTTGTTTGACAACACATTAGAATTTATTAGCTGCTATAAAATTTTGGACAGGTTGTTTCAGGATAGCTGTAAGCCTGTTAATGGTTTTTCGTTTGACAAGGACATGTTTTAGCCATTAGATATAACAAGAAATTCACAGATTTTTAGACGTGTTCATTTATTATGTTGATATTAAAATATTTAAGTGGGTGAATATTCATATGTCTTTATTTTATATCGCTGCTCAAATTAGCGCCGTTTTTATATTTACACCTTGAACAAGCCTTATCAAAATTAAGACAGGAAATGTTAAATGCCTTGATTTAAGATTGAAACCATGTTCGAGAAGGAAATGTTCTTCAACAACATCAACGATGAAGCAGACACCTCAGTTTTAAACCTCATGATTAAATGCAATGAGAAGACACGTATATCCTTACAATATATAACGTTTTCTTCGAGCCAGGATACTGCCTCTTTTATCGCCATTATTTCTGCCTGGAAGCCTATGTGATAGATTGAGATTCAGTTGTTTCAAGTGGATACCACTTCCAAGTCCGTAGTCGGTCTTTGAACCGTCTGTATAGAAGTGTATCGTGTTTTCTTCCAGAGGTCCTCCTTTTTCCCAAAAAGATCATGGAAATTATCATCGAATACCATTTTTGGGTTGGTATAGTCTAAGGGATCTATGATAGATCTGAAATTGTCTAAGATAGTAGTATGACCAGTATTGTTACTGATCCATTGAGAGGTGGCTCTAATTCTCACGCATGAGTTGGCTGCAGCCCTTGTTACAATTTTTCCACACAAACGATTTTGTACCCCGACACGACTTAGAATTTTTTTTATTATTCGATATTGGATTTCCGATCCAATATCGAAAACGATTCAAAATAACTTTTTAAAATCAAACAAAACAAAACGAAATGCACACAACCGATGTGCCGCGAAATGGAAATTTAATTGACAAGACAAACAAATGAGAAGTGTCAGGTCGTATGACGTTTGTGATGGAAGAATCCAACAAGGCAGCAATACAAGTGCTGCCACACCGGTAGCTCAATTAAGGGGTGGGTTTAATGAAATAATTTTGATCGAGTGATCGAATAAAATTGATATCAAATGATATCGAAATTAATTAGAAATTAAGTACAGGGGCGTACTTATTTCTTGAAGTGGGCGCCAGGAAACTTTTTCAATGGAAGTTTGCCAAAACGAAGGACGATAGAAAACCTGAAAATATCTTCAAAATTATAAATGAAATAATACAATTAAGTTAAGTTAAATGGATTTATTGCCTGAAAAACCGTGGCTGTCGCCTGGATTAAAAACCAAGATCTTTTCGACAGAAGAAAAGAAAAAGGTAACAATGGAACTGACAGAGGGTTAATTCTCGAAAGTTTTAAGACGATTAATGCAAGCAAAAGAATACAAGAAGAACAGATTTTGTGCCCAGGGACACGAAAAGTGAGACTACGCAAGGCAGAAAATAAAGACAAAAACCAATCTAACCAAACTAACGAAATACTTAGTTTTTTTTTCCTTTTCCAACTCCGAAACAAAATGTCTCCTCCTCTTCCGAAAATTTAGTAAATTTCTCCCAATACAAATCGAAATCAAAGTTTCCAAAAATTTTAAAAATGGCTTCTCCAATTCTCCAGCACACGTCTGCACGTTTTCGGATCCTTTCTCAAAGAGACCGACAAAACTCGCAAAAACATGGTGGCTGAAGCTTTTCCGGTCACTTGGCCCTAAGGCCTACCCACTCTGACCTTTAGCGTGGTGAAGTTCTGTCTCGGTCCTGCACTTTCCTCCGTCCATAAGACTGAGGTGTGCGACAGAGAAACCATGATGCATTCATCGCATGCGGTCTCGTACGAAGAGTGATACGATCACTCCGCAACCAATGGAAGAAGTCAGCCCCCATACGAGTGGAGAGAATCCGAGAAGCTTTACCGAGTAATTAGATTAGTCAATTTATGAGGACACATTTCTAGTCGAATTGAAAATTTAAGAAATCGGTTCGGTTGCGTTAAATCTACAACTCGAACCACAATCATGAAAATATTAAAAAGAACTTGGCCTTGTATAATCTTCCTAACGTGTTTGGGAACTATTTATGTTGGGCACTCGGCCATACTAATTTTTATGTTGGCGTGATAACAATTCACGCATCGTTGGGCATGAGTCATTTCTTCATGCCTTTTCCACTCAACCCATGGATAAGTCTATTGTATATTTGTATCTGTGGACCGCCCGTCACACAATTCGTTGCTGTGGACCACCTGTCGCACACTTTTATTAGTGGAACCTGTTGGGAATACGTTCCTAAAATGCTAGAAGAGCAGGTCACTGGCTGATGGCCCAGGTTTCAACTGAACTCTTCGAGAATCTTAGGGTCGCAAAAGAAAATGATTAGTCCCGGGAGAGATGAAACTTGTTGTGGTAAATTTTACCGCAACACCCTTTTGAAGAAGATGTCAAGAGGTGTTAGGTTTAAAAGTACCCCTAAATCTGGTGTTGGTGTTGAGCAAAGTGCTACCGTGATGCACATACCCGTTGACCGCTGGACTTTAATGAGTAGGTATATTCAAATTAACCATCTTACCCAGTGCGGTCTGCCATACGACAATTTGAGCCTATGGTCTTTTTAGAAGTAAAGAGTGCTAAAGTAGCCTTTTTAACTCTTTCATCAATATTTGCCTTCTAATGTCGTTTTTTATCTAAAATGAGGCCTAAATATTTGGCTAAGTCGGAAAAGCTTACAGGTGGGCTAATAGAATTTTGTACCTTCTCGTAAAGAGTACTAGTTCCGTTTTATGTGGATTGACGTCCAAGCCACAATGCTTTGTCCAATTCGTAAGCCTGTTTAAGGCATTTTGTATAAGTTCCGAGAGAACTTGGGAATGTTTCAATATATAGATATTGCATCGTCGTCGGCATAGGCAATCAATAGGAAACCCTCTGCTTCCAGTGAGGCAAAAGAACTCCCCTTGAGGGTACCTCGATTCACCGACCTGGTAGTAGTAAAACTCCTCATGCTGGAAGTGAGTGTCCTGCTATTAAGCATGAGACTTATTAGATCAATGAGGGATTTCTCTATTTGCAGCTTGTTCATTGCTGTTGTGATCGCTTGGTAGCTGACGTTGTGAATCACATTCGATATCTACGAAAGCTACTGTAGGTTAAAGCTTGCTCCTAAAAATATTAAATGCTTTTTTAAAATAATTTTTAAGCCAAAAAACCAACTGTATGCTAATGCTCTTTCGACGCGTGAAAATCCAAACCTCAAAATGCATTTAAATTATGTCCATACTTTTGTCAAAGCAAAGTTATTGAACCAGTTTTTTAAATATTAAAAAAAGGAAACCACAGCCAATTAATTGCTTACCGATAAAGGTCGGATTTTCATTTTAAATCCAACCGAAAAAAATAAACCCTTAAATAAAAATCTCATCCTATAACCAAAATTCAATCAAAAGGTTTCACACATTTACCATCCCCAAATAAATTCATTTTCACTTGTTACAAAAAATGAATAAATCAAAAAACAAACTTTTTGCTCGTCCAAAATATTTCCATAAAACAAAAAGTCAAATAAACATGAAACATACCTTTGCCCTTACCGACACTCACGGAAAGAAATATTAAAGAAAAGGTCAACTGACTCATCAAATTAAACAACTTTTTTGAAAAGTTCCTCTCCAACTTTCAAAGGAAATAAAAACAACAATTTTGCATCCTCATTCAAATAAAATAGCAATTCTCTTTGAAAAAAAAAAGTTAAACCCTGCCTAAACTCATAACTTTTAGAATTTTCAAAGAGAGGAAATCCGAATAAAAATTCCGTTCGCTTTTATATAACCAGAAAAAAGTCACGAATAATAAAAGACTGATACTAAGGCCGATAAATTTGTTCTGTTTTATGTTTTTCGTAGAAATTTTTTGTCTGTGTGTGTGTTTTTGGACTCTCAATCAATAACAGCAAACGACAACCACAAAACACCAGAGGCCATTCGAGTTTGCACCGACACATTGAAATACACACCACATTTTTCCTAAATTCACTCGTTCCAAGGATCAAACAGGAGGCGTCAGCGGATAAACAGCTTAAAATAAATCAATCAGCTAGTGAATGGAATTTCTGATTACCAATTACGGCCGACTGCCAGCCGCGCTGGCTGTCGTCCAAAATATACAAAAACAAATAATAAATATCTAATAAAATAAAAGTAATCCTTGGAGTCAAGTTCGAGTTCTAACATTCAATTTGGAATTCGAATTGAAACAAAACAAACTGAATTTAAGGATTCGTGTCCAACTGTGTCCTCCTTCTTCTAAAAATCCTCGTAATGAATTGAGTGTGTTGGAGGGGGCAAAAGTTTTGTGCTATAAACAAGCATTCCATATTACATGGAGCACGAAGACGACATTTTGATGTAGAAATGTCGATGTCGATGTCGATTGAATCACTATCGACTTCGGCAAAGTTCCAAGTTGAGTAAAGAATAGTTCTTGAGGTCAATGCTGACACACACAATCATTTTGTGACGTTCAACAGAAAAAAAAAAACAACAGCAAAATTACAATGAAGTGCTTTAACCCATACCCAGCCCACAACATCGCCCCACTTTGCACTTTCTAGAGAGTTCGGGGCGGACTCAACCAGATGGTCCGATTGTTACAATTGTCAAATATTATTCTTGATCCTGATTTCCAGAGGCATCATCAGACTTCTATTTGTTCGAGCATTACTCAAAGTACATGGAAAGTCCCATATAAGTTTGAATAGCGGCATGTTCTTTTGTCGATACCGAAACATCGAAACATATCGGAATGTGTATTTTGAACAATAGACTGTTTTTCTAACGTCGCGTCGTCCTTTTGGTCGGAGTTTGCAATGGAGACACAGAAACGTGTCTATCGGCAAATGTTATTGTTTGTGTGTGTGGTGGAGGGATTGAAAGGGCTTAGATAGTTTTTGCATAACAGAGATACCATCAACCACAAAAAAGCTTAATTGAGTTGATGATGCCATGGCGAGTCCACTTAGGTGGTGAGGGTGTCAGTGACAACAAAGGCCAGCAAGGAAACCGGACAAAAAAATGATAGATGGAATGGATCGGGTTGTTTTGTTACTTTTTATTAGCTTCTTCTTTTAAACCCTAAAACACAGACTTGACTTAGAATTTTTTTTAATTTAGAGGGGGATTAACGTCAAAGGGTTTGATAGATGGATAAGCAACGTTATTCTCCTCTTAAGTAAGTGTATGGTATTCAGCTAATCATAATCCGAAAGTCTTTTATTCATTTTTCCTAAGAAGTCATCTTTCTTTGTGGAAATAAAGTGAAAAAGCACGAAGCACACAAAATAAATACAACAAAATATACCAAAATATAAGGAATAAGTATACGAAGAATGAAAGCTGATTTGATGAATTTTATTTGTTTGATAAATGCGTTAGGGAAACCTTTTGAATTCTGGCAATTTTTTAAAATATTTTAAGCAGAAAATTAAAAGAAAATATACACTCTTAGAAAGGACGTCTTGAGGGAGATGCAGAAAATGGAGATATCCTTTTGGGACATTGAATAATTTAATCGTGTTGTTTGAGATGTTTTTAGGAACATTTAAATTCAAATTGCTTAAAAATTGAGAGGCTTTGTACACTTTTTTTTAAATTTCAAGATTAGGGTCTTTGGTTTTTTGAAGGATCACTTGGAATTAATTTTGAAATTTAGATATAAGTCCATGACTGACTGGAAAATAAATTATTCAAACAGATTAAATATCTTTTAAAGATGGAAGACATTTTATAATTTCTTAAATGGCGTTTTCAATATTTTAAGAAAATAATATCCCATTTCCGCAAGAAATTCATCCAAGAAGCAATGGTTGACTCGAGTTCTTTTTGCCAACAAATAATGTCGTTTCTCAAATACACTGGTTGTTTAGATAATGTTCCCTTAAACGAGAATCAATTTTTTTTTAAATTTTTTTTTCAATGAAAAAAGTATTAGTCACAGTATAGAGCCTTGCGGTACTCCATCGAAAATTACATAAACACATCTATAAACAACATCACTATGCTGCTGAATTCGATGATGACTCTTTACATGGGTCTGTTTTGTATAATGTAAACCGCAATTGACCTCATTCTGTAGAATACAATTTTCTTCTGATAGAAAACCATTCATCAAACATGGCTACTGAACCAATGACTCAACAAAACTCAAAAACAACAACAAATTTCCAGCACAAATCGAATCCAATTTCCTTTGATCTTATGCAAATTTCCAAGAAATTGTCTGCAAATATAAAACCCAAGACCTTCAGCTTTATGAAAAAAGAAAGAACAACAAAGAAGGACTTGAAGGGAAAGAAGGAAACATCACTTCGTTTATGGTGGAGTGAAAAAAGAAAAAATACTCATTGCTTGTGAAACTTGCATATGAATTACATTTAAGAGAAACGAAAAGAACGACTTCTGGCCATCACATCGACTGACAATACTACTGACAGAACACTTATCTTCCTTGAATGGTGTTGCTCTTATTCTTGAGGAAATAAAATTTATTTACATTCTCTTTCTATTGACACCACCCTAACTTATCATGACACACCAGAGACAAGGGCACCAACTCAACACTCTGCCATCACCTAAGGCCACATAGGGTTTATTCATAGGAGGAGTAGGAGTACTTACCATTCAGCGTTAGCAAAAGAATCGTACAAAAACGAAGTGATAACTTTTCTATTGCTTTTCTTTCTACATTACATTTTGAACGCTTTTAGTTTAGTTCTTCTTAAGATGTTGTCCTTATTGTATCTTTATCCTCAGACGAAAATGTTACATTAGGCAAATTGAATGAGAAGAACACAACTCAGTCAAGGAGAGTCCTTAAAAGCTTCAAAGATTTGCTATATTGTTTTCGTCTCTTGCAAACAATCCAAAACGCGAGTGTGTTGTGCTTGAGTTGGAAAAGTGCGCGTCAATAAACAAGCCCACAAAATGTGATGTGTTTTGGCGATGTCAACGAAATACCTTGTAGCAAACGGCGCGAGTGTCGGTGTCTACCGTCTACATCTTCCGATGCGGCCTTGTACACAATAAGTTAGGATCGCGAAAGGATACGTGTTTTTTTGTTTGTTTGTTTGCGAAACACGCTCTCCGCCACTGTCTGACTGTTTGAACTGAACGAAACGCTCAAGTCAATTTCGTAAATCGAAGGCTTTGTTATGTTGACAAAGTCGTGCGCACACACCCGCCGCCTCGCGGTTTTGTCAATTTTATCTCCTTTGACTGAATTCGTTTTCAAATGGATATGCGCCCCACAATCAACTTTGCCAGAGTTTAAAATTTGCGATTCGTGAAGGATTTCGAGGAAATTGATTTTATACTGCGCGATATACGTGGGGTGAAATCTATTTGATTTTGAATTTGTTATTCGGTTTGATTATAGAGTAGGATTTTTTTTAACTCGTAAATTTGCATATAGGAAAATTTGTTGAAGGAAATTTATTCAAAGTTGAGCTCGTAAACAGGGGTTTAGCTGTTAGCAGAGAGAAACGTCTATAGCGACTGGCATACCATTCTATTGTCAGATTGGGTCTTCGATATCAATCGGGGATACGATATTGCCATCGATTTCTTTACATATATCAATTTATCTCAGAGTTACGTGTTGGAAGTTTTGTTTGGTATCTTCTTGGCTATTTTTTTATTCATAAAAATCTCGAAAACAATGACGTGATATCATTTTGTTGTTGTTTTTTATTTATTAATGTTGCGATGTTAGGAATAAAGTTTTCCTATTAAACAAGAACATCACGCAATAAAAATATGAGTAGAAATAAATATTATATGGCTAACAGAGACAAAGAAGTAATGTGAGCAATTGCCGAGGGATGAACTAAATATAACAAACAGCAAATCATTTTGGCAGTTTTGTTTTGTTTCTTTTGTTTCGTTAGTAATAACTCATATGCTTAAATAACTATGTCAAATTAGTTGTTAGTTATTTTGGAAAATTCAATATTTGATGGGCTTTCTAAATCATAATCACACACTTATTTAAGAGAATGTATGGCAGGATTGTCACTTTGCTTTCTTGAATATTTCATTTCTTGATGTTTGGTGATTATTTAATTCAGACTATTATTGATTCTGCATATTTATCGTTTCTAAGCTCTAATTGTAGAGATATTTGCGTCGTTTCTCGTTTAGTGGTGGTTTCTTTTGGAGTTACAATCGTTTTAAATGATCTGCGCGGTTTGGTAGTCTGTGGACTGTTGAAACACCTGCAGTTACACCAACTTTTTGTTTAATTTTTACCGCGGAGGCACATGAACTGGAAGCACATCTCAAAATTGCTCGTCGATCAACTTCGAATGTTGCCGTTTTTTTACCACCTTTCTGGTTTTTCTCGTACAAACTTTTGTTTCTGAGGTACGAATAGACAACACTGAGACTCCGGTCAATGTTGGTTGCCATAGTAAGCACGGTCAGTCTTTATTCTTTTAACGAATCAATCAAAGCTTCTGATCGAACCATCTTTTCTTAAATTTTAAATAAACGGTTAAATGTCACTTAGAACACTTCAACTTTTGATTTGGTATACCAATTAACTTAAAACGCTAAGAACAAATGAAGATAATGAGAGTGAAAGATCGTGTGCTTATTCAGTTGACGCAAAAAAAACTGAGTTTTTCAATCTGGAAAGCTTTGCATGAGAGCCAGGGAAAAATAGTGGTCCTTTTTAAATTATTCTTTTTGATTTGTTTTCTCAACATCATAAGCTATCGGTTAGCATCATCAAATGATGCATTAACGTTCAAAGTTAATAAAAAATTGACAACAAACTTAAGAAAATTGTGTGCTTATTCAGTTGAAGCGGAGTGTACATAGAAGTAATGTGAGCAATTCCCGAGGGATAGGGATGAACTAAGCATAACAAACAGCAAATCATTTTGGCAGTTTTGTTTTGTTTCTTTTGTTTCGTTATCGTTAGTAATAACTCACATACTTAAATAACTATGTTGAATTAGTTGTAAGTTATTTTGGAAAATTCAATATTTGATGGGCTTTCCAAATCATAGTCACACACTTATTTAAGAGAATGTGGCAGGATTGTCACTTTGCTTTCTTAAATATTTCATTTCTTGATGTTTGGTGATTCCTACATTCAGATTATTATTGATTCTGCTTTCTGCATTTTTATCAGTCTATCACTGCAAGTTAAACTCATTTCCAAGCTCTGGTTGTCGAGATATTAAAAAAAAAAAGGGTGGCGCGACAGCTCTTGAAGAGCCAAGGCCTAAGTGGCTTACTCTCATCAACAATTCTTTGACTGCGTGTGAAGAATTGAGGGGACCTACAATTTAACGCCAATTCCGAACGGCAAAGTTGAGAAGCACTTTTTCATGACAGATTGATACTCTTGGAAGATTTGTCAGGTCTTCGCAAGAGGCAGTTCCCGTGAAAGATGAAATAAAAAATTGGCCTTAGTAGGACTCGAACCAACGACGCACGACGTCAGCCAACGCACTTACCAACTAAGCTATGGGCAACTGCAAGAGATATTTGCGTAAGAAAATATTCCTCCAAAGGGTATTCCAACAGTTTTTAATCGAAAACCACTATTTTCCTGTTTGAGAGCATAGCTCGCAAATCAGACCTCGCACAAACTGATTTGATTTACAGTGTTTGGCAGAAGACGTTCAGGCCTTAATTTGTTTGCATCATTTTCCATATCAGCCCTGTGGGAAAATTTAGAGAAATCCAATATTTCCTTAACTGATTACCCGAAAACAGAATTTCTTCTTTGCGTTAATAGGACTCGATTAGAACTTTTATTAGATGTAATCCTCGACCGGGTCCCGAACAATTTTTATTTTCTTTAAAATAATGGCAATTGGTTAACCCAAGAACGAAGAAATGGATTTTCTCAGTGTTCAAATAATTCATGCATCAGACCAAGCTTAGCATATTTTTGAAAACCAGACTTAAATCCAAGCTCTAGTTGCCGAGATATTTGCATCGGAAAATATGCAAGAAGTGTTCGAACGTGTTTAATACGAAAACCAGTTTTCAGTTAGAGGACATAACCTGAAAACCAGGCCTCGCACTTATATTTGGTTTTCAGTGTTTGACAGAAGACATTTGGGCAACAGCAACGCATGACCGGTTAAATCAGTGCACACTTGCAGTTATACTTTTCTTAAAGAGCTCAGATTCAGACATTTTCTTGAAAAGCCAAAGAGCATTGCTTCATTGTGATTCATTTTTTGTTTCTGTTGAAGAAATTCCGAGGAATTTGTTCATTAAAATTAATTAATTTACCTCACTACACAGACAAACACAGTGAAGCAAATACGATTTTTCTGAATGTCTGTTTTATTTTTGAATAAATCAATTTTTCTTATAAATTCCATTTTGTTTGCATCTCACCTTGGAAAATTTTCATTTCACAGCCAAATAAATTAAATTCTTGGCAGTTGAAATAAAAAAGCAAATAAATGATAAATCATTTTGGTCATTCAGGGAGAAATCAAATTTTCTTAATGTACATTTTCTGTGAAGATTATTATTTTTGCTTCGATTGAGTCAAACAAAGACTAAAAAACATTTCACAAGACATACTTTGTTTGATGTGAAAAACATACAATGATCTATCATTGCTCGTTGTTGCTTAAACGTGTTGAAGAGAAACCAAGCTCCTTAAATTCTATAAGGATGTAATCACACTTTGTTAATTTATTACAAGTATTTAGTACCAGAAACTGTTGTGATTCCTCCCCAATCGCTCATATCATCATTGTTCCCTTATATCAAAAAACACTTTTAGGTCTTTTAATGGTTGATAACTTTTAATTAGGCAAACTTTAATATTTATTTCTCCACGCATGTAGGAAGTAGGTACTAGGTACTTCCTTGAAATTGTTCACCATGTTTCGCCAAAATTAATTCATCCCAAGGTTGAGCCCCTTTGCTAAAATTTATTGCTTTTCCCATAACTCATACTCCAGGACACTTTATTACAAACACATGTCGACCTTTTTTCTCGTCAAGTGTGTTCGCTGCGTGTTGCTATTGCTACACATTTAAAAATATACCTACTCACCCAAAATATAACTTTTAACCTTGATCCAAAAAAAAAAATCGCCAAACACAAATGAAGGCACTGCATTAAATTTATCAACTGCCACTTCAATTCAATAGCTGCAAAAAAAAAAGAAACACCAAACATTTATATCTATAAAAAAAATTGCAAGAAAAGGAAATTAACGAGTTTTAATTACAAATTCGCCAATTGAATAACCCCACAGACAAATTCATTATGAGTGCGACGACTAACTTCCCAGAGTAGAAAAATACGTAAAAACATTAGTTATTATGGAAAATTTTCAGCCGGTGCATCGTACACGCACGTTGTTTCAAAGTCAAATTCCATAAAACTGATAATTTTAGGAAATACATTAAATTTATTGAATAAGAGTGGCGCCATCTGTCAAAAGTTGGTCGTACAAACTCGTGGACTCATGCACGACTACTTTGCACAGCCTATATTGCTCCGGAATATTGTAGTTTTCTAGTAGGGAAGCAATTTTATTTAATCGGATTAGTATTTCCGAAAATTAATATTAACATGGCAAAGCAGCGTTTGGTGGGTCAGTTAGTAATAAAATGTAGCTTATGATACTCCTGAATATTGTTTTTTTTTTCATTGAGTCATTGATTAAATTGGTAAATAAGATTTTTTGCACTTTTGTTGAAATTATTGCAGACATTATCATAATTTTCATTATTATTAGGGTTGTCTTAGATTTTTGATTGCCATTAAAAAACCGCTTAGCGGATTTCGCTCAAAACCTAATCAGCTCTTGACAACACAATACCGCGTCGAATGAGACAATACGATGAGTGGTTTGCGAGATAACCGAGCTGAAAAAACGTAATCCACGTCCGTACATACGCACATACGCACATACGCACATACGAACACACATACACACACACAGACATCACTCTAAAAACGGTTAATTCGGATTATGGTGAACTTCAAACATGGACAAATGCAAAAATTGGAGATTCACAAAATCGGCCCCATTACAATAACTTCCTCTGGGAAGTTAATAAATAGAGGCAAATTTTTTGTGGGTCCGAATTGTAATTCTACAACATGAGGCTGCCATCAACACAATAAAAAGCAATGCCAACATTTAGGTAGTTTCCTTGCTTGCTGCCGCCTTTTTATCCCGACTTCTGATGATTGCTTCAATGAGAACATCCCAAAAACCATTGCAATCACCCGTACAACATGGTTTTGGTTTTTGATTTCGGATACTGGTACCTGCTCTTAGAAACGGCCTTAAGCGGATGGTATTACTCTTACTTCGTACATTAGAGAGGACCACTCTAGGCGAGGAGAGGACCTTATATTCTGAGGTTTATTGGGGTCACAATGTGCCCAAGAATAGTGTAGTGGAGCAACAAAGTTTTATATGCGGTGCGTATTTACTGAACAGTGAGAGCACACGCACCATCATCAGAAAGGAAAATTCGAAAAAAACAAAGTCACAACTTTCTTTTGTGAGTGTTTGCGCTCACAAGGCGAGAGGTCCCCTCAAAAAGGACCAGTAAACAAAAAAAAAAAAGGAATTGTAGGTGGCTTGGGTAATTTAATCTTTCAGTTCGGATATATTTGTGGGGGTAGCTCGAGGTTTGTACAGATTAGGAAAACAAATACACACGAACACCTGGCTCAAGGCCCTAATTTCGTGGTGAATTGAATTCCAATCCACTCTATAATTATATGCATGAATTACATGCATATTATAGTGTACGTTGCCTTGTACAAAAAGGAAAAGGCACAAGATTAATCTTGGAGCATTTGTCCCGTTGCCGTAGACTTTACCTTCCGCCATTTGCATTTTTTACAAGTACCAGTTTGCTTTTCCCGTTAAAAAAAGCCATACTGGTAGATGTGTTTTTATCTATGTAACTGAGCTTAGAGACTAACCACTCAGTTACCGAGAACGGATTTCTCGTTAACCACAGCCACTCTGAACTCCCACAAGGGGGCCAACCGCAACTGTAGTTGAGATTCAATTAGAATCCGGGCGCAACTACCCCAGAGCACCAGTTTTTTCAGAAGACGTGGTCGTCTCTTTTGTTATTTTGTACTCTGTGAATGTATGACATTATCATCATACATTCTATCGGATGTGTGAAATTATCACACATCCGTACAAACCAAAAAGGATAGTTTTCCAGCTTCGTGACTTAACGGCTCACAGGAACACTGGTGTCCATTGTCATGCAGTCTTTTATCCAGAAAACAGTTGGGTGAGCAAACTGGAAGACTGCATGACATATTGCCATGCACCACCAACTTTCTTAAGAACACTCATTAGTGCCTTATTCTATCACAATGATAATCAAGTACAGTCTCATTAATCACGGTATCAAAAGAAAGTGATTATGATACATGTACAATAAAACGTAGGTTCATTCGCCCTGACCGAAGTCAAGTTGACGCTCTGCACCACTTGGAGGTTGAACCTTCCGCACATGAGCGGCAAGAAATCTGTACTTGGAATTGCAAGCAATCCTTTCCAAACCCTCACCCACTCTTCGCAGAGCTCGAGGTTTGTACAGGAAGGATGCTTACTTACGGTTTCTAGTTTCATCCAAAATGGTGGTCGTGCGTGCCTAGTCGTCCTTATGTATGTGTGTTCTTTGGCTGGATTTGCTACTGGTCCCTGGCATTGTTAGTTTTTCATTACAAATAACCGACATTTCTATGGTGTCCTTTATTTTTTTAGATAAGACCCAGACGAAACTAGTACACACCAAAATTGGATCTCACACTAATTTATCCCTTTTTTCTGCTTTTGGTGAAAGTTCGTTCAGCAGGAAAGGTTTCATTTGATGGTATGTGGGAGGAGGAGGAGGAGGAGGAGGAGGAGGAGGAGGAGGAGGAGGAGGATGGGGAGAACTTATTAAATTACGTTTAGAAGAGCGTAAGGACTAATTCAGTTCTTCGGACCTTAATCGACTTTTGAATCCTTTCTCATTGTGGATTTACTAATTTTCTTCTCGAACGCCATCTGTGTGCGTGTGGGGGACACACAAAAGGGACTCGAGTAGATTCTAAATGGGAAATTATTATATGCGGGAACTGCCGCGGGTCGCAGGATAATGCTCAATGAGTTTTAAGCACATTTAAAGTTCCCAGGGAAGTTTCAAAAATAAGGTTTTTGTACCTACCACCCGCGAACAGTAAAATCTTAATTTCATATTTCAAGAGTGTAGTTTCATACTCGCTGAAGTGCTTTTGCTTTTAAAAGTGGCTTTTTTTTCGATTTTGAATTATGATTTTCAGGAAATCAATATCCGGTTTCATTTTCCGACAGCTTGTTCCATGAATGTGTGGTAGTTATGCAAGCAACGAGTTCAGAGAAGAGTACTTGTATCATCGATGAGAAATGTTATGCGCGTGGGAATCACTTTGAAGTGAAAGTGCTTGGTCAGGGATATTCGAGTTAAGACTATAAATATTCAGTTTTACAGAAAACACTTGATAAACGTTTGAGAGTTTATATGATTCAACCCCAATTGAAAGAGAAAATATACCTAAGAGTATGCAATTTCCGGTTTTGTATTTGTTTTAATAAGCAAGTGCATAACGGATATATTTTGTGAATTCCAATGATCAGATTTCTCGGAATGCAGAAATTCAGGTTTATTGAACATTTCTAGATGCTACTGCACGAAGTAAAGATAGGTATACACTGTACGCATAGCCTGAAAATATGCAATTTGTATGTTATTTCAGCTTTTATTAGTTATGTGTTTAATTGAATGTTTCGTCCGATCCTTGAGAAAAGACAATTTCTAAGGCTAATTTTCCCCACAGAATTTACAACTGCTATACATGACCTATTAAAGCATCCAAACTGACGAAAAAGAAACAAAATGAACGAGACTCTAAAGAAAATTGCAGAAAGCTCGTGTAAAGCCTTTAAAATCCCTTTCGTGGAGCATTATTTTTGTATGCTTTCTTTTTAAAAATTATTCTTGTGTGACCGTCAGCTGATCCCACCAAGCTGGCTGCTTAGCTTTAGGTTTCTCTCCTCTTGTGTGTTGGTTGCTTTTTTAACTCTCCCACTTCTGAGAGAACACTTTTCCTTCAGGTATTTTATTCTTTCTTCAAATTGAAGTGCGATGTGTGTTGCGATATTGTGTGAACCCACGCTGCTGGCGTTGCCGTTACCAACTATCTCTTACCTCAAAACCAGAAAAAATATATATGAGCCCATAGCGGTGCTGACAGTGCAAAGCCAGAGTGAAAATTCCACACAAATGGGATTTCCTCTTTAAATTTAGGGACATCCTTAAATTTATCTGCCTTTTTGTACAAAATACTCCAGGTTGAGTAGGAAGATTGGGGGTATGATGCTGAATGAAATGGCTTGAGAAAAGAAGCGAATGCCTTTAGTTTAAGGTATTCTTCCCCGTTGCTTCCCAAAAGTAAGGGTTCTCAGGAATTTCATGATGGGAAACCTTATGTCTTTGTAAAGCCCTTTTACCTAATGATAGATAATGATTACGTTAAGGATAAAGAAACGGGTCCTCCTTCGCCTGTCCTTGGTTCAAGGTTTATTAATTTTAATCCTTTTTACGTTTTGCAAATGTGACAAGCACACAACCCGTTGCTACAAAGATTTTGTTCCCAAAGATAATATAACCTCAGTTCGACCCTCATATTCGTTCTCTTCAAATTTGATTCAAACATAAATTGCAAAAAGTGAAATTTAAGATACTCTCCCTCGTGGTCACAAAGGTTGTCAAGTATACACGCAACGTGCCTGTATTTCTATTATATGCCGTAAGGCTTATTCACGGTATTCTTCTCTTCAATGGAAAACCCTATTTAACGGTCTACGGAAACAAGAGAATGGTCATTTCTTAATTATTGTTAATTTTAAGGGTTTCATTTGCGGAAAGCAAAATAAGTTATTTTACGTCTTCCTTTTTGAAAGGATGACATCAGGACCAAGCATCTTCACAAGTCTTAGTAGAAAACACAACAAGAATGAAAAGGAAAAGAAACAAAATGATAAAACCCAAAGAAAGGCTTCAATGTAAATGAGATATTTTGATTCAAGAGGAAAACGAAAGAAAGCAGAAATTTAAAAAGGAAAATGAATTTCCGAGGAGGCATCCCAAATATCCAGCCTTTTGTTAATTTATATTCTTTCGTGAATTCAAGTGAACGAGGATAAATACCCTTCGGGATATATTCGGTCATGGAGAGAGGACTTGTTGAAAAAATACTGAGGAAAAAAAATTATTATTAACATTGGTCGACAGGTTGTCTGAATTGCAATTCAAGGGATTAACATAAATTTTGGGCCATTCAATTGGGTTCAAGACTCTCGGGGGTCACGCAACATACGGATTCCTTTTGTGTGTGTTAAAGTCAGTTTTCTTCCTTCTTTTCCTTTTTGTCATTTTCAATACCTACTATGGTCATTTTATTTTGCCAATGAACCGTATTTTTTTTATGAAGTAAGCATATTACGGATACATCATTCGACTTGTATTCATTTTTATAATCCCACCCATCAGATTGTCCAGGATTTCGATCTATGCATTCATCTTCAACCTTCCTAGAGATAGAAATACGATTCGGAACGAAGATGTAGGAAAGGTAGAAAAGTTTATTAGAGACTTGAGTAGATTAGAAGAAGTTATTTTTTTGTGAACGTGTTGTGGTCTTCCTTCGCTTCTTCCCTGACAAAATCCCAAAGAAGGATCAATTTCAATACATCGTCGTCGTCGTCTACCTTCTTGTAAGCTTTTAATAGAATTCCAAGGCTTCTTGTCATCGTCGAACTTATTTTTTATGATGGTCCGTGCTTAAGATTTCAATCGAAGAGAATAATAATTATCATCAGTAAAAGAGAATTGATAATTTTTTTTTTGCTTCCCCAATGAACGTAAAAAGGGAGATAGATGACTGCCACAAGCAATGTGAAAAATTAATGATTTATTACAAACGATTTCCTCATTGCTTTGTCGATGAAAGTGTGTCGTAACCTGCCTGGAAGACTTATTAATTGAAAGGAGCACAAAAACTACTTTTTTTCAATCATTAGTTTTTGTTTCCTTGCGGCACCTCCTCTTCCCAGTATTTTTATATTTTACTTTCGATGAAATCGTCGAGAAAATTAAATCAGAATCTTAATCCAAAACCAATTAGGTGATGACTATCAGTTACTTAACGTTAAAAAAGATTTTGTCGGTCTGACCTTTGGTCAACTGGGATTTCAAGAATGTGACTGTTATCAGATTCAAGGATTACGTGCGGCAGATACAATAGATAGGAAGCTTATTCAAGCAACAAGTATTGTAAGACAATTTTAACTTCAGATTGCGGTTACGAGTACCTACATATGCACATGTAGTCTCTAGTTGTTTAAACACCCCTATCGAGGCACCTACTCCGCTTCGATTGAGTTTTTCTAAAGTGGCAACGCTCATTCAATGCCTTTATGATTAAAAGCTTGGTCCTTTTGAACAAATTAAGAGGTTTTCCCTGAATCATAATAAATTTTGAAACAACCTAAATCTCCATTTCAGGAAAAATATTCCAAAATTGTAACTACAAGACTGGACATTCCCGAAAATCATCCCAACAACAAATCAAAAGTAAAAAGGAGTAAAAAACCATAACAACGAACAAATTAAATAGGTATTCCAATGAAATGCCCATAAATCGCAAATATATAACCTCAGTAGCACCTAAGCTAAATAACTTCTGCAACAACTTATCTGACTTTGAATAATGTTATCCCCTGAACTGAGCATTTTATAGACCACAAATCACTCTTCCTCCAAACCGACATCAGACTCACAACAGAAACAGCAACAAACCAAAAAAAAAGACAAAAAGGATACGGAAATAGTCGAGATGAACAAAAAAGAATTTAATGTTCACCCTTTATTCCGTTTTCCTGCTTACCCATTCCCTCTCGCTCGTCCTGATTATAATTCATTCATTTAAGCCCCGACTACAATAGCACCCTTTTAATGTGTGGGACCCAAAATAATATAATCCCTGAAACACTGACCTAAAAAACAAAATCAAGAAGATCAAAATCTATTGATCCCAAGGTGGTGATTATGAGGTTTTACACAAAAACAAACAAAGGCGTTGGGTTGCGGTTCCGGCGACTGTTATCCACCGACCAAATTCAATGCCAAATCCATTTGAATCCCAACAACGGAGAACGGAGGAGACCCACAAAAGCATGAAAAACAAAACAAACTTCCTCCAGACATCCAACACCACACAACGGACACAAATGGACTTAAAAGGGTTAATGGAATTGAACGCGAATTAAAACACTTGTTTCTTACTTTTAAAATTAAACAATATTTATTTGGAACTATGTCCTTTATTATTGAAATACTTTTTACTAATTCTAAAAGGAGCTTAAGGCTACTATGTAGTTACAATAAGACTATTGATAAATTCATCATACAGTCGTATTTATATACTTTTCTTATCTATCTACAAGGAGACCCAAGCGTACAATCGTCTTGCTTGATAATGAAGAAGAGATAATATTCCAACATTGTATACAAACGATATTATCTCTTTTACATATGTTATCATTGTAGCGTTGTGTGCAAGACTGTACTAGAGACTAAAGATATCATTGAATACAAATAATGTTATCTTTTTTCTCAATATGTTTTGCTATGGATACTTAACTCCCCCCCTTGTTAAACGAAATCGTCCCGATTTTTCGACGCTATTTTTAACATTTCTCTTTCATAAGTTTTGTTATATGCGTCAATCTTTTTTTGTTTTTGACGATCTGTTATACATTGTATAGTTTTTATCATTACGTACGTAAATGCTAGAATAACAATCAGTGTTACAATTGTGTATATAGTTGATAATATCGGTTTTTCTTCAAAAGGAATAATTAGTTTTTTTAAAGTATCTATGTTATCGAATTTGTACATTGTATCTTCTTTAATTATTTGGTCGATGTAAGACTCTGAATTATGATTTCTTAATATAACTTCTTTAATTTGCTTATGCATGTTTTTGTATATTTTATCGTCTAGATTTATAGTATTTTCATAAGTAACTAAGTTTATACCATTAATTGTTTGATTATTTAACTTATGCTTACCGCTTAATAACATAACACCGGATTCAATTTCTAAGTCGTAATCGTATTCTTGTTTAATGTTGCATTTTGAAGTTATATTCTTTAAAAGTGGAATAAGACAATTTTCTTCTTCAAAGTTAATTTCACAAATGTTTTTACTTAGATGATTTTGACAATTTCTTGTTCTTAAATAAGTTTGGTTACATAAGGCAATTGTTTTATCTGTAATGATTTTTCCATGTTTTGAATTTAAAGGTGTTACTTTATACAATTTACATGATTTAATTAGAACTGGATATTTATATATTGTGATGAAGAATTCATCAGTTCTAGCTAATAATATTTTAGAGTACTCAAGTATATTTATTATGGGTACTTGAATTATTTCATGTTGAATAATATTTTTAATGTCATCTAAGTCTAGGCTTTCTGATAAATATTCATTATTTTTTGCTGCATTAATTGTTCTGGTCAATAATAATAATTGTTCGTACACTTGTTCTATTACTAAATGTTCTTTAAGGCTCTGACCTTCGAATTGTTGCAAAATTTGTTCAAATCTAGAATTTATAGTTTTTTGTTTATTATTGTTTTCTATGAGATTATTTATACTCGTTTCTATGTTAACTAAGTCATAATGGTCAGGATTACCAAACACATATTTGAAAGCTGTTCCTAAAAAGTTAATTGATCTAGTATGCCTAGTATGTTCTTGTAATTGGTCTGCTAAATTCTTAATTTTACTTAACCAAATTTTTTCTTCTTGTGTAGGTTGATATTTACTAGTTACGATATTTACGTAAGGTTGAAATATCGAAGTCAGGTTGGTGGCATGTAACAAATAAGTTTGTTCTTTGAATAAATACACGTCATCTGTTTGCGTAAGTATAAACTTCTTGTTTAGTAACTCAGTTATTTGAACGTTTCCTTGCCCTTCTTGACTCTGTACAATTCCTAGTAATGTTAGGAATATTAATATTTTCGTCATCTGAAAAATGATAATTCTTTATGTTATCCTTGTGAATTTTTATTCCTTCTTTAGAGATTACAGTGTCTCCTTTATCTTCTTCTACTATTCTTGTTATGTATCTGGCGTTAGATTTCTTTCTAAGACCTGTGATTCTTACCATTATCTTATCTCCTTTTTTATACTCTCTGTGTCGAGTTCCTTTATTTAGACGTTCGATTACTTTTTTGGATGCTGAGTTTAGTTTATTTATTATAATTTCACTATTGCTACATTTATTTTGATTAAAGAAAATGTCTCTAGGTTTCAAACCGGTAACTGAGTGTATAGAATTATTTAATTCACGCACTGTTCTAAATATTTCTTCGATAAGTCTTGTTTTATTCTGAATTGTGAATATTCTAGACAGTTCAGTTATTGTACCGTTTACACGTTCTACCTGACCGTTCGCTGTCGATCTGTATACTGGAGTTTCTACTTTAGTTATGTTGTATTTCAAACACATTTGGTTCACCATTTCTGTTTTGAATCCCTTCTCGTTATCTGTCATGAGTCGTTCACATTTTGGGAAATAATTAGATAAGACCTCTTCCATAACGTCGTACAGTCTGTTTCGAGTTTCGATTTCCCGAAGGATTGTATATTTAGAATACTTATCTACTGTTACAAGGAAAGTATACTTGTCGTTGAAGTATATGTCCATATGAATGTGTGTTCCCACATGTGTTGGTATTTCTGAATTATTCAGAGGTTCTCTGATAGGTTTTCTTTCATATTTTCCAAATAGACATGCTATGCATTTTTTGTTGAAACTCTTTGCTTGTTTATTTAGATCGGGCCAGTAATATTTCTCTGAGATTTCTTGTATATTGTTACGTAACCCTCGGTGTGCTCTTTCGTGAGTTACCCTTACAAGTTTTAGTTGTTCCTCCAAATTTGTCACGTCTTGAAGTTTTCTTGGTGTGAATATAAATCTTACTAGTGGGAATTCTTTTTTTATGTTTTCACCATATTTGTATATGTTTTCAAATTTCGTATGCAAAGCTACAATCTTTTGGGGTTGTATAACTTCTTTCATCTGCCTTAGTAAAGAGTCTTTGTCCTTAAACTTTATTATGAGTCTTATTTTGTTACTAAAATAGATTTGTGTTTCGATATTATTTGTTATATCTTCAATAAGTTCGAACTGTGCAGCGTATGCATTAAAAGGCTGATTCACAGTTTTTATTATATCATTAGAAGAACTTTCAGCTGAATGTGCTGTTTCTATGGTAGAAGTATTTATGCGTTGACGTGATAATGCGTCAGCTACAAGATTTAGGTTTCCTGGTTTATAAACTAATTTTGCTCCAAAGTCTTCAATGATTCCCTTCCAACGTTTCAGCTTTGTGTTGGGATTTTTTTCTGATACAGAATATATAAGGCTCTGGTGATCGGTATATATGGTTAAGTCTGCTATACCATATATGTAGTTTCTGAGTTTTTGTAAGGACCATATGATCGCTAATAGCTCTTTCTCGTTTGTGCTATAGTTCTCTTCTGTCTTACTCAGTGTTCTTGACAAGAAGTGTATAGGTTGCTTATTCTGACTTAGTACGGCTCCAATAGCTATGTTGGATGCATCAGTAGTAAGCTCGAATGGTTTACTATAATCCGGTTGAAAAAGTTCGACTTGTTCTTTCAAATAATTTTTTAAAATTCTAATCGCTTCTAATGCTGAATCATTCAGATTTAACTTAATATTTTTACTTTGTTTTTTGTTTACTTTACCGTTATCTCCTCGTAAATATAATGTCAGGGGCTTGGCTATGCTTGCGTATCCTTTTATAAACTTACGATAGTAACCTGTAAGACCTAAAAATCCTCTCAAATCCTTTACCGTTTGTGGGACTGGAAAATTTTCTATAGCTGCTATTTTCTCAGGGTTCGTAGTGATTCTACCATGTCTGATTATGTGACCTAAGTATTCTACTTCTTCTTGAAAAAACTTACTTTTCTCATCAGATATTTTTAATGTGGCCTTATTGAGTACGTCGAATACTTGACTTATGTGCTGTATATGTTCTTCCTCAGATGAAGAATATATCAATACGTCATCAATGTAAACGTGTACGAATTTACCTACAAAGTCTCTCAAAATGTCGTCCACGCATCTCTGAAATATGCTTGGTGCATTTTTGAGCCCGAAAGGCATTCGTTTAAAATGATATTTTGCGCCATTTATAGCAAAAGCTGTTTTTTCTTTATCATCTGCTTTGATTTTAATTTGGTGGAAACCTGACTCCAAATCTAACGTTGTAAAGTACTTGGCTTTACCTAAATTTTGAATTGTCATGTTGACATCCGGAATGGGGTATCTGTCTGTTACAGTGTGAGCGTTAAGTTTTTGGAAATCAACAACCATGCGCCGTTTTGGTTTTCCTTTTTCGTCCAAACCTTTTTTAGGTACTGTCCATATGGGACTGTTATAAGGACTATGGCTTTTTTCTATTATATCGTCATGTAAGAGTTTCTGTATTTCTTTGTTTACGAATTCGTTATCTGCTATGGGATATGGATATTGTTTAACATAAACCGGATTATCATTGGTCGTCCTAATGCTTGCTTCTATAGTATCTGTAAAGGGTAACGGTCCTATGCTGTTATTAATCTTCATCAGTCTATCTATGTCTGCTTTATAAATATTATTATGTAATTAATTTTCTGAATAGATTCGACACTGCTTATGGTAGTTAGAGTCATATTACTGAAATTTATTTCCGCGTTTAGAACTTTAAGTCCTTCATATCCTAATATCATATCAAAAGACTGAATATCCTCTAATTCAAAAAATGTTATATTTTTCTTTAATATCCTAACTACTTTCTTTGTATCTACCATAGAATAACCATGCATTGTTTTTATTTTTATAGGTTTAATTTTAATTTTTTCGCTAGAATCGCATTTTCTATTAATGTAATTATGGGTTGCACCAGTATCAATAAGAATTTTATAAATTTTCTTAGAAATAGTACTAGTTAAATTTAAGCAGGGCAACCCGTCTACTAGTTTAAATGATCTATTCTTATGTTATTATTTACCATACATTCCGTTTCATCTGCTTCTGCATATGTATTGCTGACATCGTCTCTGCGTTGTTGTCGGGAGTTATTTACTCTCTGCTGCTTGAAGTTCTGCTGATAAGATCGTTGCGGTCTGTTGTGTGTGTTGAAACTCCCGCTGTGTTCACGTTTCGCTGGTGGATTATATACATCGGGTTTGTATTGATTCCAATTTTGTCGCTGTGCATGTACAATTTGTCTCGAGTTTATCTCCATCGGCTGTGGTCCGTCATTTCTCTTGAAAGGGTTTAGGCGTGGTCCTTGATTGTGTTGCTGCATATTATCGTATTGCTTCTGGGGTTGATAATTCGTTGTTTGGCTCGAATAATTTGGTCTTCTTTCGTTTCTGCGTTCATGTGGCATATTTTTGTGGTGCTTATCTTGAGTGAGATGTAAATGCCTGTGCACATTATCATGTTCTATTCTGCGAGCAATTGCGAATGCGTGTTCTAGATCATTTATTGTAGCTGAATATAATGATCCTCTTGTAAAGTTGTCACTCATACCATCAATGAATATACGAACTGCGTCGTCGTTAGCATTTTTAATTAGTCTGTCGATTATATTCGGCGGATCACCTGACATAGTGATTTTTGATATTATTAAATTGAGATTTTTATTTATCTCGTCGTGGTATTCAGACAGTGTGCTTCTTTTTTGCGTGATGGCTTTCATCATGTCTTGTAGCACGTATAGAGGTTCTTGATTAGAGTACGTATAATCTAATCTGTTACGTATCGCCTCAAAATTAAAAATTGTGTTATAATTAGTTAACACATTCGCGGCTGCACCCTGTATTTTACTTTTCACTATAGTCAATGCTGCTGCGTACTTACTGTGTGTTTTGAAGTTTTTAATGCTGTCCATTAATCTGGATGCTTCTTCGCGCCACGACCGATAATTTGATTGATCGCCGTTGAAAATAGGTAGGCTTTTAAATGCGTCTAACTGTATTTCACTACCATCTGTATATGTGGTTCTTATTTCCTCTAGCACAGGTATGTTTGGTACTATGCCTAATCCAGATTTTACTTCATTTAGTTTTGTTTCTAAATTAGTGTTTATTTGATTTTGGTTAGTTATTATTGCTGCTAACCTTGCATTCTCTGTGCGTGTGTGCTCTAGGGTTTGTGTTACTGTGTTGCACCTGGTTTCTAAAGCTTCTAATCTTGCCATTAATACTGCGAGTTGTTCCATTTTGAACTCGTGTCTGTTGTCGTCGAATTTGTGTGTTTTTTTTCTCCACATATACACTTTCACTGAATTGCTTTGCTGCTTCGTACGAAGAAGCTATATTTGTACCTGCTATGCTAGGTAATTCTTGTAACCGGTAACGCGAGTGTTCTGTTTATACTAGATTTCACTACTTGTTCCCGAGGTCCGCTCGATTGAAGTTAAAAAGTATATTTAACCTCCTGGCAGGATCGCCAATTAAAACACTTGTTTCTTACTTTTAAAATTAAACAATATTTATTTGGAACTATGTCCTTTATTATTGAAATACTTTTTACTAATTCTAAAAGGAGCTTAAGGCTACTATGTAGTTACAATAAGACTATTGATAAATTCATCATACAGTCGTATTTATATACTTTTCTTATCTATCTACAAGGAGACCCAAGCGTACAATCGTCTTGCTTGATAATGAAGAAGAGATAATATTCCAACATTGTATACAAACGATATTATCTCTTTTACATATGTTATCATTGTAGCGTTGTGTGCAAGACTGTACTAGAGACTAAAGATATCATTGAATACAAATAATGTTATCTTTTTTCTCAATATGTTTTGCTATGGATACTTAACTCGCGTCATAAATTCCATTCAAATTCAAACTTTACTCGTCTGTCAATTTATGGTGGGAATGGATGCTGTCAGTGATTGATGGGTTGCCTTTTAGCAGACATACAAACACACATTAGAGCAAAGACAAAGCCACAAAAAAGAACCCTGAACATTACTTTATTTGGAGACGATAAAAAACATGTTTCGAGAACTCAGAAGACCCAATATCCCACAAAAACATTGAGAGCCATTTTGTATGCTCGAAATAGCATATTAGCTTTGATAAAAATTAATCGTTTCGTTCATCTTTTTCTTTCGAACGCACAAATGCACACTTGTACTCAGACAATTTGACAGCGCACATCGACAGTAGCGCTGAACGCACTCAGACACTCGGCTTCATGGAATATCGAATCGGAAAATCAATCACACTAAACGAGTAGACAGGGTGGCGGGCTGAAAGGACGATTTGTCTCTGTTATTTGTAATTGTGGGCGAATGGCTTCGACATTGCATATCCATCGATTTAGCAAGCTGCTTCAGCAAATAACATTCGATACGCAGCACATAACCTCAATGTACTGCCGTCGACAATGCACCATCAAAGTGAAATGCCCTTGTTGGGTGTTCTGAATCAAGCAATCATTAAATAAATTTAAAAAAAATGGTCGAAAATTTTGCATTTATTCGCTCAGCCAAGCAATCTTCCGTTCAATCAAACCCTTCCAGATAATAAATATAATATTCATTCGGACGGAAATAAAAGACTTGCCGAAAGATCAAGAATCATATTAACCTTCTTCCAAAAATAAGTCTCTCCAGTGATTTTTTTTAGAAGGCACTGTTGTTTTCACTCCAATTTTTTATCATTTAAACAATAATTGACAATTGCCGCTAACTTATTGAACATTGAAATTACAGTACTTCGCACATGAATGTGACGAACTACAGACACATAGCAACACTGGCGACTGAGACCATCGGCTGGGACAGAACAAGATATTAATGAGAGAGAGAGACAGATAAATACATAGAAGGAAAACACATAACAGAAACCTAAGTGGCTCAAAGGAGGAGACATAGATGTTATATTGTCTCGTGTTATCGCACAGGTGGCCTCAGATAAGCTGGCGATTTTCGTAGAAAAAGAATGCTGCCGAAGCTGGGGCTTGAACCCGCAGCATTTGGCTTAGCAGTCAACCATTTTATTTCTATCTAGCTAGTACCCACGACCTGGCAATCGATTGTAGTGCCATCTTGAGTTCTGGCGCAGCCCTAACTCTTTTTACACAGGTTTGGTATTGGGATTTGTTTTTTTTTTGGTTTTGATGTAGCGCAAAAAATCGAAAAACCCATTCTCGATTATACTATGTGATTTCATATACAATGCAGTCAACTACTCATGCCTCTGAACCATGGTCACCTGCTGCCACTCACTTATTTCTTGACAGTTTGAATTCATTCATTCATCTACGTCGTTCAGTAACAATGAGTGCATTCAGTATTGGTTTAGATTTTGACAGATAATCTACACCAACAGAAAATTATTTAACTGAATAATGTTTTACTGTAATCAGTAATCCACGTAATTAAAAGATTTAATTTGACATTTAAAATCTTTGACGAACTTTCGTTTCAATCTATTTTAAGCGTCAGATAGAATCAGATCATTAGGGTCTTTATTGACAGTTTTAAAAGATCTGTAAAAAATGAAATGAAAGATTAAATTTCGCTGAAGCAACCCTTTTCCTGACCCAGTGTTTTAAAACGCCGTTCTGTAATACAAACTTAATAAATGCTCTCATTTCATAAACCACATGTGAAAAATTTCCTTGATTAATTCATTTTTTTTCATGCTTATACTACTTTTGACATTTGATTTGGGCTTTCAACTGCCATCTCTTTCTCTATGCCAATCGCCCAACCCGAACCCCTTAATATAGCAAATTTGAAATAAGAGGACTACAAAAAAAAAATAATTTTGTAAACTCCATCAATTCAAAAACAACTCTTCAGCCAACTTGGGGCATGAGTTCGTTAAGCGAGTTTATATAAACAGGACAAACAGGAGACTTTCTTGTATGGGTTGATTTGGAACGGTACACAAATAACCTAGATGCTTTATCTTGGCTTGTGTACCACGTCCTCATCTATAACCTACGGCAACATCCCATCATCCGCCATTTTGTATGTACTTATGAGTTTTAATGCGATGTGGTTGAGGACAACAACGAGAGGACGCAATGCGAGGCAAGAGGTTCGTACAAGTGGAAAATTTGAATTAATAATCCTTAAAGTTTTAGCAGCAGTTGTTTTTAAGAGCGTGTAAAACAGAACATGGCGTTATGTGAAGGTTCCTCAGAATGAAGTTATGTAGTCAAGTGACTACTTAGCATCACTTAGAATAGGTGTAGAATCCTATACGTTTACATCATGTCAGGAGCTGGGAGGGCACTTCAATGCTATCTCTTTTTCCTGTTATTTAAATATTTGAGTAAGTCCTATTTGCAGCGTCATTTTAATCATCATTTTGATCCATCATGTACACTAGCGCCACCATTACCCACTGTTCTTGACATTTAAATAAAGAACAAGATACATTTTCACTCATATTGTAAAAAAATATGATGGTCGTTGTTAGCTTGCATATTAGACGACCATTTGCAGAGTTTCCAAGTGGACAGTTTGTTGAGATTGCACTTTTTTGTGTGAAGAATGAGAGTGACTTAATAGCAGTGTCCTTGAAAAATCTTAAGAAAAATGTTGTTCTTTTCTTATTTTCTCCCTCCATCGTTTCCAGCTGACAGAAAACAACTGCGAGTACTGAACAAAAAGCAGTGAGTCAAAGATATTATTAATGCATAATAATAATAGCTTCTATATGTAAATCACATTTTTCTTTCTATTCTTCTTTTTCTACTTGAAGTGTATCCTTGACCAAACAATATGTACTTCTTTTGAAATACAAAAAATTCTTAAAATGAAAATAATATTATTTATTATATAATAATAAATAATAATTAATATTATTATTATTATAGTATTATCATTATTATTATTTTAAATTCTTTATTAAAGTTCTCGATATTTTACAAGGTTTTATATTTTTCTAAGAATGATTGCATGGCAAAATTTGCCGTCTGCCTTGATTGACTTATTTCGAGATTTGTTACAAAATGGAAAAAGTTAAAGTTAAAGAAAACATAATTTTAGAAAAATTAGAATAAAAAATAGATTGTTGCGTGAATTCATTTAAACAATAAGAATATATAAAATTAATAAATTGAATTGCATTATATACAGAGCCTACACTTTCGATTTCATTAATCAGTCTTAAAAACTGCTACGATACCCTTAAGCATGATTAAAATAAAAACAAGGAATTTTCCAACCAAAATCCCTGTTCAAAATCTGTTTTGTATCTTCAAGTGTAAGAAAGCTCTTCGAAAAATAAAGCCTGCGGATTTCTTGTAATATTGGGCATACAGCTATAAAGCGGTACGTATTTTCAATTTCATTAAGGTTGCACAAACTACGTAACGGATGAAGGTCACTTCTGTGTGGCTTATAATTTAGATTGAGCATCTCAGTTCTTGCTTTGAAAATGATACTTATTTGGTTAAATGAAAGCTTATCATTAAAATAGTTATTTTGGTACAGAACGTGGTTTAAATCTTTGTAAATTAATCTTGTTGTAGATGTTTGAGCTCTATTCAAACATTCAAGATAAAGTGAGTCATCCACCTTAGCTATACATCTATAGAATGCGTCTTGCCAATCGGTCAGGGGTGTATTCAAGAGATCGAGATTCAGGCAGTGACGATTAGCCAACTCTTGCCATTCTTTGAAAGGTGATAACTTATTCCGGAGAGCGTATTGCATTATTTGTTTGTGAAGGTTTGTGTCGTGTCTATTCATTACTCTTATTAAATAATCCGCATTTGATTTTAAAATTCTTTAAAAATATTTGAGGTATACCGGATTCAACGTAGATAGCATAGTTGGGTGTAGTACTGGCAAACTTAAAAATGCGTTTGAAAAAAAAAAACGTTGAATAACTTCAAAACCCTCAATATTTTGATAGCCAAATACCTGATTTGCATAGCAAAGGCATGTACGGTTGCCTCAAACACTCTAAACTTGGTAGATCCATCAACATATTTATTGCAAAAAAACTTTTTCCACATAAGATTAATTGCTGTTTTTGCTGCAACACATTTATCTTTAACATGTGGTTGAAGATGAAGATTGTATGTTATCAGGAAACCTAAGTATCTATACTCGATGACAATTTCTAATGCTTCACCCTCTAGAAACCACTTTTCTTGGGGAAGTCTTCTACGCTGAGAGCTTTCAAATATCATTATTTTGGACTTTGTGACATTAATTGAAAGCTCCCATAAGTCGCAAAATCGCTTCAGTTTGTTTATTTGAAGTTGTAGAGTTATGGGATTATCTGCCAATATGACTATATCGTCCGCATATAGAAGCATCTTTATTACAGTTTCACCACACTTAATTCCTCCCGGGAATTCTTTTGATACATCATCAATAAACAAAGCAAACATAATCGGACTTAACCCACAACCTTGAGGAACACCGGCTTTAGTATTAAAAAAATCGGACATTGATATTCCATTCCAAATAGCCGCAGAAGTATCGGTTATAAGTAGCTTATATACATTGAGGAACTTTGTCGATAAACCTAAGGTTGAAAGCTTATAGATCAAAGAAGCTCTATTTACAGTGTCAAAAGCCACCCTAAAATCGACAAAAAAAGCATACACTTTCTTCTTTTTGTCCAAAAACATTTTGACTACACTTGTTAGCGCATATATATGATCAACCGTGGATAGTCCCGCTCGAAAACCAGCTTGAAAAACACTAAGGAGTTTGTTCTCATCAACCCATCTCGTCAACCTATGGTATAAAAGATGGGTGAATATTTTTCTAAGAACTATGCAATATGTACTTCATTCAAACTGAACTTCGAGGCATGTGATTAATTGAAAGTGTAAAGAAGTATTCATCAGTTTGAAGAGAATCTGATTGTTCCCCTAGGAATGATTATAAAATGAATTTGAGTCCTTGAAACAGAGCAAAACGGAATTTCTAATAAGCTTATTTCCTACCTGAGTGAGAACCAATAATTGGAAATTAAAGAGGTCGAATGTTGGCGTTTGTTGTTAATGAGTGTTTACATCAACCAAATGTATTTGCTCTGTTTAAAACGTCAGTTACGCGTTTGACAGATTATTAAAGTGACATTTGAAACTCGGTAATGCAGTGCTTAAATCATGATAACTTGTCGGCCGCGTTCACATTCACATCAAATTGAAAAAATATCCCTCCACGAAATGTTTAATTTCCTCAATGACATTTCTGTTTTACGAGTTTTCGGTCATAAAAACTTCACTGCGAACAAAACTAATGGTCCCATCCCATCCAAGTTCAATTCTTAACATAAACGATATTTAAAAACTTTGTCTCAACCTTATTGGCTTATCTTCTTATTTACTGAAGACCTTTTCACATGATTCATGTCACAGTTGACACATAGCCAACGGCCAACAAAATCGATATGGCAAGAACTCAATCTTAGGAAATAAAATAAATTCCTTATTCTCCATTAAATCTCATGTGTCAAATTTATATGATTTAACTACCGATTTGTAGAAGAACTAAATTTCCCGTCTCTTAAGCCACTCCATTCGAAATCGAATTCGTTTGCCTTTTCCTATTTCTATTTCATTATGATGACAATATTTCGAATGTTAATGCTCGTAAACAAACTTAATGACCTCATTCAGGCCAACTATGACAATAAACCACTTTCGGTAGGGCTCTAAGCAAATTGCATATTTCGAGTATAAGGAAAATAAAAACAGAACTTTTGGTCCTTCGAGCCGGATTCTCATTTAACGATCAATCAACTTTATTTCCATCTTCACCGGAGCGGACATATCATTCCGTATAATAAACCCTGTAACTAACTGAATACACTTGCACACGATTATAGATATGATGAAAGCGTTTAAAAGAGTCGCCAGTGTTTTGTGTTTTTTTTTTGTATATTATTTTTCTTGCCAGTACTTAGTGTATGGTGTTGTGTGTAGGCGACCGACCGACTTCGAGGACGCATTTTAATGCGACTTAGCTGAACGACACTTACGAGTGCTCAGGCTCACTCATTACCATTCCCAACTTATACGTTTACAAGATTCTACAGTCCCACATTTTTATTTGTTTTACAAAACCAAACAACTATCCTTGTTTTCGTTCTCCTACTGTCCGTAGCCCTTACCGTGCGTCGTCCGCTTTAAATTGGAGCGTTGTTCCTTTTATGTCACAAAATTGTACGTACACCATACAAGGAGCACCACATCGAGCGACTACGTCGACGATACTTCTTCCTGACGTTTGAGGCCGGCCGGCAATATGGCGACAACGACAACGACAACTGCGACGAAGTTATGCATAGTTGGAACGGGCTAAAGAAATTTAATGTTGATACTTGTTAATATTCCTTTTGGATGGATGGATGCTGAAGGAAATAAGAAAAAGAAAAGCATCTCCTTCTCATGAACGCGGATACAGAGCACACATGAACAAGGATCCATATAAAAATAAGAAAAACGAATAAAAAATAAATGAGAGTAAAATGTGCTGCAATAATAGGACTTTAAAGAGGGACTCTTGCTAATGTGTTTTCATTCCTTCAGCTATATTATTTTTTCTCCCTTATATTCGTTGCTTTCTTCAACCTCCACTTTTTGGTTTCAGTCGTACGACGACTGTAATTGAGAATCTAATTAAAACACGGTCTTAAAGCAAAAATAAAGGTTCCTTCCCACAGGCTATGAAAGATGAAGATCTCCAGACCAAGGTGCTCCAATAACAGTTACTCTTAATGAAAGTAAACATACAACGACGGAAGATTATATTGCTCCATTCTCCTTTCATTTGATTATTCGAAGAACTCAAGACCGGCGAATTAAAATGGTGACGTTAAAACAAAGAAGAACTTTAGTGCCTTATGCTTTTGCCTTTGAGCTTTGTTTGGCTTTTAAGTCAAATGGCTTTAGTGTCATTCAGAAGACCATTAATTTGATTTGAAAACAAACGTTTTTCTCAAATGAATGCTTGCTGAAGGGAATGTCTGTCTAGAAAAAGGAGACTTGTAGTAGGTATTGATAGTGGCTGAATTAAAGCATTGCCATCATCGCTTTTTTCCTTTAACGTGTGACAGCTCCAATGCCAGCATCGATTTCTTTTTCGTGATTGAATATTTCCGCTTTTCTTTAAAAATTGTTTGCGGTATCTTCGCTTATGCCTTTTTTGTTTTGCAAACAAACAATGTCAATTCATTATTTATTCTGCAACCTAAATAGCAACAAATTCACATATAGATGGCAGCAGTACTTTACTCTATCAGTTGACAGGAGAAACGTTTTTCTTCTACTATCTTCTTTCTTCACTATTGTTCATGCGAATCAAAAAACTGGGGTGGAATCGGCTAAGGTGATAGTTGACAGTGATTTTTCTGACTATCAAAAGTGATCATATAAAATTTTCTGTCTGTGTAAGGTGATCATTCTGAAATAAATTTTTTTTCTTGGATTCTTGGCATCACTCTGTTTAGTTCATGTTTAAACCTAATTGTTGTTGTTGTCTTGCATGCTTTCAAATTTTTAGAGACACAAATAAGGTAATAAAAAAAGAGACGGGAATATGAATATTGTATCAATGTGTCCTTTTTTGATTCTTATCCAGTCAGTCAGGCAGTCAGCTGACTGTGTGTCAAAAAGTTTGTTTTGTTTTGTACAATCAATCTTTTTTTCTTTTGAGAGTTAAAAACACAAAATAATAACTTTATTAATGTCTTTTGAGGCAATATTATAGAGGCCAATGAATGAGTGTAATGTTAAGTAAGAGTTTTTCATGGGATAAATAAAGTGTTGGTACAAAATTTGTTTCTTGAAAACTAATTTCTCTTTCTTGTGACCAAAATAAATGTGTGAATTGAATTTCATCTTGGTTTTGTTTTTTATTGTTTTGCAATTGACCAGTCCAAAAATATTAATTTTTCCCAAAAAATAGAAAAAACAATATGAAAAAATATACCAAAAATGTTCAGTTGCATCAAATTGACACCTAAATAGGTGTTAGCTGAAAAGTCAAAAAAAGATGACTGTCACTTTTGACTATCAGTCTACACAGACGAATTTTCTTGAATTTGACTGTCAACTTTCAAAAATCAGCTTACGCGATTCCACCCCTGATCTTTACATGACACTCGTTCAAAGAAGCCAAACAGAAAAAAGAAGAGAATCCAAAAGGATTTTGTTTTTATTTTGTCTCAACGTGATGTCAGTTCGGGTATCGGGTATGGTTTATTTCGCTTTTTTTTATCTCGCTTTTGGTCGTTTCGCCACGGTCGTTTTGCATTTTGTTATTTCGCATTTCATTCGTTTGGTCTTTTAGTTGCTTCGCTTTCGATTGTTTCGCTGATTTTTTTTTCGCCTTTCTTATCGTTTTTCGTGTATTTTGCATTCGTTTATTTCGCTTTTCGATTATTTTGCTTTTTTATTATTTTGATTTTAATTGTTTCGCCTGCATCTGTTTTTTTTTTTTTTTTTTTTAATTTAATTTTTGTGAACGTAAGGATCCTGAAGACTTTAAAATTCGCACGAATCAGGATCCTTACGTACACAAAAATTAAAATAAAAAAAAAGCAGACGGAGTAGGTACATATGTATTTGAATTGACGATTTTTTCAAAATAATAGGAAAATCTTTCACGACTTAGTTTATCCTTTCCTCAAATTGATTTAAAAGTTAATGCATATGATTTTACTTTCCATTTTTTTTTTTTAAATTTAAAGACAATATTAAAATACTTCACTGTATTCTAACCTTACGCGGGCGGTTTCAAAGACTAAAAGCCATCTAATGAAGACTAATTAGATAACAATTATTACATTCCCAAGAAAATTCAGCAAAAAAATGCGAAAAAACCGTTAGAGAGATAACCTGTGGCGAAACAATCGTATTGCAAATTAACAAGTTTGCGAGAGAGTTAATGGCAAAACAAAAAGAGCGAAACAATTCTGGCGCGAAACAGGAAAAAACAAAATAAACAAAAAACAAAACAAGTTTTGCGAAATAAAAGAAAATCGAAGAGAGATAAGCGAAATAATAAAATGCAAAACAAAATTGCCGAAACAATAGGTACCTGTCAAGGTTTTATGTAGGAGAGAAATCTCTAGAGTGTTTGAAGGCATTTGGACCATTTGGAAAATTTAAAGAAGATTCGGGTGAGTGGTCCTGGTCATTCTTGATGAGATTCTTTTTTGTCTGTGTATTTTTTCCATTGACATTTTATACATGGCAGAAACATTAAACATTTGGTTTAAAGTACTGTGGGAAAAAAATTTCAACAAAAGAATTTTACTGTTCCTCCATTTCTACAAGTGTTTAACTACCTTTTCGACGTATTTTGACACTTCAGATGACTGTTTATTGTGAACTTTGTATATGGAACTACCAGGTACTATCAAGAATGGTTTTCTGCTTGGTTTGACAGTAGCAAGCAGAGAACACACATTACAAACTTATGTAAAAAAACTGCTTATACTGTCAAAAAACTGTCAAACCAAGCAGAAAAACCATTCTTGATAGTACCTGGTAAATCTATATACAAAGATTGTGAATTACATAAATTGATCGCTGAACGCAACCGCTGTATTTGAAAAACATTCAGCTGTCACTTAACATTTTACAGTTTCCCTTAAGTTTATTTGCATTTATCGCACATCAATGTTGACTTACTTATGGGGTGCCACCTTAAAAAAGGAAATTGGTATACTTCGTAAGGAAGTACTATTTATTTAAGACTTGACGTCTTCCATCACATTGCAGGGGTTTAAACTTTTTTGTATTGAACCAGGTCGTGCTCTGAAAATTAGAATAAAATATAGATTTATGTATGTTGAGACACTTGGATTTGGATGTGACATCTGTGTGTACAGGATATTTGAATATAAATTTAACAATAGGTGTGTTTTTTTGGCAAATCTATCCGCAGTGCAGTAGGATTTACCAAAAAAACGGATCCGCAGTTGTTAGTTTTTTGTATTTAAAAGTTGGTACTACAGAATCAAATAATTATATGAAATATGTCAAATAATTATTTGAAAAATAAAAACATCAAAAAATATTTTTTCCTCGCCGAATAAAAGTAAACGAATTTAAGAAGAAGAAGCTTTCGGTATAATCTTCGCAATCTCATGCTCGATTTTGGGAATTTTCCTGCTGGTATTCTACTCGATTTCTCGTAGCGATGTGCTTCCAATGGAGCCAATTGAGTTGTCGTAATTTTTGCTGCTGCCGCACGCGGAACATAAGTGACCATACCAAAAAAGTCAACATCACCGTTACCTACCATCAGACTTGCGAAACGGTTCAATCGGCGTCGCTTTCGAACAGTCAATGTTCAAAAAACCGACCGCCCAGCTCTCGCAGTAACCATCTGAAGAGCGAAATGAATCGAATCGACAGTCCAAGTAAATTGTTAACGCCCTCCGGATCGGCGAGCATTGTCCAACTGAATCGCCAGCAGTATGTGCACAATCCAGTGATAATGACCCAAGAAATTCCCAATGCCGATATATTCTAGAAACCAAATCAGATATGTAAATGTGGCGCGGAAATTCTTCAAGAAGCAAAAACGTCTGGCCAATCCATTGCCGATTCGAACGATTGCCGAGAACCGACCTGGACTCAGCAGTCCCGTGCTCTTTTCACCAAGCCTTTGTGAGATCAACGATTTGCCTTCGCCTCAGGATCGAAGGAAACCGTTCGTAATGGGTGATGATGAGTCTATTTCATTGGCTGTCTACAACCAAGGCAGCAATGTCAATTCGGATTCGCTCAACATGTTCGCTCTCAGTATTCGACGGACATTCGCCACAAGTCCGGCATGTGAGAGCGATCTCAATTACCAAAACTCTGAGCTGAGCATTCGGAGTCACGGTCTGTATGCTCCTCGTCCTCAGCCGGATAACGATTTAAATATGACACTCACCGGCGATCTTTACTATCCCTATCAATCGTCAGAGGTGAGCGAAATAGACGAGGCCAATAATGATTTCGACGAGGTAGTTCTCCGACAAGCAAAATGTTTCCGATTCGGAGGAAGTCGGAGAAAATTCTGCTCCGACGGTTACCTCGATAGGGCTGAATATTGTTGACCGAATAAATTCGAAATAACAAATCACACATAAAAATACCAGAAAGACACAATTTGTTTTAACTTGCTATTTTATTGATTCATATTTTGTTTTGACTTCAAATATTCTTTGAGTAGTTCTGCCTTCTTGCGCCGACTTTCCTCTTTTGCCTTCTGATGGTCCATATACTCTTTCCACTTAGCATCGTTGCTTTCTTCAAAACAGTCATTTTAAAGACCTTTATTGAATTTTTTAATATATTAAGTAAGAATTCAATTCCTGTTGCAACGGAATTGACTGTTTGGTTGTATAATCTGAAAAAGAGTAACAAATATTAAAGGAGCAAAAAGAGTACGCTCTCATTGAAAAATGGAAAACTACAAACAACAAAGGTGTACCAACTATCATAAGTCAAACAACAAAAAACTATATTCGAGAGTCGAATAACTTCAAAATTCTATCCGCAGTATGATTCTACTTCTACTTTTATCAGCAGTATCGTGTTTTTTTTGTAATACATGTAATCTACTACTGCGGATGCGGATAGCTTTGCCAAAAAAACACAGCTAATATTAATATTTAAATAAACAATTCTTGTATTCTTCAATACTTTTTCATCCTTTTGTAAAAAAATGTGGGTTGTGGATTAAACACACACCAACATGATAAGGAAAAGTGTTCACTCAACTGGTAACAGTAAGACGTAACACACTTTGACATTTGACATGAATATGAAATTTAAGTGAATTGGAAAATAACATCGTTTTAAATTTTTGTTGAAGACTGTTTATGGTTTTGTCAAGAATAAAAAGAGAAAAGGATATCAAGAGTGAGAGGCACTTTTTTGACAAATATCTTGCATTTTTGTATTCTTGACTTTTTTTAGAACAATGAACGCAGCCATTCCTTGCAAACAAAAAGTTAAACAACTTGGTGACATGTCATCGTTGACTTATTTTCATCGTTCACTTAAAGATGGCATTTCTATGAGTGCCATCATAAATATTTGGGTTCGAGACTACCTAATTCTCCTTTTTATGACAGACGATAAACTTTTCCTGACATCCGTTCCTGTACCGCTGAGTAGAACGATTCTATTCAATTATTGTGTAACACATGTGTCACTCCCTGCCAACCCTATATCCAAATTAAGTTTAATTATCTCGTAAGAACCGAAAATGTTCTCCAACTCAAAACCCGATTACTCACACATACTCATTGTAAACAAACTATACATATCCTGTCTTCGGAGTTATTACATGGAAGATGCTCGTATAACAATGATTTTTTGTGTGGGGAGGAGGTGGTTGTTTTGTTTAAACGACACTGCTGATTGCAATGTGAGCAGCAGACACGACCAGTTACAAGCAATTACCTCCCAAGCCAAACCCCATCGTAATCATTTTTTTGGGGGTTCTGGATATGCAAGAACCTATACAGATCAGCCCTGCACCCCCCACCGACTAGAAACGAAGTGTAAGGTATAGAGCAAAACCTAGAAATGTAAGGTCATAAATTGTTTGTAACATGCTGAGAAGCAAAATAGCAATTTTAGCTTCTTGTGAAGGTACTTGCAGTCCCATTTGAAAGAAAGGCGAAAATCGTTGAGAAAAAAGGAGGGAAGCTGTCATCTTTTTGTACAAAAAGCCTCCAAGATTTTTCAAAAGGTCAGTGCTGGAGAGTTAAAATGAGATCGTGCAGGTTATTGGCAACTGCACGAAAGAAACTTGACAAAAACTGTTTTTATTCGTAAGTTTTTGCGAAATTTTTTTGTCACTCCCATTTTCATGAGAGAAGGGAGAGGGTCGCCTAACACTGTAATATTTTCTCCGTGTAGTTGGCCAATAATTCAATAAGGAAACTTTAAGAAGCTTTGGGTTCCGATGACAGTTTGAAATAAATAAGTGCGCCACATTCACACACCCGGTTGTTGACTTCGAGCTGCTGGTGACTCTGGAGAGAATAACAAAGAACCACCTCCATCATGCTCTCCACACGAATGAAAAATAACGAGAGCGAATTTGTAACAATCGATTGTGTTGACTTTTTTATGATGAAATATTGAGACAGTGGACTTATTGGAAAAAATATCAAATGCCTCTTGCTTTTGTTTTTTTTTTTTTGTGGAGATGGGTGCAATCGATATAAGGATTACGTTTGAGTGAACTTCATCCCTAAGACCCAGTTCACTGTTGGTGGGAAGTACGACAAACTGCGTAATATATCATGTTGTTGCTGCTACACGTCAAGTGAAAAATGTCAAAAACAATCCTTTCACCTCTTTGCCACTAAATGACGAGAGTGACAGCTGACAGCATGAAGAGGCGTCAAATGAAATTCGATCTGTTTGTCCCGTGTGAACAGGGTCTTACTCATAAAAATTCGACATCAAAAAAATGTTTCACTTTTTTTAGAGAAACTAGAAACAAATGTTGATGTAAGATGAGCTTTAATGGCGAATATAAAAAAATATTTTAACATCTCAACATTAATCTTTTAAGACTTGTTCTAAACCTGATCATTGCTGCCAAATAAACATTTTAGTGGCAATGTGAATAAATTTGAAACAAAACCTTTTTCAATATCCCCATCAAGAGCACCACATAAAAGAAAACGAAAGTATTAATCCACGAAAACATTTTTCACTGTTAATCCTGACCTCATCCTCAGTGAAAACCACAATCATGGTATCCTTAATTTCGCAATTTCAAAGCAACAAAATAGAAACGAGAACGTCGATGTTCCTAAAGATTGAAAATGTCTAACAACTAATTAAATTCAACACAAGTCACAAAGATTCAACGACCTAAACTGTGTTCCTCCAATGACGACGAAAGAATTATAAACCACCAAACAACTCCGTCTCGCGTAACCATACTCCTCATTCCACCAAATCGCATCACATTGTACCACAACCCATACCATGCTGCCGCACGGATTTCTTGCTTAAATACCTCTGTACAAAGCAAAAGATGCCAGGACGAGCTGAAGAGTTAAGGCCCGCCCTGGAAAAGTCCGCACGACTCCGACGATAACGAACGATGAGTTTCTGGTCTTTAATTTTGTGTGAGGCATCTGTTGGCAGATTCCAATGTAGTGGATTGCGGTGAATTAACCTTGCATCATTGTGGCCTTCCTACCCAAAGACTATACAAGCACTACTGCTTCACATAATTATTATTAAAACCACTAAATCAACGGAGAGAAAGGTCAAACACGATGAAATAAATTCTCTCTTTTTTTTTCTTTCAACTAAACTGTTAAAAGAAGGTATATCAAAAGATTTTCGTATCCAAGATGGCATGCTTTGTGGTGTCCTTGATCTTTGCTGCTTGATACATAAAAAGCAAACAAAAAGAACAAAAGGACAAAATTAAAAACGTTGCTGGGTTATAAAATTCATTGACAAAACAAGAAGAGCACCATGAAATGGTTGGTGCTGTTGTTTCAGTACTTCTGGGCAAATAGATATTACTCGTAAATCATCATAATTTTACACAGATTATAATTTAATGAAAGACGTACTATCCTCGGCCTCACAGAAGAGAGCAATTAATTTTACATAATTTTGGCAAAATAATTCTAAATGATTTTTGTAGTTTATCTCGGCTGTCAAGAGGGAAATTTAATAAAACGAAAACTCGAGCAGCGTTTGGGCGGAAGTGGGCAACTGGGCGCGAGAAATCTGTTACCAGGATTAATAAATGATTAATATCTTGAAGTTAGCTGTAAAATGTGTTGTTCTCATCACAAGATGAGAATCAAAGTTTGTTCGTATTAAAACTCAGATGGAAGAACAGCAAAAGTTCTCGTAGGGAGGGTTACCCAAATGACAAACACACCACGCCCTTATTTCCATCTCACTTAAGACAGTCAGTTTAGTCCTAACTACCGCACTTCACCAAGTTAACGACTTTCATTTTAACACTCAATTCAAAATGTCCTCCTCTCCTGTTTTCTCCTCGTCGCAACCCTAAGAAACAACTCAAATTGTTCACATCGCAATAGAGGGCGTAAATGGAACTAACCACCTGCTAATTTTTGAGAACAGACACAAAATGAAACTAAATTAGTTGAACGTTGAACAGAAAAAAATGCACTTACTCTCATTGTAGTTGCCCTATTCAGTTTTATAGAGCACTCTCCATTACGAGGGGAACCAATTTGCGTCAAACGAGTACAAATACTTACTGTTTACAGAACAGAGATACAATGCAACACAATATAGGGGCTCCTCAGTAGTTCGGAGACTATTTTACAGATGAGGTTTATCTCTATTAAGCGTGCACCTCTTAAGAACTCGAATACGTTGTAAAATTTCACTTCAAAGTGTTTTAAGAATACTCTTCGGTTGGCAATTCTCAGGGCCGACATCCTTTTCAGCCTTAAGCAAGGTACCCAGAGAAGTCATAAAAGCTCTCGTCTTATTATAGATGATTTTCATAAGGATATCCAAATATTTTATATTATAAGAACGAAAATATTTAACAATGCAAACAAAGTTAGAGAACAGGTTCTCCAGGAGACTCGCTATGGAGTGGATTTGCGAAGTTCTTCCCCGTTCTAATCATAATAATGTGTGTAGGAAGCTGTTCCCAAGCCAATATCAATGCATAGAGGTGGAGAAATTTATGGGGGATTTAACGTTTTCGAGGTCTCAAATTGGGAGCCACTTGCTGGAATTGTTATTTCTTTTCATCATCAATCCGTAATAGGCTGATGAAAATCCATTTTAACTCCAAAAAATCCACAAATTCAATAGAGTTCTCTTATCATCAGTTTAATGACGCCAACATTGATATGAAAAAGAAAGTCCTTTTTGACTGGCTTCCTCCACTAATGAAAATTCGGTTTATTAAATCGGAAAATATCACGAAGGTACATCACGTAACGCTGATAGCACGTAGGAGTAATTTTTGATGTGCATGGTAGAAATCCACATTTTTATGGGAACAAACGTGGCAAGTCAATCTGAGCTTCTCATTCCCTCAGGTGGTCGTTGAAGCCACAGACATGTGGCTTATGTCTCTATCGCTGGTGAATGTGAATGCACTTGGGTATGTGTTGAATGACGACGGGAAAGTTTCTTGACGATTTCTGAAAGCAGTCGAGGGAGAAAGATACTCTACTCACTTCTTAGCGGCAAACAAATCAAATTTCAATTTGTTCCTTTAGCACATTAGGAGCAATTTCAGTCGAATGAGAGGTCGTGCTGGTTGCTTAAATTTTTATTTCCCATTTTATCCTCGAGTGAGTTTTATTTTCTCATCTGCCAATTCTCTCGAATATGTGTTTTCCCTCTTGCCAATTTTATTTTATTTGAACAAATTCTCTTGGGTGAGAATTGTTTGTTTTAGAATTCCACCTTGGAACTTGCAAGGTACACAGACACAAACCTGTATGTAAGGGTCCTTCTTCGTTTTCGTTGGTGTTTCCTTTTTTTGTTCTCTTTTTTCTGATCGAGCTGTTTTATTCAATTTGCTAGGGGATGTTGTCCAAAAATTACTGAAGTGAGATTAAAAGCAAATAGGCCCTAGTCTCGCAGCAAAGGATAAAGGTGAGAGTCTAAAAATGTTGGGAGATTTCTATTTTCATTGATTTGGCCCTTATTTCGGTTTCATAACCTCCAAATCACATTCAAGAACCTTCGTCATTAGTTGAACAACACTTTAAAATGAAATTCAACATTGAACTTGCAATTATATCGCTTTGCACCCATCAAGAGCACTTTCCAGCACTTGATTACATCCACTCCAAACCCAAATGAATCTTTCCAGTTGATGACCTTCAATTGTTGTCTCGAATTCTCTTCGCGAAAGCCATTAGCTTTCGCTGCCACCAACATAATTTATATTTATTTCAAAAAGTTAAAAACTTTGCTGTAAAACTTTTTAAAAGGGTTTTTTTTACAAACCCCAAAAACCATAAGGCTTTAAATGGGCCAGCAACGAGTGGCAATGGAGGTTTATGGGTGAGGGCGTTGCGGTTTGATCAAGATTTTCGACACAAAACGCCTTGCAAAGTAGTTTACTGCAGGAAGTTTTTAAATTACCGACATTCTGGTGGTTGGAACATTCTAAGAAAGTCTATGTTTTTATTCATATATTGTTTGTGCATCGGTATTCTTTGGAATAGGATCTGGAGGATAGGATAGGAGGATGTAGCAGCAACGGCATTTCTCCGCTCGGTGAAATAAAGTTTTTGGAACTTATGCATTTTACCTGATTCGTGTGCCGTTCGTCAAAATTTCCAACAAATGACAACAACGACTAAATGACCGACCGACCGACTAGGTTGACCGAAAAAAAAATGATCGACCAAGGATAATTAGTTTTTCACCATGGATTTTCGGGGCGCCCCGCCTGTATATTCCGAGTATAACAACTAAGAACAAAACACAGGGAAGGCATATCTGGAAGTCAACGCAAGAAAAATGCAGTGAAAAGTTCTTTTTGGGTTTTTGGAATGTATTAAAAAAGTTTTCTATTCCTGGCACTTTTGGAGCAAAGAGGGAGAAAGTTTTTGTTTTCACTGTTTTCTTTTCTGCGGTAGAAATATATGCAAATGCGAATTGATGAGTGATGATGCAACTAGGGAGGGAAGATTCACTTTTGCTTTCACAAAAAGAGAGATTTTCCAATGCCAATTTGAATGATGAATTTAATTTGTAGATGCATGCAATTTGAACTTAAAGCAAACTAGGTTTTTTGTTTCAAATTCAATATTCCAGAGTTGCCATCAGAAAAATTTATACATGGATGTGAGCATGGATCGTAAAAAACGAAATGGATTGTATTATGGAAACCAAACTTTATTTCCGTGAAAATAGAATGTGTCAATTTGTTAACAATATCGGTGGATATCTAACTTAATTCTGACCTGCTGTTGGCAAAAAATTTGCCTCAGATGAAATTTGATCTTTTGGAAAAAAGGACACAACTCGACGACAAGATCTTGAAAGTGATTTTGATCAGTTTTTGGCTTACATACTGAATGATATCGGTTTCTTCAAAAAATAGCGAGTTACAACTTTTTGAAATTTCAAGAAAACATTTGATCGTAAAATAACAATATGAGTTTGCTTATGTTTTTGAATAAGACCTTTCTTCTGACGTATCACTCGATGACTTTCGTAAAAAAAGGTTTGCTCGTAAAAAAACGATATTAGTAATATTTCAAAAACCTCGAACCAAAAAAAAAAACGTTTCTTATCATTTTGAATAAAGCTTACTTAGACCTTTCTTTTGATATATCCTCGGTGACTTCGATTAAAAAAACGTTTGCTCGTAAAAAACGATATTGGCAATATTTCAGAAACATCGCATCCAAGAACGAGTATCTTAATCTGTTGGAAATAGGCCTGTAAGAACCTTTCTTCCAATGCATCTCTCATTTAATTTTTCTGAAAACGTTTGGTCGTTAGAAAAACGATATTGGCAATATTTCAAATAACCAAAATCAAAGTAATTAAACGTTTTGAACAAAAATTGCTAGAATCTTTCTTTTGATGTATCACTCTATGACTTTAACTGAAAGTGTTGCTTGAAGGAAAACGATATTAGAAATGTTTCAAAAACTAAACAATAAAACATGAATTTCTCAATTTTTTTTGAATAAAGCTTTAACTGGATGTATTTGTTGGGGAGGCGACCGTAAGAATACATTAGTTGGTGGCTAAATTTTCCACTCTGCTGATGAGGTAGGTATTCTTCAGGTCGCCTCCTGGACTATATATTCGATATTTTTCAGAAGAATTTGTATGAAAATTCATTATGACAGAAAACACTGAATGACCCTATATTATATCGAGCCCTTCCCGCAAAATCATCGTAAGTGACATTTTTAACAAAATTGTTTTTATTATACCATTCGAAAGCTTACATTATACCGCAGCTATCTACATCATTAATTAACATTTAAAAGTTTTCTACGAAAAGTAACAGAGAAATCAATTTTATCGTAAGCGACATTTCAATTTTGTGGCAAATATCGCAAACGACATAGTTTTTCTTAAATCATTTATATCAAAGTTCATTCATGTGGTTTTCGTTAATGTATACTCTGCATGTGAATTACAGTTAAAAGTAAAGCCATGAGTTGGTAGAAAATTTGTTCCGAAAGAGTACAGTTTGTCCCACTGTGCTTGCTGATACAGTGATTCACTGAAAAATGTTAATAAAGAAACTTAATGGTTATCTTCCATAATTCAGGAAAGGAATGGAAAAAATCAGAGAAATTAAAACATTTTTGAAAATTTTTGGTATGCAACATTATTTAAACATTGCAAATAAAATAAAAATGTTGACGAAATTTGCAAGAAATTGGTTGAGAAATCTAGAAAAAAGTGTAACAAGCGTAAAAGGTATATTAAAAAATGGATTTCCTTTTCAATTTTTTTGTGATTCAAGATTTTATTAATAGGTATGTAGGTATCTTGGAATGCAATATTACTGAGGATAATGTTAAGTATAACCGTGCAAAATTTTGAACAAAATCGATCAAGCCGTAAAAGAGATATATGGGAATAATCCAAAAATCAGACTCAAAATCCCAAGTACTAGAATATCATTTTGATACAGGGCCAATAAAGTACCTATTAAGATAAAAATCTGAAAACATTTAGGCTGACACACAACCACGCTTTAGCTTTGGCTTCGCCTGACGTTTGCGAGTTCAGCCATTGAAATTCAATGCATGCTGTCATAACGAAGCTTCGACCTCACGTTTTGTACGTAAAATTACGTAACGTGACTCCAAACATAAGCTCTAGTTCAAATAATATGCAAAATATTTGCTTTATCTGACAGCTCAACAGCTGTAAAATAAAATACACAAACAAAATTCATTTGTTTTTGGAGGTATCATATGATGATGGAGAGAGAACAGTCATTCAAAGCTTACTCGAAGCTTTACTTACACAGACGAAGACGAAGCTGAAACGTGTTTGTGTTTTAGCCATTAGAGGATTTTTTTATATGATTGTAGACAACTGAGCGGATGTCTTCGTTAGATTTAAAAAAAAAACAGGTGGCCATGGTTCAGAGGATAGAGTAGTGGATTGCTAAGCCGAACACTACGGGTTCATACCCCAGCTTCAGCAGCATTCTTTTTCTACAAAAATCGCCAGCTTATCTGAGGCCACCTGTGCGATAACATGAGACAATACAAATCTAAGTCTCCTCCTCTGAGCCACGTAGGTTTCTGTTATGTGTGCTTTCTTTCTATGTGTCTATCTGTCTCTCTATGTTGTATGTCTTGTTCTGTCCCAGCCGATGGTCTCAGTCACCAGTGCTGCTATGTGTCTGTAGTTCGTTACATTTATGTGCGAAGTACTGTGAAATGTAATGTAATGTAAAAAAAAAGCAAATAAGGACCACCCTAATACACATGGTGTCCATTTATGAAAATCTGATTTTTGTATAGCGCTGAATAATATATTATTAAGTCATTTTAATTTCTATAATTTAATTAATTTTAAAATATAATTCCATCAAAATGCAGTAAAACCGAGATTTTTTTTTTTTTTTTAAATTTTATCTTACTTATTAATTTTATCGTAAGCACCATTAATATAACGACTTGGTAAGTAGGAAAACATCGTAAGCGACAAAAACGTCAAAAAACAGCCATTATTTGTTAGAAATATCAACAAGATTCTTATCAGTAGATTAAGTTTACATATATGTTCATGACTCTTGACTTTGAGCCTTTTTGGTTCCAGTCAAAACAAAAAAAAACGTCTTCCTGTAAAATTATCTTTTTGTCGCTTACGATAAAATGGCGGGAAGGGCTCGATATATTATATACAGGGTGATTCACGAGCGTTGTGCCAAAAAGCTAGAGCGTGTAGGTTGAGTTGAGACAAGAAAAAAATCGTATGGGAGGGGGGGGTCTATTCCCCCCCGTTTAGCCGGGAGGGGCAATTTTCTGAAAAATTGACTTATTTTGTAAAAAAAAATATTAAAAATCAACGGCTTAGTTTACAACACCGTGCTATACCTTTCTGAAAAGCTTAAAACTTCTTCTTTCACTTTGTTTTTAAAATAAATGGTTTTAACGAATAGTTTAAAAAAAATAAATTTTCAAACTCAAAATTTTCAAAAAAAAGCCAAAAAAAATTATTTGAACTAATTTTTTTCAAAATTTTATGTAATTAAGTACTAATTTTGTTTTAATATTTCAATGTCTCTGTTAATTTTTAGTTGAAAACAGAAAACCGGATGCAAAAATGTCTTTTCGTTTTTGAGAAATTAAAAAAAAACCAAAACCACTTTTTTCTAAGAAAATCTTTGTTTTTATTTTTACCTATCTGGACTTTTAGTTTAATTTATTAGTTTAATTTAAAAACTTAATTTTTTGTAATTGGAGTTTTATGACGACTTAATAAAGTAGAAAAGTATTGGATTTTCAATGGATTAACCATTTTATTCATTGATAACGTCTGAAAACTGACCTGCAATTTTTTCTTACTATACCTGGGGCCGCGGCCACTCGCCGGCGAAGGGTTCTACCTGCTGGGGGCTTAAGATAATTAAACCGCAATTTTTCTTGAATGAAAAAACAATTAACAACCTAAAGGTTAATAAAAGGCATCGCATATTTACTTAACAACCATTTACAATTAAAATATTAATTCATCAACACATAACAATAACAAACTCATATGTTCGAGAAGAGTTAGCGGACAGGAACTTCTGCTACGGTTTAACTTGTTGTCGACATCGGGAAGCCGAAAGACTCTACGCTGAAAGAAATCCCAATAGATGGCGCCCAAGTCGTAGCATGTTTTCAAGAATCCGCCGACGAGAGCACGGAGAGCTAGAAGTGAAAGGTCAATGGCAGACGTTTTCAATGAACAAAATGATTAATCCAGGGAAAATCCAATACTTTTCTACTTTATTGAGTCCTCATAAAACTCCAATTACAAAAAATTAAATTTATAAATTAAACTAGTAAATTATACTAAAAGTCCAGATAGGTAAAAATAAAAACAAAGATTTTCTTAGAAAAAAGTGGTTTTGGTTTTTTTTTAATTTCTCAAAAACGAAAAGACATTTTTGCATCCGGTTTTCTGTTTTTGACTAAAAATTAACAAAGACATTGAAAGTTTAAAACAAAATTAGTACTTAATTACATAAAATTTTGAAAAAAATTAGTTCAAAAAATTTTTTTTGGCTTTTTTTTTGAAAATTTTGAGTTTGAAAATTTATTTTTTTTAAACTATTCGTTAAAACCATTTATTTTAAAAACAAAGTGAAAGAAGAAGTTTTAAGCTTTTCAGAAAGGTATAGCACGGTGTTGTAAACTAAGCCGTTGATTTTTAATATTTTTTTTTACAAAATAAGTCAATTTTTCAGAAAATTGCCCCTCCCGGCTAAACGGGGGGGAATAGACCCCCCCCTCCCATACGATTTTTTTCTTGTCTCAACTCAACCTACACGCTCTAGCTTTTTGGCACAACGCTCGTGAATCACCCTGTATATGCGATAGAAAAAACACAAAGTTGAAAAGACTGGGCTCCTGTAGAATTAATTCAAATTTTACAATAAGGGCTTTCCTATTTTTTCCCCGATAGTTTCAAGGGTTACCCAGTACCCACTTTTCCTGAAAACGTCAAATTAAAACGTTTGTTAAAGAATAACAAATTAATGTAAAAACACATAAATGAAAAGCGGGAAGAAAAACTTTCTCCATAACAATTGGTACGCTCTCAATAAAAGCTGTTATTAAAACTTTAGTTTTTCCCTCTATTTCAAATTCAAAACAATATTTTCAATCGATCAATCTTTGAAAAGAAATTATTTCGCATTGTTTTCTATTCTCCCGGTTGAACTCAATTTGCCATGAAACATCGACTATTGTATCGACATCATTATGTGGACATCAACTAGATTTTAAATCTGCTAACCTCGATGTAATTGTGGCAATGGCTTTGAAAATGTTTTTACCAGAAGCCTGACAAACATTCTCATGCGAAAAACATTAAAAGACTATAGGGCACACGATACGACACTCATGGATTTCGGATCTAAACCAGCAGCACCTTCTGAGTGAATTTTACACATCAAGAAACTCTTCAAATACTCTATATTCCATCACACACATGGAAATCCGGAAAAGACGACGACGATGAAGAAGAACAACGATTTATAAGAGATTTTAGACGCTTTCCAGGTGGAGCAGAAGGAACAAGAATGGTTATGGGATTCGGTTCCTGCATGCAGCAGGGATGGGCGTGTGGTGTATTATAGCGGTCCGAGCAATACAGAGGACAGTGTATTAGAAAACATTTTTGTTTATAGGTCTTCTTCACTTTTATTTGTACAGAGATCAGAGAGTGCATTTCGCAATAGGAAATTACGGTACAATGTCGACCAGATTTTCTCATTTCCGCACTTGGCTCTGTGATACTTTTGTGTGTGTAGTTGTAGCTTGTAGTGCTTGAGACAATTTGAACCGTGAAAGTTTGTTGGTTTGGTTGTTTTGTTTTTGATTGTTTTTAGGCAAAGCCGAATGCTATGACATCGAAAGGAGTTTCGATCTCTACCTTGTCCAGAAAGTGAAACGGCGGAGGGGTTGTGCTGAATGATAAATGAAGAAAAAACGGATGCGACATGTTTCGAAGCAGTAATTGAATTTGTATTTTGGAAGACACAGTTTTGGATTTTTTTTTTCGTTTCAACTCTAACTCGGTTAAAACTCTGTTCGATTTACTCATTCCACTGATAAGATTTTTATTTGACAAAAAAAAACCGTTCAATGAATGACAATTTGGTTGCACAGAATAATAATTGAATATGCACGGCTGCATCAAATAATTCTTAGAAAAAAAAAAAAACAGCAAACCAAAATAATATATCGCCATCTGTGTGGAGCACATGAAAACAAATCACCTGAAATGTGAAAAGCATCAATAAACAATCGAATTTATAATGTGGTTCGCTGATTTGACTTTGCCCGGAGCATACTCTGGCTGCGAAGTGGATCATACAAAATGGAAGTTTCTCCTATGCGTGCACACAATACAAAGGCCTCCATAAGAAGTACTCGCGAAGTACAACAGGCGAAAATCCAGTCCTCCAGTCATTACTCCACATAAAGGACTTTCCAAATTTGTATGAAAATGTCACAATTCAGAGCTAAAAGGTACGTGACAAGCGTAATTTCTGTTGCTTTCATCGACAACGTCTTATCATCGTTGGCTTAATATTGTTGTCAATAGAGCTAGAGCAACAGTAGGAGCAACAAAACAATATTGCCACCACTATTTATTGTCTTTGAGATACTTTTTCTGGCTAAAACACGCAATTGTATTAATGTCAAACCGTTCGTTTCAGGCGTTCCACTGAATACCACCCATTTGACTTTATTAATTTTCACTGAATTCTGCCGAAGCAATCTTGATTTGCCTTCTCTCACTCTTTGTGTCTGTGAACACTTTATGTGTTCGAACTACCATGTCAATGACTTAAATTATTACAGGTACCGTACCATACCCAACGTATGTCTACGGCTGTAATTTTTATTTAAATTTTCTTCTCATTTAACGGCACACTTCATTTACAGTTTGTCTATAAGCAAAACTGTGCATTGTTTAGAATTTCAATCGATAGTACCAAACAATTGGGAATCGCAATTGACACTTTGAAATTTTCAATTTGTGATCGACAGCAACTGTCATTAAATGTAACTACAAACTATACAGCTTAATGCATTCTCACACCCTGTCATTGGTAATACTCAACCGAAAAGACACCGACATAACGACCAACAGAACCCAGCAAACATTTCCCTTCGAAAATTAATCATTAATAATTCTTAAAAGTGAAGAAAACATCCGAAAATGAATTCATTCATGATTCGATTTGGATCAGAAACATTGGGTAACGTGACACGGATATGAATCTTTTTTACGACTCATTTATGATTGGAAATTCCTTCATTAAAACGAATGTAAATAAGGCCCTTATATATTCAGTTAAGTGGACAATAAATGAATCTTTTGGGAATCATATAAATGAACTTTATATGAATCGTTTAAATGAAAGTTTTCAATTGAATTCCCTTCAATCATATCATTATTTTTTTTTCAAGTTTCTTTGTCTTCATGCTATCTGCAAAAAAGAATGAATACTCAAAAAAGAAATTGCTGCAATGTGGCATGAACATACGTACCTATTTATTTCTGAAAATTATTGAACCTTTTATATTATAAATATTAGCAACTATCTAACTAAAACGCGTCAGTTCTAAACAAAATCTTTGATCAAGTCAAGGGTTCCGTTAAATTACCCCATTGCAAAAAGAAATAAGAAAAAAATAAGCAGGTTCGCTATCCTTTCTTTAGGTATATACCACGATCATTTTTTGAGATTTGCTTGTGTACATTCATATTTAGCTCACATACATGAATGAAAACCAAATGTCATCATACTCGTTTTGTTTTGCAAGAAAAAAATTGTAAGTTTTTTGTCTATAGTCAGGATTTACTCAGATAAATGAAGGTTTTTCGGATAAACATTCTTTAGATTTACTGAAGGAAATCTGAACCTTCACCAAAATGTTTGCTGGGAAATAGTCAAATGCTTTACCGTTTAGAATATGTGTGTATGTGTGTAAGGTAACCTAACCTAGTCTTGTTAACAGAAAAAAGTATAAGACAATTTTGCTATTGAAAAACTGAACGAACACCCTAGCAGCACATTCAGCACTCTGTAAAAGGTGCTGTGGAGCGGATCAATGACGATTGTGTGGATGGGGAAGTGTGTTGAAGAGCTTTAATGTGTTTTACTCCTCGTAGAACATAGATGTTGCAAATTTTTATGATTATTTCTTTTATGGAAGTTTGATTGAGAAATTGCCGTTTTAAAAGCGAACGCAGCAGGGGCGATGATCAATTGAGTGTTCAAAGTAATAGCTTTCGAATTTGATTGGAAAATGTTTTGACAAATTATTAGGCTTGGTTTGTAATGAAGACTTGAATGAGAGCATGTTGTTGCTATTTGGAATGTTGGTTGAGTTATTTTTAACGGTGTTATGGAGACAAACAAAGAGGTTGAAATAAATTCATCAATCATTGAGAGCTTTCAGATTGAGCTGGAAATCTGACAGTTGTATTTACATGTCCCAAAATCGGGATTCACAAAACTAGATTATTAATTAATTTCAACGAGTATTTATTCAAAGTTGAAAATCAGTTTTGAATTGACAGTTAGACAATGGGAAATGTCAGCTGTCAGTTAGAAAAATGATATTACAATGATTGCATCCACAAAAGAAGGTCAACAATCTGATTGGCTTCAGACCAGGAAAGTCAACCTTCGGCCAATATTCACCTTGCAGCAGATCCTGGAAAAAAACCTATGAACTTCAAATCATTCAGATTTTAAGGCCCCGTATGACAGCATCTACAGGGACGAACTGTATAAAGCTATGTTTAGTTTTGGCACCCCTGCCAAGTTCGTTCGCTGGTTCAAAATTACGATAGAGAACTCACGCTGCGCCATCAAGGTTGGTAACGAGCTTACGGAATGTTTCGATGATAAAAAAGGATTCAGACAAGGCGATACAATGTTTTGCGATTTCCTTAACATCGTTCTTGGGAAGATAGTGCAAATCTCTACCGTCAGGCGTCAACACAAGAGGCACTATTTTTCAAAAGTCTGTTCAACTTCTCCTGTACGCCGATGATATTGATATAGTGGGAAGAACACTGCGTGAGGTCAATGGCAGAATTGAGACAGAAGAGACAAAAATGGGTTTAGCGGTAAATGAGGGAAAAATGAAGTATAACCCCAGTACTGCCACAAGAACCTCTTAAGCAAAGAGCCACTCTTGCCCCATAATAATTTATGTATCCACTCTAAGGTATCAATTTGCTGAACACATCTTTCTGGATATCGCAAGAACAAGCAGACCATAAGAAAGTCCTTAAAACCCAATACCCACATAAGTCGTAAATACCTAATGAAGCGGATGATCGTTTTTTTCCCTCATTTTATTTGTCAATAAATAAAGTGAGCTTAAAATTACAATAAACAAACAAAAAATACCCAAAACAGAAACAACATTCGCCTACACATAAAAAAGAATGACTTTGAACATTAACCCTTATCCACATTAGCATCGACATCGCCTGTCATTTGTCTTCGAAGGATCCACTTCGCTTATTCCGTAAGAGAGACAATTCATTGACTGAGATGTCCTCCTTACCTTAACCAAGTCGGCCAACCAAAGCCAATGCCAACGAAAAAAAAGGTTGACGACGACCGATGACGATGACACGTCAACGAGCGAGGGATCATAGAACAAAAAAATTTGTGCTTACAGTGATGCATTTTTTATTAATTCTCGTGGTTGTCTAAGTACTTGGCATTCTCATGCATCAGGTGATTAAAATCGACCTCGTTTACATCGGCCAAGTATGTATTCGTTAAGAATAAATAAACTCAATCCACAAACCCCACAGCCTTCCTCCTGTCAGAAAACCCAAAAAAAAGAAAGACAATAGTATACCCTTCCCAAATTTGCATTCATCAATTTTAAATGTCACTCTTTTGGGGATAATGTGGTCACTGTCCATTTTTTTCTTGAGGATAAGATACAATACGACGATAACCCAACAAGCTACAAGTCTCATAATCGAACTACTCTCTCTCAATCTCATTTTCTGTCAAAACTAAGTTCCATTCCCATTAAGATTCCTATTTCGCCAGGTCATGCAAACAAAATATTTAAGGTCTCGAGGGAGTTTTTAAAAAGTTTAAGGTATTTGCATTTTACTTCTGTTTGGTCCTTTTTTCAGTTTTAGTCTGTGGTGGTTGCTTTGTTGGTTCCGAAAACGCGATCTCTAACTTGAGAATGGTAGGGCCCAACGAAGAGGCAACCTTGCGTCGCGGTTTATGGGGATAGCAGTCAATGGTGGAACTTATGTACAACTCTTGTGCAAATCTCTGGCGCGGTCGGTTGACCATTGAACTATGAGAGTTGGCGAAACCACTAAATAACCAGGCAGCGCCAACGAGCTCTTTTGTTACAGCTTCAGTATCCTAAATCCTGTTTACCTAACCAACAGCTATTGTGTGGACTGAGCAGGGATGCAGTCGTTGGGAAGGGGATTACTTCATGGATTATGAAACAAGTTTTACCAATGCCTTTAAAAGTCAAAATTTACGGATCACAAAATTGATTAAACCGGAAAAGAATCTTTTCACAAATTTTAAATTAACAGTTTATCGAATGAGATGAGCTTAACAAACTTATTTACCTTTTTTGAGGATATGGAAGTTCTGATCCGCATCTGCCATCTCTTCGCCTACAAACGGGTATCCCGAATCAAGGATTCATTGTAGTGGCGGAAGGAAATTGCAATAACATTTTATTTCATTTGGTTAGCGTTTCGTTTCGAATGAAAATGAAAAAAAAAATAAACCAAGAAAACAGGACCCTGCAAAATTGCTCATGTATTTGTATAGTTCGTCGGTGTTATTTAAGGTTTTTTTGTGTTTTGTTATTTAGATTGCCATTTTCGTGTTGGGTAGCTCATGGTAACGTTTATCCGAGTAAATTGAAGTCCTGTCGATGGCTGTTTGCCACACCGACGACATCGAACGACGACAGCTCGACGAACTGGGATTGACTTTGTTTGCTCCGATTTGTGTTCTTAATTTCTTATGTTTGTATATTTTGCTCAATTTGGTCAGTTGTATATGACTGGGTGCAAATGTGCTGAAATATAATTCAAGTTGAAAATAAATATAAATGTACAAAAGCAAACCTTCGAAACCATTAATTAAATTGTTTCAATTTGTGTTTATGTAGGTACTGTTTCGGTTTACTCTCGATTTTTTTTTTGGGATTTATTTGTTTCATTATAATATCATTTTGAAAGACTTTCGGTCCTTGGTGCGTAGAATGCACAATAACGCAAGTTCTTATTTGCTTTTGATGAGGTTGTAGTGGTTGTTAAATAATACTTTTTCGAATTCGAATTAAAAATACGCAATTGTAGTTCTTTTTTGCAAATATTGAGAGCTTTTTTCTACTTGCAAGTGGTTTTGGTTTTACGAATTAAATTCTATTATTAAATGAACTAAGAGTGCATTGAAGTATTAACAAAAAGCCGACCAAGCTTATACTTTGCTAAGAGTGGTGCTATAGTCCGGGTCGGGATTTAGAAAGCAAACCCAACTGACAGACTCATGTCAATCACATTTTTTTCATTAAAAATATTTGTCGTTCTCACACCCTCCCTAGTTGAAACATTTATTGAGATAAATTAAGGAAGCAATTTTTCCGAACTGCGTCTCGACAAAATTTAAATGAAACATCTCCTCTAGGATCCTTTTTTTGTGACATGTATTTGGCTCTAGTATAATATATCTTTCTTATAACTATTGAGACAAGGAGTTTGCAAGCAGAACTATTGTCCAATTGGATCAACAAATTAAGACGCACTCGAGACAGACAAAACTGGAGTTCTTTTCTTCCTTAAGTAATTTATTGGAGTTTACTCCTTTAGAATCGATTCATATATAGACCCCGGTATGAAAAAATTATGGATACGAAAATCAATCATTGAAAAAAGCGTTATAAAAAATTGGGTACTACCGCTTTTTTTTAACTCTTAATAACTTTTAACCCACTGGATCGATTTAGATGAAATTTGGTAGTAAGATAGACTAGAACCTGTCAAAGGGCATACGGTATTTTTTAACGCAATAAAAGGGGTTGAAAAGGTCACAAAAGGTTGAAATGTTAGGTCAAAGTTTGTATGGAGGTCGGTTAGGTTAGAAGTTTAAAACTTATTTGTATGGCTTTTGACTAAACATAAATAAGTAAGACATTCAAAGTTTAAAAAAAATTAATCGAGGGGGGGGGTGAAAAGAGGGGGTAAAAGTTTTAGTGCCATTTCGAATCTATTTTATTGAACAGAGATTTCAACGTAGAACGGTGAAATTTTCACACATGATACAGAATTTCATGCTCTTCAATTTATTATACTTTAATTATAACGGTAACTCATTAATATAGCCAATTAAGACATTTTCACATAAATTGGTATATAAGTTTTGATCCTATAGACTGGATGTTGAAATTTCCATATGTCTAATCTACATGAAATAACGGTGATTTTGATACCTCATTTGTAAGGATACGTTTCCTACAAGCCTCACAATCTCGATTTTAAAATAAATATAATTGCACACAAACGACCTGCTTAGTTCGTACAAAATGAAACATCACCTGGGGGAGAATCCCGCTATGGCCAAAATTCGATCGGTGTTTTTCGATTAAAAGCATTCTAGCGTGCGTTCTAATGATCGGATTTTCAAGATTAAGATCTCTTAAGAAGCACAAGGCTTCAGACTTTAATTCAATGTAGAATTTATCAACATTCAATTCCATTTTGTATGCAATAATTCACGATAAATGTGGACCCATTTGAATTTTCATCATTAATTAATGAAAAGTTGATAAGAAATGTCACTGTTCTGAAAATGTAATGATGCAGTTTTGTAGATTTTTTCATTATTTACAAAAATGTTTGTAGAAGTAACTACATTGATTCATTAAAAAATACGTAAGAACGTTGCTACGAATGGCAACACTGGCCATTCATGTCAGCACTGAAATCAGAGAATTCAGGAGAATTCAGCACATCAGCGTTTTTTGTTGCTTTTCTTTGACATGTAATTTATATGAGTTTTTAGTCTTGCTTTGTCCATCAGACGAACAAGTCATGTTTTGCAACTCTTTTAAACCGGAGATAATAAATGTGGGTTTTTTAATAATATTTTTCCCACAATAAAAGTCGTACCGTGTTTTATTTAATAAAGGGACTGAAACATTATGGTCCTTCGAGTCGCGATTATAAAAAAAAAAAATCGGAGTGAAAAGAAATTTTTTTTTTAGTGAAGTGCATCAAGACCAGGAGGCCAAGGACAAAGCCAGGAGGCAAAGGAGAAGGTGCAAGGTATAAGTGGATAGAAACTACGCATAGGGATATGCGCAGCTCATCCACACAATATATTTATATTTCACTAAATAAATAAATTTCTTTGGTGCCTTACAAACACCATTTTTCAGCTTTAATGGTGCCTTACAACCACCATATAATTTTTTTTTGCGTTGCGTCTTATGGTGCCTTACAACCACCATATAACTTTTTTTGCGTTGCGTCTAATGGTGCCTTACAACCACCATATATTTTTTTTGCGTTGCGTCTAATGGTGCCTTACAACCACCATATAATTTTTTTTTTTGCGTTGCGTCTAATGGTGCCTTACAACCACCATATAATTTTTTTTTGCGTTGCGTCTAATGGTGCCTTACAAACACCATATAATTTTTTTTGGGTTTTGTACGTTTTATGGTGACGACCATATTTAAACGAGATTCCATTTATTCATTAAGGCTCCGAAAAAGTGAGCAAAGAGTAATGTTTAATTTCTGGTATTTTGGATTTACAGGCAGGTAAATAATAAACCCTAATAAACAACGACAATCTGCTGAATTGACACACACAGCAAATATAAACGGTTATTAAAACTGTACAAAGCACGCAGGAGCATGCAAACAAATTCAAATCGGAGAATAATCATGTAGGAACATGCAAAATAGGTGACTAACCAACTCACATAAAAATCTTCGGAGAAGAATCATGTAGGAACATGCAAAATATGTGCTCAATAACACACATCTGTAAAGAATATTTCTGGAGAAATAATTTCAACGGAAAAATTCCAATACATGCAGCAAGCGCGCGCAGCCAACAGATATGTGCTCAATAACACACATCTGTAAAGAATATTTCAGGAGAAATAATTTCAACGGAAAAATTCCAATACATGCAGCAAGCGCGCGCAGCCAACAGAAAAAAAATAACATCTGGAATCGGGATGTTCTCGAACAAATTTACGTATCCACCACAGGCAGTGGCAGACATAAAAAACAAAAATAGAGAAAAACAACCACCAAAATGCAAACTGTTGCTGAAGTCGACACAGTTGCAAATTCTCAGATCTCAAACGAGAAGAGAGAATACAAATGCAAAAGGAATGGAAAAATCATACCTCTGGTACTGGCATTTGCTTCAGTTCAGAATTGAATTTTAAAGTGCGCGGTCGTAGTATTGAGAAAAAACAATAATAAAGAAAAAAAAAACAACAAGGACAAAGAAATATAAACAATAAAAATATAAAAAGAAAAATGCCCAAAAGAGGTATGTAAATATTTTAACAACAATCAATAACAATTAGTGAATATATTGCAGTGAATTCAAATTGTAAAGTGTGTGTGTGTAGAACTAGCAATGGCGTGCGTCGCGTCGTCGCCGTCAGCTTGAGAAGTGTAGTGGCAGTGTAGTAGGTATAATTTTGTCAGAATTCAGAAGAATTTCGTTATGTTCGCGAAATGAACAGTGCTAGGAAGCAAATAAAAATTTTTTATGGGAAGCTAGGAAGCAATTGGGATATATTGATTTCTCTTCTGAACGGATTCAGCGAAAAAAAGAGAAAATTAATTTATGCTAGGAAGCAAGATTCACAATCTTAATTTTTATTATTTAATTTAGGTAGGGAAGTGTATTGCTGCAAGCATGAAACAGTGTCAGTGTTTAGAGCAAAATGAATTTTGCCTTGAGGACAAGGAAAATTCTCCCCGGAGGAATTTTGAATATTATTCAGGAGAATTTCACTAGGAAGTGATTATACAGGGTGATTCACGAGCGTTGTGCCAAAAAGCTAGAGCGTGTAGGTTGAGTTGAGACAAGAAAAAAATCGTATGGGAGGGGGGGGCCTATTCCCCCCCGTTTAGCCGGGAGGGGCAATTTTCTGAAAAATTGACTTATTTTGTAAAAAAAAATATTAAAAATCAATGGCTTAGTTTACAACATGTGCTATACCTTTCTGAAAAGCTGAAAACTTCTTCTTTCACCTTGATAACGTCTGAAAACTGAAATGCAATTTTTTCTTACTATACCTGGGGCCGCGGCCACTCGCCGGCGAAGGGTTCTACCTGTTGGGGGCTTAAGATAATTAAACCGCAATTTTTCTTGAATGAAAAAACAATTAACAACCTGAAGGTTAATAAAAGGCATGGCATATTTACTTAACAACCATTTACAATGAAAATATTAATTCATCAACACATGACAATAACAAACTCATATGCTCGAGAAGAGTTAGCGGACAGGAACTTCTGCTACGGTTTAACTTTTGTTCGAGATCGGGAAGCCGAAAGACTCTACGCTGAAAGATATCCCAATAGATGGCGCCCAAGTTGTAGCATGTTTTCAAGAATCCGCCGACGAGAGCACGGAGAGCTAGAAGTGAAAGGTCAATGGCAGACGTTTCCAATGAACAAAATGATTAATCCAGGGAAAATCCAATACTTTTCTACTTTATTGAGTCCTCATAAAACTCCAATTACAAAAAAATAAATTTATAATTAAACTAGTAAATTATACTAAAAGTCCAGATAGGTAAAAATAAAAACAGAGATGTTCTTAGAAAAAAGTGGTTTTGGTTTTTTTTTAATTTCTCAAAAACGAAAAGACATTTTTGCATCCGGTTTTCTGTTTTCGACTAAAAACTAACAAAGACATTGAAATTTTAAAACAAAATTAGTACTTAATTACATAAAATTTTGAAAAAAATTAGTTCAAAAAATTTTGTTTGGCTTTTTTTTTGAAAATTTTGAGTTTGAAAATTTTTTTTTTTTAAACTATTCGTTAAAACAATTTATTTTAAAAACAAAGTGAAAGAAGAAGTTTTCAGCTTTTCAGAAAGGTATAGCACCATGTTGTAAACTAAGCCATTGATTTTTAATATTTTTTTTTACAAAATAAGTCAATTTTTTCAGAAAATTGCCCCTCCCGGCTAAACGGGAGGGAATAGACCCCCCCCCCTCCCATACGATTTTTTTCTTGTCTCAACTCAACCTACACGCTCTAGCTTTTTGGCACAACGCTCGTGAATCACCCTGTATATTCAGGAGAATTTCACTAGGAAGTAATTATATATTCAGGAGAATTTCACTAGGAAGTGATCATATATCCGGGAGGATTTCAAAAAATAGCTAGGAAGCAAGGGATAATCCAGGAGGATTTAGGAAATAGCTAGGAAGCTTGGGAAAATCTTTAAAAGTTTTTTTTTTTGTGTGTCAGGTAAGCAATAACGTGCGTCGTCGCAGTCATCTTAGAGGGAGTGGTGAATTGAAATATGTTTGGAAATCGGAGAATTATTTCTTTTAAAACTATGCTATCAAACAATTCGGATTTAATAATTTTCCTTCTGAACGGATTCAGAGAAAACAGGAAAATTTAATTATGCTAGGAAGCAATTTGGAAATTTAATTTCTTTTCTGAAAGGATTCAGATTAAAAAGAAGAAATTAACTTATGCTAGGAAGCAGGAATTTAAATATTTTATTAATTTAGGTAGAGAAATGGAAAAAATACTTGAGAACGAGTATAGGAAAGTACTAGGAAGTACTAAATCAAATATTTATCTGAGGACAGGTTTGGAAAGTTCTAGGAAGAACTATTTTGGAATATTTGCCTGAGGACAGGTCAGGAAAGTTCGAGGAAGAACTATTTTGGAATATTTGCCTGAGGACAGGTCAGGAAAGTTCGAGGAAGAACTATTTTGGAATATTTGCCTGAGGACAGGTCAGGAAAGTTCGAGGAAGAACTATTTTGGAATATTTGCCTGAGGACAGGTCAGGAAAGTTCGAGGAAGAACTATTTTGGAATATTTGCCTGAGGGCAGGTCAGGTAGGGTAGAACTATTTGGGAAAAATTACTTGAGGACAAGTATACAGAAGTTCTAGGAAGAACTATATTTAAAAAATACTTGAGGACAAGTATGGGGAAGTACTAGGAAGTACAAATTCAAATATTGGACTTGAGGACAAGTCTTGGAAGGACTGGGGAATAAATGAGAAAATTCTAAATACCTGAATAGCATGGTCTAGGAAGAATTAATTTATAAGATAATAAGAGGTTACAATTAATTTTCGTTGTCAACGTAACACACACACACACATTTCGCATAAATCTTCTCTAAGAGAATGAAAATTTATCCAGGGATATATGAAATAAAAAGAAGTATTTTTTTTCCTCATTGTACAAGGTAAAAAGAAGCAGGCGGCACAAGAATTGCCGAATCAAGAGCAGGAGCAAGCACAGGAGTGCCAACCAGATCAAGCACAGGAGTGCCAACTCGAACAAGTACAGGTGTGCCAGCAGGAGGGTCAACAGGAGGAGCGAGGAGGAATAAGGCAGTTTGCCACTCCGCAAAGAGCCATTTCAAGGGCCTTGGCAAATGCGAAGTCGGAAACTACCAATACTTCGTCCAAGGAGGGTATGCTGCTGAGAGCAGATCGACTACTTCAGCTTTGGGAAGAGGCTAATGAGCTTTTCCTGTCATTAGTAGAAGAGGCAACCGTCGAAGATTTGTCGGACTTCTACAGAAGAAGACAAACAAGCAGGAGCTTTGGGAGCAGCCAGGCCGGTAGCAGCAGGAGTTGCAGCTACAAGCCACAGGTGTGGCAGAAAATGACGAAACCAATAGTAGCGTACACAGGAGGTGTACCCAAAACGTTAGTTAGTGTTTGTGAAGGATGTGGAACGGATTCCCATCCGCTTTTCCGCTGTTCGGAGTTCCAGGCCTTGAACCTGTTTGGAAGGAGGGATTTCGTTTCCAGGAGGAAAATATGTCCCAACTGCCTAAGAAAAGGACATCGTAGGGAGAACTGTACTGCAATCAAATGCAGGATGGAAGCATGCAAGAAGGATCCTGCACACAACAGCATGCTCTGTCCAGTGAAACAGGAACAAATTTCGGTGCTTAATCTGAGGATGGAGAGTGCCCAAAAGGACATCGCTAGGAAGCGCAGGCCCTGACTAGATGAAGTCAGAGCGAAGAGGATCAGGAACGATTCCAATACCACTTAAGCCCCACAATTCAAGCCAGGAGGTAAAAATAAAAATAAAAATAAAAATAAAAATAAAACTAAATAAAATATAAGGGGATGGGGGGAAATATTAAATTAGTATTTTAAAATTACCAATAAATTTTATAAAACATATTTTTATGTTTTCTTATTTTTTGGGGATTTTCAGGAGGGAAAACAAACTTCATGCCAACTATTTTAGTAAGAATAGAAGAAGGGGGGGTTCAATATGGGCCGATAAGAGGGTTATTGGACACTGGTTCGGAACTTAACGATATAAGTTATAAATTAATACAGGAGTTGAAATTAACAACATTGCTCACCACCAGGAAGGCGGTAGGCATTAGCAATGTTCCTTTGGGAATAAACAAAAAAATAAATTAAAATTATTACCGTGGTATAAGTCAAAAACCCATGAGGACATGGAAGAAAGTTTTTTGGTTTTACTTAAAGAAAGCAACTGGGTAGCTACAATTCCTTCAGTAGCATTGAATTTATAATGATTCATAATCCATCAAACGTTTCATGGGCGGACCCAGAATATTGGAAACCTAATCCAGTTCAACTTCTTTTCGGGGTGGGGTTTTTCGCTAAAATAGTCACGTCCATTGTACAGAGGAATATAGGGGGAATGACACTAATAGAAACGCTAGTAGGGATTGTGATTTTTGGAACACAATCAGAATTGGTAGACGAATTGACAGGACAGTCTACTTCGTGCATCCAATATAGGGAAGAAGCTCAGTTGGATAAATTATTGGAAAGACTTTGGCAACAAGATCAAGTCAATTCATGTCCACAATGGACAGAAGAGGAAATTTTAGTGGAAAACCACTTTATGAAAACGTTTTCACGGGAAGAGTCAGGAAGATTCATTGTTAAAATTCCGTTAAATGAGGACATTAAAGAACTAGGAAGTTCAAGGGAGATTGCTTTAAAACGTTTCTTATATTTAGAGAGGCGGTTAGCAAAACATCAGGAGATAAAAAGAATCTATGTAGAAAAGATGAGGGAGGAAATTCAGATAGGTCATCTGAAATTGGTCACGGAGAGACCACAGATAGGAGAAATGGTGTATTATATACCGCATCATTGCATTCCAAAGGATAATAGGATTGTTTATGACGCAAGTTGCAAAACTGACAAGGGATTGTCACTCAATGACATTCAATTACTCGGGCCAAAATTGCAAAAGGATTTGCATGAAACTATTATGAGGTTTCGTAGACATAAGGTAGCAATATATGCAGATATTCGCAAAATGTTTAATCAGGTAGGGCTTGACAGGAGTCAATGGAATTTACAAAGGATATTTTGGAGAGAGGACTCTAACCAAATATTACAGGAGTATTGGCTGACAGTAGTCACTTTCGGTCTAACAGCATCACCATATGTTGCAGTTAGATCAGTTATTGAAACTGCTAGGATGGCAAAAGAAGAATTTCCAATCGCTTGTAAAGCAATAGAAGAGGACTTCTATATGGACGATTGTGTGACAGGATCTCACACGGAGAAATCAGCTATCAAATTAGCCAAAGAGATTGATACTGTACTAAAACCAGCAAAATTTGAATTACGCAAATGGAAATCAAACAGCCAGGCGGTTGTTAGAGCTATGGATTCTGAGACTGAAAAAACTATGTTGTTTTCAGAGGGGGAAGGCACAACTATTTTAGGACTAAAATGGTTGATAGAAGAAGACAAGTTCACCTTTACGGTAAAGAACCCAAAATTTGAAGGTGTAATAACAAAAAGGAAAATTGTTAGTCATGTAGCACAGCTATATGACCCAAATGGATTTATATCACCAGTAACAATTATCGGGAAGATATTAATTCAAGACTTATGGAAATTAAAAATCAATTGGGATGAAAGACCACCCATAGATATAGAAAACAAATGGATCGAATTTTGGAATTCAATTATACACTTGGAAAAATTCCAAATAGATAGGTGGTTGGGAACGGGGAGTTTTTCAAAAATACAAATTCATGGTTTCTCTGACAGCAGTGAATCCGCATTAGGGGCGGTGATATACGTTAGGGCTGAAGATGTAAATGGTATGATAACAAGCAAGTTACTAACTTCAAGAACTAGAGTAGCTCCATTAAAGATGGTGACTATTCCTCGATTGGAATTATCAGCAGCGGAGCTGCTTTCAAGAATGGTAAAAGGAGTTATCGAATCAATGGAATGGCCAACCGCTGAGTATGGGCTGTGGCTTGATTCTAGCCCTGAATATTTTTGGATAACAAAGGAGACAAGAGATCTCAGAACATATGTTGCGAACAGAGTCGCTTCGATACAATCAAATACAGATATAAAATGCTGGCGTCATCTTGATGGCAAGGAGAACCCAGCTGATCTACTTACAAGAGGAGTTTTACCAAAGGATTTGGTAAACAATAATTTATGGCTACATAGACCTAGTTGGATAACAATGGAAAAAGCGAAATGGCCAAGGAGCAAAATTATGGAAGAGATTCATCAGGAGATGGAAAAGGACATGAAGATATTTTCACTGTCATACTTCAAGGAACCACTGGAAAAAGCGATAAATATTCTCAGTTATGCCGGGAGGTATATACAGAATTGGATTAATTGGAGAAAACGACTAAAGGAATTATTAGGGGGAAAGAGACGGAAATCTCAAAGAGGTATGGTTCAACAGGATGTTTTACCACCCACTCTAGAGGAGAAAGCGGGAGCTATGTTATATCTGATACGGAAAAATCAGCAAGAAAATTATAACAAGGAAATAACTGCCTTGAGTGCGGGAAAGCACATACCGGACAGGAGTCCAATACAAGGTTTGAAACCAATTATAGATAAAGACGGGTTACTTAGGGTAGGGGGCAGGCTAGGTAGGTCAGAATTGGATTATGAAATGAAACATCCAGTAATTATTGCTAATGGTTCAAGGTTGGCGGAATTACTAATGGATAGCGCTCATCGACAGATGAAGCATGGAGGCATCCAAGTAATGATGCAATTTATAAGACAAAGGTACTGGATACCAAAATTAAGAGATGGATTAAGAAATCACATTCATAAATGTGTTGTTTGTGTGCGATTAAATGCACGAATGGAGGGACAACTGATGGCGGAACTACCATCAGAAAGGGTCCAGGTTGGGAAACCATTTTTAGCTACAAGAGTAGATTATGCTGGCCCTTTTGAATTAAAGGTCACCAGTGGGGAAGGAAGGAAGAATAGAAGAAAATGTTATGCTTCAATATTTGTCTGCCTAAGGACTAGAGCAGTTCATATTGAGTTCGTAGGAGATTTATTCACAATAGCCTTCATTGCTTGCTTTGAACGGTTTATTGCTAGAAGAGGAAGATGTGAAAAATTGTTTAGTGACAACGGAACAGCTTTCGTTGGCGCATCTAAAGAACTAATTAAAGCTTTAAAAGTCTTTTCAGATAAGGAAGCACTGGAGTATTTACATAACAAGGGAACAGAATGGCATTTTATGACCCCGCACCACACCCAGGAGGTATATGTGGGGCTGCGGATGGATCCATGAGGTTTCATTTAAAAAGGATAGTTGGGCAAGGGATATTGCCTTATGAGGATTTCGGAACACTTCTTACTCAGATAGAAACTATCCTAAACTCTAGACCTCGTCACCCTCTGAGTGACGATCCAATGGACATTCAGGCGTTAACGCCGGGACATTACCTGGAAGGTGAGCCCTTAATTTTACCTCTTTCTTTCAGATTAGATGGAACCCCAGATACAGCAGGAGCTAAGCTATGGAAAGAGTGACAACAAATTATTAATCATTTCTGGGCTAGATGACAGTCAGAATATTTGACCACTCTGCAGGAGCGGAAAAAATGGGAAAAAATCAAGGAGAACTTAAAGGATATGCAAACTACTCCCAGGTAGGAATGGTTTAGTGAGGAAGGTTATCGTCCAAACTGCAAAACATAAACTACAACGACCGGCGCAAAGGATTTGCATTTTACCGGTTCGCCAGGAGGCGGGATTATAAAAACAGGATGTTTTTAGCCGGGACTGTTACGAATGGCAACACTGGCCATTCATGTCAGCACTGAAATCAGAGAATTCAGGAGAATTCAGCACATCAGCGTTTTTTGTTGCTTTTCTTTGACATGTAATTTATATGAGTTTTTAGTCTTGCTTTGTCCATCAGACGAACAAGTCATGTTTTGCAACTCTTTTAAACCGGAGATAATAAATGTGGGTTTTTTAATAATATTTTTCCCACAATAAAAGTCGTACCGTGTTTTATTTAATAAAGGGACTGAAACAAACGTTTTAAACAAAGTTGTTGACATTCATATTGCTTACCATAAGTATTTAAGTACATAATATATTTTATCAAATTATTATGAATAGATGTATGAATATATGAATTCAATCCTTTGCGTATTATATATTTTAAGGTAATCAAATCATTCTTATTGAGTGAACTCCAGTCGCGCGTCGGAGCTGACACGCACATTTTTTTTTTATTTATTGTTACACATGAGCCTTTGTTCTTTGGACATCTTTTGTTATCGATTGAAGGATGGTTATTTATGTTTCTATCTTCAATAAATACTCCTCTTGTCCATAAAGATAAAACTCTAGCCATTTCCCTTTCACAATAAACCCAATTAATTTGTACTCTTTAGTCTCTCTTTTCTCTCAACCCACTGTTTGTATGTTGCTGATTTTGTCAAAACAAACTCTTTATAACGGAAAACGTATTGATCTTCATTCCGTTAACTAAATTCCATTTAAATGTGTTATAATATTCTATAAAAACTCCATTCATATTTAATTACTTCACACACTGTTCAATTTTTAAACAATTAATTTGTTTTCGTTCACTCGGGCGTATACTTACTATTTTTTTCGATCACTTTTTCTATAGCAAACAAAACACAAATTACTGTTTATTAATTATTCTCGGACAAATTGCCAATTACAGAATTGTTGTTTATTCGTGGCAAAATGCAGGTGCAATTTATTCGAGCATAAATTCATATTCCGCGTCGTCGTCGTGCGTCGTGTGTGTGCTTGGCCCAGTAGTCGCTGCCACACGCAGTCACACTGGAAGTTGAGCTGAACATTGAACACACTTTAAGCATAAAAATACTGCAACAACAACAACACAAAAAAGGAAGACACAGAATAAAGTGGAAAAAGTTTACCGATTTTTGCTCTGTTTTGGGATTCATGTTTCAAACGAAGCACCACCTGCTGCTATCAAAAGAGTATTTTTTTAACCGCCACAGCCCACACATTTTTTTGAAGCTGTCTGCTGCAGTGGATAGAATACAGTTTTTGAAGTTTTGCATGTGCATAATTTTTAAAGCTATAATTTACAGCTTCAATGGCATTGATTGCATTCTCGAGTCCTCCGCAGCATGTCGCTAAAGTCGTGTTTGTCGTGCTATTCAAACAAAAACCAATTTATATTTATTTAAGTTTCGGTGGCGTTTGAGAGCGTTTCAGGGAAGCTGTTGTTTAGTCCGCTGTGTTGCGGTGTCCTTAATTACTATGCAGCGAGGCGACATACAACGAACACCCACCTCGAAAATTGCCTTTGTAACTGCATTCAAGGCGTTATGTGATGGTTTTGGGGGGTCAAAAAGTTGAAAATAGAGAAATGTGCGGCACACATTGCGAATTTCGTGCAATTGCCTGCGTTAGGAATTCACAATTGAGTGGGGCAAAATAATGTACAAAGCACATTTTAACTACCAACAATTGCAATTTCTGAATGGAGATTTGTAGTTAGTGTTGCCACTAGACCACCCGATAGAATATGCAAGCGATAAAAACTGCAGTTCAACAAGGCCGAAAAAGGTCAATAGTAATAGTAGTTTGTGCTGCGACGTCACGGGAACACACCAACGCCTTAATGAATGGAGACCTCTTTTTTACAAGAGGCAATGGCCAGCATTACAATAACTCAACGTGGCTTCGGTAGTTGTCGGGATTTTCGCTATTTTCACGCGAGAGTATGTGGGCGCTAACGCCAATGATGGTGATATGTTTGTTCCACATACGATACGAGTTACGTCATTACATTTTTCATTGTGCTCTGCTCAGAAGCTCAGGGTGTCCCAGTTCCAGGGCGGGAAAAACCGGAGCAGTTGCAGTTTCCTGCGTCTACTTTTCCCCATGGAGTTTAAGCCATCACCCAGCTTTGTAGTTGATTATAACTTCGTTTGTTGGCAGAAAGGATAGCAAAAGGCTTTTGGCAGCTGCAGCCACAGTATGCCAATAACACTCCTCCTGATTTTCATTTTTGACCAGTGAACTCAATCTTTCTCGTTCCCTTTGTAGACTCACCGGCTCTGATCACCGCTGTTTACCCGAGGCAAGAATCAGGAGCTTGGCTCGATTTTGTTTCAACTGATATGAAGTTTATATATCTCTATACCAAACCAATACCAACAGACAAAAAAGGGAAAGCAAAAATCGTAGTAAAAGAGATTAAAACTTATTCCCATGAAAAAAAACATCGGAGCAAAAGAACGAACACAGCTTACCGCACATGCAGCTCATCGTTGCAATGGCAACAGCTAAAGCTACAACTAGAACTACAGCTTAAGAACAATAACAACAGAAGTGGGTGTTTGCAGTGAAATGATTGTGCCGGAACATAGAGTGTTCTGCATTGCATGCAAAAAAAAATGAAGAATGTCTGCATTATAAAGTAATGGTGAATGGCTCGGGGGTTAAATTTTGTTATTTTCTGAAATAAAAAGGGAAAAAGAACTTATTCAGAAAAAAAGAGGCAAAATATGAAAATCCCTATCTCGATGCTTCCAGAGCTAGTACACCTACTGCTCCACTCGTCAAGGATTTGGAGCAGTGATAATACTAAGCAGGACTGCAATTTCAGTGCACACTTTTGCTCACAGGAATTTACACACACATTCGTGAGGGGTTTTGCTGTCAGAATTGCACATTTGAAGATTAAATCTCTTTCAATTAAAGGGAAATAATAGAATTCCTACAAAGGAATGGTTTTTACTCCTCATTGGTTTCAAAAAGGCTTAAATTCTGGGTGATCCTTTTAAAGTGTTTTTATGCGAAATAACAATTTTGTGTGTGATGTTTGGAGCAGAAATTCTTCTAGGATTTTTTTGGATTTGTATAACTTTTTTCGAAGTCTTTCAAACGCTTTTAGCTCTTTTAAAAGTTATTTTGATACATACCACACGGTAGGTCTCGGAAAATGTTTTTTTTTTTAAATGTTAAAAGTTATTCACCCAACATTTATTCTTCTTATTGACCTAATAAGTCTCATGCTTGATAGCAATACAATAACCGGTGAATCCGAGGTACCCACCAAGGTGGGGTCCTTTAACCTTTTTTATGAAACATGAAAGTAAACGACCTTCTTACTTCACTGGAAGCAGAGGCTTTCAAGGTGATTGCCTATTCCGACGACGCACGTAGCAATATCTGTATCTGGGAAACACCCTCAAGTTCTCTCAGAACTTCTACAAAATGCCTTAAACAGGCTAACCAATTCGGCAAAGTTTTGTGGCTTGGACGTCAATCCAGACAAAACGGAACAGTGCCCTTACGAGAAGGTACAAAGTTCCTCAAATTCCCCCATTGATGTATGAGTAAAGATGTCTACTGTGGCACTCTTTACTTGTAAAAAGGCCATAGGATCAAAAAAGGGCTTCTCCCCATGGTGGACCGCACTATACTAGATGGTAAATTTGAATAAACTCATTAAAGTCATGCAGATATGTGCAAAGCTCAACACCAACTGCAGCCTTAGAGGTACTTCAAAACCTAACACCTCTTAACATCTTCTCCAAAATGGTGGCAGCCATTAGACAAGTTTTATCACTCCAGAAATGGTATTCGATGATAACTTCCATATTTCCATCCTTTTGGGCAGAAGGAGGACGTCTGGAAAAAAACACGATACACTTTAATACAGACGGTTCAATGATCGACTGCGGCGTTGGAAGTGGTATCTACTCGAAACAACTGAATCTCAGTCTATCATTTAGACTTCCCAATCAGTATAGTGTGTTCCAGGCAGAAATAAAAGCGATAAAGGAGGCATTATCCTGGCTTAAAGAAAACGTTATATCTTGCAAGGATATACATATCATGACAGAACAGTTTAACATTCACATCGTTTTGGTGCCGGGATCCTTGGGGTCTAAGTGACTCAACAACATTAGACAGGCACTCTTACCCAACCTAACCTATTGAGGATTGAGCGGATTAAGAGTCCCTACTGGACATACAAACAAACCAATGGACCATAAATTCCATACAAAAACTGGAGTTTAGGTCTTGAAGTTTTTCGTGCTCTCGCAGAGTTTTCCGAGTTCCTTATCAAAAATTTTGCAAATTGTAGATAGATTTTATGCAATATTTATCTCGAAACCCAATGAATTTTCCGAGTTTTTTGTCAAGAACTTTCTATTTCTCCATTCGAAAACCCATTTTGAAAAAAAAATTCTAACCCAAAAAACTAAAATTCCCGACCTTTGTTTGGTTTTTCCAGGTTTCCCACTCTTCCATAAGGTTTTTCCAATTTTTGCGTTCACAGAAACCATCACTGAATACAACAGTATTAACCATGAAAATGTCACAAATATCTGTTGGGCCATTTCGGAGTTCATTAAGGACGTGCGAACAAACAAACATAAATAAAAATAAAAAACCAAAGCAGCCTGACTGCGAGTGTTAAATGACACAATTTAAATTTAAAAATTAAAATTAAAATAAATAAAGGAAACAAAATATTTAAGTGAACTAAAACAATTTATTTTTTCAGACGAGAACATAGACAACTTTTGCAACGGGAAAGGGTATCATAGCCTGAACGTACTGGTTATAACAGATGCAAATCTGAAAGTATTGTTTGCTGATGCTAGATTCCAAGGCTCTGCTCACGACTCTGCAATATGGATGGTTTCATCTGTCAGGCGTTCGCTTAAACCTGCATTTACATCTGCATATAATCAAGGATACCATGTCATTGGTACGTAAATACCATATTACTAACATGTTTCTTCCTTTTTTTTTTGCTTCAATAGGTGATTATGGTCTCCACTGGAACCGTCGTTATTCACTCCAATAATCAACCCACTACGCAAGGTTCATTTGAAGCTGCAATCTAAAAAGCAGATTAAGATGCTTATAACGCCAAAGGATATTATACTATTCCCCTGAAATGGCAGCAAAAATAGTTTATGCATCCCTTACTTGTTTAACTTGGGAGAAGAACAGCTGAAGCAAGTGAAACAGCTGAAAAAATGAAAATGACGATGTCAATAACGTCAAGGATCGAAATCGATGGCACAGCCATGTCTCTCGAGTTCGAGAACGAATTTGAGCTGAACAAAACAAAAAGGCCCTTTTCAGGGCAACCAAAAAATCAATAAGAGATATGAACGAAAATTTTAAGTAAAATAGAATTTATTATTAGCAAGAACAACTAAATACTTAATTTTTATTTATTCTTTACATACATACACAATAAGGTTGATTTAGAATTATTAAAAAAAAGTATTCCACTAACTTTTTTCCATTCCTCCACCGAGTGCAAGTTGTTGGAAAGACAACCCCAGAACCCTTGAACTGTGTTATCACTATGCTTGGGTTTGCTATGACTGCATTTGAGTCACTTTTTGCTGCTTTCGCTCTAGAAATGTCCTCAACATAAAATTTTCAGGAAATGGCATGGGAATAATTCCAAGAGCAAAGCATAACACTCTTGTAGAGTAAGAGTGTCACGATAGCTCTTGAAGTTAAGTTTGAGTGATTTCTATTTGAAAGCCGTGTGTTACGCCTAGCTCCCAAATTTTATTGTTTTTTCCATATTAAAGTTAACTTCTCAATTGTTAACCTGCCTTTATTTTGTACATTATTGATTTCTCTATCCATAAACAGTGCGCGATCTTAGTGTCCCTATCCCTTTAATTAATTATTTTTCATCTTAAGTCACAAAAAAATACACTAGTCAAAACAATTAAAGGAACACTTGAAAAAACTCAAAAATGGAGTGGATTTTTATAAGGCTGTATCTCAGTTGAAAAAAGTCGGATTGAAGTGAAATAAAAAGTTTTTCAAAGGTTATCATTTTTTCTTTTCAAATTATTTTGAGTTAAAAAAGTACCGTTAGTTGTTTTTGCTTGAGCGAAAATAATGTTCACTCAATTTCAAAATCGAAAACAAAAATAAACTTTGAGGTTTCATAAAATGAACGGAATTTTTTTTTCAATCCAGCCAATCTAAGATTCAATTTTAGAATTTTGTTGGCTATAATTTACTGTTTGGTTCAGATCGCTACAATTTTTTTTCTAATCGAAAAATGGGTTTACATGCAAAAACACAATTTTGACTTTGGACCCTAATAACTCTGCTAAATATTGACTTACAAAAAAAATAAAGGCAGATTTGAAAAATTTGTTAAATTTTCTACAAAAAAATATTTAAAAAAAAATAAAAATATTGCTTTTTCAATTTTTTCTATCAATTTATAAAAAGGTCCAAAATACGCATTTTTCAACTTTTTCATAAAAACTACCGTTATTTTGTGCTTTTCAGTGATACAACTAATCTGAGGCTTAATTATTAAAGCTCATAAAATTTCCTTGATTTTGATGAAAATTCGTCCGAGTTTCACAAAGTCATAATGATAATGAAAAAAATAAAAAAATTTAAAAAATTAACAAATTCAAAAGAACAGAAAAATAAGAAAAAACAAATAGTCCGGGAGGCGACCGTAAGATTACCTACCTCATAAGCAGAGTGGAAAATTTAGCCACCATCTAATGGTAAATGACATGAAGTTTTCAAAACCAGTGGTCGGACAGACTTTCCCTGGGCCTTTTGGCGGCTAAATGGCACTTCCGGTTGCGTTTTTTGGTGCCAGCTTATACCATATGGTGAGTGGAAAAAGTAAGTAGAAGTGTATAGACATTTTGTCGTAGATACCAAATCATATGGTCGGACAGAAATAACGCGGGCCTTTCTCTTTGTCCGACCATTTTAAAAACGGTATTTTTGGTGACATTCTACCTCATCGGCTGAGTGGGCAAATGGGGTATCAAATGAAAGCTTGGAATGTCTACATTAAGAATCTACTGGTCGGACAAACTTTGCATGGGCCAATCACGAGACCGACCGCATTTTTCAAAAAAAGTCTGTTAATTACTTTAATGTTTTTTTCAACTCAGCATCAACATTTTTGGTGTTAAATCTATATAAAATAGGTAACTGATGAATGATATCATAGTTGCCTAATCCAAAAATATAGTAATGGGCTTAAGAAAACTACTTAAACTGGTTACCATAAGTTTTTGACCATTTTTTTCACAGAAAAATTATGTTTTTTTTTAACACCATTCACTTTTTCACTTTGACTGTTTTTCACTCAACATAGGTTAATGTAAATCCACGTCTTTCAATACCCACCCAAAATCTTCTGCCCTACTTTTGACGCAATCTGTTTTCGTTCTCCTTTTTTTCACAACATTATTGCAAAAAATACACGTTCTAATTTTACTTTGTTCTCCATTAGTAATCGGAACAGAAGAACATCCTGCGCCTATTTCTATTGATTCAGTTTGTAATTGAATATCATTTTCATCTGACTGGATTGTTAGATTACTTGCTTGAAACTAAAATAAACAACTATTTAATTTCTCCTTCTATGTAGGTATTTAAGAAAATTTTTACTTCACAAACTTCTGAAATTTGGGTTGAAGCTGTAATAAGGTCATTACCATCTATGGACTGAGTTGAATCTAAATGTGTAGGTAAGCTACACATTAGCGCCTGATTAAAGATAAACGTTTTAAATATATATCTTCTTTTAGTCATACTTAAATAATAATACTTCAGGGTCGTGAGCAGGGGCGAACGCAGGGGGGGGGGGCTTTGGGGGTTAAAACACCCCTCGAAATATGAGAATATGTGCAGTTAGCAAATATCCATTCTTGTTCAAAGGAAAAAAAGAAATAAATGGTATAAAATTATTTTCCAACAAAAATTCTCAAACTATGTTAAACGAAAATTTTTAATAAATTTGCTACGATTGGTAGGTCCCAAATAACGTGAGCTGAGACGAAAATGTACAAAAATTCACTTATCTGCTTGCAAATACATAGAATCGGTCGTTTCGAATCTAACGGGGGTTGCGAACAAAATCTACGAAAATAAAAAAAACATTCATCATAGCCACAACAACTCACACATACAAAATACTTAAAGGAAGCCCTAAACGACGAACATGCTCGTGCTCGACTTAAATTCGTCATAATAAGTAGATGGTTCGCTGTTGACAAAAATTTTCGATTTTCTCAAATTCGTCGGTTTCATTGTTCGCATGTAGAGAGATGTTCGCAAGCAAATCTAATTTTTTCTATGAAATAACCATTAGCGCAATGGCTTGCTTCTCTTTTTGACACATCCTCACACACATCTTAAGGAATCAACACGTACGAATTACGAAATGATGTTCGCCAATTCTGTATTCGCCGTGTAGGGAATAGAAATTATTGAACTGCGACATAATTCCCAAACAAGATTTGGTAACATATTTACTGCAGCTAAGGAAATGGCTGATAAAATGGATTAATAATTGGTAGTGGAATTATTGCCAAACGGACAAAACGATGCGGGTGGTCCGGAAGTAAATTTTCGTCGGTCTGTCTATGTTTCTTTTTTGGACCATTTGTTGGTTCAGCACAAAAATCGGTTCCTCGACCATCGTGAATTAATTTCCAAAATTCAAAATATTTGCAAAACAAATGTTGCAAACTTGATGAAGAATACATGAAAAGAACTGTTGAGGTATTTGCTCATGAATGGCCAGATGATATAAGAAGATATTTGGATGATTTTCTTGTTGAAATGAGAATTAGGCGCAGGTAAAAATTTAATTCTTATTTCTTATGAGTTCTTTGAAGCTGTCAATGTTAAACGAACTCTTGTTGCAGACATTGCATTAGTATGTCAAATGAAAAACGGTCCAAAAACTTTATAGACACCCTTAATGTTTGCGATGCGTCTTTATTTAAGACAGTTCATCGCTATATGATATGCAAATCGGTGCGCACTGCCAGTGTCTGTGGCTACAAGTGAGCGGTCTTTCTCATGTCTACGCAGATAAAAGACTTGTCTGCGATCTGCGAAGCGAAACCGGTCAGGAGCGGCTTGATATTACTTTACCGAAACTTCGGGAAAAGCCAAAGTTTCAACTTTTTGTTTCTTTGCAAAACTTTAATGACCAAAACAGCCGACCGACGGAAAACCCAATTTCAATTCAACAATAAAAAAATAATATAATATACATATTTATATTTTTTGAAACCCCCTCCGAAATTTTGTTCTGCGTTCGCCCCTGGTCGTGCGCATCATTTAATGTGGTACTATTTTCCAATTCGTCAGACATTGCATACTTAGTTCTTTGTTGAGCCTACATTAAAATAAATACACATTTATGCATGTAAATAATCGGCTAACATCAAATTTTAAGGTTGTTCTGTTTTTTGTATGCTTTGATCATAAACTACTTACATTTGATTCAGTATGTGGGGTTTTGCTTCGTTTTCTTGATGTTTGGTCAGGTGCATTTATATAATTTTTCTTTAAATTAATTTTACGATAACACTGTGTGTGGTAGCCAAACATGTCTTTAGAATTGGGTGATAGCTTAATATCGCCATACTTAAACCCATTCAATTTTTTATGTATTTTTTAAGTATTTCATTTGAAAAATTATTAATTTTTGGGAATTCTTCCCTACAAACAAAACACTTTTTAAGTTCAGATCCAGATCCCATTATTTTCCGAATTAACACACAAAACTTTTTATTAAAAATGTGATTTTTGTAAAAGTGAAATATAGTCGAAGAAGAAGTTTTCCAGACCAAAATAAAATTTCAAACAAAACAAACGATGTTCATGAACGATGATTTTTCAGTGAACAGGAGAAAAAATTTAATAAAATGCAAAACGTGTTTCATACAGAGTATTAATTTGATACGTGGATTTACATTTATGTTGATTGAAAAACAGTCAATGTGAATGGTGTTAAAAAAAAACATAATTTTTCTGTGAAAAAAATGGTCAAAAACTTATGGTAACCAGTTTAAGTAGTTTTCTTAAGCCCATTACTATATTTTTGGATTAGGCAACTATGATATCATTCATCAGTTACCTATTTTATATAGATTTAACACCAAAAATGTTGATGCTGAGTTGAAAAAAACATTAAAGTAATTAACAGACTTTTTTTGAAAAATGCGGTCGGTCTCGTGATTGGCCCATGCAAAGTTTGTCCGACCAGTAGATTCTTAATGTAGACATTCCAAGCTTTCATTTGATACCCCATTTGCCCACTCAGCCGATGAGGTAGAATGTCACCAAAAATACCGTTTTTAAAATGGTCGGACAAAGAGAAAGGCCCGCGTTATTTCTGTCCGACCATATGATTTGGTATCTACGACAAAATGTCTATACACTTCTACTTACTTTTTCCACTCACCATATGGTATAAGCTGGCACCAAAAAACGCAACCGGAAGTGCCATTTAGCCGCCAAAAGGCCCAGGGAAAGTCTGTCCGACCACTGGTTTTGAAAACTTCATGTCATTTACCATTAGATGGTGGCTAAATTTTCCACTCTGCTTATGAGGTAGGTAATCTTACGGTCGCCTCCCATACTAAAAGCTTTCCTTAAAATTGAAAAAAAGTGTTTCGTAAGTTTGATTGATCGAAACAGAGAAACGGTAAATCGTATTGATGTGAAATTTTCACCAAAATCAAGGAAATTTTATGAGCTTTAATAATTAAGCCTCAGATTAGTTGTATCACTGAAAAGCACAAAATAACGGTAGTTTTTATGAAAAAGTTGAAAAATGCGTATTTTGGACCTTTTTATAAATTGATAGAAAAAATTGAAAAAAGCAATATTTTTATTTTTTTTAAATATTTTTGTGTAGAAAATTTAACAAATTTTTCAAATCTGCCTTTATTTTTTTTGTAAGTCAATATTTAGCAGAGTTATTAGGGTCCAAAGTCAAAATTGTGTTTTTGCATGTAAACCCATTTTTCGATTAGAAAAAAATTGTAGCGATCTGAACCAAACAGTAAATTATAGCCAACAAAATTCTAAAATTGAATCTTAGATTGGCTGGATTGAAAAAAAATTTCCGTTCATTTTATGAAACCTCAAAGTTTATTTTTGTTTTCGATTTTGAAATTGAGTGAACATTATTTTCGCTCAAGCAAAAACAACTAACGGTACTTTTTTAACTCAAAATAATTTGAAAAGAAAAAATGATAACCTTTGAAAAACTTTTTATTTCACTTCAATCCGACTTTTTTCTACTGAGATACAGCCTTTTAAAAAACCACTCCATTTTTGAGTTTTTTCAAGTGTTCCTTTAATTGTTTTGACTAGTGTAGTTCGTATTGTTTTTGAGCGTTTTTATGGCTTAATCTTCTTTTTTTGTGCTCGCGGCAATCAACGCTCCCGTTAATACTCTTTTTTCTTCTTTCCTCTGTTTTGAGTGAGTGAAATCAATTCTAGTATATGTTCTGCCTTTGAAGCTTTTTGATATTACACAAACGCAAATCGATCTCTTTGCATGTTGCAATGAGCTGTATATGACTCATCTCAACCAACAACATTACGTCTTGCTGTGATCAGTTGCATTGGCTTGTTTTGGAACTTTTTTTCAAAAAATTTGCTTGCCTTATCTGGGTAAGCTTTTTTTAGTATTGTTCTGCCTAGCAATCTCACAGATACCACGCATTCACTTCGTATTATACTTTCGTTGCATGTTTTGCCGATTTTGAAACAATATTTTGGGAAATTGTTCAAAAAACATCAATCAACATCTTCCTCAGCTTAAGCTGTCAACTTTGTTCAAGTGTCAACATCAGCTGTACGTCTGACAACCTTACTACATTACCGACACCTGCATTGAATTGGTTCGTGTACGTGATAAGCTGGTACTGGTACACTTAGCACCGAAAGTTTCAAACGAAATTTTTTTTCATCGCTCAAAATTTTTTTAATAATTAACATGGATCAATTAATTTGTGGCAACAACACCTGCTCTATAACCGAACGTACATTCGAATGGGTACATTGTCAAGGGATATGTGGAAAAGTCTTTCACTCATTATGTATTGGCTTAAGTCGAAATGCAAAAAATTACCTTGGTGAATACTCGAAAATTTTTAAATATTACTGTGCTGAATGTGAATCTATCACTAACCAACATATCTTGATTGCTATTAAATGCAATAACGAACGTTTAAACCAACTTTCCGACGATATTTCCAACGTTAAATCTAATACTCGCCGCCTTGCAACGCAATTCAACGATTCAGTCAACGAGCAGACAGATACAATCATCAAATCTCTAGATGCGCTCTCCTCTGACTTCATGCAAAAAAATAAATTGCATCGATAACAAAGCGTCCAATTTTGAGCCCTTTCTAAGACGAATGACGAGTGAAATATCAAACACTCTGGAAGGTTTAACCTCCTCATCAAGGATTTCTTCCGAAAATTTAAACAAAACATTAAAAGAGATATCTGCCTTATGTGAACCTATTCCACCCTCGTTGGATCATATTAGTACAACCTTGTCTGATGTGTCTGTATCTTTAAGTCACCATGCTCAGTCCCTTGCCGCCATCGAAAATAGTTTTCTAACCACATATAAAATGATAAGTGAACACTCTATCACACTTGCTGAAATTTTCAATAAAGAAGCCAAATACATCCATCGTTCGATCCATGAACTCTCGGAGGAAATTAAACACATGAATCCAACCACTAATATCAGGTCAGATATCACGTACCAAACCAACTCTTTATTAGAGGAACTCACCGCTGCCTCTACCGAACCCATAAAACCATCGACTCATCCTGAGACGCAAAATGCTTGTCAACAAGTCTCTTGTTCATCACCACCTGTTCATCAGCCCAAAACTGCATTCATCAACCATTTTGGAATATCATGGTCTCTTACTGACTGGAATAACCGACTACAGAAACTTGACGCTAATCAACCTTATTCATTCCTTATCTCTAATGTACCTTATTATGAGACTGAAAACTCAATTCGCCTTTATTTCGCTAACTATTATCATATTAATTTATTTGGTTGTAATTATCTTAAGCCTTCTACTTATAATATTATCATTCCACAAAAATATCAATGGCTGTTTATTGGCTCCTCGCCTCTATATAAAAGTAAATTTAAAATTTCCAATTTCAACAAAAATACACCCTCTTTTTCGAATAATGTTAAATTCTATACTTCTATTGAAACTAATAATAACCATTGTAACTATTCTCCTTTAAGAACTGTTAACCCTCGTCCTTTTAAACCTTCCTCACCACCTAGAAAAAATAATTACCCTAACTTTTCTTTCTCCCATACAATTTATAATAATAAATCTTCTTCTGGTGTCTCATCTCCTACCACTAACTCTACTGCCCCCTTTTTAGACCCTATGTGCCCCCCTACAGCAAAATTATCCGCTGAATTCGCGAAAGTCTCCAACTCTTCTCTCAAATGCCCTGAATGGTCGGTATCTGATGGCAAGACTACGAGACAATAAAGTCTATGACAATGTTCGTCTCTACCTTGCATTTTTGCACCAGCAATCTGAAACTGTGTGCATTAATGGTAGAACAAAAACTAATGTTTTGGTTTCAATTCTTAAGGAAGGGCTTCCTACAAATTTTTCATCTCTTATGGACATTTATCTTCGCTATCACGATGACTTAAAAATATCCCAATCATCTGTCTCGAACGACCTTTCGACATACGCTTCTCACCTTGCTTCTAAACTTTTTCCTCATTCTAATCGACCAATAAAATTTCGTCTTTAACAATCGTACGCCCTCGCAAAATCTATCCACCTTTTCCCTTTACTACCAAAACGTAAGAGGCCTGCGTTCTAAAACATCTTCCGTGTACCTCAATTCTCAAAAATTGCCCTTTGATCTATATGCCCTCACTGAATCTAACCTGTGCTCTAATATTGCTGACAATGAGCTATTTACATCAGATTTCCTAGTATTTCGTGCAGATGGTCTTTCTCTCGATAATGGCCTCTCAGGACGCGGCGTCTTATTAGCCATCCACTCTAAGTTTAATGCATCACTTCATTTAACATCTTACTCCCCCCTTTTTGAATATGTTTGTGTCAAAATTTCTTTTCCCACCCGCTCCCTCTTTGTTCTTTGTGGTTACATCCGTCCAGCACAGCCTACTATTACTTACCAATCCTTTGTCGACTCAATCGATTCCTTGATCGATTTTCTTTCTCCGAACGATGAATTTCTCATCGTCGGTGATTTCAATCTTCCCAACATAAACTGGACTTCCTCCGAGGACGAACTGTTCTTTGTTCCAGAAAATCATCTCTCTGATAAAGAATCTATTTTTCTCGATAGACTCTGTGCTGCTGCACTTTTTCAACTCAGTGCTGTAACGAATAATTTGGGTAGACAATTAGATCTCTGCTTTTCTACTGACCCTTTTAACTCGGTTGTTTCGAAAAGCACACATCTTCTCTCCACTCTAGACACTTATCACCCCCCTCTGGAAATCATCTTTTCTCTTTGTCATTCCTTTCCTTTGTCCGACTATGAAGATTTATTTATGTTCAATTTTCACGAAACTGACTTTTCTAAACTAAATTCTCTTTTAAACAACATTAATTTTAACCTCTTCATTAACTTAAGTGTGCCAATAGATGTTGCGGTTTCCTTCTTTTATACTGCAGTTTTAGGCTGCATCCACCACAGTACCCCCTTACCCGTAGGAAAAACAACACATCCTCACCTCCCTGGTACAATAAAGAATTAAGGTCACTCCGAAACTTAAGAAATAAACTTTGGAAACAGTTCCTTAGTTCCAACTCCCTCCAATATTTTTCGCTATACCATCAAGCCGCCACTAATTTTTCTCATCTTTGCGACTCTTTTTATAACAATTATGTCATCAAAATGCAAGATAGTATCATTACTGACCCCAAACAGTTCTTTAAGTTCATCAATGTTAAAAAGAAATCTGATAATTTTCCTCCTTCTCTTAAATTTGGGGATACGTCATCCGTAGATCCTCTCATCATTGGAAACCTTTTCGCAAAGTTCTTCAGTAAATCTTATAAAGAATGCGGTGATTCTCCTGATCTTGACTACTTTAAATTCCTCCCCCATTATTATAACACCTCCCTCTCCTCTTTCAGTCTTTTAGAATCTTCAGTTATGGAAAAAATTAACTCCATGATAGATAACTTCTCCCCGGGTCCCGATGGCATCCCTGCTATTGTTTTAAAAAAAGCTTTTGATAAAATTAGCCACCAAATTATTTATACCAAGCTTAATTCTTTCGGTTTCCCTCCATCGTTTATAAAATGGGTAAAATCCTATCTTGAAAACCGTCTCTACCGGGTTCTATTTAGAAACTGCACTTCCGATCCTTTTGTTGCTACATCCGGCGTCCCTCAGGGCAGCCATCTTGGTCCCCTCTTTTTCCTTATTGCCATAAATGACGTTGATAAAATAATTTCACATTCTGACTTACTAATCTATGCTGACGATATCAAAATTATAAAAGTAATCTCATCTCCCATTGACATCTCCCTTCTCCAGAAAGACCTCGATTCTTTCATCACTTGGTGCAATAAAAACTTCCTTGACCTGAATATTAGTAAATGTCAGTCTATGTCCTTTTCTCGTAAGCGTCTGCTTTCCTTTCGTCGTCTGTATCACTTTTCGAATCAACCTATTCCAGTGGTTTCTTTTATTCGCGATCTTGGTGTGATATGTGATAAGGAATTAAACTTTCGTTCTCATTTTGACCACATAATTTCGAGAGCCAACTCAGCTCTTGGCTTTATTAAACGTTGGTCAAAAGAATTTTCTGACCCATACGTCACCAAAACACTTTTCACTACCTATGTTCGTCCCCTCCTTGAATATGCTAGTCCTGTTTGGTCTCCATTCCAAGTCACACACTCTCAAAGAATTGAGTCTGTCCAAAAACGATTTCTTCGGTTTTCTCTACGCCATCTTTTTTTTTTTTTTTTTTATTCATTCATTTACATTTTACAATTAGTTTACAATAAACAAAGATACAAAGAATAAATAATAGTAATCATCCTTTAGCTTGAAAGCTAGTGTTGAATGATACATAGCGAATTTAAATACAGAATTAAAAACTGATGTGGGGTGACAATCACTGCTGCAATAATACTAATTTTTTTTTTTTTTATCAATACAATTTAAGTCAATTGTGAAAAGCCAGTCTTTTACTTTTTTCAAAAAAGAGTTTAAGTTTTGAGATGTTCTGATAGATGTTGGTAAGTTATTAAATGACTTGGGTGCTGCGACAGTATAAAAGTTAGAGAAATGAGTTTTATGAGCAGTGGGTACATTAACAAGATGCATATTATTTATTCGTAGATTATATAGCTGCGAGTTCCTACTCGGAATGTTACCACTTTGCTTGAAAAATTCTTTCAGTACTTTAAAAATGTAAAGGTGTCTCAAAGGTAGAATTCCCAAATCCTTGAATAAGGGCCAACTTTCAGTTAATCGATTTTTGTTGCAAATGATTCTAATTAGATGTTTTTGAGCAATCAACAACGGTCTTAAAGTACTAGCATATGAACCACCCCAGCTAGATAAACCATATTGTATTTTAGAGTGTGCAAGACCGTAATAAATTGAAGTTAAAACTTTTTTTGAACAGAATGGCCTTAACAGATACATTTTTCTAGTAATGAGCAACAAATAATTTTTTATATTGCAAATATGATCTTTCCAGTTAAGGTTAAAATCAATTGTAACTCCAAGATATTTGAAATTGCACACTGAATCAATTTTGAAACAAGTATCGGAACAAGAACCAACAGCTTGAAAATTAGGTCTTCCACAGCCATGTAAAGGAAAGGTGAATTGTCTACAATTCGACCCATGAAATATAAAATTGTAATTGCAAAGCTGATGACTAGAAGTTTTGAATGACGGTGGAAGAGGTGGCGGTGGTGTTGATGGTGGCGGTGGCGGTGGAGTTGATGGCGGCGGTGGAGGTGACAGCAGTCAATTTGTCGCCTAGGTTAGGTGATGAAAGTGATGATGAACAGTTAGATGCGTTGGGAGGTGGTGTTGCATTTGATGACGTGGATGCAACTGAAGAGAATTTATTTGGAGTAGTACCAGATATAGATCCTCTCCTCTCTGTCGTACAACTAGGGCATCTCCAAGTTGCTTTAGAATTCTTCATAAAATCAATCTCGTTTGCAGTGATTTTTGCACATTTTCCATGTGAATATTAAGAACAATCACTACAACTGACTTTAAGGTCAATTCTTTCAACCTTTTTCTTACAAAATGCACACGACATTCTCAGTATTTTTAAATGTATAGATACAAAAAAAATAAAAAAATAAAGCTCCCGATATGAGTGCACCCCACAACGTCACAAGAGAACTGTGAATAACTTGGAATAACCCTCTTATTTTACCCCCTTATGAGGATCGTCTTCACATAATCAACCTTCTCTCTCTTGAAAAACATCGAGAAATCGCTGATATAATTTTCGTATTTAAAATAATAAACGGAGCTATTGACTGTGTTTCTCTTCTCCATTTGCTTTCCCTGAATACTAATCCTCGCAATCTACGTTCAGTTCCTTTTTTTAATCTTCAATCTCACCGAACAAATTACGCCCACTTTAATCCTGTCACCCGCATGTTACGTTCAGCAAATAATGTCCAAGATGTTTTCGATTTTCATACCAACCCTTCCCGCCTCCGCACTGACCTTTATCGCCTCTTTTCCTAGTCTTATTTAATTTTAAGATAGTGTATAAGTATAGATTGTTTAAGATTTATTTATATTTTTTTTTTTTTTTTTAGAAATGCTTGTATTAAGTATCAATAAATTATTAAATTTTGAAGAGCCAAGGTGTAAGTGGCTTACTCTCATCAACAATTCTCTGGGTGCGTGGGAAGAATTGAGGGGCCTACAATTTAACGCCGATTCCGAACGGCAATGTTGAGAGCAATTTTTCATGACAGATTGATACACTTGGAAGTTTTGTCAGTTCTACGCAAGAGGCAGTGCCCGTGAAAGATGAAATAAAAACTATGGGCTCGAGTATAGGACTCGAACCCACGACGTTCTGCTTAGCAGCCAACGCACCTAACCACTAAGCCACGGACAAAACAAAAACTTACCTTACAATTTTCTCATGCTCTTCTTGGACCAGAAGATCACAATGCATAATTAATTTTCGCAGACCATATCCTTCTCAAGAAACCAGAAATTAATGTTCCCCTCATAAGGTACTTAAACTTTTTTTCCAAAATCAACATTTCTCAGAAATGTTCAAGCGTAATTATGTAATTTCTCCTTTATGAAGAATTATGATCATAAAAACCTTCGAACGCTGTCATCAAAATTCTTACGAATCTTTTCTTCTTTCTCCATTCAACTGAAAGAACACAACATACCAACATTCTTTTTGTACCGAAAGCGGCAACACACATGCTCGCTAATACTCATTTCATTGCAATATAAAAAAGCGAATTCGTTTTTAATTAAGCTATTTCCTAAATGTAATTAGCAAAATAGCACACATAAAATCTGGTATTTATTCATCAGAGACTCCTTTCAGAATAAGAATTCCCTTGCAGGTACAAGCACACGAGTATAAATAAATCTTGATGAATTCTTTTTCTACCTTCTCGTTCCTCGTCCTTTTTTTTAGGATTATATTCAAATTGGATGAAATGTAATCAAGTTTTAGGACAGCACATAGATACAACAATTGTTATTTAATTTGTAACAAACTTCTCACATTCAGGCTTTAATCCTTCGTCCTTGTTAGAGAGTTTCTCGTCAAAGAGTACATAGTTATAAACCCAAAACGAATAACACAAGTTTCTGGACTATAAAGGACTCTCCACTTGCCATGAGGCAAATAAAATGGATTAATGATGTAGAAGTTGTAATGGGAGGAGAACAACCTTTTATTTTTTGTGTTGGGAATGTTTTTTTTTTTTTTTGTGAACATAAGCTTCAAATTATCACACCGATACATATTACGTGTTTACACGCTCGACTGATGAAATTTATGTTTGTGTTTTATATTTTCCTTTTTGTCATTTGAAGGGAGATGAATGGGAGGAATTATTTTTTTCATTTATTTCCGTCTTTTCCTTTGAACACGTGAATTTTGTTGACGGGGTCCACGATGTTCGTGTCGTCCTTTTGGTTCAGAATTATTCCCAGCAACACAAAATTTAATCAAACAGTAACCTGACGAGGTAGCTGTTTTTATGATTTTCTATTGTATATTTGCTGTCTTATAGCTGCCGTGAAGTTTTTAGATCTACGAAAAATTGCTGCAGCTATTTTTTGTTAAATTTGTTTTTAGAACTACAGAGTTCTCGTGATTAAAAATTCTTATTTTTGACTTCAAAAAAACAAATATAAAAAATTGCTTTAAGCAAACAAACAAAAATTTGTTATAAACAAACTAAATGGGCAAGTTTGATCGAACCAAATTTTGGGTTAAACTTTCCTAATTTGAAAGGAAAACATATCGAGAAGAAGAATAAAGTTCTAAGAATTCAAGAAACAAATTGTTTAAATATGAGTCCTTAGTTTTTTTTTCTTTCCTTGTGAAGGACAACTTATAATTACAACCAACACAATGATGGCTTGGCAGATTCTTCAACACACGAATGTCTTTCGATTTGCAATTTTCTTACCAATTCAGATTTCTCGAAATAATTTTAAATGAAAATGTGTTTGTTTGTTTAAACGCCTTGATTTCTGACAGGAACTAGATCCCCAAATAATTTTCGGCGTCAACTCAAAATCCCTCAAGTTTAAGTAGGCCCTATTGCTTCCATCTCAAAATTTCCAGGAAAATTGTTCTTTTAAAACTAATATCAGGATCTCTTCCTATAAGTACAATTTAACCGCTCAATGTTCTTAAAAGAATGTAACTAAAACATAACCCAAATCGTTTAAAGTTTCCCACATCATTTTAACCACCAGTCCTTTAAATTCTGAAGGAGGAGAAACAAATATTGGTAACTATAAATTGAACGAATATGTTGAAAAGTTGTGAAATGTGGAAAAAAACTGCAAAGGCTCGTTTGTATAGGAAAGCGATATACTAGGCAATGAAAAAGCCGATGAATAAGCAAGATTAGGGTCAATGCTTGACGTAAGCCAAGCTCAGCTAGTTAGCACCCCTACCTGTTATATAAAACAGGAAATCTCAAAAAGAATAACTATCAAGGCCGATGAAAGTTGGAATCTTCTTGACACCTGCGGTACAACAAGAAAGATCTGGCCCTGTTTTAACAAACAAAGAACGGAAAAAATTATGCAGCTACACAAGGGATCACTTCGATCTCTTGTAAGCATAATCACCGGATATAATCTGTTAGGTTATCATATGAAAAAGATGAGAATCAGTTCAGATGATCTATGCAGATCGCACTTTCTGTGTCACTGTCCCGCACTTTGCCATCAAAGGAAGAAACTGCTTGGCAATTTTTTCTTCGGGGATTTAGAGGAACTCTCTAGTACGTCAGGTACTAGCATCCTGAATTTCGTCAAGGCCTCTTAATGGCTTGACTAACTGAACACATAGGTTTTTCTTATTAGCTTGAGTAGCAATATTTGCGGGTATCACAATGGATCTGTATTGATCTAAGTGTGACGGTAATAACATCAACTGTCAGCCCCTAAACCTAACCTAACCTATAGGATAGCAATTAGTTTTTGGAATTGCAGACTTTGCATTACTAAGCAAAAAATAAAGGAACAAATTTAACAAAGCACTGGACGCTGATATTGCTTTTAACATTGTCTCTGTTTGGTGTGGACAGCTTGCCTTGAATGTGTTAGGTACATTTTTTCCTGAACTTGGGTCAACTTTCCTTGTTATGAAATTCAATGGACTAGTCTCTTAGAAAAGAGACAATCACTGGAACATTATGAATTGTGCAAGAAGCTAATGCAAAGTTTTTAGGCACTTTACAGAAATAGGGACAATATTATTTGTTTTATTCACTTGCCTAAAGGTGCACGGAATATTATTTTCACGTACTGTTTACATCGCCATCGCCGACTTCTCACTTTGTCTTCCCCTTTTTTTCAACACACCTATATCAAGTATCATCCCCTGAAGTTGCTGCCAAACTGTCCCTTACAAACTGAATGACATTTTGCCGAGAGCTTTGCAGCAGTTTTAATAAAAATGAGTTGTAGGAGCTAAAAAAATATAGTTCCAGTGTAACGCAACGACGAGTGTTTCCTTGCCAGAGGCGGCCTAATGCAAGCTTGTGTTACATACATTGCATACCTCGGAAGTGAACAATGAATTGGAAGAACCTTCTTTTGTGCGAAGAGGGAGAGATTTTTTTGTTTTTATTTCCTATTTTTAGACAAATTCGGATACCAACTTCCTTGTACTCGTTATTCCTGACGATCATGTTGTTCTTCCTTTGAAAAAAGCAAGGAGAGGTAAAAAGGCGGAAGAAAAAGTGTCATAAAATTGAATAGATGCCATAATCCAATTTATGGGTCGAACAGCCCCATTTGAAGGGAATTTCTAAAGAACAATATCCAAAAAACCAATCGGTTCAGGGGATATTCATATTTATCTACCTCCTTTGTTGGATCTGGAAATTGTCTTGGAAATTTTGTGTTTGACAACCTGGCGTTAAGCTATAATGTCAATCTTTATTTTTATACTTATTTCAATTTTTATTTTGGTTTTCACACTTACACTGTGTCACGACAAGGATACTGCTACTTACCTTGTGATCCACGAGCAATTAAGTCCTGGTATGTTTTGTATTCCTTTAGAAGTTATGATACGATAAAGTTCGAAGGACAAAATACTGTATTGAAGCAGATTTCGGATGGGATCAGTACTTAACTTGAGTTCTCATACCTAGTCACTGTCAATCACGTAAAACTTCTTTGATTGAAATCATAGTAGAATTCTAGTAACTTTTATGATTTGTTTATTGCTGGTAGTACCAAGAAGTCTCGCGATTTAGACGTCTTTCGAGAGCATTTTATAGATTAATTAATAATCAAGCACTCAAAGATATTTTCGTTGGTTCAAGAGGTGCGGGGAAATAACTCCACGGGAACTAACTCCACTGAGGGATTTACTTCCCACCAAGTGAGAACTTACTCCACTTTTGTAAAGTGTAGTTAGTTCCCATGTATAATGGGAATTAAATTCCTCAAAAAATGAGTGGATCTAGTTCCCTTCGAAATTAAAATAATTTGACCAATTTTGTTTACGAAAGTGGAGTAAGTTCTCACTTGGTGGGAAGTAAATCCCTCAGTGAAGTTAGTTCCCGTGGAGTTATTTCCCCGCACCGGTTCAAGATCATACCACTTTCGGCTGTCCAAAAATATTCCTGCAAACATGACAAAATGTTTATCCGTCTTCCCAAAAAATCAATATACGAACAAAATTGTACTCAAGTCCTTCAAGACAAACCCAAATTCTAGTCCCCTTTAAATTTTGGCCCCTTTTATTTATTTTAGCTATTAACGATGCACCGCTAAGTGTTCGTAATAGTAAAATTCTTATCTTTGCAGATGATAAGAAGATCTTCAAAAATATTTCATGCAATGAAGATCGCATTCAACTGCAAGATGATATTAATAAGTTTGTTATATGGTGTGAAAAGAATAATTTAAATCTTAACCCAGGAAAATGTCAGACAATGACAATTTCAAAAAAGCGAAATCCTACATCATATGATTATGTTATCTCCCAACACATCTTATCCCGTGTCTTTAAGGTTAGGGATCTAGGAGTTCTTTTCACATCCAATTTAGATTTTTCAGAACACATTAACAACATCGTCAACAAAGCTAACTCAATGTTAGGATTTATTAAGCGTTGGTCCAAGGAATTTCTTGACCCTAACGTTACCTTTAGCTTGTACAACAGTTTAGTTCGACCCCATCTCGAATATGCATCACAAGTTTGGTCTCCTCATTATGAGATACATATTGAGAGACTAGAATCAGTTCAACGCAATTTTACACGTTTTGCCTTTAAAGGGCTTCAATGGATTGACCCCAATAATATCCCTTCTTATGATGATCGACTTGCATTTTTCCAGATGCAAAAACTTTGTCAAAGGAGAACAAATAATGATATTGTTTTCCTTCATCAAATTATTACTGGTGTCACTGATGCTCCAGATATTCTAAATTCTATCCTCTTCAATTATCGAGGTGGAGATCATAATTTGCGTTCTCATAGTTTAATTAAAGTTCCTAAACATAGAACAAACTACGGAATGCATGAGCCACTGACAAGAATGAGTAAGCTTTTGAATGCGAATGAAAACTTATTTGATTTTCATATCAATAAAAACATTTTAAAACAAATTCTTAAGACCAGTGTACCACGTTCTTAAATATCTTTTTTTTGTATTTTGTAAATTTGTATGTTGTCTTTTCATGTTTTTTTTTCATTTGTTAAAAAAAAACGGACTCTTATTTTGATACATTTTTTTTTTTACTAACTTGACAAGTGTCTTCTACACGCGTATTTGCTTTTTTCTTTTTTTGTTTTACACATTTTTTGACTTTAAAATTTTTAAATTTTTGATTTTAAAATTTTGCATTTTTTTCTTTTATTTTTTCTTTTTGTAATATTTTAATTTAAAAAATTTTGTTTTTCCTTTATACCTGCTTGCATTAAGCAGTCCCAAACTCCTTTGCTTCCAAATATTCGTATCGCCATAACTTTTTTTTCCAAAGAATTTCTAATTAAGTGCCGATACGACTTACAACCGTAACTGTTAATCGTACTCGGTGTAAATGGACCCCAGCGCGTGCGGTATCTGGGGGGGAAAGAGGCGTGGGATTTATAATATAATAATAATAATTTAAGAAATCTAAAACAAATAAGTACTTAAATGCTTACTTAAATCTAAATTTAATTTAAACTGTTATAAAATAATGTTTTAAATTTAAGGTTTTTTAAATTATCATTTGGTGAGTCAATAAGAAAATGAAATTTATTATATAATACAATGAGTTGATTTAGGGGGCTATGTGCACCATAGTTCGATCTGCTAAAAATTTGGTTAATGGGTCTTTGTAGTCAAATGCTTGACCGACTGAAACTGAAATTAATATGAAGAAGAACCGATGGCGATGATATAGCTCCATTTATTATTTTCACGATAAAACAAAATTGTAGATATTTTCTATGGTTTGACAAAGAAGGCAGGTTAATGAAAAAAAGTCTTTGAGAAGACGGGGGCAAAGTAGTTCCACGAAACCAAGGAAGAGAACGGAGACAAAAACGCAAGAATCTTCTCTGAATCGCTTCAATTCTAACTATATGTACAGAATAATAAGGCGCCCACACTACACAAGCGTATTCGAGAGTTGGTCTCACGAAAGAAACAAAAAGTAATTTTAGAACGTATGGGTCACGGAAATCACGACCAAACCTCTTAATGAACCCAAGGACTCTATTTGCTTTTTTAACTACAAAATTAATATGTTCAGTAAATGTAAGTTTGGAATCTAAAACTACTCCCAAGTTAGAAAAAATAGTTACCCTACTTAGAGGACAAGATTCAAACATATTATCAAAAATAATTGGATTTTTCATGCGTGTAAAACTCATGGTTTTACATTTGTCAACATTTAAAACAAGATGATTTCTATTGCACCATTCCCTAAATAATATTAAATCTTCCTGCAGAAGTAGACAGTCAGATGTAGAATTTATACTTTTGAAAAGTTTAATGTCATCAGCATAAATGTTAGGACAGACGAGTATTTTATGATGGCAACAAGGTCATTTATAAATAAAATCGGGCCTAAGTGGCTGCCGTGGGGGACACCAGAATTTACAACAAATGGACTCGAACACTCATTACGAAATATTACACTATATATATATTGTCTATTTTCTAAATACGATGAAATCCAATTTAAGAAATTGTCGTTAAAACCTTGTTGAGATAGTTTTAGAATAAGTGTTTTATGACACAACTTGTTGAACACTTTACTAAAATCAGTAAATACACAATCTACTTGCTTAAGCTTTTCAAAAACATCTAAGCAAAAGGAAGTAAAGTAAAACAGATTAGTAACATTAGACTTTTTCTTGACAAAACCATGCTGGTTATCATAGCTGGGCATTAACGTGCATTTTTTCGTCAATCCGTTAATCGTTAATTAACGAAGTTAACATTCCCATTAACGGATTAACTTTTCAGTTAACTTCAAAAAATGTTAACGATCGTTAATTTTTCCAAAGTCCGTTAATCGTTAATCGAACACAAAAATACCATACAGATACACATTCAAATTAGATTATTGGTAATTATTTTTATAACTTACCTATAAAAAACTAGTCAACACCCTTCGAGAAACACAACGGCACGCGACTTGTCTATTTCGCTGCCTGTCTGTGTGTGTTTTTTTTTTTTTTTTGGTGCTTTAGGTATACAGAATATAATTTCGCAAATTCAATTCACTGCCGAGCGTTTGCACCGTGTGCTCCGCCGCCGGCCGCGGCTTCGCGAAAAAACAACAGTTCTCATACGAATCACGCCGGCGATGTTCGTCCCTAGTAAAATTTGAAATGCCACTATTATTCCGGGTGCCGTTATTATTGCCGTTATTGAAATACCACTTTTTTCCAGCGGCTGTGAGTGGGAAAACTGCCATACTAATCGTATAGGTATAATACGACTATACGACAATGTTTGTTTTATTCCTTAGCGCGTGCTCAGAGAGTGTCGAGTGTACCTTGGGTCACTGCTACCGACCATTTCACAACGGTCTTCAAATTAAAAAAAATATAAAGTCAAAAGGCCTCGTAAATTGCACAGCTATAGTCAATGCGTTATTAAACGGCATAGAGAGAAGGTTCGGACCACTTATGGACGATGAGCAGTGTCAACTTGCTGCGGCTTTTCACCCTAAGTTTCGGTTGATATGGTTGCAGAAATATGATAACAGTCGTGTAGATGCAGTGAAAAAATGCATGGAAAAAAAGGTAGAAGAAGCTACAAGAAGAAGCTATCGAAATATCAAAGGACGTAGAGAGTGTAAATGGCGGAGGCAGCAACGCGAGTAACAACGACGATGATGAGGATGACTTTTTCAACTCTGTTACTCAATCTTCAGAAAAAGCTCAAAGTCTTGTAAAAACGTGGCTAGATTTGAAGTCAAAAGACTCGTTAAATGAAGCGGCATTCCTCGGGGAACAAGTATTGGCATATCTGTTTATCCAATACAATACTGCCATACCCTCAAGCGTTGCTGTTGAACGTCTCTTCTCCACGGGCAAGGATATACTTCAGCCGAAAAGATCCTCGCTTTCCGACGAGAATTTCAACATGCTGATGTTCATGAAGGGGAACAATCACATTCATATACATGACTGAATAAATTGTTGTTTTAACACTTTAACTCTTACATATAAAATATAATTTAATATATTAAGAAAAAATATACTTGTCTTTTCTTGTTTCCAACTTCCAATTTTTATTAGAAAATAAAATTTGTATGGCGTGTTAACGGATTAACGATTAACGTTAACTTGCGTTAATTTTTCTAAAATTTAACGTTTTAACTGTTAACGAAGTTAAATTTTTAATTAACGGATTAGCGATTAACGAAGTTAACTTTTTGATTAACGGTGACCAGCTATGCTGGTTATCACAGATAATAGAACTACAATGAAAGGAAAGGACACTACATACGATAGACTCAAACAGTTTAGGTATCACAGATAGTTTAGCAATAGGTCGGTAGTTCATAATTTCATTTCTAGGACCTTTCTTGTGCACTGGGGTAATAAATGATAAATGATAAATGATGAAATGAGATAGATGGAAAAGTTGAATTTCTCAAAGACATGTTGAAGAGAACACATAACGGGTATTACAAATAATGAACACATTTTTCTAAGAAAGAAGATGGTACACCATCAGGGCCAGGACTAAAGCTTTCGTCTAATTTCAATATGTAATATGAAACGGTATGTTCACTTATACTAAAATTAATGTCATTTAAATGTGGATAGTTCAATACAGAAGAAGTAGAATCAGAAAAGTGTTCAGTACTAGGTTCATCAATCGCTTCTTTAAAATGGCTTGCAAACATGTTTGCAATAACTTTAGGTTCATGGCTAGATGACGATAAATTAGACATAGAGTTAGGGTACCCACAAGTTTTTCTCTTAGAGTTGACAAAATTCCAGAAATTATCTGGATTAGATTTAAGATTACGTTCAATTTTATCAATGTATTCTTCATATAACGAGTTTGAATAATCATTAAATAATTGCTTAAGAATAAGGAACGTTCTATAATCATCATCAGTTCTAGTCCTATTATATTGTATCCAAGCTTTTCAACATCCTATGAACACTTTAAGAAATTGGGTGGCAGCCACGCCCCTGTAATGAAACTGCAATTTTGTACTTATATTTTCTTTTATACTCAACTGAAACCCTATCAGAATTTCGAATTTAAACGTTTTCGACCATTTTAACAAAGTGGGCGGATACCACACCCCTAACTGTAAACAGATTTTTTTCTCATTTTTTTCATGTTATTCAACCAAAAACCTTACAAGAATTCTAAATTTCAACATCCTACGACCGTTTTAAGATAGTGGGCGGAAACTACGCCCCTAAATGAAACCAAAATATTTTACTTATATTTTTCCTTATATTCAACCAAAACCCTATTAGAATTCCGAATTTCAAGATAATACGACCAGTTTTAGGCAGTGGGTGGATACCACGCCCCCTGAATGAGCAAATTAAAATTTTCGATTTTTTCCTTTGTATACAGCCTACCATTGTACCAAATTTCAAGATTCTGCTATTGTTAGAAGTGCTTCATAATTTTGATGATCAGTCAGTGAGTCAGTGAGTCAGTGAGTCAGTCAGTCAATTACGGTTTTTGAAATTTTTACTGTTCAATATCTCAGGAAGTAGTGGTTCTACAAAATTATGTTTTTTTATAGGGCTTTTGTGCCCATGAAGTTAATACGTTATTCAAATTTAAAGCTTCTACCTCTGTGGGTTCATAAGTTATGGGGGGTTAAAAATGTGCTTGAGTTCGATCCTGTAAAAAGGGAGTAGTGCTAGAACTTGGCTGGGCACTACCGTGCCCCTTGATCTACTTACTCCCAAGAAAAAAAGAAAAGAAAAAACAGAAAAAATGCAAATTTATGCAGAAACAGCAACAATCTGTCAGGCATTCTCTTTAAGATATGTATATTGTATATCGTACTAGCAGTTGCCCGCGACTTCGTCCGCCTCTCCCTCGTTCTCTGGCCAGAGGTGAGTCTTTACTTGTGCATCACGTGCGTGCATTTTTTTGCTAAGTTATTTTAAAATTGTATATCAGTCGACTCTCCAGGTTAAGTTAGGTTATATGCATGCGCCTGGTTAGTACACCTTACATTCAAATAATTTAAAAAAAATGTCCCTAAGAACCATCTACAGACTAATACGAACAAAATAAAAACAAAAAAATAAGCAAATCCGTCCAGCCGTTTGTGAGTTATTCGATCATACACGAACAGGATTTCATCTAATATATAAAATTCTTCTGTCACAGTTTAAGTGGTCATACTCCTCCAAAACGGCTTGACCGATTTTGATGAAATTTTATATGTGTATTCAGTAGGTATGAGAATCGGTTCATATCTATTTTTTATACCGCTAATTGTTAAGGATGGCTCATCCACACATTTTGTTTTGGCACCTTTTGGGCATTTTTTTTTACTATAATTTCTGTATGGTGCGGCATTAAGAAATACATTCAATCCTTAATTTTCAACTTCCTACCACTTACCTGTAGGCAATAATTAATTTTGTTGTATAACTTTATTTCTATGAATATTCTTTTATGACCATATCTTGCACAACAGACTGTTGTTTACTCTTATTTGTCACAGCTTAAGTAAACAGAAACCGATATAATCCGTTTTTCTCTGATCGCATGATCCTCCCGCTATTTAGTTTCATGTACATGTATGCCGTATACCTTAAGTATAAATATAGCTCTCGATAGCTATTTTGCACGTTTTTTACTAATAAACTTTCAAGACGAAAAGATCAAGCAAAAGACTTTGTTTTATTTGAACTATCCGCTCGCTGTCCTACAAATTTCAGAAGAGGGATCTGATTTAATTTTCCAAGTAATTTTGACTAAAAGTTCTAATTTGTCGCGTTTAAAGTAACGTTAAGTGTAAAAATGTCAGAAAGTTTTAACCAGTTTTTAAATAAAGCTACAGTAGCTATTTTAAAAAGCATGTTGAGATCTCTTGAATTGAGAACTGATGGCACAAAAGCAGTCTTGAAACTTCGAGTTGAGGAAGCAGTTCAAGGGTACTCACAGGAAGATCTCCAAAAGTTTGTGCAAGATTTTATGCCCGAAGGTAACTCAGATAATTCTGATTCAAGTGATGTCAACGAAGCTGAACAAGAGCACGAGGAACAACCAGCAGGTGCTCAGAACAAGAACATCGATGAGGAGCTTAACAATCTACGAGAAATGTGCAAAAAGAGGGAAGAGATTCTTTTGTTGAAGCGAAGATTGAAGGAGCTACAGATCGAAGAAAGCCAAGAAAATCCCAGTCCGAGGTCACATGTTTCATATAACCTCAAAGACATGGAGAACGTATTGTGTCCATTCACCGGAGACGACAGCTTTCCAATTGATCGTTGGGTAGAACAGTTTGAGGAGTACGCCGAGACTCTTCATTTAGATGATCGAACCAAATTCATTTACGGAAAGAGGCTCCTTGATGGCACTGCAAAGATATTCGTGAGGTCATTGAAAACTAGGAACTGGATAGAGCTCAGAGACGCACTAGTTGGTGAGTTTAAACGTAATGTTACTAAAGCAGACATTTTCAGTGAGCTAAGTGCTAGAAAAAAAAGACGAGATGAAACCGTGCAGCAATATGTGTTGTCTATGCAATAAATAGCATCGCATAACCCAATCGAGGAAGAAGATTTGATACAGTTTGTCATCAAGGGCATATCTGATTCAGAAATCAACAAAAGTATTCTGTATAACGCCAACAACATGGAACAGCTTAAGAATGCATTAAGAAAGTATTAACGCTTTAAGAACAATAGCCGTGAAAACTTTCAATCCAAGCCCAGTACATCTCATGCTCACAGTAGTCAGAGCAAGAAAAGACATAACCCATTCAAGAAAACCGAATACACAACTAATGCACCTGCTAGTGGCTCGCATACGAAGAGAGAATTCACATGCTTCAAATGTGGTGATCGTCGACACATCGAAAAAAATTGTTCCAACAACAAGGCAGTCTTGACTCTCAAGGCCAACAACTTTAACAACTTTGGAAAAAACAACAACTACGACGATAAAGAGAAAAAAATCAATCACATCACAAATCATAACAGCAGCCGTATTGATGTTCATTGCAGTCCACTTCCAGATCGAAATGATTTCGAGAAAGAGATTCGTTATCGCTTTACAAATGGTAATTCTGAATGTTCGTGTACTCTCATATCACTTCTAGACTCTGGGAGTCCGATAAGCTTCGTTCAGGAGAAGTTCTTGCCGCAGTCGATGATTTCACCATTGGAGAAAAACAGTCGCACTTATTGTGGAGTTAACAACAGTCCGCTTCATGTTTTGGGAAGTGCTAATTCTGATATATTTTTTGATAATGTAGAAACTAACTTAAATTTATTTGTAGTGAAAAATAATTCTATGAGTTATCCGATTGTTCTTGGGAGGAACTTCGTCGATAGAATTGGTATGGTGTTACAGAGAGCAGAAAAGAAAGCAGAAACTCAAGAAAAAGAAATTATGTCTGAGCCGTCCAGCAGTGACAAGTGTAATCATTTTTCAAGTGTATCATTGTCGTCAGAACGTATTTGTCCAGAATTGCATGAATGCATGTCAGATTTGTCTTTATCAATTTGTCAGTGTCATCGTCCGCATGTAAGTACGTCTAAGGAAGAAATTAATTTCATTGAACAAATTTTTAATATTGATGTGAGTGATGAAAAATCAGTGTTAGATCTTAAAATCAATCCAGAGTTGCCACATACAATAAAACAAAAGGTTAATGAAATAGTAAAACCAGCTTTTTCCGAAAATGAGTGTCATTATGAATGATAAGAATAATGAATTTAAAATGAAGATAGTTTTGTCTAAAGATGTCGCATTTCATTGTGCACCACGGAGGTTACCCTACTCCCACAAACTAGAACTAGAAAAGATTTTAAACGATTTACTTAGCAAAGGGATAATAAGAGAATCAAGTTCGCCATATGCGTCACCGATTGTTTTGGTTGAAAAAAAGAATAAAGAGTTAAGGCTTTGCATAGATTTTAGGGAACTAAATAAAATTAGATTGAAGACAACATTGATCGACTAAGAAATAAGAAATTTTACACAACTCTCGACATGAAGAATGGTTTTAATCATGTGCCGCTTGATGAGGAATCAATGAAATATACATCGTTTACCACCCCGATTGGTCAATACGAATTTACCAAAATGCCTTTTGGGCTTAAAAACGCCCCCTCAGTTTTCGAAAGATACATGAAACATATATTTGGTAAATTGGTATTGCAATCGAAGATTTTAACTTATTTAGATGATATCCTAATCGCGACTGAGACCATTGAAGAACATCTAGATATTTTGAGAGAAGTCGTGGAAGTAGTCGTCAGTAAAGGTTTGAAGCTAAGGTTAGACAAATGTGTTTTCTTGCAAAGTGAGATTACATATTTAGGTTATAAAATAACCGAAGCTGGTGTTAGTCCGAATGATGTTAACCTCAAAGCAATCCAACATTTTCCGTTGCCTAAATCAATGAAGGACATCCACAGCTTTTTGGGCCTTTGTTCCTATTTTAGGAAATTTATCCATCAATTTGCCAACATTGCTAAGCCATTATATGATATTTTGAAGAAAAACTCGACGTTCCTGTTTGGTCCTAAGGAAATAGCTGTCTTTAATTTGTTGAAGGACAAACTACTTTCAGCTCCAGTGTTTTCCATTTATAGCCCTCATAACCCCACAGAGTTACATTGCGATGCCAGCTCGCATGGTTTTGGAGCAGTTTTAGTTCAAAAACAGAGCGACGCCAAATTTCACCCGGTGTTCTATTTCTCCAAGAGGGCCACTGATGCTGAAAGCAGGTTTCATAGTTATGAGCTAGAGACCCTGTCCATTGTATATGCTTTAAGGCGTTTCCGTATATACTTGCTAGGCATTCCTTTTAAGATCGTGACGGATTGTCAAGCACTTGTCTTGACATTGAATAAGAAAATGTTGAATCCGCGTATATCACGATGGGCGCTCGAACTGCAGTCATATGATTATTGTGTGGAACATCGAAAGAGTGATCGAATGTCACACGTTGACTCTTTAAGTAGGTCTTTACATTCTCACTATTGACGATGAATCATTTGAATTTGTTCTTGCAGCCGCCCAAAGACATGATCCAAAAATAGTTTCGATTGCTTCTGACCTAAGTAAGTCTGAGAGTCCACAATATGAAATGGTTGATGGCTTAATATACAAAAAGGCCAAAGATAAGATTGTATTTTACGTCCCATCTCATAAGGAGGAGCTAGTTATCAGGACTCATCATGAGTCACTCTGCCATCTTGGGGTCGACAAATGTTTTGAGCATTTGGTTGGTATATATTGGTTTCCAAACATGAAGGAAAAGATAAAAGCAGTGATAAAGAGTTGTCTTAAATGCATTTATTTTTCCCCCGAGTCTGGAAAGAAGGAAGGAGTCCTTCATCCAATTCCAAAAGGTAATTTGCCATTCGACACCTTTCATATAGACCATTTAGGTCCCTTACCTCCTACTCGTTCCAACAAAAAACACATCTTAGTTATGGTAGACGGTTTTACCAAATTTACCAAACTCTATGCAACCAAAAGTACCTCAACAAAAGAATCAATTGAGTGTTTGAAAACATATTTCGCGAATTTTTCAAGACCAAACCGAATTGTATCTGACCGCGGTTCTTGCTTTACATCGAAAGAGTTTGCCGATTTTATGCAAGAGGCCAATATTCAGCATGTAAAGGTAGCCACACACTCACCCCAATCTAATGGGCAGGTGGAAAGTCTAAATCGCATAATAACACCTATGCTGTCGAAAGAATGCGAATCATTTACAACAAGTAATTGGGATAAGAATCTAGATAAGGTTGAGTTTGCTATAAAAAACACCGTGAATCGAAGCACAGGTTTCACGCCTAGCACTCTTCTCTTTGGTAGGGATCAGAAAGGAAGATTTTGCGACAAAGTCAAAGAGTTTTTGGAAAGTAATGTAGAGTCGGAAAGAATGAATATAGATGAGGTTAGAGAAGAAGCTAAAGAAAACATTGAAAAAGAGCAAATGAAAAATAAAAACTATTACGATGGTCGTCATAAAAGTCCCAGAGAGTATAAAAAAGGAGACTATGTAATGATCAAAAATGTAGACACAACGCCAGGCACCAATAAGAAACTTTTGTCTAAATTTCGTGGGCCCTACGAAGTCAAAAAGGTCTTGCCAAAAAATAGGTATATTATAGGTGACGTAGAAGGCTTACAACTAACCAGATTGCCATATAAGGGTGTTAGTTCTCCGAATAACATGAGACTCTATGCCGTGCCTCATATTGATGTAAAGAATGCTGACGATGAAGACAAAGATGCTAGTGTTTAAAACGTTACATGTGAACAACGATATTTTTACACTTGAACAACGATTATTTTAAGCAATGAAAGATTTAAAACAGATTAAAAGTATTCATTAAGTATGATATTTAAATGCTCTTTTGTTTATATACCAATTATGTCGATGAATTTATCTTTCTCTTTCAAAACATGTCACATAAGAACATTTAGTTTGAAAAAAATGTTTGATTTTAAAATCAATTTCTATGTTTTGAAAAGAATTAATAAATCAAATAATATTTATATTTTCGAATATAAATTTTATTATCAAAGAATGTTTAATGTTTTATGTTTAAAAAAGAAAAAACTCATTTTATGTTTTCTAATATATGTAAGAACAAATGTTTAACTATCATTCTTATGTATTAATTTAAGTATTTTGTAATGCTTTCAATTCAGAATGGAACTATCTAATTATTTAAAAATGACAATGTAATCGGGGCGATTATACGGTCAGAATGGCCGAGCTGTTGGCAATAATTAATTTTGTTGTATAACTTTATTTCTATGAATATTCTTTTATGACCATATCTTGCACAACAGACTGTTGTTTACTCTTGTTTGTCACAGCTTAAGTAAACAGAAACCGATATAATCCGTTTTTCTCTGATCGCAGGAGGCATGATCCTCCCGCTATTTAGTTTCATGTACATGTATGCCGTATACCTTAAGTATAAATATAGCTCTCGATAGCTATTTTGCACGTTTTTTACTAATAAACTTTCAAGACGAAAAGATCAAGCAAAAGACTTTGTTTTATTTGAACTGTCCGCTCGCTGTCCTACATACCTACCCCTACTTTTTAAGAGCCACTTCATAATGAGTTTTCATTAAAATTTCGTCGTTTGTACATATAATATTTAAAATTCTTCTGTCACAGTTTTAGTGGTCATACTCCTGGCGACAAAAAATATTGTACATTCCATTGCACAATATTGGTGTTTTATATTTTCCGAATTCGTTGTAAATATAATTAGAAAAAGTAATAATAAATTAAATGAATTAGTATTTGATGTGTTGTTACTTTTACATTCCGTCATGGTTCACAGCGCTCCATGCCTCTTCCACTCAAATACCTCATACGCACACGCTCGAGATTAATAATATATATTTTCATACTGAAGACTTAATTCATATGGCAAAACAACGTTTGGCCGGGCCAGCTAGTTTTTATACATATAGATATGGCTATATGCTATACAGGAGGGTAAGAATAGATAAACGAACGTTTGAAATCTTCAAAATGGACTGCACCAGCTCAGGCCCCAGTAGCACCAGCAGCAGTACCACAATGAAAAAGAGGACACAATATCTGCATTTTGCATATTGCATTGGAATGGAATTAAAATATTACCAACTTCCCTGATTGGGAGGGTATTTCCAGGATAAAACAGTATTTTGGCTCTTCTTGTCCTCTTCCTTTTCCCATGACGGCACGACATAGTCGACCAAATGATGATGATGAAGATGATAATGATGACCAACCCTCCTCAAAAAGTGTTCAGTGTCCTTTGAGAACAGTTAAACAAAAATACCAAAAATTCTTAATCTGTGGAGAACAACGAAATGTGCAAACACACTCGGCTCACAAAGGGGGCGACTTGACTTGAATTGCTCTACCCCACTTCTTCGACTCTAATACTCTTGCTGATGGCTTGAAGTCAATCGCATTCATGATAAGAACTACTCTATGAGCTGAGTATTCAAAGATTCACAATGCGATTTATAAACATGTGTTTGCAGTTGTTGTGTTTGAGTATTAGGAGCTTGAATTTTTTTAAGTCCTTGGTGCAGCAGCACCAGCACAGGAGCCAGGCGAACGAGTGAACCATGAACTATTTTTTTCTGTTTTCTTTTTTTTTTCTTGCATTGGGAGAGCAGTTTAACAGTTTTAACGAAGAGGGAAAGTGCGGGAAAAAAGTCGATGGAAATCATGAAGGAATTGATTTGGAAAATGACTTGTTAAGATGTTGTAAAGGTTGCTTTTTACTTTGAATAAGTTCAATCTAAAATATAGAACGACTAATGATTGATCCTTTTGCTTCTTCTTGTCTACTCCTGTTTTTCCATTTGATTTCGATGTAATGTGCAATAGCTCTCCTGGAAGCGAGTTGAATGAGATTGACGTTCGACGGAAATTCGAATGAATATTCAACTAAAATTTTCATATAAAATGAAATCGTTTGTTGTCAAAGGAGCTTTTGTATTTTTGATTGGATTTATAAGGAAAAGAAAGGTTCCAGAGCTATCCGGTTGGAATTATTATTTGAAGTTTTGCATACTCCGTCAATATGAAAATTGAATACTAATATTCCCCAATCTCTCTTAAGCGTCAGTCCAGTTCTTCTCCAACAAGTTTTTTCAATTATTCCCAATCCCAAGAAGATTAGATTTCTCTCTTTGCTGTAATGATCTTTATGTCGAACCTTAGGTATGTTATTATCTGGCGCTATTTTGTGAGTTCATCAATTCCGGATGCAATATAACTCCAAATGTCAACGTAAGAACAAAATGTCACTTCAAGTCCTATAGCAAACAATACACTCGTCAAGGTGCGAAGAAAATTTCTAAATTTTCCTTAAGCAATGCCAATGTCTTACCATTAAGCAGTTGTTGGCTCGAAAAGACTTTAAAAATGACCCAAAATATCGACGAATAGAGAAAAATTACATAATCATACACATACAGTCTAAATGATCCATTTATTGACCTAAATATTTTTCTTTCTATTCTTCCCTTTTTATCACAAAAAACAAAACATCGTCCGAAGCCAACATACATGAAATGCCAGCCGAACATTAATAGCTCAATGCGAACAATTCTTGTCGATTGGTTAGTTGAAGTTGCTGAAGAATTCAAACTCGACACCAAAACCCTTTATCTGGCCGTTTCCTACATCAATGGATTTTTAAGCCAAATGTCTGGGTACATTTTACATTGCATCGGAAGTATACTAAACAATAACCATTCCTTCAGATCCTTAGCAAAAGCAAATCGTGCTGCAGTTTGTCTTTGTGACGCATCATCAGCAGCAGTAGCATTCTTGCGTTTTTGTTTTCATTGTGCAGTGCATGTGCAAGCATATCCTTTCATTGTTGCAACTTCCCTGTGTTTTTTGTTGATTAATTTAGGAAATATGAAGAAACCTATCCACCAGATGTTGGCGAGTTTGTATTCTCAACCGACGATAGGTACACAAAAGCTCAGGTATTCCGCATGGAGCAGATCATCTTGAAGATTTTGTCCTTTATATATAATGATGAAGGAGATAATTTTGCATTTGAGCAAAACACACATAACTCGTTCTCTCTGAAGCTGGCCGTGTTTTTTTATCGCTCTTCTTTCAACTTCCTTAAGATGAGTTTTAACTGCGATAAATGTTTAAAAGTTATTTCTGATACTTTTTTTCTATCATGTGATGTTTGTGCCAAAGGCACACACTTACATTGTACTGACAATATGAAAAAAAAAGACATTATCAGTTTAAAAACTAATATACATTTTTTCTTTAAATGTGAAAACTGCATACATATTCCAATAAAACTCTGCATTGATAAATTGAGAGAAATTTTTGCGTTGTTGTTGGAAGCTCCTTCTACAAGTGGCTCTTCTCCAAATATTCAGAGATTCAGACTCAATCTTCTCTAGATCGGAGTCGAAACATCCGTGTCTCAACGCGTTCTCAGAGAATACTTAAAAATAGTGTCGGTGTGAACAAGAAACAAACTAATACTACAAAAACAAAAAAAGTTGCTCTCGGAGGGTCAACTACATCTTCACCTCAGAATCGAATTTCGTTACAGAATAACGTTTCTAAAGCAAAAAATTCCACTCTCACTCCCAAATCAATAAACAATGTCTCTGCTTCTGCAACACCTAAACTCAAATCTAATAAATCAAAATTGACATCTTCCTCCCCCCCCCCCCCCCCCCATCCTCTTTGGACTGCCATTAAGTGAGCGATAATGTTGTGGTGAAAATTATCGATGTTGATGATAGCAGCAATGTTGCAAGTGTTATTAGCAATGAACATGTTGCTGATGTGGTTGTTGCTGATGGTGGTGGTGGTGAATATGAATACGGTGACGAGAGAAATGTTATTGATGATGCTGCTGATGCTGACAAGGTAAGAAATGTTGCTGATTTGGTTAAACAAAATTTCCAAATTGATGATCAAAGTGTTGAAATCACATCTGAAGCTTTAGTTAGCAACAATGTCACTGGTACAAAGAATAGCAAACATCTAATAGGCAGCGATGTTCTTGCAGCTGCTGTTCTTCCATCTGTACCAAAGCTGCGCTTTATACATGTTTCACGTCTTAAAAATTATAGTCACTGAACAAGATCTCATGACATTTGTTGCGCGAAAGCTAGATCTATCGACATCAAACCTGGTTTGTTCAAAACTCATTAAAAAGGATGCAGATGTTTCTCAACTTCGGTTTATAAATTTTAAACTGGGTTTACCTTCTGGTTCTTTTGATGCTGCTCTTCAAGCATCTCTGTGGCCGTTTGGTGTTCAAGTAAAGAAATTCGTAAACCGTTCAAAAAACGAATTAGGCCAAAAAGAAAGCAGAATGGAGGAATAGCTAATGCTTTTTCCAGCTTTGCAATTTATTATCATAATGTGAGTAGTATGAGAACCAAATCCACCTACTACTGTTGACTGTCCATATGATGTTATTGCCCTAACCGAAACTTGGCTTAATGAAATCTTTTTGAATGGTGAATACTTTATTTCCGATTACAACATCTTTCGCAAGGATCGTCATTTCAACCAAACTGGACAAACCAGAGGGGGCGGTGTTCTTTTGGCCAAAGAACACATTCGCGTAGTACGGCTAAAGAACGATTCTCTGAACATGACCGTACGACCGAAGTTGGGCTCGAGGGTGAACTGATGGGCATTCCTGGAGGCGCGGGTATTACGGTTGAATATCTTAAGGGGAGGAATGCAACTGGCTATTTCACTAGAGCATAAACCATTGAAGTAACGGTAAAAAAGGGTGAGGCATGAGACGTCGTCGATGTTCAAGTGACGTAAATGTCTCAACGATGGTATGGTCACCAATCATCTTAAATGCTCTTCTCTGGATACTGTCCAAAAGACTTAAGTACGTTACTGGAGCACCAGCCCAAACGTGGGAGTTGTACTCAAGCTTTGGACGTATGTAAGTTTTGTAGATGGTAGCCAGATCAGAGGGGGAAAAAAATTTCTTGCATCTTCTTAAAAAACCTAAACAACTTGCGGCATTTTTGGCGACATCGCGTTTGTGCTCGTTCCACAAGAGGTGGTCGGTGAAGCACATACCGAGAATCTCGAGATGTTCGGTTTCGCTGATGCAAGTGCCACTCATGGACAGTGGCAAGGGGGGTATATCTCGCTTCAACGATACAAGACAGCATTGAGTTTTCGAAGCATTAAACTCTACGCGGTTTCTTATTCCCCATTGTACAATACTGTTTACTTTCTCCAAAACGATGTAAAGATTTGTTCCACTGTTCGGTGAGATAAACCATCAGATCAACAGTGGACCTGTTGCTGCGAAAGCCGTACTGCCGGTCATTAAGAAGCTTTCGGTCTTCAAGATATTTCTTAAGCTGATAATTTATCAGCGTTTCCATGACCTTAGAAAGAAGGGACGTAAGTGCAATAGGACGATAAAATCGAGTAATATTTCTCAAATGTATGATTTTAAAAAGGCTAACTATGCATTAAAGGAAAATTATTTAAATTTGTTTGACTGGCATCAAATCTTAAACTGTAATGACGCTAAGCAAGCTTTTACTTTGTTTCGGAGCATTTTAGATTCAACAATTCCTCTTTACGTCCCTATGAAAACAGTAAAATCTTCAAGAGAGCCAATTTGGTTTAATAAAAGTTTATGCAGACAAAAAATGTTATGAATAAACTGAATAGAATGAAAAAAACTTCAAGTCAGATCAATGAACAGTTTGAACAAATAAGAAAAGAGTATGAGTTTTTGAAAAAATTCTTATACTTACAATATGTTTCCTTTATTGAGATGAATATTAAGAATAATCCCAAAAGTTTTTGGTCATATTTGAACTCAAAGAGAAATTCAGATGGAATTCCATCTTGCATGACTTATAATGGTATACCTTCTGATGACATCAATTTAATTGTTGACAACTTTGCAACATTTTTTCAATCTAATTTCTTAAATGTCAATTTATATCATGACGAAACCGTAAAAACAAATCAATCTGCTGACCTCGGTAACCTACATTTATCAGTTGACGATGTTTTAGAAGTACTCTTATCCTTAGAAAATAATTATTCTATTTCACCTGACAATATTCCACCAATTCTATTAAAAACTTTTGCTAACATTCTTGCGACTCCACTTTGCTTCATTTTCAACCTCTCATTACGAAATGGTGAATTTTTAGATGTATGGAAAAACTCTATAATAACTCCCCTTCATAAGTCATGTACAAAAAATTCTATTGAAAATTACAGACCAATTGCAAAACTTCAGATAATTCCAAAAGTTTTCGAAGCTGTAGTAAAAAACAAATCATATAATCTTATACATAACAACATCTCGATACACCAGCACGGGTTTTTAAGAGGAAGATCGACAACTACAAATTTAAGGCGCAGTGTCATAAGTCCGTAGGTCATAAGTCCGTAAAGGACTTTTGACCCACTTAGGTGGGTCAAAACTGCATATATCGATTATGAACTTATAACCCACCTAAGTGAGTCAAAAGTCCGTCAAAATTTCCTACGAAATTCTGACCCAAAGCTTACGGTTTTTTGGAGTCATTCTCTCTGAGAATGCTTCCGAAAATTGTTATTTGTTGCGTTCCTTTCACTTACCTACTAGCTGGTCTTTTTTTTTTACAACATATCTACCTTGATACAGTTTTTTTTTACTTCAAATTCACCCTTTTACAAATCAAATTCACCCTTTTACAAATCAAATTCAGCCTTTTACAAATCAAATTCACCTTTATACAAATCAAATTCACCCTGTACTTATAATGAAGATATTTGTAAAAAGGTGAATTTGATTTGTAAAAGGGTGAATTTGATTTGTAAAAGGGTGAGTTTGATTTGTAAAAGGGTGAATTTGATTTGTAAAAGGGCGAATTTGACTTGTAAAAGGGTGAATTTGATTTGTAAAAGGGTGAATTTGATGTAAAAAAAACTGTAGCTCTGACTTGTAAGCGTCCCTTAATTCGGGTTTTCCTGAAACTGGATTTATTTTTTTTTTTATTTCATTCAATCGTTGTTTGTTTAAGACCTTATGGCTCTTTTTATTGCGGACTTTTGGCTCACTTACGTGGGTTATAAGTTCATAATCGATTTATGAACTTTTGACTCACTTAAGTGGGTCAAAAGTCCTTTACGGACTTAGGACCTACGGACTTATGACACTGCGCCCAAATTTAACTGTATTCTCAATTTATTGTCTGACTAACTTAGAATTGCACTCACAAGTTGATACAATTTACACCGATTTTTCAAAGGCCTTCGACCGAGTTCAACATAGTGTTCTTTTAAAGAAACTTGAGACATTTGGTTTCCATTCAAAACTCTTGATGTGGATAAAAAGTTATTTAATAGGTAGAAAGCAAATAGTGAAAATTGGAAACGTATTTTCTAGGGAAATAATAAATTTTTCAGGTGTTCCACAAGGTAGCCAACTTGGACCACTTCTGTTTATTATTTTTATAAATGACTTACCATTGCATCTTTCATTTTCCAGATACCTCTTATTTGCTGATGACTTGAAAATTTTTAGTACTATTTATTTGATAAACGATGCAATGAATGTTCAAAAAGATTTAAATAATTTAATAAATTGGTGCAATAAAAATGGGTTATACTTTAACAACAAGAAATGTAGTGTTGTTACATACTTTAGAAATCGTAATCCTTTATACCATGATTATAACCTTGATAACGAAAAGTTACAAAGAGTTGAAACTCAAAAAGATCTAGGAGTAATCTTCGATTCAAAGCTAAATTTTTCGAACCACATAGATTATGCTATTTCCAAGGCAAACTCTATGCTTGGGTTTATATCACGAAATTCAAAAAATTTCAAGGATCCATATACACTTAAGGCTCTTTATTCTAGCCTCGTTAGGCCACACCTAGAATAATGCAGCATTATATGGAGCCCCTATACGCAATCTAGCATTTACCGGTTAGAAAAAGTTCAAAAAAGTTTCACCAAATTCGCGTTACGAAAAACTTTTGGCTATTCAAATATTCCATCTTATGAACTGAGATGTACTTTAATAGATCTTAAGCCACTCGCTAAAAGAAGAAAACTTAACTCTATACTTTTTGCCTTTGATGTCTTAAATTGTGTTATTGACTGTCCAGTCCAGTCTTGTTATCTTTGTTTTCTATCTATGTACCTCATCGAAATTTGCGTCCGCGTAATGGTGATTTTCTTAATGTTCCCTTTCACAGTACTAGCTATGCTATGCATCAGCGGCGACGCGTGCCTGTAAAATGTAGTCGTTCAAACCCAAAATCAACGCAAATACACATTCTAAAATTCAAAAACTATGCTGGGCTAGTTTCATTTCCTTCATTCCATTATGCAAACAGGAAAAGAAGCTTTCCTCTTTCCAAACTGATTTGAACACAATCATGAACATGATCGTCCGTCTGTTTCATTTATCATATTCAAAAACTACCCACTTTTCTCATTTCCAAAATTCTGCGTATTCATTCAAAAAAAGCTCTACTCGTCCGCAACTGCACTGCACGACAAAATCCCTTCTACGAGCGATTTTTTTTTTTTTTCTTACATGCTCTCTATGGGTTCAAGTCGTTGCCAGATCGTTCAAACGACTTTGGTAGATACACATCAGTTGAGGAAAAAAAAACAGTAACAGGTAGCTAGTTCGTTTTGTTTTATTTATGTGGTTTACTAAAGGTATGCACGAGTTGGAACTGGAAGTGGATATATTTTATGTAGGACGCAGGCACATTAGATATGTATGTATGTTTATCGTATTTGGAATAAAAAAACAAAAAATGTGTGAGATGTGAGTACGGTGCGTGGAAGGTGGAAATGCTAGTCGTTCATGCACGACTTGAACAATATGACGCCTCGCCACTGCTATGCATAATCCAATCACACAAGCATGTAAAGATTTTAATGAATTTGACTTTGCCATAGATTTTAATGTAAATAGAAATGTATTAAAAACAGTTAAATTTGTTATAACATTATTATTAAGTTTATACTTTAAAAAACGATCTTTAATTGTAGTCTAAATAGAGTGTATAACTTTTAAGACGAATAAATAAATAAATAAATAAATAAATAAATCTTAAAATAAAAAAAAAATAATAAAAAAAAAAACACACCTGGGAGCTAACAAACTGGCACAACAAGCTATTCCCGATAAATATAAGGATGCCAAGTAAGTTGCAAATTCCAAGGGATTTTGTGTCTTGTTAGCATTCATTTTCAAAGTCAGATATTCTCATATTAAAATTGAAATAATCACCCCTGTTCTGATTTTCGTTTACGAAAACAATACTTTCGTTTTAAAAGCTGAGGTGTTCTCAATTTCTCGTTTTGATTTCGTTTCGATTTTGCTGACCGAATTTGAAATCGTAAATTTAAGAATTTAAGTAATTTCAGAGAAATATTTATCAAAAATTGAAGCCAATTTCGTACGAATTTAGGAACACAGTTTTTTTTGCTTTGCGAAAATCAATTTCGAAAACGAATTGAATTCGTAACGAAAATGAGAACAGGGGTGAATGTCTTATTGCAGATACTGGGAAGTGTCTTCAATCAAGGGTGTTGCCCTAGGCTTTCAATGGGGTCTTGGAGGAATACAACCAAATGCTAGAACTACAATCAGAGAACTTGCTAGCAGCAGCTTCAGCAACAGATAAAGCAAATACATCAACGAGTAACGAGAGTGTGCGGAAGATGACATCCTCGCTGATGTTTGTTTGAGCAATTACCGACCAACCGACTTACCATCCAAAAAAGCATTCAACCTCCTCGTTATCGATTGTATAGGGAATTGGAAAGGGGTTAGGTTAAAATTATCTAGCCCCACAATTAGTCGTAAATGTACTAGTACTATTTTATTCATTGTTTTATTTCTTTTTATTTTGTACTTTGCTCTGGGATTCTCTCATCGAGAGAATCGACTTATTTTTCGTTTATCTCGAAAACAGAAAAGCAGGCGAATTGTGTTAATTCTTTGCGAGAATCTAGATAAGGAACCTCTCCATTAACATCCTTTAAATATTTTATTATTTATTATTTCTTTATTTTCTTACAATATTGTACTTGTACTATTTTAATGTTGTTCTTTATTTTCATTGGAAATAAAAATAAAATAATTCTTTCGGAGAATTATTGTTTCTGTTTGTATTTAATCTCGAACTCTTCCAAAAAGGACTATTGGTAACATGGATACTCAAAGGTTGCATTACTTAGCTGGCGATAATACAAAGATCGGACTATATCTTTACTTTGATTAATCATGGCCTGCCTGAAAATAATTTGAATGGAAGCGTTGCGAAACTAAAAGAACATTACTTAAAAATTGGAAATCAATATTGCAACCTTGCAGCAAATGATACAATGAAGGTGGCGCTACTCTCTGGAAAATATATTCTGATGCAAACATCTTGGCAACCAGAGCTCGGATTTAAGTCTGGTTTTCAAAAGTGCTCAGCTTAATTATAGATCAATAAAATATATGAGAAAACAAAAAAGGAAAAATCTATTTTTTTCGTGATTTTCTTCAAAAATCATGCGTCCCTTGACATATTTTTGGATGAAAATAAAAATTGTTCGGGATCCGATCGCGTGAAACATCAAATGAAAGGTCTAATCGAGCTCTACAAAAGAAAGTAGAAATTCTATTTTCGGGTAGTCAGTTTAAGAAATATTTACAAAAATGATTTTCCAGGGGACACCATTTTGTCTGGATTTCAAACTTGTATTTCTCTGAATTTTCCCACACGACTTGCATGAAATGATACACATAAGCTAAGACCTGAACATCTTCTGTCAAACACTGAAAACCAAAATAAATGCAGGTGGCGCTACTCTCTGCAGCCGACTGAGGGTTCATCAAACTCGATCTGCAGCTACCTTGCTCAAGTTTCGCACCCAAATTAGGATAAGGACCTCTTTGAGTTGCTGTTTTCCCCCGATGTCCTTCACGATGATATTTTAGCTCGTCTTTACATATATTTATTGTCATAAACAACACTCGGATACATTTTTGGAGAACTAGACAATCTTATTTATCTCTCTCTTTTTTATAAGTCAAAATATTTGAGTCCATCCTTAAACATGCGACTTTACTTAATTCCATCACAAACTCAAACTCAGCCGAAATAATTGATTATCCTGCTCAATCTTTTTCGCATAAAACCGAATTTTTATTTGCTCCTTTATTATACTCATCAAAAGCAAAACAATCTGTGCCATCATGTGCCGAAATCGATATCGCCTCACACCTTATGAAACATCACTTCCGGTCTCAAGTCAGAAATAGCTTCTTCTGTGGCAACAAGCCCGCATTAGCAATAATTTTCCCCAAAAAATCAATTAACAAAAAACTCATAATTCGCACTACAAAACCTCATACGTCCATAATGTACTACGTTTTTGGTCCTTATATACACATAACACACATACCATCAAAATGATTAATTGTTTGCTGCATAAATTTGAGCCCAGCAACACAGAGCCTTAGTCTCACAACTAGAACTAATGGTTACTATAACTTCTCGAAGTAACATCCATCTTAATTTTACGTGCGATAAATAAATCATTTACCCCAAAAACATAATATTCAATAATAAGTACGTTTTGGTTGGGTGCCATTCATAAACGTAACGTAACGATAATGACGAATCATAAAACTTTATTTATCCACCTTCGGTATTAATCCAGTATTCCAGTTCGAATTCCATTGAAACAAAAATATGTTTTATCAATAATTTTACCACTCGAATCCCCCACCTCCTTGACACACCTTAAATTAACACAATAATGCTGGATTATCCTGCTTTTTTGTGGGTGTGCATGTTGTTGATACAGCTGGGGCCTCCATGCGGCTTATCCTGTTTTACCAAAACAAACTTTTCATCGTTTAATAATATATATTCTCGTTTTCTTCTTTTTCGTTCTTTTTCCAAAAGGCAATAAGATTAGTGTGTTTGGGTGAGTGGATGAGTTGAATGCGAGTGACAGAATGTATCATTTGCGTGCGCAAATGTGGTATTTTTGTAATATTAATGCAAATTCACTCATCGTGCAAAATTTATTGTAAATATTTAGGTTTTGAATGTAGGTTCCTTCATAGCTTTTCTTCTTTATATCTGCATTATTGCACACAAAATCCAGTGTGATTCCTTGTGCCAACATTATAGTGCTGCCATTACCGCCTTTGCCCTTTGTACCACCAGAGGGGGCTATAATAAAAGCCGAACGATATGATTCAACTACAAATATTACATATGGATGGATCCGATATGGCAACGAAGACGTCGACGAAGAATTGTAACATATTTTATTCTTCTTCTCCTTCTTCTTCTTCTTCTTCTTCTTCTTCTTCTTCTTCTTCTTCTTCTTCTTCCCACGGGAGAGTGAAACTATCTTCGTTCTCGTAACCCATGTATGAATGATTTGAGTTGAGGATATGACTTTCAGTAAAATGTTTTGTATAAAACCAGGAAGTGAAATAGCAACCTCAACTCCACCTACGCCATTTGGTTATGAAATGTATTCGCGAGGAATAACTATGGTATGCTTCCGACGTAACATCGGAATCCCACAAAAGGACAAGTCGTCTTCATTTCGTACGTTCGACTAGATGGTTCTGAACCATACACAATAGTTACCAATAGTTTTTCATACTCGAGAAGACTTCAATAAAATCTGGCAGTGTTGTGGTAGCACAAAAAACGAAGTAGCAGTTGGGTGATGGGTATGAAAGTGGAATACAGGAAGATAGGGCGCACACAACCAGCAGGAAACGGAAGCAGAGTACAAGATCGGCAGCGAAATCGACACAAGAGGTAGAGATTTTGTACTTTGCTCGATTAAAAAGAAAAGTGCGGAATCGAATATTCCAACAAACACGAAAAGAAATTATGAGAAAACTAGCCGACCCTGCGAACTTCGTCTCGCCACCCTTCGATTTAAATAGAGAACTTCATATCTGAATTTTTTCAAGCTCTACAACAAACATTCTTCTTTCATTAAAGCATGAAATAAAATACAAATTTCTTTGAAAAATTCAAAAACTTCTCTGTTTCGACTATTTCACAAAAATCAGAATTCCAAACAGCTTATCCACCTTATTTACTGACTTTCCCGTAAGATTTTCTCAAAAAATTATTTTTATACAAGGAAAATTTTATAAAATTGTATTGAGGATTGAGCGGATTAAGAGTCCAAACCGGACATACAAACAAACCAATGCACCTTAAATTCAATGTTGAAGTTCTTCGTGCTCTGGCAGAGTTTTCCGAGTTCCCAATAAAAAAATTTCCATTTTTCTATTTAAGAATCAATGCACTTTCTATTTGCCATTGGAAAACCCATTCCGAAATTTTCCAAATTTCCATTTGAAAACCAATACACCTGCAATAATATATGCAATTTTCCTTTTGAAAACCAAAGAGTTTTCCGAGTTTTTCCTCAGAACTTTCTGTTTTCCATTGGAAAACATATTTTAAAATTTTCCAGTTTTCCATTTGAAAACTAATGCACCTGCAATAATATACAATTTTCCCAATGAGTTTTCCTAGTTTTTCATCAAGAACTTTCTATTTTCCATTGGAAAACCTATTTTAAAATTTTCCAGTTTTCCATTTGAAAACTAATGCACCTGCAATAATATACAATTTTCCCAATGAGTTTTCCGAGTTTTTCATCAAGAACTTTCTGTTTTTCCATTCGAAAACCCATTTTGAAACAAAAAATTCCAAGCAAAAAAAAACAAATTTCCTACCTTTGTTTGGTTTTTCCAGTTTTCCCACACTTCCGTGAGGTTTTTCCATTTTTTTTTTCCACAGAAATCATCACTGAATACAACAGTATGAATCATGAAAATTTCACAAATATCTGTTGGGCCATATCGGAGTCTATAAGAGACATATAAACAAACAAACAAACAAACAAACACATCCATTTTTATATAATTATATAGAGATACACATTTAACGGGAGATCCAGAAATAGTTGGAAATTTAAATGCATAAGAAGTTGCGGTTGTGAAGGCACAATAGTGAGACTTTATTTGATGAGTATAATGGAACGGAATATAGTGTAAAGATTAGCTTAGTTTAAAGCTAAATTTCTCGGTTACGGACGTTTCTACTATTTGCAACTGAGCATTTGCCCTGAAATTCAAACTTAAATCTTTCTGAATTCTCCCACACAGTTCATCTCTATATATATAAAAATGGAAGTGTGTTTGTTTGTTTGTTTGTATGTCTCTTATGGCCGAAACAGATATTTGTGAAATTTTCATGGTTCATACTGTTACATTCAGTGATGATTTCTGTGAAAAAAAAATTGGAAAAACCTCATGGAAGAGTGGGAAAACTGGAAAAACCAAACAAAGGTCGGAAATTAGATTTTTTTTTTTGCTTGGAATTTTTTGGTTTAAAATGGGTTTTCGAATGAAAAAATAGAAAGTTCTTGATGAAAAACTCGGAAAACTCATTGGTTTTCAAATGAAAAATTGCATGAAATTGTGGATGCATTGATTTTCAAATGGAAAACTGGAAAATTTTAAATGGAAAACTGGAAAATTTCAAAATGGGTTTTCGAATGAGACTCGGAAGACTCATTGGTTTTCAAAGGGAAAATTGCATGTAATTGAAGATGCATTGGTTTTCAAATGGAAAACTGGCAAATTTCAAATGGAAAACTGGAAAATTTCAAAATGAGTTTTCGAAAGGAACTCGGAAAACTCATTGGTTTACAAAGGGAAACTGGAAAATTTGTGATGGGGAACTGGAAAGCAAGAAAAAGTAAACAAAAAATTGGAAATATGGAAAATTTGAAATGCAAAAAAAAAATTGGCTAAACAAAAATCTCAAAAACACTCTTTCATATGAAATGCATTAGTTGTGGTAAAATGAGTGGTAAAATGGAAAACTCCAGAAGAGCAAGTCAAATTTTGAATGGATTTTAAACAATGGGAAAATAGAGAATTCGTGATTTTGGTAATTTTTTTTTTTTGAAACAAACACTGATATTTTTAATGTAAAAAAATTATTTTACTGTATTGCTCCATAACGGTAACTCTCAGAGCAATCATAAAAAATCCTTTTTTCATTCAATATCATGGTCAATGTGTTTTATACGCAACAATTAGGGTCGAAGAACTCGAAATGTTTACACAACAGCAACATGAAGAGCGAATTGAAACCGAAATGATTCGCGTTTTACAAATCCGTGCACCGCAGGCAACGGGGCGTATACTTACCATTTTGTTTTGTTTTTTTGATATCGCTTATTTGTTTAAAGACGGATCCATACAAACGAATTAACACAAAAAGCAATGCAAACGATAGAGGAAGGGGGTTATCGATTATCGATTGAGGCAGTACGAAGTCTGCAGGGTCAGCTAGTATGGAATAATACACAAAAATTAGGGCCAAAATCTGCTTGCGAGATTTGGTTCCAGAGTTATGGCCTACAACAGGAAAATAGTGGTTTTCATTTTAAGAATGTTCGAATACCCTTTGGCGAAATATCTTCAAATGCAAATATATCGGCAACCAGAGTTCGGATTTGAGCCTGGTTTTCAAACAAAATAGTGTTTCTGGTTGTAAGGCTTTAATAAAAAATTGGCCTTAACTCAACCCAATCCAGCCATTTCGTCAAATTGTGTAAATTCAAGTAAGCCACAACCGTTCAATATTGAATACAATACCAAAGTATTGGTACTAATGAATATGGAATAATTTAAAATAAATGTTCAAACGCCTCGCTCCAGCAAATTTTTGTTTCGCATGTCCTTGTTCTCTTCGTTGCTGAACGTATAGAATCTTTTCACTACTTTTACACATCTTGCACGTGAGAAACTCTCGATATTTAGATTGAGAGGAACTTATTTCTATTCAACTGACACTCTGCGGCTTCTATGGCAGTCCTTCAACAGTCTGTCAGGAACAAACAGAACAGAACAACGAAGATGCGAATAATATCCTGGCAGAAGCGTAGTTATATCTGTACAAGTTTTTTTTTTCATTTTGTTGAAAATAAGAAGACAACAACAAAAAACAAAAGAAAAATGGAATTCCTTCCTAATCCTCAATCTTCGTCTACGGTGACGCTGCTCGTCGTTGAACGTCCTCGTTCTCGTCAACAACCTCTCTCGATTTAAATTCTTGCACGCAACACAGAAGCAACCTCAAGACGAAGACACCATCAAGATTATTGGACAAGAGAGTGCCGAAGTGGCAGCGCAGCAGAGACAGGGTGAACCCAATATACTGAACTGCCATTATTGGCTCCATTTTACGTGACTGCTCTGAACAATGGTGATGAGACGTGCGTCGGTCGTCTATATATAGCTTCCTTTACCAGGAAACGATCGACCGATGACGTTGAGTTCCAGAGGGTATTTTGTTTTTCAGAGCATTTACACACTCATATCATTTGCGTCTGACTGCCACCGCACGTCACGCTGCCAGAATGTGTTTTCAATATCTATGTGTTATGTGAAAGTTTAATTAAATTGGTCACAACACTCAACCCAATGCGGTGGATAATACAGTAACAGTAAACAAACAGAAACACACAGCAGTCGGGATAGTGTTGGCATCGTTTATTTAAAATTGATGGCACTAAGACGCAACATTTGTGACCAGAGTTGGAAAACTGTTTAAACGCGAAACTTTCCAACATCCCATCTCAATGTCAGTGGTAGCAGTTGAGAAGAAATGTGATGCAGAAGACAACGACGACGACCGACGCCAACGTGATTCCCATCATCCCCATCTAGTGAGCGCTACAGCTATTTGATTCCAAGGAGGTTTTCCGAAAGAGATTTAAAAGGATTTCGACAAAACGATACAGTTTTACAACTTTAACAAAATGTATGTGTATTGATAACTTCATTGGGGGCTTCAGCGAATCGCACTTACTGGCGCCCAATAACGTTGGAACACTTTAATGTTCCTTTCCAATCGAAAACCCCTTTCAAAATGAAATATTTTTACACTTTAGAGAAAGTTTGTTTTTCCCTCTTTTTTAAGTTTTATTAATGAATTTACCGATAAGTATTTGGTTGTGATGGGACGTTATCGTTGAAGGAGTTAATTTAATGAACCAATAGCGGCATTGCCGTAAGTGGATGGTTTAATTGGAGAAGTTTGTCTTCGTAATGGAGGTTATGCATCACTCACTGCTTAGGGGAATTATTTGCTTTCCATTTGTGGCAAAGGGAATTTTCAGTCAAAACCGTTAAAAGTTGACATGTTTGCTGAGAGTTTTGCAATTTCTTGTGAAATCATGGAAATGATTGAAAAAAGACAAACAGAACTAACTTATGTCGGGGTTTTGACAATTTTAAGGAGAATAACACTGACATAAGCTGTATGTCAACTTCAAAAAAGCGGATGACATCCCTGTTTACGTGAACTTATAAGTGACCGAACAAATCTAAGAAATTAAAAAAAAAACCACAATAAATTTAATTTAAATCTCTATATATATAAAAATGGATGTGTGTTTGTTTGTTTGTTTGTATGTCTCTTATAGACTCCGAAATGGCCCAACAGATATTTGTGAAATTTTCATGGTTCATACTGTTGCATTCAGTGATGATTTCTGTGAAAAAATAAATTGGAAAAACCTCATGGAAGAGTGGGAAAACTGGAAAAACCAAACAAAGGTCGGAAATTTGATATTTTTTTTGCTTGGATTTTTTTGTTTCAAAATGGGTTTTCGAATGGAAAAACAGAAATTTCTTGATGAAAAACTCGGAAAACTCATTGGGTTAATTGCATATTATTGCAGGTGCATTGGTTTTCAAATGGAAAACTGGAAAATTTCAAAATTGGTTTTCCAATGCAAAATAGAAAGTTCTAATGAAAAACTCGAAAAACTCTTTGGTTTTCAAAGGGAAAATTGCATATTATTGCAGGTGTATTGGTTTTCAAATGGAAAACTGGAAAATTTCGGAATGGGTTTTCCAATAGCAAATAGATGCATTGATTCTTAAATAGAAAAATGGAAATTTTTTGATTGGGAACTCCGAAAACTCTTAGAGAGCACGAAGAACTTCAACACCTGAAATCAATATTTTTTTATTGAATTTAAGGTTTGTTTGTATGTCCGGTTTGGACTCTTAATCCGCTCAATCCTCAATGCATTTTAATAAAATTTTCATTGTATAAAAATAAATTTTTGAGAAAATCTTAAGGGGAAAGTCAGCAAATAAGGTGGATAAGCTGTTTGGAATTCTGATTTTTGTGAAATAGTCAAAACAGAGAAGTTTTTGAATTTTTCAAAGAAATTTGCATTTTATTTCATGCTTTAATAAAAGAAGACTTTTAGCTGTAGAGCTTGAAAAAATTCAGATATGAAGTTCTCTATTTTAATCGAAGGGAGGCGCTACGAAGTTCGCAGGGTCGGCTAGTTATTTATAAAAGCCACTACAAATCTCAAAATCCCTCCCATACCCAAATTTTATGGTCACAATAGTTCTTCAAAATAAGCACCCTTGGCTTCCAACAAAAGTTTTGCAACGAATTTAACAACAGTCACAAAAAAAAGTAAAAAGAAAAATGTCTGCTACAACATTCCCACTCCAATTTTCAAGAACCATAAGTTAAAACTTCATTCAAACAAAGTGGTCTTTGGGTACTTCTTCCCGTATCAACCCAATATGCAAAGCTTCTTATACTCGACACACAACATCCCCCTCACTAACACACACAAACACACTCAAAAAAATAATATCAACATGTTGCCCTTCGCCGGAAACACTTATTCAAAAATCCTTATGGGTATTCGAAACAAATTTGTATTTTCCGTCCGCTTGAGTAACGAACAATAAATCTTTTTCAATGAACCCATCTCAAATTCCGTACTGAAAAATGTCCCCCCCCCCCTGTCGGTGGTGAGAGAAGAAAAAATTATAATGAAAGTACATAAGGAACTAAAGTGAACATACCAAAAAGAAAAAAAAACTACGCCAAAAACTTTCAATCAATTACAAAATGTTTTGAGCTTTTTGCTGCTTTGTCTCGAGGATAATTCAATTCAAAAGGAAATCCGCTACGGGTCGACAACTAGTCTACACTTTTCTATTTTTTTGTATCTCTTTCTTTCTTTTCACCTGTTTTCACTTTTCTTGACAACTTCTGTATGTGTCTTATTCGTTCTGCTGACGACGACGACGACGGCGAGTCTTTTGTGTTGCGAAAGGAAATGAAAGAAAGAAAAAAAGGGTCCCAGTTTAGCCCCCAAAATTTCTTTCCATTGTCAGGAACACCTTCTTCATAGATAAAATACTCAACATCGCCATAATACATAGCTAAAAGGAATACGATCTATAAATCAATTTGAATAGAATGAAAGCCTTTTTTAGCACTTAGCTTCGTACACAATTGAGTCAGAGTCAGTAATCATCTTCGTTTCCCTTTTAATATGATGACATCGAATTTGTCATCGGCATAGAACGGTACGTGGGGGCGAACAAAATCCAATCAGTGGTTATATGTAGATTCCATGCTCAGAAACACATGACACTTCACATACAAATGTTACCAATTTATTTCCTTTAAATAATAAGTCCTCGGATATGAGAAGCAACGAAACGGCTTCGGCAGAACTCTGTTTGGTTTTCTAAAACAAAGGACACCATTAGAAGGCAAAGTGCCATTTTTAATCGCTTCCTCTTCTTAAGACGGCTCAGTGGTATAGGTATCCTCTGGAGATAAAATTTCATTCAGAACAAAAGAAAGCAAAAATATAAAGTTGATGCCACTCGACGACGACGATTAATCCTGCCACTCTGTCCAGGATAACAAAGAACGACAGAAAGTGTGACAGGCACAACAAACAGGCAATGACTTTAATTCTGTGTTGCTGTCTTGCTCCCAAGCTGATAGTCATGCCAAACCACAAAAAAAATGGCAGTATTAGGCACACCATAAGCCAGAAATAAAAGGACATCAGCAGCCGCCATATTTCCAGCACTAGCTCCCGGCAAAAATCGGAATGATCCTTCAAAAAGTTTTACTCCAAATAAAAAGGAAGAGCAATTTTTTCGTTGGCTATCGCCCAATAAAAGTTTGAAATTCATTTTTTGTTTTGTTGTTTTTTTTTTTTCATTTCAACCCCAGTTAAAAGGCTTAGGGTTGGAAAGATGTTGTAAGACGAGTTGAACGCCAGATCACAACACTGATTCGGTGATGGCTGAGACGACATAATAAAAAAAAGTGGCGTGGGAGATTTCTGTTACATCCTGGCACCTCAAGGATCCCATCGAATTCATCGAATCTATGTAGTGAAGTTGTATCCGATGTCAAAAAGTGGATATTAAATTGGATGCTTTCCATTGGGTTGCAGCGGACACCAACTTGGCCAAAGGCAGATCACGCTCATGATTTTCAACCTGCATCCTATCATCATCAACTACAGCAGCGCCATCTGGATGATATCCAAGTTGTAGGAGAAGCGCAATCTGGGATATTTTCCATCGTATGCATATTCAGCATCCTTATATCCTCGAGTCATCCACATCGTTGTTGTCAGAATCATATAGGCAAAATAAATATAAAAAAAGCGCCACAAGTGGGTGTTTATGATGCCAGAGACAAATAATGATTGTTCGAAGGTTCCCAGAGCTTTAGTTTTAAGGTCATTTTTATGCCCAGGAAGTGGCTATAAATTATTCAAAGGAATTCAATTTTTGAAAATGAATTTAAGGACGAGGGCCAATATTATGAATTTTATTAAGTTCACTCAATCGGATAAGAACAACGGAGGGGCAAACAAACTACCGTCTTGCTGGATACGGGCATAAATGGAGAAGACATGTTCGGTTTTAATTATTATGTTATTGTGACTTTAAATGTTTTTAAGTTTTTAATAAGAAATTTGACGAACGTGAGTTCAAGGGGAAGTCCTTGCATTTTTCGTCAAAGAATTTTGCTGTCAAATTTAAGACCGAAAGAAGATTTAATGTATCGTTGGAAGTATGAGGCTGCTCAAGTCAAGAGTCTTCATTAGAATGTATTAATTTAACACCTTGCTTGTTTGCCTTAAAGTCAAACTTATCACAAGCAGTGTTAAAATTATTTGCAAAATTTCCTGCATTATTCATTGCCTCACTTAATTTCCCCCAACTTAATTTAAAAATGGAGGCAAACAGTCTGGTGAGGTAAAGAAATCGATTTTAAGGAATTATTCATTTTCATATTTAGAACTTGAACGAGAAGTTTAGGTAAGACTTTGGTTTAAATTAACCGAAACTCTCAGAATGTAAACAAGCAAAGGCAGGTATGTACATCCACTTATTTGGAAGACAGGAAAAATTTTATTCTTGTTTCATGCGTGAATTTTTATGAAAATGAATGCACATGCCACCTGCCACCTTTAAGTCTGATGAGGACTCGGGATGACAACGCAGTTTGCAAGGTATTTTAATGTAAATATATTGCTTCTTTGTACACAAAATACCAGCCAATATTAAAATGGAATGGTTGCTGGAAAATTCACATTTATTTTAACTAAAAAATTTCCTTTAACGAAAATCCTTTAAAAAACACAAACATTTATTGAAAAAAGCTTATTAATAATTTGCATGATTCAATAAAGGAAACAACTCTCTTATAAACTTCCCAGGATTTTTGTGATATCTCAGAATATCTTTGCCTACGTATTTGACAGTAATCTTCCTCAGTGACAGGAACGACTTCAATGCAATTTTGTTTGAATTCGAGTTGAAAGAAGAAAGGTTTATTTCTTTATTTTAAGTTTTAGCAAACGACATGAGTGTAATGCGATTTGTAAAATAATTTCAATTTATCTTAAATTTCCCGAAGGCATTTCTGCTGATTCTGTGTTTTGCTGAATTTCCGACGTAGGATATTTGAGAAGAAACCATTTTCCACAATAAAACACTTTCAACTGCTATCCTGCAACAAAAATTGAACTTTTCATACAAAAAATCCAAAGGAAATTTTCTCGCAATCCATCAACACTTAAATCGACATCATTCAGTCATATAAATGCTTCAGCTTCGAGTCAGCAGACATACACGCTGGCGGGCGTCGAAACAACGAGGAAGCGGCAACTCTTAGAACAAACGCAATCAATAATTTATTTAATGCAAATATTAATCCCACAATACCTGATGATAATTTAATTACTTTTCAAAGATAATTACTACACAATGTGAACACGAACAAATGCTGGCTGTCATGAAACTTCCTTCCGCTGGCATTGGTTGGCTTAACGGTTAAGTCATGCCGCCACCACCATTTTCAGTCGGCCACGTCTGGCGCTTCGTCTTTTCGTTCCTTAAACAAACAGGCATACACAAATTATTTTGTTTTTTTTGTTACACCACTGACACACTTCGTGGAGCTGGTAGCAGGCAAATAAAACAGTTATCTATAATTTTAAGCCCATTTAAGCGATTTTATTTGTAATGATTTATGGATGCGTTTAGGCGTTGAGTTATTTAACCGACCAAAAGCCCTACCACAAGATTTTCGTGCCATTTCGGTTTTTGAAGAAAATTGTACTCTTTTTGTGCATGCGGTAATTTCAGTTTAATAATACCGACGTGAAATTCTTTGTTCTTAAATTTTGCTAATATCTTTTCACTGATTCCATCGTCCTCCATGCTGTTGTCATATCTTGTATTTTTCACAAATTTTTTGCTTTTGTTTTTGTTATTGTTGAAAATTTATCTCTGCGTCGTTGGTTTATTATTTTATTTCTATTCATTGCTCTGTCGTCACTTTGCAATTCAAACACGGGGATATGTTGGAAAAACTCATATTTGTTTCTGTGTTCCGTTCGCAAACATGGATTGATATAACGAGAACAGGGATGTTAGTATTCAATAAAATTTGAAATTCACTTTTAGAAAAAAATCGATTTAAAAAGACGCAAAATATGAACATATTATTTTGAGAAAATGCTAATGAACGGTTTCAAAATATCTTGAAGGTCACAAGATGTTTGACATTTAAAATGGCTGCATTCAGTGAAATGCTACTACAAAGTACATCCCTGTTAATTTTGACATGAAAACAAGTAAGAGCATGTTTATTGAAGTTCAATCTGTCAAAATATTACCAGGGCTGTTACTGCGCAAAATTCAAAATAAAATTTTTCATCTAAATAATGTATTACACCTTGTTAATTCTGAATTTATTCTCTATCTCTTGATACAAAAGGTAAGCAAGGTTATGTTCTTCCTTTTTCTTTCAGTTTTGTCAAGTGAATTCCTTAAAATTTCTGAACCATGAGATTAAACATTCAGGGAGTTTTTAAATTAGATGAATACCATAATGAGCACTGAAAGGAAGTTTGTTTTATGTATATTGGTTTTGGTTGACGTAAAGAACAACGCACTTAATACATTTTTTACATCGGAAGTTGTTAGTCTTATGTAAGCAGACAAATTTAATTTTATTTCATCATTTTTTTATGCACATAAATTGGATAAGGTAGACATACCGGTGATGTGATTTAATTATGATGTGAAAGGCTACAGAGAAATGATGGGATTATGAATTAAGATAGCTTGGATTGAAGGTGGAATCTTCTTAAAAAGGACCCAAAAAGAGTTTGAAACACATTTTCTTTGGGTTAAAGTTATATATGGTTACTGCTCAGGTTACACAAATCGTTGCCTTTTTTTCATTGGATGTCCCTAAGCAACAGATTTTGGATTCGTATTAGGTTTTTTGTATTGGAACTTTTAAAAAACTTCTAAACTACTTAAATCGAAACTAACTTTTGCTCACTAGTTTCAGACAGTCGAAGAAATGTCAAAGTTTTTGAGATGAACGTGCCGTAAACTCATGACATTGTTTGTCGTAAAACTTTCTTTGGTTTTGCTTGGTAGTTTATCTGTGAGTTAAAATAATTGTTGCGTTTTTGACAGTTTAACATTGAGAGTGAATTGCTATGATTGATTTAAACATAGAAAATAAAAAGGTGAACTATAGACTTATCAAGTTTATGAAAGTGGAAATTAATTATCAGTTTCTTCGAGAAAAAAGTACGTATACGCCATAGTGACCCAAAAACTTGTTTCATAGTCAAAAAGGTATTTTGGAGATAACTCAGTTTCTTGGCAACAGTTTTAAAAGCTCTGTTAAGATCATTCCTTGTTCATCATTTCGCAAACAATACTGCAAAATCCAATTTAAACTGAAAAAAACAAATTTTGCTTCCTTGGATGCACCACTGCATGTACAGCAAATCACTCTCAACAAAAAGGATACCACTTAAGTGTAGCCTACTATAATACCAATTAAAACTCTTCCATCACATCCCCTTGAGTGTTCTCGACTTCAGCATAATGTCATCATATTGTTCTGTTGAATTCTTTACATCTACCACAATCATCCTCTGAAACAAGCTATTTGGCAACAAAAAAACTTAAAAATCCTGCTACTCCCATTCATCATTTTAATTGCTTGAAGTATTTAAAATCCTAGCCAAGCCAAGATGAAAAAAGTTAGCAAGGTATTTAGAAAGGAAATACCAATATAAAGGTACTCCGACTATATGAAAAAAATCTGAAAGCACTCATATCAAGTTCTTGTTGAGCTTTCTCTCTCTCTTTTCCCTTCATTTTGTCAAGAATGGAATTTTAATAGAAAATAACCTTTATTCTTCATTCATTAAAAGAAAAAAAAGGAAAGTCCCAAAGCTAGGAGTGCCTTTGGCACCACTTCATCATCCCGAAGGATTTGAACACAATACCAAGATTGCAACGACAAGCAAAAATATTAAAACGCTTGGAAAAAAGGGGCAAACTCTCGCCCTAAAAAAAAACAGCAAAACACCGAAAGGACGACCGACCACTACGTTGAACGAAACCAAGTGAAAAGAAAAATGGGAAAATTATGAAATTTACGAGATGAAAGAAAAATTACTCCTTGGAGGATTCAAGGTCAACATTATTCTCCATATAACCATAAGTGAGTTGAGTTATTGCTTAAGAATTTGAGTGATGCGGGTTGATCCTGGCGTTCTACAATAAACTCATTATTTTTCAACTTCAGTCATGTATCAAAAAGCGAAAAAAACTGAAGACAGAAACACACTGCACACACACGTCCGTTATGGTCGTTGCGTGGCATAGTGGTAGGGGAGCTGCCACCCGAAAAACAACTCAAACACTGTTCGGAGTTCAGCTCCAGCCTTCAGAAACAGAGTGCGCTCGCATTCAGCAGCCAAAACAACAGCAAGCGCGAACCAAACTCTAGCCAACTTGTCGGTCGTCTGCATGGTAGCGGATGTGTTCTCAAAAATACTTCTGGCACGTCACGTACAATATGATCATCATAAAAATTGCAGAATCCACGTCAAATTAGAAAACGTTCTTATTCTAATTACACAACAGATTAAGGAAGGTATAAGCCGTTCGGTGGTGGTGGTGGGAGGAAAAAAGTTTCCTATTTCAAAGGAAATTCTTTTTATTTTGACCAGAAAACAAACACGCATGTTCGTTCGTTTGTCCTTTTGCTGGGGGCAAACAAGGGCAAATAAATATTCTTGCAGGGCATTCGCCAAAGTGGCAGGAAAAAAAGAAATTTCGAAGCGAGTCGAGTCACTATTTGTTCACCCGAAGGAGATACTTTATGTATTTTGACAATCTTCTTCTGTACCTACGTTGAGGAAGTCGTCCTTGTCGTGTCGTGTAGTCCACCTCCAACACCATTCGAATGTTTTATTTGCCAAGACGACTGAAGAAAAACCAAGCGAAAAGCTTTAACAGCCAACAGGTTATGGCAAGCACTTCCCCCCTGAGATCACATTGGGATTTATTTATTTGTGGGAGGATATCAACACAATGGATTGTGTTACGACTCCACTGGATTGTCAACGCTCATGAAGACCCTCGAGTCCTTAAACAGTCCTTTCTTCCTTCAAGTTGAAAAATTATTATTTTTATGTTCGTTTTTCTCTAAGAGGACAAAGATTTTCTTGCGGTTTTGACTATTATTAAATACTTTTTGGTTATATCTTGGGGACCCTCACGCTAACTCAACAAAATAGATTCGTCAAGTCCAATTATAGTTAAACGTAGTCAAGAGGAATGAGGTCAGAACAAAGTTAGTTTAATAAAATTCCATGTGAATTGCTTGGGATGATATCAATTTGTTTTGTTTTGTTTGCGTGTGTGTGTTGTAGGCAGTGGCGTATTATTTTAAAGGCAATCAAGGCACGTGCCTAGTAGTAGGGGAGCCCTGGAAGGGATTTCGCGCGTTACTCGAGCGCGTCAGGTTATTATATGGGGAGAAACCTTGCACTTTGTTATGTGAACCTACCAGATATGAACGGTTGAATTTGTTGCGTTCGATCAGGGCAGCCCGTTAGATTAGTAAAAAAAACATCGATGGTCGGAAATACTCGAGCGCGTCAGATTTTTAGAATATAAGTTAAGTATAACGCAAAAAGTGAGTATTTCAATAATCTGACAAATTCAGTGTTGCAAAAGCAAATGAGAGCGTTCCAAATCTGCAAAAAAAAACCGTTAGCTCGAAATACTCGGGCGCGATTGAATTTTTTTCCATCTTAATGGAAATTTTATGAGGATTACGAAAAACATATAATCTGACAATTTCCGTGTTGCGATGTAGCGTAAATAGTCATTAAAGCATTTAGAGGTTAGATGCTGAGATCAGTGCTTTCTCTAATTTGCTCTCATTTTTTGTTCTCTCGCCATTGTATTTGTAAAATCTTTATTAGTCCTATAACCAGTGTTTCCGCTGGTTTAAAATATTTCCGAGTCCCAGAAACTTGATAAATGAGTCATTAAAAAAACAATTTCAAAAAAAAAAAAATATTTGTTTTATTAAAGAATATTCACGTCGCTTATTTTTTAAATTGTCGGATTAAGAAAATGCAACGGTATATTTGTCAGATTATCATTTTGGGTGAATAAAACATCAAGTCGAGTCATCAGGTCACGTTTTTTTGTACATTTTTTCAAAAATCTGTAAAAAGTGTCGGTCTCATTTAAATCGTCGGTCATTAAAATAGGGCACTTATTTGAGTTCAATTTACGTCCCCTCCAAAAATCTGCCATGCTCGAATAACTGCAATTTTGTTTTTGTTTTTTTACCAAGTTAACAGCCCTTTACAGTTAAATGCAACATTCTTTCCGTCAGATTATTATAAACCCGTTATCAGAGAGCCAAAGTGAATACATACTATGAATATCTGACGCGCTCGAGTATTTCCATTTAATGGTTTTTTTTTGCATTTTCAAACGTGTTTGCACGCTAATCGCAACACCGTTATGAAAAAATTTAAACGCATATTTTTATCTTAGACCACAATCTTCAAAACGCGATAGATCCCGATGACGCTCGAGTAACTGCAAATTTAGCATCTCGGGCTCCCCCATTATAGAGGCGCGCGGCAACAAAGTGGTGCACGGATGCAGTAATTCGTACAAGTGGCAAATTAATGCGAGTTCATACGTGTTTGATAAAGTAGAAAACTTACGAACTCGAACTGCACTTGTCACTTTTGTTAAAATAAGAAACGGTCCTGAGCAACCCACTTATTACAGTACAGAGTCAACTCGGTTTTCCAGCTCGGCAATCGACTTAGCTTCCTTCTAATTTTGTAAGTGAATATTAAAAAGTCGAAATTCATAAGCGAATGGCAAAGATTTTGACGGATTTTAAAACTAATTTTTCTGCTTCTTAAGTATTTTCTAGATTGATTTTCGGGCAATCCGATTCGCGGACCGAGTTGCCACTCGGTTTGCATAAGAACCAACTCGAGTTAACTTGGTTTACAAAATTATAAATTTTACGGTTCGGAAAATTTGTAAGATCATTTGGACAATACTAATGGATCACATGTAAACTAAATCTCTTTTTCCTTGGCCCCTATTTCAACGCCTTTTATTTAGGCGCGGTGCAGCGATTTCGGTCAAAGTACATATAGTGCGAGATATTTCTATACAGCGGCGCCGATGAGATGCTTGCCTATGGCACCCTCAACGTTTAATCCGCCACTGGTTGTAGGCCTTAATCGCAATTGGCAAAATAAAAGTTTATGTTTTGAGTTTGGTGTCATGCAAAAGGATTCTCCTCTGCGGTTTTTGGATTAAGACGTAAAATACAAAGACCAAAGTTTTCTGTGAATTAATCTTCAAGTTTTGTTGGGGTTTGAAGTTTGAGGTTTTTGAAAACAATGTATCTAATTCCAAGACCGCAAGATATTCGGGTAGTGTTGACACAAGGACTCAACTCAAGGTTTTGGTTTTGGGGTTGAGAATTATTGGTGGTTTGGAAACTTTTGTGGCTTGTTTAAATCATGAAAATTATAACCATACCAACATTTAAATTTCACAAACGATTAAAGTGTTAAAGACCCTTTTTCTTGCAACGAACAGAGGACTTTAAATAAAAGTAAGAGAGTCACGATATTTAACCTAAGCTTGTTGAATTTCTTGAAACCAATTTACTCGATATTCTTAAGTCGAAAGTGAACCCAAAGCAAACTTAAATCAATAGTCCTTTGAGCCGGCTTATTGATTGTCAGTCCTCAAGTATCTAAAGAAATGTAATAAATTTGCCCGAACCGTCATAAGAACCTAAGATCTAGGCCACTTTATGTAGTACCATTAGGTAGTTCAAGTTAGGTTCTCCAGTTAAAAATGGAGATGCAAATTAAAGTTATCCAAAGTGGAAGTTTCTAAAACTGATCAAAGGGCACGGTAGTGTCCAGCCAAGTTCTAGCACTACTCCCTTTTTACAGGATCGAACTCAAGCACATTTTTAACCCCCCATTACTTTTGAACCCATAGAGTTAGAAGCTTTAAATTTGAACTACGTACTAACTTCATGGGCACAAAGTTCCTGTGAAAAACATAACTTTGTAGAACCACTACTTCCTGAGATATTGAACGATAAAAATTTCAAAAACCGTAATTGACTCACTGACTGACTCACTGACTCACTGACTCACTGATCATCAAAATAATGAAGCACTTCTAACAATAGCAGAAACTTGAAATTTGGTACAATGGTAGGTTTCTGGGTGTATACAAAGGAAAAAAAACGAAAATTTCAATTTGCTCATTCAGGGGGCGTGGTATCCGCCCACTTTCTAAAACTGGTAGTAGGATCTTGAAATTCGGAATTCTAATAGGGTTTTGGTTGAATATAAGGAAAAATGTAAATAAAATATTTTGGTTTCATTTAGGGGCGTGGTTTCCGCCTACTATCTTAAATCGGTCGTAGGATGTTGAAATTTGGAATTCTAGTAAGGTTTTGGTTGAATAACATGAAAAAAAGGAGAAAAACATTTAGGGGCGTGGCATCCGCCCACTTTGTTAAAATCGTCGAAAACGTTTAAATTCAATATTCTGATAGGGTTTCGGTTGAGTATAAGAGAAAATATAAGTACAAAATAGCAGTTTCATTAAAAGGGCGTGGCTGCCACCCACTTTCTTAAAATGTTCATACGATGTTGAAATTTAGAATTCTGGTTTGTTAATCTTCATAAAACTCCATGAGTAACTTTCCTTAGTGGTTTCACAATTCACCCTTGATGTCTAAATGTGACATCTAGACAGCCACTCTAATCTAACCTACCTATTATTTATTTATAAATTGGCAGAGCAATTATATTGTTAAAGTTTGCAAATGGCTAGCTTATAAATTTATTTCGAGGTTCCCGCTTCCATAAAAAAAAAACTTTGCAAAAAGATGTGAAGTCAAAACAAAAACATAAAATGTAAAAAAGAGCCAAGTTCTCTTATGTGCGAACAAACTATTTTTTATTTTCTTTTAATATTGTTGTATTAACTTTTATGATGTAAAATATTCAATATAACACTCTTACATGTAAGAACTTGGCGTTCTTTTAGATCTCATTACTTTTGGTGGCTAACTTTTTACACAGTGTTGTTCGCACATAAGAGAACTTGGCTCTTTTTTACATTTTATGTTTTTGTTCTGATTAAAATCTCTTCGTTCCAGAGTCCAGACAGACACAACCAAAATACTCTCAGCTCAACAATAAAACTGTGGCAACAAATTGGAAAGGACAACAAAAATCGGCCTTCTCTAAATTCTCTTTGTTATTTTTGTTCATCCCCGAACAATATTTGTTTCAAGTCCTTGATAAAAATCACTTTCAAATTAATAGCAACTTCTAATAGATGTTGAAAAAAAAAATTGTCTTTGATGGCTTTGCGGCACTCGTGCGTCATAACACAAATTCAAATAAATGTCATCCTTAATGAAATAGATCTGTTTGTTGAGAATGTTCTTGGACACCGGTCTGTATCTCTCTCAATCCACCAGAGACAATGGAATTTATTTCTTTGCTCAATGAAAAGATGGCCGAATTTAATCACAATTAATTAAACAAACAACGTGATATTAATCTCAGTGTGTTTCTGTGTCAGTGTGTCGTTTGCAACTTGAATATTGAGTTGTTTGTGCCTTGTAGTCCGGGACGCGACCGTAGGATTACCTACCTCATCAGCAGAGTGGAAAATTTAGCCACCATCTAATGCTAACTGATATGAAATCTTCAAAACCAGTAGTCGGACAGACTTTTCCTGGGCCTTTTGGTGGCTATATTGCACTTCCGGTTGCGTTTTTTGGTGCTACTTATGCCATGGGGAAATTGGAAAAAGTAAGTATGGAGGTCAATAGACATTTCCTCGAAGATACCAAATCATATGGTCGGACAGAAATAACGCGGGCCGTTCCCTCTATCCGACCATTTAAAAAACTGTATTTTTGGTGTCATCCTACCTCATCGGCTGAGTGGGCAAATGGGGTATCAAATGAAAGCTTGGAACGTCTATATTAAGAATCTACTGGTCGGACAAACTTTGATGCTGAGTTGAGAAAAGCATTCAAGAAATTAACAGATTTTTTTGAAAAATGCGGTCGGTCGCATGATTGGCCCATGTAAAGTTTGTCCGACCAGTAGATTCTTAATGTAGACGTTCCAAGCTTTCATTTGATACCCCATCTGCCCACTCAGCCGATGAGGTAGGATGACACCAAAAATACAGTTTTTTAAATGGTCGGATAGAGGGAACGGCCCACGTTATTTCTGTCCAACCATATGATTTGGTATCTTCGACAAAATGTCTATTGACCTCCATACTTACTTTTTCCAATTTCCCCATGGTATAAGTAGCACCAAAAAACGCAACCGGAAGTGCAATATAGCCACCAAAAGGCCCAGGAAAAGTCTGTCCGACTACTGGTTTTGAAGATTTCATATCAGTTAGCATTAGATGGTGGCTAAATTTTCCACTCTGCTGATGAGGTAGGTAATCTTACGGTCGCCTCCCAGACTATTGGGACATAATTCCTTTTGAGCTGCGGTGGCTTTAGCGGATGGGTTATTAGTCTAATGATAGGAGTAGAATTACAATTTGTCTGTGAATACGGGCATATGACAAGTTGTCCTCCAGGTTCCATCCGGCATATAAAGATACGGTTTACATACGAGAGGAAGTTATTTACGACTAGAGTAGAGTACTCATCATCGCATTATAACCTTAATCCTTTAATGCTAGATCCTCGACCGCACTCATGTGAGCTTATGAGTATCAGTTGGGTGGGTTTTGGATTTCCCTTTGAGAAGATTGCAAGCGTTGACAAAATGGATATCAAACTTTAAATTGATAAGATACGGGTTGGGATGAAGTTTAACATTATTCCAGGTAAATTTAAACAAGAACACTCCTTTGGTCATTGTTGCTTGGAAGTAAACTGCTTTGAGAGCATTTAATTTCTTCAAAGACTCTCAAGTTGTAATGTAAACGACTCTGACAAGCAGTTGGAAATTCTCTGACTCAGCAAAATCTCATTTTGCCAGAAGAAGAAGAATTACTTTTGGCTACGTTAAAGTAAAGTTAACACAAACGGATGAGAGTATTTATCCTACATTTAACTTTATCACAATTATTCTGACAAAGAGCGAAAAAAAGGAATTGCCAAAAAAAGTTGAAATGGAAATGAGATACAGTTTTATAATATTTTTTCAACAATAAGAAAAAGGACTGACAGGCAAGCCAGTAGTAGGAAACAGGGGTGGACTGCTTGAATTATATAACACACACTCGCTAAGAGAATAATAAACTCAAACCAATGAGCTACATAAAGCATACGCAATGAGTGAATATGCTGAGTGAAAATTTATCAGGTTTCGGATCAATCTATCATCAAGAGTGGTGTTGTTTGTTTGAATGGACGGTAAAGTAAATGAAAATACTACATATTCAATAAGCAACGATTTCACCTTCAGAGAGCATTAGGAAAGCAGTCCTTGAAAATTCGGAAACTAGCTACTAACAAATCCCTCACTGACATTGTTGTCCATTGAGTGAGGTAAGGCCTGGAGCTTGCCCACACAACATTTATTTTGAATTGAACCTTTGACAAAAGGACATAACAAGAATAAAAATGGGAACACAAAAAAGATGAACCATGAAAGAACAGTAAAAAGAGATAATTCATGTTAAGTGAGAAAATGAAAACGAAGCAAAATAAATATATCAGGAGTGGGAGAAAGCTTGTAGCAGAATAGCAGTAAAAAAAGGAAAGAAAAAGGAAAAAAATTAATTATATTTCCGTGTGTCAGTTATGCTTATGCTGCATCCCGCATTTTATAAACGGAGAGAAATATAAAAATATTGCCGTCTTTGTTGTCTTCGAAAGAATAACAGAAAAGAACGTATATCAAAGCAACACAAAAGCAACAACACAGAATAAGAACTACAAGTATAAAATGAGCTAATTGATATTAAATAGGGGAAAACAAAACAGCCAAATTCTATATATTTATTTCAAACTAGCTGACCCTGCAGACTTCGTACTGCCTCAATCAATAAAAAAAAAGCTCTAGGCTTTGGTATCCCGCTACTACTCTACCCGCTACCCTCTACCCGTTAACCCAATACTCTACTCGCTACCAGCTTTGCGCTACCCTAGAAACCGTTATGATTGTCTCCCTCATTTGCTGATTTTAACGTTAGACTGGCCCAAAACTTTGATTTTACTGAGGCTATATATAAAGTGAAAATTTTATAAAAACTCATTGAGGATTGAGCGGATATAGAGTCCTTACCGGACGTACAAACTTAACAATACAGCTCAAATTATATGCAAAAACTTTTCCATTTGAAATTCAATACACTTACAATTACATGCAATTTTCCTTTTGAAAACCAAAGAGTTTTCTGAGTTTTTCATAAAGAACTTTCTATTTTTCATTCGAAAACCCATTTTGAAGTTTTCCAGTTTTCCAAAAACCAATGCAAAACAATGCAATTTTCCTCCTGAAAACCAATGGGTTTTCTGAGTTTTTCATTAAGAACTTTCTATTCTCCATTCGAAAACCCATTTTGAAATTTTCCACTTTTCCATATGAAAACCAATGCACCTATAGTTACATGCAATTTTCCCTTTGAAACCCAATGAGTTTTTCAAGAACTTTCTATTCTCCATTGGAAAAACCATTTTGAAATTTTCCAGTTTTTCATTTGAGAATCAATGCACCTACAATTACATGCAATTTTCCCTTTGAAAACCAATGAGTTTTCCGAGTTTTTCATCAAGAACTTTCTATTCTCCATTCGAAAACCCATTTTGAAATTTTCCAGTTTTCCATTTGAAAACCAATGCACCTACAATTACATGCAATTTTCCCTTTGAAACCCAATTAGCTTTTCAAGAACTTTCTATTCTCCATTCGAAAACCCATTTTGAAATTTTCCACTTTTCCATATGAAAACCAATGCACCTATAGTTACATGCAATTTTCCCTTTGAAACCCAATGAGTTTTTCAAGAACTTTCTATTCTCCATTGGAAAAACCATTTTGAAATTTTCCAGTTTTTCATTTGAGAATCAATGCACCTACAATTACATGCAATTTTCCCTTTGAAAACCAATGAAAATTCCGAGTTTTTCATCAAGAACTTTCTATTCTCCATTCGAAAACCCATTTTGAAATTTTCCAGTTTTCTATTTGAAAACCAATGCACCTACAATTACATGCAATTTTCCTTTTAAAAACCAATGACTTTTCTGAGTTTTTCATCAAGAACTTTCTATTCCCCATTCGAGAACCCATTTTGAAATTTTCCAGTTTTCCAATTGAAAACCAATGCACCTTCAATTACATGCAATTTTCCTTTTGAAAACCAATGAGTTTTCTGAGTTTTTCATCAAGAACTTTCTACTCCCCATTCGAAACCCCCCATTTTGAATTTTTCCAGTTTTCCAATTGAAAACCAATGCACCTTCAATTACATGCAATTTTCCCTTTGAAAACCAATGAGTTTTCCGAATTTTTCCTCAAGTAACTTCTATTTTCCCTACAAAAAGCCGTATTGAAATCTTCCAGTTTTCCATTTGAAAACCAATGCACCTACAATTACATGCAATTTTCCTTTTGAAAACAAATGAGTTTTCTGAGTTTTTCATCAAGAACTTTCTATTCTCCATTCGAAAACCCATTTTGAAATTTTCCAAATTTCCATTTGAAAACCAATGCACCTACAATTACATTCAAATTTCCTTTTGAAAACCAATGAGTTTTCTGAGTTTTTCATCAAGAAATTTCTATTCTCCATTCGAAAATCAATTTTGAAATTTTCCAGTTTTCCAATTGAAAACCAATGCACCTTCAATTACATGCAATTTTCCCTTTGAAAACCAATGAGTTTTCCGAATTTTTCCTCAAGTAATTTCTATTTTCCATTCGAAAACCCGTATTGAAATCTTCCAGTTTTCCATTTGAAAACCAATGCACCTACAATTACATGCAATTTTCTCTTTGAAAACCAATGAGTTTTCCGCGTTTTTCCTCAAGTAATTTCTATATTCCATTCGAAAACCCACTTTGAAATTTTCCAGTTTTCCATTTGAAAAACAATTACATGCAATTTTCCCTTTGAAAACCAATATTTATAATGCGAAATTTTCATGCACGTAGATTGTGGAAACTTAAATCCATGCCTTTTTAAAATATCCGTTGTTAAAATTTTCTTTTGCACAGAAAATCGTGCCTAAGAATTCGCGTGTAAACATTGTCTTGGTTCAAAAGTTTAAGTATGAGTTCAGCCTTAAATATAGTAAGGAAGAATGAAAAGGAAATGAAATGAAATGAAATGAAAATAGAGAGACATTTCAAAAATTGATGTCGCCTGTCACTCTGTCAGTTTTCTGAATTTAAGAACAAAATTTCGGGTAAGTAAAATTAAAAATCAATGTTTTTTCCTTTTAATAATTATTTCTTTTACTTTCAGAATATCCTACTATACATTCAGTGCATGGAAGCACATTTCTGCATCATTTATAAAGTTGGACTTTTGTTTGTTTGTTAGTTTATCGACTACAAACATACAACCGACAAACAAACAAAAGTCTTACTTTATATATTAGTATAGATAACTCACAGGATTATATTTATTTTTATTTAAAAAGAGAAAAAAAAAAAACAAATAAAAAAAAATATTAAAAGAAAAACAAAATATTCATTTTTGTTGCGAGCTCATCTGGTCGTGGTTGGATTTGAGGCCTGTAATGAAATAAAAAAAAAAAAACATGAGCCCTCTAAGTTTTCCTCTTTTTCACCAAGACAGACTTTAAATTAAATAAGGAAAAGAGAGAGAAAGAAATCAACGAAAATTAAACAGCAGTATCTTATTTCCAGATACTCAAATAAATATGTGTGAACTGAGAATAAATCAAATAAACACAAAAAATATAAACAAAATAAATAGTACTGAATATCATGGATACCGGCCAACAATCTAGCACGAACGGAGCAGGAAAACGCACACTCCGAACTGATTCCCCAGAGGATGACCCCTATTCATTCAATACTACTTACAGAATAAATACACACGGAGCAGGAGACCGCACATCTCCGTGTGTTAGTGGATAAGCGGCAACTCTCGACAAATCCACCAAAGAGATAAATTCGATCAACCAACCCACCGACAGTTAGCGAGAAGGGATACACGCCGACAACTCGAACCGATACCTCGGTGGTTGATTTAACAAACTATCCCACTGGCCATAACGAGAAGGGAGAAACACACAACTCGAAAGGATACCCCAGTGTATGATTTTGGGCAAAATATTTGACAACAACAATTCACACAAATAACAAAACAATAACCGACACATTCTAACGGGATTTGACTTTCTCTGCCTTTTCCGTTGTAGAAGATTTCTTAAAGATACGTGGACTACAACAAGGCACATACAAAACAAACAACAACAAAATAATAATAAATAAGACCTATCGCCATCGCGGCGGCGCGCACACGATGGTTTCAGATAGAGTCGGAAAGGGAAAAAAAAGGTTGAAACAAAAAGAAACTAGAGATAGAAACTCAGTGATATCAAGGGGCACGGTAGTGCCCAGCCAAGTTCTCTAGCAACTTTGGCACTACACCCTTATTTACAGGAAACAACTCAGGGCATTTTCCACACCCCTCTAACCTATATACCAAAGAAGCCAAAAGTTTCAAACTCACATCATTTGTTAAGCTAGTCAAGAAGAAGCACCTCAGTAAATTTCAGATATTTAGCATAAGTAGTTTCTAAGATACAATGTTCCAAAAATCACGAAAACCGTAACTGACTGACTCACTGACTCACTGACTCACTCACTCACTCACTGACAGATCATCAAAATTATGAAGCACTTCCCGTTGCCCTAGAAACTTGAAATTTGGCACAGTGGTAGGTCATGTGGTACATACAAAGGAAAAAATCGAAAATTTGAAAATTTTCAATCAGGGGGCGTGGTAGCCGCCTACTTTTACATTATTAATTTAAATTATATGAAGCACTTTCCGTTGCCCTAGAAACTTGAAATTTGGCACAGTGGTAGGCCATGTGGTACATACAAAGGAAAAAATCGAAAATTTGAAAATTTTCAATCAGGGGGCGTGGTAGCCGCCTACTTTTACATTATTAATTTAGATTATATGAAGCACTTTCCGTTGCCCTAGAAACTTGAAATTTGGCACAGTGGTAGGTCATGTAGTACATACAAAGGAAAAAATCGAAAATTTGAAAATTTTCAATCAGGGGGCGTGGTAGCCGCCTACTTTTACATTATTAATTTAAATTATATGGAGCACTTTGGAGTGCAGTAGAATCAAGAAATTTTGCACAGTGATAGGTCATTAAGTACATACTAAGGAAAAAATCGAAAATTTGAAATTTTTCAGTCAGGGGGCGTGGTAGCCGCCTACTTTTAAACTATTAATTTAAATTATATGGAACACTTTGGAGTGCAGTAGAATCAAGAAATTTAGCACAATGATAGGTAATGAAGTACATACAAAGAAAAAAATCGAAAATTTGAAAATTTTCAATCAGGGGGCGTGGTAGCCGCCTACTTTTACATTATTAATTTAAATTATATGAAGCAGTTCCCGTCGCCCTAGAAACTTGAAATTTGGCACAGTGGTAGGTCATGTGGTACATACAAAGGAAATAATCGAAAATTTGAAAATTTTCAATCAGGGGGCGTGGTAGCCGCCTACTTTTACATTATTAATTTAAATTATATGGAGCACTTTGGAGTGCAGTAGAATCAAGAAATTTGGCATACAAGTACATCGTGCAATAAAACAAATAAAATATGAAATTTATGATTTTCAACTGAGGGGGCGTGGTACCCACCCATTTAAAAATAAATTTTATAAAATATATGGGGCAGCTCTGATCATCGCAGAATATTGTAATTTGGCAAACTAGCAATTCTGCCAGTCAATATAAAGAAATAAAATTAATTTTTAGATTTTTCTGCTTATCAAAAAAAAAAAATCTTTGCAAAAAGTAATGATATCACACCAAAAACATAAATGTAAAAAAAGAGCCAAGTTCTCCCGTACAAAAATTCTGCCTAACAAATCAGCCACGAAAAGTAATGAGATCTAAAAGAACGCCAAGTTCTAAGATTCAGCAAGTACTCGTAGGTGCATTGCAAATGTTTTAAGTGGACTTACACGGAATCAACTATTAGTTTTGAAAGTAACTTGTAAACTAATGTAAATTAGTTAATTTTTTTTACTTGGCGGGTTTTCTCTTAGTAACCTTCTATTAAAAAAGTTTGGAAAACTTGCTAAGTAAAAAAATTAACTAATTTACATTAGTTTACAAGTTACTTTCAAAACTAATAGTTGATTCGGTGTAAGTCCACTTAAAACATTTGCAATGCACCTACGAGTACTTGCTGAATCTTAGAACTTGGCGTTCTTTTAGATCTCATTACTTTTCGTGGCTGTGTAACGATGACCTAACTGCTACCTCTCCTACCAAAGCTGTGGGGGATATTGAAAGGCTTCCCCAAGCCGAATTAGGTTGTTGGCTAAATAGCCGATCTGTTTGGAAAATAAAACAAGGCTGGAGAGCCAAAGTGTTTGTTCTACTTTCGAACGGAAAGTGAGTTTATTCTATCCAACTTAAGCTATTTATACAAAATAATTAACTTACACACTAACATCTTAAGCCTATATGACATATAAGTATTATTGAAATATTGTGTATTCCGAACTCTGTGGGAAAATTACTGACAACGGAACCAGGCAGCATACTTGCTATGTCATCAAATTAATATTCGATGCATAGCCCTTCTAATACAATGCTCAAGTGTATCCAAATACATCCAGCCATATGCACTACACAGCATGCAGTGCATTGAACCTTAGTGAGTAGGTAGATACACCCGACCAGAGTAATCTGAAGCGTCGCGTGCCGTCGTCGTCAGTGGCATTGAAATTATTTTATATTTTAGTGCATGAGGTTGATACTCATGACCATGAACGAAATACGAGTGCACTATTTGAAATGGGAAATAAATGCGAATGCAATATAATAGAGGTGGGCTATTGTGAAGCATAATGTGGATCAATGACCGGAATAAAATGTATTATGAAGTGGTCGCTAGTGTGATCCCTTCACACCACCCTTCCTGGGGAAAAGGAGAAATCATGACATATCTTGATTTCTTCTTTTAAGTGTCACTAACCCGTACAATAGGAATATTATTTTTTTTTTTCGTTCGGAATCACAATATTTTTTTTTTTACATTATTTTCTTTTATATGTATTGTAATAGTACATACTAAGTTGGTAACATTACTTACGTATATAATAATAATATTTTCATTCATTCATTCACACAAGTAATTTTTTTTCTTCTTATATTCTAGTTGCGTTTTATTTATTGCTAAACAATTTTACTTAAATCCTCCTTATTAAAAATTAAATGAAGTAGTTATTTGTATGTATGTATATATTTTATTATTTGTATGTATATATATATTTTATTATTTGTATGTATATATATCTATATGCGCATATAATATTATTTACATTCTCTTCCCCCCTTTTTTTTTTGATTTTGATTTAATTAGCGATTATATAAAAGTTAAATACATGTAAAATGGTTTTAGTCTATTCTTGTGTACTGTCATTCTTTTGTTATCGTATTTGATATCACAATTTACACCATTTTGAGACAAAACTTCGTATGGTCCCAAAAATATTGGATCTAATTTCTTTCTGGCTTCGTTTCTTAATAAAACTAAACTTCCTTTTTCAAAACTACTACTCCTTGTTTGTCCCTCTTTATCATATCTATCTTTCCTAACATTTTTCTTCTTTATAAGCGTTTCTCGAGCATCTCTATGGGCAACTTGTAATTTATGTTTAAGGTCAATTACGTAATTGTCATAGTTGTACACCGGTTCCATTTGTTTTGTCAGATTGTTGGGTAAGCTACATTGCTTTCCGAATATCAACTCGAATGGTGTGTAACCCGTTTCTGAGTGTACAGAAGTGTTATAACAGAAAACGTAATATGGTAACCAAGTGCTCCAGTCCGTGTGTTTTTCTGAGACGTAACTTCTAAGATATGCTCCTAAAACCTTATGTGAATTTTCTAAAGCTCCTATGCTCTCATGATGGTACGCTGTAGATTGTAATTGTTCTATTCTCAAAAGCTTACAGATACTTTTGAAAACCTGGTTTAGAAATTCGGTTCCCTGATCAGATGCTATTGTATGTGGTACTCCGTACCTTAGAATAAAACCTTCCACTAGAGCTTTAGCTACCGTGCCTGATTCTTTATTTGGGAGTGGTATAGCTTCGATAAATTTGGTAAGCTCATCTTGAATGGTGAGTATGTATTTAGATCCATTTTCAGATTCTTCTAAAGGTCCTACTAGGTCTATAAATATTTTGTCAAAACCTGATTCGGCTGTTGATGTGATAGTCATTGGTTGTTTCTTCGGTTGGTTATATTTGTTTCGTTGGCATACTGGGCAGTGCTTAACGAATGTCGTCACATCGTTTTGCATTCCTGTCCAAAAGTATTTTTTCTTTATATTTTGAATCATACGGTTTATACCTGCATGTCCACTGGTTGGAAGTATGTGAAAGTCGTTTAGTATTAATTTCTTTTTACAAGGATCGGTAATTTCAATAACATTATCTATGAGGTATACCTTTATATTACTCTCTTTAAACATTTCTCCTAATATATTTTTTAATTCATTAATTTTATAGTCTCGACGGCCGTCCGAGAGTTTCTTTATTTCATTTTTAGTAATATATATTTTCTTAATTGATTTGGGCCCGCAGAATTTTTGCACATCCCTCGACAATATTTTGCCAAATAATGTCGATTGGGTTGTAGTGCTGTCCTTGGGCTTCTTTAGGAGTAAACTATTCCCTTTTGGAATATACGCCAAAACTTTGTTTGGTCCTATAATTATGTCGTCCTTGAAATTAACTAAATCTTCCGTAAAATTGTCAACGATTTTTAATTCAATAACTTTTAGTCCATTTTCGGGTGGTTTCAGAAGTTCTGTTATCATTTGTTCATTGGTTTGTATCTTATTATCTTTAGGTGTATTTCTATCTTTATTATCTACTTTCGACTGGGCTCTTGTTACTACACAGACATGTAATTGTTTTAATTCTTCAGACTCTACTTTAATGCGACTAAGCGCGTCAGCGGTACAGTTGTCTTTACCGGGTGAATATTCTATGTAAAAATTGTATTCTTCTAATAATAGTCTGAATTTAGTAAGTCTACTACTAGGTTCTTTTAGTGAGAACAAGTATACTAGGGGTCTGTGGTCTGTCAAGATTTTGAACTTTCTTCCGAACAAATATGGCCGATAGTGTTTTATGCCCAAACTATAGCAAGTAATTCTTTCTCAATGGTACTATAGTTTTTCTCTGCCTTATTAAGAGTTTTGCTTGCGTAAGCGATTGGCCTGTCATCGGAATTAGACAAAACAGCTCCTAAAGCGAAACCTGAGGCGTCTGTACGTAGAATGAATTCTTCATTAAAATTTGGAAATTGGAGAATTGTAGGACTTATAAGGATTTCTTTAAGCAAATTGAATGATTTTTCGCAATCTTTATTAAAATTGAATTCAACATCTTTTTTCAATAACCGATTTAACGGGGTGCAAATGGTGGCAAATTTTTTAATGAATTTTCGATAATAATTGGCGAATGCTACGAATCTTCTTACTTCATCCGCGTTAGTAGGAGTTGGATAATTTTTCATTGCGGCAGATTTGGTGGGGTCAGGTAAAATTCCTTTGTCCGATATAAGATGTCCGAGGTATAATACTTCTTTTCGCAAGAAAGAACATTTTCTCGGGTGTATTTTGAGATTTACTTCTCTCAGACGTTCAAAGACTTGGATCAAGTTTTTGTTGTGGTCCATTAAATTTTTACCAAAAATTATAAGATCGTCAAGATAGACAAAACATCGTGAATATGTTAGTCCTGACATGGCTACAGACATCATTCTTGAAAACTTACTGGGTGAGATCTTTAAACCCATTGGTAGACGTTTTAACTGGTAGTGACCATCCTCTGTTGAGAATGCCGTTATTGGTCTACTATTGGCATCTAGCTCCATTTGGTAATATCCTTGACTTAGATCTATACATGAGAAGTAAGTTGCTCCTCCGATCATATCATAGATGTCCGTTATGTTTGGCAGTGGAAATTTATCATCTTCGATTCGATCGTTAACGTGACGATAGTCTATCACCACTCGGAATTTCTGTAGACCGGTAACTGGGTCTTTCTTTTTCGGCACAATTCGTATTGGGGAATTCCAAGGGGAGATGGACGGTTCTATTATGTCATCTGACAACATTTTTTTTATTTCCTCCTTTATATCTTCCTTCTGAGTATGTGGTAATCGATACGGCTTGGTATATTTCGGTGAAGATTCATTTTTAAGTTTAATGTCTGCCTTTCCAATATGGGTATACGTGAGCTTGTCACCCTCTACGTGAAAAATATCTTGGAACTTTGTACATATTGCTTCAATCTCGGTTTTCTCTTCGCTATTTAATGTCTCAAAATTTATTTCATTTAGAATTTCCTGAACTCGTTTGTTTATTGATTTGTCTATATGGTTATAATGTAAAATAAAATGTTCTGAAGGAGAGAATGATATGGGTTCAATCCAATTTAGAGTTACAGCTGAATCACGTATATTCAAAATTTTTACGGGTATTTTTCCTTCTTTAACAGTTGATAGTGAACCTGCCATGAAAACATTTTCACATAATTCTTGTGGATAAAATATTCGAGAATCAGAATGTTTTGTAGTCATCCAATAAGTTGCTTCACACCGTGGAGGTAAGGAAACAACATGTATGTTTTGTTGAGTATATATAGGTAGAATGACTGGTTGGTTATCTACTTTTAACTCAAACGAAAATTTCTCCAGATTTATAATGGTACTGAATTCTGTTAGGAAATTCTCTCCGATTATACCATCTACTGGGATCGGGAAAGTATCACTTACTACATGAAATTCATATGGAATGGAAAATTCTCCTAGTTGTAATACGTAGATACATGTTCCTAAAGTTTCTAGATTTCCTGATATCCCTAATACTTTTGTCTTTTTTCTTTCATCAATATTAATGTTTTTGGTAAGTGAACACTTTTTTACAACGCATATTGAGGCTCCTGTGTCTAGTAAGAATTGTTTGTTTATGTTGTTTGTTAATGGGATCTGTATGTAAATGCCGTTTGATATTCCAACAGTACAAATGGCATCTGTTGTCTGTGGCTTTAATAAATTCCCTCCGATGGGCCGGCTTTCCCTTCGGTGGGTTGCTCGTTTCCTATTACCAACACCTGATTATGATTTCTATTATTATTAGGTTGACTTACATTATTCGACCTATTGGTATTATTGTTGTTGTTACTGTGATTATTATTGTTATTATTATTATATCTTTGTCTATTATTATTGCTTGTATATCTGGACCTGTTGTCGTTGTTATAATAGTTATTATTATTATTATTTCTATAGTTATTACGATTCCTAGAGTTTTGTTGGTTCTGACATAAAGGCCTAGTTGAGTTGTTATTCTGTGGGTGCGAATTTCTAGCTTGGTTATTGGAATTATTATGTGAGAATCTAGCTTGAGAGTTGTTAGAATTATTACGTCCATGATAGTTTCTACCTCTATTATTCATGAACCTAACAGTGTTTGATGTGGATGCAGAGGTTTGATCTAATTCCACAATATGCCGGATAGCGTCTTGAAGATTAGTGTGTCTGGCGCTATCTAATACTATTTTTAACCTATCGTTTACCCCCTTTTTCAGAAATGCTAAACCTCTTCTCTCATTAGCTTTTGTTAGGATTTCCCTTGCTTCTTCACCATGGCAAGCAACTTCTAGTTCTGTCATTTTTGTAATAAGCGTTTCGATGTCTGTTACGAATTCTCGCACAGATCGATTACCCTGATATGTCTTACTAAGTTGCGTTTGTATCGTTTCTATTGTTTCTTTTGGTCCACATTTTTCTATTAAAACTTTTTTTAATGAAACAAAATTCTCTGGGTTTTGATTACCTAGTTCAGTAAGAGCTTTACCTTGAATTTTGCACTTTAATATAAATTTTATTAGTGTGGGTTTTGAGGTCTCATTAAGGGTGTCATGGTAGAATTCTACGCTGTTTATAAAATCCCTAATGTGTTCAGTTCTCTTGCCATCCTCATCACAGTTGAGGGTAGGCAATTTCTGAGCTATACTGAAATTGAATATTTCTGCCATGTTTTCAACTACTTCTAACTCTTCGGATTCTTTATCTTCTTCTTCTCTTATATTTTCTTCGCCTAGCAATTTCTCTTCGTCTTCTTTATCTTCTTCTTCTTCTATGTTTTCTTCGCCTAACAATTTAGTTTTTTCCTCTAATATTTGATTCAGTCTGCGTACTAAGTTATCTATATTTTTTTTTTAAGTTTGTTGATTTTTATCCTTTTCTAATTTTTCATATTTTTCATTAAATTCTTTTTCTAAATTAAATATTTCTTGTCTTTTTTCAGTAATATGTTTTTGGGAATATTTTCTTTTTGGGGTTTTATTGAAGTTTGCAAGTATTTCTTTTAGTGCTTTTATTATGTTTAACATATTTTAATTATTTATTGTTTACACATTTTTTTTTTATTTTTTTATCTAATCATAATTTTTTTTTTGGTTTACAATTTTGTTTGCTTTTTTGTTTTTTTGTAAGATTTTAAACTGCTACATTTTTAATTTCATTGTTTACAATTTTCTGGACATTGTAAAAAATTTTTTTTTTTTTTCAGAATTGATTTTAATTGAATTTTGAATGATATGTAGGAAAAAAAATTTGATATACTTTTTAAAGTTGTGCTCTTTTAATTTTTTCTTCGGGCATTAATTTTTGCCATTAAATTATTTTCAAATTCGAATTTATGTTCTTGCAAAGGATTGCAACTGCAGTGGCCATACGAATGCATCACTTAACCAATGGCGGTTTAGTAACCAATCGTCTACAGTTATTCATTTCCAATGGTGAATTATCCTCCTCAGAATTGGGCGACCGTGGTATGTGCGGGTCGTTATCATTGCAAGATAAACTTATTGTTGGGAAACTGAGCTGGTGCGTGGGTATGACACGGCAACGGCAGTGGTGGGTTATTGGAAATGAATTACTAAATCAATTCCCGTTTAAGGCGACAATTGCCTGATGATATCTGAATGGACAAAGAAGTTTTCTGGTTCTTTGCTCTCTTCAATGGTTTTTATGAGAGCCTGGCAAGATCGCCATGTAACGATGACCTAACTGCTACCTCTCCTACCAAAGCTGTGGGGGATATTGAAAGGCTTCCCCAAGCCGAATTAGGTTGTTGGCTAAATAGCCGATCTGTTTGGAAAATAAAACAAGGCTGGAGAGCCAAAGTGTTTGTTCTACTTTCGAACGGAAAGTGAGTTTATTCTATCCAACTTAAGCTATTTATACAAAATAATTAATTTACACACTAACATCTTAAGCCTATATGACATATAAGTATTATTGAAATATTGTGTATTCCGAACTCTGTGGGAAAATTACTGACAACGGAACCAGGCAGCATACTTGCTATGTCATCAAATTAATATTCGATGCATAGCCCTTCTAATACAATGCTCAAGTGTATCCAAATACATCCAGCCATATGCACTACACAGCATGCAGTGCATTGAACCTTAGTGAGTAGGTAGATACACCCGACCAGAGTAATCTGAAGCGTCGCGTGCCGTCGTCGTCAGTGGCATTGAAATTATTTTATATTTTAGTGCATGAGGTTGATACTCATGACCATGAACGAAATACGAGTGCACTATTTGAAATGGGAAATAAATGCGAATGCAATATAATAGAGGTGGGCTATTGTGAAGCATAATGTGGATCAATGACCGGAATAAAATGTATTATGAAGTGGTCGCTAGTGTGATCCCTTCACAGCTGATTTGTTAGGCAGAATTTTTGTACGGGAGAACTTGGCTCTTTTTTTACATTTATGTTTTTGGTGTGATTTAATATTACAAAAAATTATAATATTACTCACATTATTTATTGTTGCTTTCCTCTTTATTTAAATTCACTTCACTGGTTGAATTATAAACTCAATTGCTTCTACACTTAAAGGTATAACACCAACACCGTTCAAAATTCACAATCTACTGAAAACAAATCGTTTCTCGCTGATCGTCAGCTTCTTCTCCTTAGTGAAGGTTCTCATTCATGTTCTCTTCACAGGATCTCCTTCTCTCACGGTGTTTATCATTATACAAGAAAACAATCGCGAGAAAAAGGATACATGTGTTGTGTTATGATGAAAACGAACAGATTAGGAAAACAAATACACACGAACACCTGGCTCAAGGCCCTAATTTCGTGGTGGATTGAATTCCAATCCACTCCATTTTTATATGCATGAATTACATGCATATTATGGTGTATGTTGCCTTGTAGATAATGGGAAAAGGCACAAAATTAGTCTTTTACATATGTCCCATTTGCCATAGACTTTATCTTCCACCAATTCCATTTTTCTCAAGTACCAGTTTGCTTTTCCCGTTAAAAAAAAGCCATACTGGTAGATGTGTTTTTATCTATGTAACTGAGCTTAAGGAACACCATCACTCAGTTACCGAGAACGCATTTCTCGTTAACCACAGCCACTCTGAAACTCCCACAAGGGGGCCGACCGCAACTGTAGTTGAGATTCAATTAGAATCCGGGCATCAACTACCCCAGAGCACCAGTTTTTTCAGAAGACATGGTAGTCTCTTTTGTTATTTTGTACTCTGTGAATGTATGACATTATCATCATACATTCTATCGGATGTGTGAAATTATCACACATCCGTACAAACCAAAAGGATAGTTTTCCAGGTTCGTGACTTAACGGCTCACAGGAACACTGGTGTCCATTGTCATGCAGTCTTTTATCCAGAAAACAGTTGGGTGAGCAAACTGGAAGACTGCATGACATATTGCCATGCAACAACAACTTTTTATAAACACTCATTAGTGCCTTATTCTATCACAATGATAATCAAGTACAGTCTCATTAATCACGGCGTTTCGGTAAAAAGTGATTTTGATACATGTACAATAAAAACGTAGGTTCATTCGCCCTGACCGAAGTCAGGTTGACGCTCTGCACCACTTGGAGGTTGAACCTTCCGCACATGAGCGGCAAGAAATCTGTACTTGGAATTGCAAGCAATCCTTTCCAAACCCTCACCCACTCTTCGCAGAGCAATGATGAAAACGAACAGCAGTTTTACCAGTGTTTTTTCCGCAGAGCATGAGTTCGTCAAGAGGAAAGGAACACAAAATATTATAAAATAGAGATAAATAGAGCCAACTACGTTACCGAATAGTTATGGATAGAAAAAAAAATTATCTACTTTGAGACAGTGTTGGGCATTAATTAATTAATATTTTAATTATCTTAGTAATTGATTGAAAATTTAATTGCAATTAATTTAATTGCAATTAATTTTAATTGCAATTAATCTGTTTGTATAATATTTGAATGGATTATACACGCGAATGAAAATTAGTTGACCACTTTCCAAAGAATTAAAAAACCAAACTTTAAAGAATTAAAGAACAAAGAACAAATTTGCACTTGACCACTGCTTTATTACAAGTGAAGCTTAAATTTAACAAAGATTAAAGAGGAACAAAAATGATAACGGGAAAGTTAAATGTACAGGTACAGAGTCAATGGAAAATGTTATGTATACATAAGAGTGTGCACTGTTGTTTGTGTTCCTCTCATGTAATGTTGTTATGTTGTTGATTCTGGGGTTGCCATCTGCATTTTATCGTATACATTTACTGCCCGGCTGGGCCGGTAGGCTCAGGATCGTTGCTGAATAGCCGACATACCTTCTGTGCTGGTCTTGTAGTGCTCTTCAAAGTGTTGTCGTGCAAGGAGTATTGAACCGTCACGTTGCGGACAAGACCGTCCTTACCCGGATGAACAGAGATGATGCGTGCCAATCGCCATTTTGCTGGGGGTAAATTCTCGCGACGAAGTACGACGACGTCACCAACCTTCAGATCTTCTCGCGGCCGACGCCATCGCGAGCGTTGCTGTAGTGAGGCCAAATATTCGTCGTGCCAGCGATGCCAAAACGATTGATGCATTTGTCTTAAAAGTTGCCAATGTTGAAGACGATTTGTAGGTGGGTTTGGAACCGTTGGTTCAGGCAGTGCAACGAGGGAGCGACCAATTAAGAAATCAGCTGGAGACAAAGCCAAACGGTCATCCACATTATCATGAACTACTACCAATGGTCTAGAATTGAGACAAGCTTCAATCCGCAGGAGCAGTGTATGTAATTGATCGAAGTGTAGCGTCTGATCACCAACTACACGAAGTAAATGTCTCTTTGCTGCCTTAACGGCCGCCTCCCATAAACCACCTTGGTGTGGAGCGGCTGCTGAAATGAAATGCCATTGTGTCTGTTGATTTGCCAGTTGCTGTATAATATGCTCATTGTTCCACTCGGTTAAGTCGTTTTGTAGAAGTTTGTTTGCCCGCCTGAACTGAGTGCCATTGTCACTGTAAAGATGACTACATGGGCCTCGACGACCCACGAAGCGAGCAAAAACGTTAAGGAAGGCTCTTGCTGATAAGTCTTCTGCCAGCTCGATGTGGACGGCCTTTGTTGCCATGCAGACAAAGATGACGACATAGGTTTTCTTCGAAGTTCGTGTGCGCTGGGTTCCAATCCGAATGTTAAAAGGGCCACAATAGTCGACGCCAGATGATGAAAACGGTGGTGATGCTACCACTCGCACCGAAGGTAAAGAAGCCATTTGTTGTTGAGCCATTTGACGTGAGTGTCGTCGACAAATTACACATTCATATACGCACTGTTTTACAAGAGAACGGCCACTGATGATCCAATACCGATGTCGTAGAATTTGCAGCATTAAGGTAACTTGAGCATGGGAGTTGGTGAGATGAATATCACGTACGATGAGTTGAGATAGGGTGCTTCCTTTCGCCAAAATTATTGGATGCTTCTGATCGGTTGGTAGTTCAGAGTGTACTAGCCTGCCTCCAACTCGCAATACACCATCAGAATCGAGGTATGGTGCCAAAGCAGCCAATTTGCTGGATTTTGCCACCTGTTGGGATTGAGATAGCAAAAGAATATCATTACAAAAGTACCTATTTTGTTCAGCTCGTAGATGCCATTTCAAAGCCATATTCATTTCGTCACAGTTCACAATTGTATGATGCCAATATTTGTTCCGTATGACGTTGCCACGAAGAACATAAGCAGTAGTTCGCAATAGTTTTCCAATCGAAGAGAAACGATCGACTAGGTCAATTATAACCAATTTTTTGCCACAACGATACCTTGTTTGGATGATAGGATGCTGAAAGTAACGTGCCATGTGAGCCTTAAGAGGTTTGGATTCCATTGCCATTGCCATTATATCAGTCTCAGAAAGAGATGGAATGTCCGGACCTATGTCACCTCGCATAACTTCGATCGGACCATGCCACCACAATGGATGATCGAGTAAGGAATTTGCAGATATTCCACGACTAGCACAGTCGGCTGGATTCAGATGACTTCGAATATGTTGCCAATCGGACAAATTAGTATGCTGCTGTATGTAGCCAACTCGGTTCGCAACATAAGGTTTGAGCAAAGAAATCGACTTACGCATCCAACAATGGACAATCGATGAGTCACTATATAATGTGCATGGTGCATGTTCCAAGTCTAATGCATGTTTGACAGTGTTAATAGTTTCTGCCAAAAGCCTAGCAGCGCATAGCTCTAATCTTGGGATCGTTGTCGCCATGTTTCCTTGCTGATCAGTTCGTGCTGGTGCAACACGTGTCCTTGCAGTTACTAGGGCTGAAGTAAAGTCGTCGTTGGGACTTGTTGTGCAGAGGTATACGACAGCCGCATATGCCTTGACGCTTGCGTCGCAAAAGCCGTGCAAATGAACAGTGACTGATGACCTAAACTGCAAACACCTTGGAATTCTTAACTGTTGCAACTGCGTGAGATTATTGCTATAGTCGCGCCATTCTTGAAGTAACTCCGCTGGTAACGGTGAATCCCAATCCAATCCAGTTCGCCATAAGGTCTGTATGAATATTTTTGCGACGATAATTACCGGTGCAAGCATATTTGTTGGGTCATACAGTCGGGCAGTATCGGCAAGCACCTGCCGCTTGGTGGTAGATGTTGGTTCGCCAAGGTTAATTCGATAGAACAGTTCATCGTCCTTTGGGTTCCAATGCAATCCGAGTACTGTCACTTCTGGAGGTTTCAATTCGATGTCAACTGCGGTTCCCAAGTTACCGGTGATTCCAGCCAAAGCCATTCGGTCGTTAGACTGCCATTTTCGGAGGTGGAAATGTCCTTGTTGCAAGACTGTGTCGACGTCATTAGCCAATTGAATCGCATGTTCAGTAGTTTCGACGCTTGTAAGATAATCGTCAACATAAAAGTCACGTAAGATGCTTCTGAGAGCGTTCTCTGCTCTTGTCTTGTTTGCCAAAATGTTGCAGTTGTCACGGCCACACTGTTGCATTGCACGTACAGCGTTGTAAGGTCCAGAAGCCATGCCGTATGTGACGGTAGTCAATTGGTAAGTGCATATTGGTTCATCCGTTGATTGACGCCAAAGGATTTGTTGCCAGCGCTGGTGTCGATCGTGGATTCTTACCTGCCGAAACATTTTTTCTATATCGGCTGAAAGGGCCACCGGAAAGCGACGAAAACGATGTATGATTGTAGTGAGCAATTCTTGAATTAGCGGTCCACTCAACTGAGTGTCATTTAAAGACAGGCCATTTGACGTCCTTGCCGAAGCGTTGAAAACCACACGAAATTTCGCTAATACAGGATGATGAGGAATAATGTACCTCTGAGATGGTTCAAATGAGAGAAGAGCTGGAGCATCTGGACGGAACGGTATCTGGACGACATAGCGTCCATCTGAGTTACGGTGATGTGTAGCCATGAATATATTTTCGCATAAATCGTTGTCTGCCACTGTTGTCTTGAGGTCTGCATCAAATTCAAATATACGTGCCAGTGTCAAGTCGAGAGGGTGTTCGTGTCCGGTCGCAATGAGACTGCCATTGGCTGAGTGAAGTGAGCGCGGTGGTGAAGTGCATGAAGTTTCAACTGTTGCTGGTCCAAAAACCACCCATCCAAGCGACGTAGACTGTGCAAATGGTTCGTTTATTGATCCACGAACTATGCCTTCTTGAATGATTCTGCCCCAAATGTCAGCTCCAATAAGAGCATCTATTCGACCGGTCTTGCCAAACGACGGGTCTGCCAAAGCCAAGTGACGTAAATGTTCCCAACACGTCGATGCAATGTCAGCTACTGGTGTAGGTGTAGTTATTGTAGTCAGCAAATGGAAATTCACATCGATGTTGAATGTCCCATTACTGGAAGCCAAATTGAGAATTGCACAGCCACGTGTATTTGTGCCAGCTGAACCAATACATTCTACTTGTATTGTGCAAGGTTTCCTGCGAAAAGCCAAATGATTGAAAAATTGGAATTTCATAAAGCTAACCTGACTGCCGGGATCGCAAAGGATTCGGCAACGATGTCTGTAGCCATAGCCATCCTGAACGTAGCCAATTGCTGTAGCCAATAAAACAAGTTGTTTGCCAATTATCATAAACGTCTTGGATGTCGGTTGTAGTCATGATGTATAGGTTTGAGGGCCTTGAGATGATGTTGCAGTGCCTACAGCAGGCGTCGATGTTGATGGTGACTTAGTATTGGGGGCAGCATTGGGAGAGTTGCCCCGACATAGCAATGTGTGGTGTCTTCCTTGACAATTTCGACAATTGCCACCTGAACAGGACTTGGTAGCGTGACCTGGTTTCAAGCAATTGAAGCACAGGTTGGAGCTTCTTAAATGATTAAAACGCTCAGCCACAGGTAAGATCATCAATTTGGGACAGCTACTAATGCGATGGATACTGCTGTTACAAAATTCGCAATTGCCTGGAGAAGTCGCCGCCAACTTCGTCTTTACTAAACGTGGTGCATTCGAAAGCCTTCGCTGTGATGAGCCAAATGTGTCTGCATTGTTTGAAAGGCCAATTGGAGCGTGGTTGGTCGAAGAAGCAGTAAAATGTGTACCATCCAGTGAAAGACTTAGGGCTCGCCTTTCAACGAATTCCAACAATGCGTCCAACTTAGGAACTTCCTTCTGACTTGTATGCATTCCCCATGCATGTTGCGTCACTTGTGGCAATTTGGAAGTTACTATTGGCACGGACAAAGCATCCCATTGATCGACTGGCAGTTCCATTACACGCAATGCTCGTAGGGATTCGCGTACAGTATCGACAACAGTCAAAAGTCCTGGACCAGTTTCGATGTTAATGGGTTTGATGCCAACAAAGCGAGAGACGTGTAGTTCAGCTAATTGTTTTTTGTTGTCATATCGCTTAACTAATTCATCCCAGGTAGCCTGATAACCGCCAGTATATAGGTTGCCAACAAGAGTTTCGAGTGAATCGCCAACCAATGACTCACGCAATTTCTGTAATTTGTAGTACTCGGGAATGTTGGGCTTGTCGATGAGCGTTTGAATGGTGTCCTTAAAAGCTAGCCAGTTGCGGAGCGAACCGTCAAATTTCGGAATGGTAACTGGATCCAACTTGAGATCCATGGTCGCTGGTTGAGGTTCCGAAACATCGTGGACAATTGGTCGTTCAGCCTTAGGAGCCATTAACCGATTAAGTTTTTTTTTTTTTTTTTTATAATTTGCACCCACTCAAGGGATTTTGTATACCCTTTTTATGCCAGAGACACAGTGAGTGCATTAAGAAGAAGGGAAGGGGTGAGAAAGGAGGTGTCGGTGTACATTGGTCTTGAATTCCTGAACATTATAATGACCGGGAAAGACAGAGTGTGGAAGAGAGTTCCACATTCGCGTAGTACGGCTAAAGAATGATTCTCTATACTTGACAGTACGTTTGGCCACCGATGGGTTGTATCGATCCTCTAATTCATCCCACAATTCTTGTCGTTCTTGTCGTCAGTTGCGTTGTCGACAAGAACGTTATGAGAAACAGTAAAACGTTCGAAGTGCATCGTTAAACTGGCCAAATCTTGAACGTATGCATGTATGTCACCTGTGTATTCTTCAGCCAAGATCCTTGCGGTTATACGATGTAGTGAGGTGACCTCGGACCTTCTTCTATTTAACTCCGCCATGGGAACGCCAATAAAATTGCCAAGAAAAACCAGAGACAAAAATAATAATTGTCATGAAGTTCCACAGAACACGTGATCGAATGTTCTAGAACTTCCAACTGTTCAATTTTTGCAAATGCAAAAGAACCGTTAGCCAAATAATTTGATTACTGCAAGAAATATAAAAGCCAAGCCAAGTAATTTGTACAAATTCAAAATGTTGAAAGTTTATATTTAATCAATTCTTCCTCACAGGAGGCACCAAAAAATGTATAATATTTGAATGGATTATACACGCGAATGAAAATTAGTTGACCACTTTCCAAAGAATTAAAAAACCAAACTTTAAAGAATTAAAGAACAAAGAACAAATCTGCACTTGACCACTGCTTTATTACAAGTGAAGCTTAAATTTAACAAAGATTAAAGAGGAACAAAAATGATAACGGGAAAGTTAAATGTACAGGTACAGAGTCAATGGAAAATGTTATGTATACATAAGAGTGTGCACTGTTGTTTGTGTTCCTCTCATGTAATGTTGTTATGTTGTTGATTCTGGGGTTGCCATCTGCATTTTATCTTATACACTGTTAATTGCGTATTACAATTCATTTATTTAAATTAACGCATGTCAATTGCGAGACACAATTAAAATATTGCAATTAATATTTTTAATTGTTGTAAGAAGCAATTAAAACTAACAATTAATTATCATATTTCACTGTACACTCTCATATTATGTTCCCTTTTGTTGCCACTTGTCACGCTCTCGCTCAAACTTAAAGCCACGTACGTTACTTCTGTCTCTGTCTTTCTCGTATCACATCGCACCTAAAAGATTAATTTAGCGCAGCTTGGAGCTACTCCTCCTTATAAAGGGTCCGCCATTTAACGTATTTTTTTCAACTAGTTCTTATTTCGTGACCATCCAATACGTTTTCGCTTCGCTAAGTGGGCCTGCGATCGACTTAGAGAAGATGCCGTTTTTTGCCGGATTTTGGTCCAGATGCATAATTGGGCCATTTTTCTTCGAAAATGAGCAAGGAGTGGACGTTACAGTCAATGGCGATCGTTATCGGGCCATGTTGCTCACAAAAATTGAAGAGGAGGATATTGGCAACATTTGATTACAACAGGACGGCGCTACGTGCCACACAGCCGAAGCTACACTTGATGTTTTGCGCCCTGTTTTTGAAGATCGCATTATCAGCCGCAGAGCTGATGTCGTTTGGCCACCTCGGAGCTGCGATTTGACACCGTTGGACTATTATTTGTGGGGTGCCGTAAAAGACAAGTGTTACGCCGACAAGCCAGACACAATTGACGCTTTAAAGGACAATATTCGTGAAGCCATTGGTGATGTACAGCTGCACACAATCGATAATGTGCTTAAAAATTGGACCGATCGAGTAGGCTACTGCATGGCCAGCCGAGGCAGCCATTTGAATAAAATTATTATTCGTTATTAACCGGAAGAATTGTACTTTCAAAAAAAAAATTTGAGAAAATATTCAGTAGTTTATTTTTGTTAGCATTTTCAAAAAAAAAAAAGTTATTTGGCGGACCCTTTATTATTATAAAGTTTATTTGCAAGAACAATTAACAATTGATTAATTGTTAATTGAAAAACTTACAATTAACAATTAATTAATTGTTAATTGAAAAGTCACAATTAACAATTAATTAATTGTTAATTGTTATATCACAATTAACAATTAATTAATTGTTATTTTTAATTGTATCTTGCAATTAAATTTTGCCCAACACAGCTTTGAGAAAGGGAAAAGAGAAATAAATAAATATTATTTGCTTATTCTTACACAAGTAAGGAGTGTGAAGTGTGATGGTTATGTTCTGCTGACTACTTTGACTTTTTTATGTCTGCTACGAGATGTACAGTTTTTTTTACTTCTATTTTAGTGCCTGTTATAGAAATATCCGAAATATCCTTTACGGTTTGGTATTGTAAGAAATAAGTCCCCATACACAGCCATGGATAGACTTGAAAGAAGGTAGCTAAACGTGATTTGTGATTTTGTCTTCATAGTTTAGATAAAGCTTCTTGTTTTTCTTCCTTTTTTTTCTTGGTATAAAAGAGACTCCTGAAGACTGGAAATGGTCAGCGTTTTTAAATTAAAAGTCAAAACAATGACACGGAAGAATTTTGAATAAAATAAAGGTGAAAGGACAAACAAAGAAAATTTATGCATACATCTTTGTTTTGTATTTTGCTCACGTTGGACGCCTGCAATACGAATATCATGTGGAATGGACAAAAAATCCGGAGCCATGAATATCCTTGTGCCCATGTATGAAACTCAGTAAAAAACAAATGAATGTTTAATTTTCTGTTGATTAACTTTTTGGTACAAGTTTCCGACTTAGAGACTTGAAATTAGCTCATTGATTAAATTTTTCGATGGCTAAAAAGCAATCAAAAAGCAAAATTGACACGCAGTTATATATGTATCAAATCATTGAGTGAGACGTTGTCAAGAACGGACGTGTCGTGGGGTGCGCACATTTTTGTTTTTAAGTCAAGTCTTACTTGTTTTGTCATAATGCCTTGTCTCGTTTGTGATAAAAAAATCGATCGCGGTGATGTCAATGGGATTAAATGTAATGACTGTAATTTGATATTCCATGGCTCGTGTGTGAATTTGACTCCCGCAGATCTAGATTATTTTTTAAATACTCGAGACACGTTGTTTCGATGCAAAAACTGTACTGTTCTTCGTCGTAGTTCCCTCCATTCCGAAGCTCCATCAAAGCCCTCCAACAAAAAAAAAGTAATTACTCAAAAGCCAACAACACCTTCAATTGCTGATGCACCTAGCTCTCATACGTTATCAAGTGAGATTAAAGAGACGAGTGCTTCGAATTCTCTTCAACAACTCGCTGCCCATGAGTATGCTTTAACATTATCGTCGACTACACCATCGAGCGTGGAGAGACAGTTCAGAGTAGAAGATGACAGTTCAATTGTAAAACAAAAATCTGGAAATTCAATTACTTTGGAGTTGCTCTATGATGAGATCCTCTCCTTGAAAAAATTAAATTGTAACTTCCTAAATACTATTCAACATCTGAAAGACGAAAATATTTCACTCAAGATAAAAATCAATTCTCTTGAGAGCAAATTAAAGTGGAGAGAACAAAAGCATGTGGAAAATATAATCGAAATTACTGGGGTACCTGGAGCCAACAATAACAACGCTTCAGAGTGTGTCAACAAATTATTACAAGACGGCCTAGGTATGTCTATTACTGCTGAGGATATTAACAAATGTTTCGTAAAACGTATATGGCAACGTCATTCGAGTGACAATACCAAAAAATGTACCGATGTTCTCTGCGTTCAGCTTGCTACAAACAGGCTCAAGCAAAATATCATGAAGAGCAAGAAAAAAGCTGGAAAGAAGCTCAACTCGTCCATATTTTTGCCAGAAGACATTCATCCTATATACATTAACCACTGCCTTACAGGCTACACTCGTGCGCTTTATTATGAAGCCAGGAAATATAAAATTGAAAAAAATTATAAATATTTATGGTTTCAGAACTCTCAAATTTTATTAAGAAAAGTAGATAGAGGAAAGGTTGTTACTATAAGATCTTTTGATGATTTGCAGTCTCTTGTAGACTAACTGAATATTTAATTTACTAATGTTAAACTCATTGTTAAAATTAGATCTTATTAATAACAACCTTTCCACTACTACTATTAACTCCATAACCAACACTGTATTTAATGATTCTGATAGTAATTCTTTTTTTGTTATACATCAAAACATAAGAAGTCTAAGGCAAAATTTCGATTTGCTAGTTTGTAATCTGGAAGCTCTTTCATTTCTGCCAGATTTAAAATTTGTCACGGAAATCTGGATTTTTAAACATGAATGTGATTTATATTCTATCCCCGGTTACAACTTGCATGTTAACACTAATGAAACATATTCCTCAGGTGGAGTTGGCGTCTTTGTGCGTGAGTCTTTGAATGTAAATGTTGCATGTCATGATTTTTTGTCAGCTGATGTTTTAAACCTTTCTTGTGATATTAATGGTAACGTTTTTGAATTTTTGTGTGTTTATAGACTGCAATCACATAGTCCAGAATCGTCTTTGAATGAACTTGCAAATTTTTTAAATGATAAAAAAACCAATAACTTTGTCTTACTCGGGGATATAAATATAGATATCTTAGACGTTAACGCCGTAATTGATTCTTACCTCACACTATTAAGTGAACACGGAATGTTTTCTTTCGTTAATGAACCCACGAGAATAATATCTCAGTCGTGTATAGATCATGTTTTTGGTCGTTTTAAAAACACAACTCTAAACCAATGCTTCGGCATTAATTTTGATCTAAACATAACTGCATGACAGGAAAATTGCTTCGTGGTCTGAAGAGCGTGAAACCTAAATCAAATCCCTGTCCAACTTTTAAGAAAAAAAGTTAACTTTCATGCTTTGAATATTGCTTTACGCTACGAAAATTCGAACACAGTCTATGCTGAAAGCAATGCTTCGAGTGCCTATTCCTCATTTATTGCAATTTTAAAATCCCATATAAGTAGCGTAACGGGTACAATGGTTGGCACCCCCAATTTTTGTACCAATTATTGGCACCCTTCATGCAATAAGGGATTTCTCAAAAAACTACGTTGGCCAGGATCAAAATTGTGTTTTTTAATAATCTTTATCAATTCTTCAGAATTCTACATTTTTATTTAGGTTTAGCGTAACGGGTACAATGGTTGGCACCCCCAATTTTTGTACCATTTATTGGCACCCTTCATGCAATAAGGGATTTCTCAAAAACTACGTTGGCCAGGAATTCAAAATTGTGTTTTTTAATAATCTTTATCAATTCTCCAGAATTCTACATTTTTATTTAGGTTTATTTCATTTTCAGTTAATTTTTGTCAGTGAAAGAGTGAGGTCGTTTCTAATAAGTGAAAAAAGTGTTTAAATTACAGTGTTCCTGCTAAGAAGACTAGATTTAGTAAGTGTCCGTTTTTGATATTTTTTTGAGTTTTTAAATGAAAAAAATTTTTTTTTAATATAAAAATATAATAAATTAAATACTTTTCTAAGTTTTTTCGTAAAAAAAGTTGTTTAAATTATTAAAAAAGGGGTGCCAATAATTGGTCCCATATTAAGAAGTGGTTTAATTATTGGCAGGGCGGTGCCAATAATTCATGCACTGGGACTACAATTATTGGCACTGCCAATAATTGTACTTTTAAGACTGCCAATATTTATACCCTTCATCCGTTACAAATTTAAAAAAGGGGTGCCAATAATTGGTCCCATATTAAGAAGTGGTTTAATTATTGGCAGGGGGTGCCAATTATTCATGCACTGGGACTACAATTATTGGCACTGCCAATAATTGTACTTTTAAGACTGCCAATATTTATACCCCTCATCCGTTACAAATTTTAGCTTGAAAAATGGGGAAGAGAAGACAGAACTATTCCGAAGAAAAAGTCCAGCAAGCCCTAACCGACATAAGAAGAGGGTTTATATCCAAAAAAGCGGCATCATTGAAATACAACGTGCCGAGATCGACTTTGCAATTTCGCTTGGGCTCCCAGTTTTCAAAGACACGTCCGGGACCAGAAACTGTTTTAACAGAAGCAGAGGAGGTAACTATAGTTGATTGGTTGAAAGTTTGTCAGGAAAAAGGATTTCCCAAGAGAAAAGAAAATCTCATTCATGCTGTTCAGGAGTTCCTAAGAGAAAATAATAGAGAAACTCCTTTTGGAACAGATCGTTTACCTGGAAGAGGGTGGTTCAGATCCTTCCTTAAACGTCATCCTTCTGTGACATTCAGAGCAGTTGATCCTGTCTCTTCGGTCAGCGCAACTGTGTCTGTGACTGACTTATTCAGTTGGTTTGATTCCATACAGGAATACTTAGTGAAAAATAATTTATTTTCAATCCTCGAAGACCCTAGTCGGGTATTCAACGGAGACGAGACCAATTTTCAGCTCTGTCCGAGATCTAAATCTGTGCTTGCGGCAAAGGGTGCCAGAAATATATATGAAGTAGAAAGAGGTCAAGCAAAGGCAGACCTTACTGTTATGTTTTCATTCAATGCTTCTGGTTCAATATGCCCTCCGATGGTTATTTATCCTTTTAAGAGAATAAAAGATGATATTCGGCAAAGTATTCCCGAAACGTGGGGATACGGCATTAGTGACAATGGTTGGATGACAAAACAAACATTTTATGAGTATATATCAAAAGCTTTCTATCCGTTTTTGGTTCGGGAAAAAATAGAACTCCCAGTTTTATTCTTTGTCGATGGACACAGTACCCATTTGACACTTCAGGTGAGCCAGTTATGTGTCCAACTTGGAATTGTTTTGATTGCACTTTATCCGAACTCAACGCGGATCTTGCAACCAGCAGATGTTGCAGCCTTTAAGCCACTTAAAAATTCATGGAATAACGCAGTGGCCGACTGGCGGCGAAAAAATCCTGGTGCAAATCTTACGAAGCAAATATTTGCTCCATTGTTGAAAGACGTTGTGGATACAACCATTTCTCCCACTACAATTCAAAATGGGTTTAAGGCGTGTGGATTATATCCATGGAATAAAAATGCCACACCGTTACAACAATGAAGAAGATTCTGCACAGGCTCAAATAGACGCTTTTGAAAGTATTTGTGACTTAATTGGCAAAGAAAAAGTTGAACAAATAGAAAAATTTAATTTGGATGACCAATGCAGCGAAGATTTTTTAAAGCTGCATTCACTATACAATTTTTTCAAAATAAACGTTTTTAAGCGAGTCGAAGAAAAAAAAACATAATGTAAATAGCGAAGTACAAACTGATCCTCAAAGCTCGGACTTACCAGAATTGCTGGACATTAGTGCAATCAACGAATTTTTATTTGCTGATGGAGAAAATATCGACGTTTTGAATGTTAATGTTGCAAATACCAATAAAGAACCCATGGAACATAATCCTGTTCATATAGAAGTAACAGATTTGTTAGACTGGCCTGAAACACCATTACGGAAAGGTATAAAACAGCAAAAACCTAATAAGAGTTTCGTTATTACCAACTCCACATGGATTGAACAAGAAAAAAAGAAAAAAGAAGAAAAACAAAAGATTGAAAAACAAAAGGAAGAAAGAAAAGCTCTTCGACTAGAAAAAAAAGAAGCTAAAGCTTTAGAAAAAATAAGAAAACCGAAAACAAATAAGATTCCATACAAAACAAAAATAACAAAAATGCTGCCACCCCCTAAGAAACACTGTTCATCGGAAACCGTAACTTCCGGTGCCTTGGCTCATCTTTCACCTCTTTCCTCTCCAAAAAGGTTGCCCTTGGAAACGATGACCTCCAATAATTTGGTTTCAACGAAAAATTCTCCTGATAAACAAATGCTTTTAGATATTTATGATGAAATTAGTCAAGAGAATGCTGTGCTCATGAGCCCACCTAAGTCTGGAAACCACATACGAAACTTATTTTTAAGTCCGACTGAAAATATTGGAAACAACAAAGTATGCACTGGGCAAATGTGCTTTTTCTGCACCAAATTTATGACGAAAACCATCGGGACGGATAATTGTGGGTACAATACCGTTGATGAAACGTATCACCAGGTACAATATGCGGTAAACGGTCGACCGAAGGTGGATCAGCAGGTACCAGAGAAGCCCCTATTGGAAAAAACAACCGACAAAGTGTTTGCAAATCGAAACGCGTAACCGCTGCTGGGACTGTTTCAGGCTGGTTTTGACCTTCAGTACTCATTTGATATTAATTTGATCACTCAGTAGCAGTAGAGTCGATTTAAGTACGAAAGTACTAGCCAAGTTATATTATTTTACGAAGTGTGTAAGTGTGAATTGTATGACAAACTTCAATTTTGTATAGGGATCTAAAGAAAAACTGAACTTAGCGGATTTCATTTTTTTTTTATTCTTCGGTCTTGAATTTCCAAGTAATATTCTGGTCTTCAAAAAATATTGAGATTAACATTTTTCGGAAATAAGAGACTTCTAGTCACAGCACTGTAAAAATGTCAACTAAAATCAGATCTGCAAAAACTGCAAAGAGAAGAAACTTAGATAAAGGACGGAAAACCTTAATTTAAATAGATGAGGATGACTTATTGGCGGAACTTATTATCGTCCAGGCTAAGTGGAATGGACGTTGGTCCGTTGCACCTCGCACTACATCGCTACAGCAAGCGCCCTCTATTCATCTCAAATATATTCTTCATTTGTTGCGCGAGAGTTTATTATTTTAATAATTTATTTTTGTCTTTTTTCTTCTATTCTATGTGCCATGTCACTCGCTAGCAAGGGCAACTTGACTTCCCTTTGCTTCATTCTGGTCCAGCCAATTTTATGAATGGAGGACATTTTGCAGCACTTGGCGGAAAAGTTTATCGTGAATTTTAATGAGCTACTTTAAAGCTGCCTTTTGTGTTTGGTGGTCTGACACTCTTTTCCTTTCACAATCCTCTCTCTTAAACCCGTCGTGTTGAGCTCCAACACATTTTTTGTGTGCTGGACAAGCTTGTCAGTTTTGTTTATCGTCTTCGTTGGTCCGTCTTCGTTGTTTTTGATTTATACAAATTTTCCAAAGCATAAAAAAAATATATGTTAATTACAAAAAAAGAGGAACGGTTCCTTTGCTTTTTAAGCCTCCATCATCGGGCCATTATCATCGTCGTCATGATCGCCATTGCTGCCACTTAAAAAAGGGACAGTTTAGTGTGTTTTTGTCTGGTCAAAAATCCATCTGCTCTTGGTCTAACCGTTTTGACCATATCATGGTTCCCACATTGTTGCCAATGCGGAAGAATGGCACTGTCGGCGGTGAATTGCGGTTCGGTTGGGTATTAGGCACAAGACGACGACCGACGCGATGGTGATGGTTCGTCTGCATGTTGCTTCATTAAAATATTATTTTTGCCAAAACCAAGGATGGGGAAGTTTAAATTACGGAAATACGAAAATAATTATTAAGTTTTTTTCTTATATATTTGTATTTTTTGTATCTCTTGTATTTTTGGTATTTTTTTATTTTTGCCCGCTTGTTTTAAATGGAAGGTTAACATTTGGAGTGATTATCATTTTGAAACATTATACCGAGGCTCAATATTGCTGATGGGTGGACGATGGAGTGCGATGCGGCGGGCGTATACGTTTACCTACGGATGGTTAAAATATTCAAAATGTATTTTGGCAGTTAATTTCCGAACAATTTGACCGAAAGTTTATGGATGATTAAAGTGAATTGCATTATGAAAGCTAATTTCCTCGTTTTTTCCTATGTCCTGTGTTTTGTCTGTTTTTTAATAAAAATTGAGAAATTTTGAAAATGTGGTTTACTTTTACGAGGTGTGGTTGGCCGCTAAATTGCTCCCCTGCTACAGTTTAAATTTTTCATACATTTTAAGCGAAAGTTTAAAGGAGGTGCTCTCCTCGAAGGTCATTGAAATTTTTAATATAGAAAAAAAGACAAGAACTCTCCCAAGGGTCGGACGGTGGAAACTTTTGAAAATATTGAGTTGGTAACTTTTTTAGGAAATTAATTTTCGTCTTACCTATCAGTTTTGTTTTTCTTTGATTTTTATTTGGAAATTTTGCTTTTTGTTAATTAACTTCGACGGGAAATGTTGTTATTATTAGATATTTTCTGCAGCATGTTGAAAATAAATTTATTGAGGGATGGATTGAAGATTGTCATCATCATTATCGTCAACGACCTGGTTTCCAGGGTGCTTCGGACATCAGGCAATTATAGTCACTATTGAATGTCCAGGATTCCAGGATTATAGTCAGCCTTGTTGCGTTCCCGTTGACAATTAAAACAGCCCGAGTAAGAGGCTAGCACAAACGTTCTGGTGAGGTGACGTTTTCAATTCAAAATAACATATCAGATTCTCTGATATTGTTTGCCCAGAAATTGTTAGCAAAAATGATGCAGAACTGACACACACACTCATATAGAGCTTAGTAATGAATAATGAAGGATTGAACGTTGATGTTGCAATGAAAAATAATATTCATTACCTTTATAATCCCGGAATTCATCCATCCGAAGGACGAAGCTCATTTGCTGCTTATTGACGGTTTAAATCAATATTTGCTTTTATCTCCTCTAATCAGTCAACCATTCAACCAGTAGTGAACTATCCAACCACAAAATCAAACTCATCAATCCCGATTGCAAATTCAATAACTGACCTCCAATCAAACATCAATTTCTGTATTTTTTCTCAAATATCATATTTCCAGTTCTTAATCAAAAATTTAAATCACTTCAACCACAATCTATACTAATATATAAAGTAAGACTTTTGTTTGTTTGTCGGTTGTATGTTTGTAGTCGATAAACTAACAAACAAACAAAAGTCCTACTTTATAAATGATGCACAATTGTTCTCCCATGCACTGATTGTACAGTAGGAGGTTCTGTAAGGAAAAGAAATAGTTAATAAGCACAAAAAACATTGATTTTTAATTTACTTACCCGAAATTTTGTTTTAAAATTCAGGAAACTGGCAGATTGACAGGCGAGGCGACATCAATTTTTTGAAATGTCTCTCTATTTTCATTTCATTTCCTTTTCATTCTTCCTTATTATATTTAAGGCTGAACTCCTACTTAAGCGTTTGGACCAAATCAATGTTTACACGCGAATTCTTGGGCACGATTTTCTGTGCAAAAGAAATTTTTAACTTCGATATTTTAAAAAGGCATGGATTTAAGTTTCCACAATCTACGTGCATGAAAATTTCGCATTATGAATATTGGTTTTCAAAGCGAAAATTGCATGTAAGTGTAGGTGCATTTGTTTTCAAATGGAAAACTGGAAGATTTCAAAACGGGTTTTCGAATGGAAAATAGAAAGTTCTTGAGGAAATACTCGGAAAACTCATTGGTTTTCAAAGACAAAATTGCATCTAATTGTAAGTGCATTTGTTTTCAAACGGGAAACTGGAAGATTTCAAAACGGGTTTTCGAATGGAAAATAGAAAGTTCTTGAGGAAAAACTCGGAAAACTCATTGGTTTTCAAAGGCAAAATTGCATGTAAGTGTAGGTGCATTGGTTTCCAAATGGAAATCTGGAAAATTTTAGAGTGGAAAATAGAAAGTTCTTGATGAAAAACTCGGAAAACTTATTGGTTTTCAAAGGGAAAATTTCATCTAATTGTAGGTGCATTTGTCTTCAAATGGAAAACTGGATGATTTCAAAACGGGTTTTCAAATGGAGAATAGAAAGTTCTTTTTGAGAAACTCAGAAACTCTTTGGTTTTCAAGAGGAAAATTGCATTTATTTGTAAGTGCATTGATTTTCAAATGGAAAAATGGAAAATTTTTGATTGGGAATTTGGAAAACTCTGCGAGAGCACGAAAAAATTCAAGACCTTAAATCAAATCTTTGCATATAATTTGAATTGCATTGTTAAGTTTGTATGTCCGGTAGGGACTCTATATCCGCTCAATCCTCAATGCATTTTTATAAAATTTTTACTTTAGATAGGTATAGCCTGAGTAAAATCAAATTTTTTGGCCAATCTAACGTGAAAATCAGCAAAGAAGGGGGACAATCATAGTGGTTACTAGGGTAGCGCAAAGCGGGCAGCGGGAAGAGGGTATTGGCTTAACGGGTAGAGGGTAGCGGGCAGAGTAGTAGGGGCATACCAAAGGCTAGAGCTTTTATTTATCGATTGAGGCAGTACGAAGTCTGCAGGGTCAGCTAGTTTATTAATAATTGTAATTGAAAATGACACGAACATGCTCTGTGTGTGCCTGTGTTTGGCTGAGTGTGTTTGAATTAGGTATACATATTTGCCTTCGCAATTATTATTTGCGGCCGTCAACATTTACACACTCATCGCTTGGTAAACTAAACAAATGAACTGTTGATAAGCCGCTTTGCATAATTTCAAATTATAGAAATTGAAAATTCAAGCCCTCGTCGTCGTGTCCTCGTCACAGTGGCGCGGTCAACACTGGCCTGGTAATAAAATATAAATTTTAATAACCGCACAAACAAAAAATCACTCTGTTTGCACCCAAACAACAAAACATTTTTGCATACTAAATACTAGAACAAACACTCAAAAATTTCGAGCATCCAGTGCTTCTTGTGCCTATGAAATATTCATGTCAAAGCCGACAGACGAGTGAGTAAAATGTACGTCAGACATCATACATTATATGCAAGTATAAGAGGTGTTATTTGGATATTCAAAGAAAAATGGCATGTTTTTGAGATAAATGATCGGATGTTTATTTCATTATAAAGGGGAAGGTATGCCGTTAATAATGGAACACAACATCAGCCAAATGGCCGCCACGACCACGCTCACAGGACCATATCCTTTTCATGAAATTTTCCATAACCAAATCGCAAAGTGGCTGCCCTATGTCCTCGATAGCCTCACGAATTCCATCTTTGAGGTCTTGAATCGACGCTAGGCTGTTGGCGTAGACCTTATCTTTCATGTGTCCCAAAAGGAAGAAATCGCAAGGTGTCAAATCACAAGATCTCGGTGGCCAATTGTGAACACCTCTTCGAGAGATAACACGGTCCTGAAACTTTTCTTGTAAAAGATCGATGGTTTCATTGCTTGTGTTGCACGTAGCGCCGTCTTGTTGAAAGTAAACGTTGTCCAGATCGCGTGTATCGTTCCATTTTTATAAATGGCGTAGTTTCTACTTGTCAAATATCAAAAAATGACAGCTTCAAAACTGACAGCTGCCGAAATAGCGGGCTATTAAAAATAACACCTCTTATTGGAAAACCCTTTACAACATAAACCTAAAAATTTTAATGCTACTAGACATAAACGTCACTTAAAATAAAGAGAAACCTCCCACGTTTTAAAGCATTAAACGTCAGACGTCGGAGGGAGAGGTGTTTATAAAGCCTCATTGAGGATTTTCCAAATCAAAAGTCAAGCCTTTTCAATTGAAACACCAATGATGCCTCGGGTTGATCTACTCTGTTAGTGGATTCCTTTTTTATTCTACTGCTCTGCAATAACACTCCATCCTTCCCGCAGTTTGACACTCTTTTGTTTGTTTGTTTCCGATTCCCGGGTGCAGCAAAAACAAAAACAACAAAAAATGTTTTTCCTGTTCAAAGCCAAACAAAGGAAACCATCCTTACAGCCACAAAGTTTTCTATGTTTGCTATCATCCGAAAACTCTCAACATCCGCACCGTTAAAATTCTCATAAAAATACACAAAACACGAAGAAAAAAGCAAAACAAAACTTAAAATATGCGCAGGCATTATCATCATCAAAGATATTTCAGGCATTTTCGGTTTATATTTATTTTTTTAAGGTTTTTGAGATTCCTGGCTTCGTTTTTTCTCTCTTTTTGAGAATCCTTTATGATTTTTCGTTTATTATTAGGCCTTTGTCAGAGGCGGATAAAAAGTTATGAAGGGCCCAAGGACATGCACTCACACTATTCCCATTATAAAACCTGTAGTGTGGGTAATTATTATTCCCACGCCTCTTTCCCCCCCAGATACCGCACGCGCTGGGGTCCATTTTCAACGAGTACGATTGCAATTACGGTTGCTAGTCGTATCGGTACTTAATTAGAAATTATTTGTAATAAATAAAAATAAAAAAAAGTGATGGCGATACGAATATCAGGAAGATAAGAGTTATGGACTGCTTAATGCAAGCAGGTAGAAATATTAAAAACAAAATAATTTAAAATTTTAAAATAAAAATTAAAAAAAAAAAGAAAAAATGCAAAATCCTAAAATTAAAAATTTTAAAATTTTAAAGTCAAAAATTAAAAGAATAAAAAAAACACGAAAAAAAACAGAAAAAAAGTAAATAAGCGTGTAGAAGACACTTGTCAATTTCGTAAAACAAAAATAAAATAAAAAGAAAAAAAAAAGAGTCAGTTTCTCTCTACTATACATATAGGTACATATACGTATTTATTTATTTTTTTAGTTGTTTAAGGAAGTACAGTATAAAAGCTTCTTTTGTGTGATCTTGCTGTGGTTGAAATCAAAAATATTAGAGTTTTCGTTAACCTTTCGTAACATTCTCGTTATTGGTTCATTACTTCCATAATCAGTTCTGTGCTGAGCTTGATGAAATTGGGGAACTGATCTTAGAGAATGCGAGTTAATGTTAATACTCATTGCGTCAAGGAGGGTGGAAGATTCTGTAGCACCGGATAGAATTTGGTGTACGAAAATAATATCGGCAACTTCACGACGTTTTTCTAGAGATTGTAAGTTTATAAGCCGCAACCGTTCTTGATACGGAGGTAAGTTAAAATTGTCAACCCATGAAAGTCCTCTTAAGGCGAAACGGAGGAATCTACGTAGTATTGCTTCAATTCTATTTATATGGACTTGGTGATAAGGGGACCATACTTGGCTGGCGTATTCCAGTAGAGGCCTTACAAACGTGGTATAAAGAGATTTCGTAACGTAAGGATCCGAAAATTCCTTAGACCAACGTATGACGAAACCTAAAGCAGAATTAGCTCTAGCTACGATATTGTCATAGTGAGACCTAAAGTTAAGCTCACTATCACAAATAACACCTAAATCTCGGATAGTTGTTACTCTGTGAACGTTGATATAATAGTCCCGTGTTTGCTGACGGAAACGTTTACGGGAATATGTGATTGTTTGGCATTTGGAAACATTAAGTTCTAAATTGTTTTTTTGACACCAAACATAGAATTTGTTTAAATCGGCCTGCAGGGGTAAAGCATCATCGGGTGAACAAATTATTCTAAAGATTTTCATGTCATCTGCGTACATTGAAACTTGGGAATTTTCAATCACAGATTCTACGTCATTAATAGTCAGAATAAAAATAATAGGGCCTAGATGACTACCTTGAGGGACCCCCGATTTCGCAGTAAATGGTTCTGATATTGAAGATCTAAATAAAACACGATAATAACGGTTGGATAGGTATGATTCCATCCACTCAATGAAACCAGGAGGGAATCCAAGAGCCTTTAGCTTGAAAGATATAATATTGTGGGATATTTTATCAAACGCCTTGCTAAAGTCCGTAGCAATAACATCAACTTCTTTTTTACTTTCTATTGAGTTTAATGCGTAAGAAACAAATTCAGTTAAATTTGTGGTCGTTGATTTCCCTTTTAGGAACCCATGTTGTTTGGCCGAAAATAATGATTTGCCATGAAAATACATAGTGTCGAATATAATACTTTCGAGTAGTTTAGGAATGCAAGATAATTTGGCAATCGGCCTGTAGTTAGAAATGTCAGATTTACAGATAAGGGTTGATCCCTGAGATATTTTCGAGTTATAAATTGAAATATTTGAAAAGAGTTAGAAGGTTTGTATAGTTAGAAATGAAAACTACAATAAATTGTTCATTTTGTGGAGGAGGGGATACCGGAATTTAGGGATTGGAAAGATAACATGGCGCGTAGGGGTTTAGGGGCAACTTAGAGTGTTTATGTTGATGATTATACTTTGGGAAATTTAAGGTTGCTCATATTTAAGTTTTTTTTTGCTGAATTGTTTGTAGAATCAGTCTTTGTGAAAAAATCTAAGTTCAAAATGTTTGAAATTAACGAAATGTCAAAAATCAACAACCCGGTGCTTGGTTCACATTGAATTTAAATCTCGCAATTTTTTTAGTTCAAAAATCACTTCAAACACATCTAACGAACAGGAGCCCACTTCCATCGTTGGTCAAATTTCACATTCCACCACTACTGAACTGGTTCCGATTTCCTTTTATACACCGGAAGTTGTGCGAACCCACTTTCAAAAACAAAAGAAACACCAACCACTTTTCCTTAACTTTGATTACTTTGTGTTTTGACTGAAAGCAAGACAAAAACTAACCGAACCAACGACAACAAGGTATGAATAACTAACTGTCAGGACTCCACCGACTTAATATATTATGCCAAAGTTTTGGGGCATAAAAATGATCCTCGGGATGATTTTTGCCACAAAGAAAACACAGACGAGAGAGAGAAATTTAAATAATTGAATGACGACAGGAAAGATGACAGAAAAACAAAGAAATTTTCTTAGGCATAATATTTCTTTCTTCAAATTTGTTGTTTCCTTGTTTCTGGGTGAGTTATTTGTTTTGTTTCTTACTCGTTCGCCTTCTAAACTTCAAAGCCGATGAAAGATGATGCTCGAAAGAAGAACATAACAACCATAATTCTAGGCACATTAGATTCGTTGATAAAAATTGTGTTACAAGAATATGAACATAAAATGCAAACACATACATAAATCAGAAAATATACATAGGCATCAATATGTATTGAAAAAAAAAGCCAAACAAACAGCCTGCGGCAACAATAATGGTGCAACAAACGTGCTGACAAATTGGAGCGATTACTCAACTTCAGCGGAAAGGCGAACAGAGCTGTCGATGTCGATTCATCAAATAGAAGAAAGGTCTCCAAAATAATGAAAGTTTTTTAGTGGGTTTGGTTGCCCTTGCCCTTGAAACAACTCGTGAATATTTTCAACAAATTTAACCTGAATTGATTTCGACTTGAGGCTAGAATATTTTATTAGGAAAAAAGGTACGTGTCAAAAGTAATTCATAGAATGATATTGATCAGTGACTTTTGACATTTTTTAATACTGTCAACACAAATTAACTAAGGCTCTCTCCTTTTTGATTACTGTTTAACATTTTTGTTTGAGCATTGCTTTTCTAATGTGTTACTAGATGACCCAAGAGACGTTTTTCAGTTAAGGTCATACGGAATACTTATGTTTTTTTTTTTAGATTACCCAAGCCTATCTATAGGTTTTTTCATTTAGTCTTTATTCAAAAGTATTCAATATTCCACACCATAACTTTAAATTCCATAAAGTAAATCACGCCATCAGCAGAAAGTACAACGGTAGTCGAGTCAGCTAGTTGAATATGTATTGGTGTTCAGAGTTAAATGTTCTCAACTAAAAAAAAAAAAATTTCTTTGTTTTTTGGTTATTATATATACATATACTGAACTCCTTCTTAATGGCTGGATAGAGTTTGTGTAGAATATTGTCAGGATTTACACCTAACTCTATGCTAGCGCTCCCTATCAATGTATGTCTCCATATTCAAATTATCCTATTTTAGGGAACAAAATATGTATTAATTTTATTAATTTTTCTGTATTCGTTAATCAATATTGTTAAATCAAATTAAGGTGATTATTAATTTCTAAATATAAAAATTACATTTTTCTTTTTTTTTGCTGCTACATTGTATATAAGTTAAAATATCAAGATTTAGAATTTTAATACTTTTCTCTACTCCCTTTAACAGCACTGTCAAAAGCAAAGTCTATATATTTCCTGCAGGTAGATATGGTTCGCAATTTTCAAATGAGATTCCAACATGCTTTTCATATGAGCTTTATCATTTTTTGTAACATTTTTTATTTCTATTCAAATATGTCTACCCTCCTCTCTGTTTTTTGTTCGTTGCCAGCTGATAGATTAGGGATTTATATTTTTTATTTTAGATCCAGAACAGGAACCAGAACCAGGATATAAATCTTCCTCCTTTTCATGTCTTTAAAGAAACCATCAATCAGAGCAATTCTGTTCCATACGAAATGTGGCAACGGAAGAAAATGTTTACATTTGAGATTTAACATCAGCGTCAACGTCGCGTCGTCGGCGTCATAGCGTCCTTCGAGAGGACCCGTTTCCCATTTGTTTTCATATTATTTAGTAGGGATTTACAATTCAACGTCGTGGTGCTTTATGCCATTAGGAAAAATTAATTACCACATTATGAACATAAAACACGGTTAATGGGGAACAGATTTTCATTTTTTTTAAGTCGCTATGTTTTCGTATGAAGAATATCCCCACCCCATGTATGAGTGTGTGTGGGAGGGCTAGCCCCAAATAACGGAAATGGTTCTTACTAGGGTGAAGTTTATTTAACTTATTTTGTTGGCTGAAATAGATTTATTCGCTCGTTCGCTTGATAATGATGATGTTCAACATTTTCTGCAACATCCAAACTTGCTCATATTTTTGTTGTTTAATTTGTTTGTTATTTTTGTCCTTTGTCATTATTCTTTTGGTTTTTTTCCATTTCATAACATTTCCACTTCATAGCTTTGGAATTTTATTATTTTAAACAAAAGGGATGTGTTCATTATTTCTCGGCTAGGAATTTTCTTGTCTCTTTGTTCTCATATTCTTTCATGAGTTGTGTTTTTCTTTTATATGGACTCAGTGTTTGTATTTATTTTTTGAAAATAAACAAGTGAAGGATAAAGTACACCACCTGGGGACTTCCCCTTTCATCACATTCAATTCTAGGGGCCGATCCCTTTGCTGCTTATTATTGCAAAGGATGTGATTTACATTTTCATATGGAAGACTGAAGCTAATCTGAGTATAACGGTCTGGAAAATAATAGAAATTAATTTTTGGAGTTTTTCTACGAAAGAGGTTGATATGAACGCTATGTGATGGGATTCAATATCTTCTTTTCTAAACCATCTTCTTGCAAGAGGGCTTTCAATAGTCTCTGGCACGTGTGTACTTCCTTTTATCTTTGTACAAATGTGTATTTAGGTTTTGTGTTTGTCTTCGCTTGGGTTTTTTTTCCTGCTTTCGAAGGGTGTTGTATATTTTGTACATTTATTTGAAAATTGTTGGTTTTAAAAAGCAATTGAAGATCGTTATAGGTATTTCCTTAAAGGGAAATCCTATGGGAAAATAAAAATGAATTTTCGTTGACAATTTTTGAGATTTCCAGTTGGAAGGCGGGGATTTGGTGCTATGAAAATGTGAAAAGTAATAAGAATTTAATATCAGTAACAAAATGGAAAAACAATTTATGTGTATTCTTATGATGTCAAAATGTTCATCCTTTGAGGAAAAGGAAAGCGGATCTATTTTGAGTAAGCAATCAAAAGAGGACCAAATCGTATTTGTTCCGAGAATAATTTGTGTTTACAGAAAATCAGAAGATATGTAAGTACAAACATACGCTAAGGATTTTGAGTATGTATGAATATTGCAGGCAATTCCAATTGATGTCAAGGTATACATTTTATGCTTTGCTTGTTCACTTGCTTCCCAGTTCCCACATTTTTAAAGGTTCTAAGCCTGGAATGTCATGAACATGATTTTTTCGAAAATTCGGTAAACAGAGGAGATTTCCTTTAAGAAAGCAAATTGATTGATTAATTCAATTCAATCCCTCATAAAGGTTTTCGGTGTGTTCATTTAAATTCTTGTAACTTATACGTCAAACTGTGGGTAACAAACATTATGTTGTGTTTACTCTTCATGCTCGTGCTGCTGTTTCACACTAACTTTATTGAGTTTACTTTGAAAATAATGGAGGCGCACAAGTGAATTAAATCTAAATTTAAGGCTTGTTTAAAAGACCAAGACAATTGCAAATGCCCTAAAATTTGAAGCAAAATCGACCAATGGGTATAAACTGTAGAAGCAAGAGGAGACATTCTGATAGATGGTCAGAACGTTGTCATGAGTAAGTCACCAAGATAGAAACACAACAGCGGGCAAATTCAAGCTTTTAAACAAAAATAAATAAATAATGAAGATCATTTCCAGTCATTTAAAAATACTCGCCGAACCAATGTAAATAAAAAATTGAAACTTTGTCACCTTCAGCTTCGGACAGATTGGTTATTAGTAGGGCAACCAAAAATATGCTCGAGCATGTTTTTTTTGGAACGTCGAATTTGCTAATTGACAAGATAGAAATACGTTTCATGAGAAAACAAACATTTTGGACCCTATTCGTTAGAGCATATTTTAGCATATTTTGTTATAAATGCATATTTTTGCATATTTTGCTTTAAAATGCATATTTTGGCATATTTCATCATTATTTGTAATTTTTGTTGCAAATGTTAGAGTAAATACTTTTTTTAAACTTTTTTTTTCGAAAAATTCGCGATGCTATTCAAGTATTTTATCCAAAAGTAACGCATGTCACTTGTGAGGCCCACAGGCTCCATAGAACTTGTGAAACACTTCGAGGTTAATTTCCAGAAGTTGATATTTTCATCGCAAACGTGAAAAAAGTGTTTAAATGCTCCGTCAAAAATAAGAGTATTCAAGGATATTGCACCGGAAACACCACTTCCTTTGCAAACGATTACGACTCGTTGGGTATCTTGGAGGGAAGCAGTTTACTGAGTACAATTTTTTTTTAAAAAGTGGAAAGCCTTTTCGAAACACTACATGAAGAGGAATCAGCTGCAATACGAGTTATTAAAAAATTGTTTTAATGAATTGGCATTAAACGTGACTTGATATTTCTATCATCCAATTACGTATACATTTTTATTGAAATATATTGCACAGCTGGAAACAAGCTGCCTTCAGCTAGCATAAAATTATTGATCGATGCCCAAGTTAAAATTAATACCATCGACTCCAATATCGAATAAATAAAAAAAAAATATCGATATTTCGGAAAAATTAGAGGGCTCAAATTGTTTATTATGGCAGAATTTATTCGTAGAAAAAAAACTGAATCTGAAATAATGGCATTAAAGCTTGCACGTATAACTGGCGGATGATGTACCTACAAAAATGTTTTCAGTGAAAATTTTTTAAGTAAAACTGTTTTCCTTTATTGCAACAAAAATTTTAACAAATTTTTTTTCTTTAATTACTCTGGTTTATATTTTCATTTTTGATGTTTGGTATTTATTTATAGCTTTTTATGTTTTTTTTTTTGTTCTTTTATTTGTGTCTAAGGATATTTTGACCTCGTTTTTTTTTTTTTTGTTGAAAACTCAATAAACTTTAAAAAAAAAACACGAAATTAAAGATTTTTTGGCTATTTCAAAATTTTTTAGGGCATATTTTTAGACCATATAATTGGCTTTTTAGAGCATATTTAAAGCGCTATAAATGGTTTTTATAGAGCATATTTTTGGTTGCCCTAGTTATTAGTATTTTATTGATGTCTACTTTGGCATCTGTCGCTATTCCAAAATATTCTGTCCAAGAACGCTGTAAATAAATAAAAACGAAGGTCCTTTGTATCTCCTTTCATTTTCATCATTAGTCATTAGTAGATTGAATGTCTTCATTGTTTGCTTGTTTTAGACCTTCTTTGAAAGCAATAAAAAAACGACGATAAAAAGCAACTTTCTCTTGCGTAAACTTTTGTTTCCTCTCAAAGCCAATATACAATACTCATCATTTTTTATTGATTAACATTTCGTCCCTTTGGAAATGTGATAGTCTGCCTATATAAACACAAAAACTCCATTTTGTTTACATACATCCTTCATTCCTCCAATCTTCCTTTGAATTCCCTCTAATTATAATCTCCTTGAGTCAACGAAGAAAGAGAAGGAAAAACAAAATAACTCCGCTATATCCATTCTGTGTCGCCTAAATGTTGTTATCTCTACGAATGACACACAAAAAATGAACTGTCGGAAGAAACAGCCACCCATCAACCGTCGCTATTGATAACTAGGTCCATTTTCAACAGCAATAAATCAGGATGCCTACACACATACTCAAACACACAAATCGACGCCGACGGAAGATGAGAAACATAATAAACTTATCAAATAAGCATGACACGAAAAGAAGACAACAAAAGTCTATTTGTAGACACTCATACCTTCATAAATATATATTTTTGGTGGTGCTCTCGCCCGACGAAATTCCGCCTTAATTAATGACTTGTTTTTCGTCAAAACGCAACACAAGAACCTCTCCAAGCACCATCGCCACATCAGCACCAGCCGAATATCGTATTTTATTCGTTATCATAATTATTTCAAATGTATGCTCACGCAAATTTCCTAATCATTCGAATATACAAATACATTTTGATAAATTTATTATTATCGATCGAATTTCGAGTTGTTTTGGGTGTATTCTTACAAACAGTTGAAAGCAGAGGAATACGAAAGAAATAATAGTAAGTATCCGCCGTAGTGAACAATAGAGTATTATTTCAACTCTCCGTGTCAAGTAATTTTTGCAAAATCTGTTTCAGCTCATGCCATTCGCTGTGATTCCATTTATTACTAAAATCCTTGATCCTTATTTTAGCCTCTCAACACGCCTGTCAACCTCCTTCGTCCGCCTAAAGCATTGCGAGCCGTTGAGAGGATCTGGAAATGGTTACAGCAAAGCAAAACAACAACAAAACTTCAACAGAAAACAGAAACACTATCCAAATGAACACGGTTTTCATTCTTGAAGAGCTTCAGCAGCAACGTTGAAAAGGGAGCAGAAATAAATGCATTTGCGAACACACCCGCGCCGAACACTCGTTACCACTCACTAGAATCAGAATACAAGAACGCCATTCACGGGCAGAGGCAGAAATATATCTCCAGATATATATGTGTTGCATATCACCCCCCACCTCGTGTGTACCAACAAAGGACTTGTGTTATTTATATTAAAAGGCAAAACCACCTCCCCAGCAGCCCTCTGCTTAACATACAAAAGAAAAATGAACAACAACTTGAAAAACTTTCCTCCGTTTTGTGTTCGATGTTCATTATTGAGAAAAGCGTCTATTTTATACCTACTTCTTAAATTCATGCCCAAGGGGGCTTTCCGCCCCTTTTTCTCATCTTTTTTTTCTGTTCAGTATGCACGTGTGCTGCTCATTTTTCGGGTGATGCTAGTGGCTTATCGTTTTGGGGAACAGCTAAGACATCGTCACTACTATCATTATTTCACTTTTCTTCTTCTCACATCAGTTTTTGCTGTTGTTTTCGTAAGAAAACGATGTGGACATCAAACAAGACAAAGCAAACGAGATCGACACATTCGCAGCATCGCCAAACGAAAAACGACTTTGACACACAAAAGTGGCTTTAACCTCTTTTGGGGTTTGGGGTTTGTTCGAAAGAGCAACAGACTTGTGTTTGGGTTAGAAATCGATTGAAGTGTAGGGGAAGCCACTTCAATGCAAGAACTGACGAAGAGAAAGGGGGAGAGAAAGCGAAACTAACGAAAGCAATATCGAATGAAATTTATTCCTTGTGTTTCCCACTTAAAGCTACTAACACCAGAAAATGTTTTATGTTCACGCAACCATCCCCCTCGCCCCTCTCCCAACCATTTAGCTTAAATATTATTGTGTTTGTTTGACTGGAAATGGAAATTTTGTGAGGAAAAGTTTGGATCAATTTTAATAATTCTCAAGGAACTTTTGTTCCGCTTCGTTAAGTGTTTTTTATTTAAAAACTAAACGAAACAAGAAAGTCGCTTCGCATCGGATTTTCTACAAAAATAAGATTTTTGTTGTTGTCAATACTCGTATATCCTTTTGGCCTATTTTTATACTGACATCCCTTTGAATTTTTGAATTGACCCTAAATAGCATTAACGTGTTACCTTCACACGTTGTTTTTCTGGGGACGGAGATTGAGAGGACAATACAAAAAACTCGTGTGTTAATACCCTTGAGAAAGATCAGATAATAGCAGCGGGCAGAATTCACAGATGCGGAGGCGATAACATTTTTCGTAGGCGACAGGTCACGTACGAGTGTAGAATTAAAGCCGAGCTTACATCTAATTGCCACAACGACAAAAGTACCACAAAAAGTACATTTTATAGCTAACGGGATGAGCTTCAAATGGACGGACAGGAAGTGGAGTAAGTCGGTGACAAAAATTCACATTTAATGTCAGTTGGCTTTATGGGCGTTTTTGTTTAGTCGTCTTCGGTCGCTCGTCGTCGTCGATGATGATGAAATTTTCTTAAAGTTTTATTGTTTGTTTACGAGATTGCTTGGGATGGACTTTTATCGCGAAAATGGAATGCTATAAAAAATATGAATTTTTCAAGTGGAAACCCAGTAACCAGACCGATAAGAGGAGCGAACATCCTTGCAATTCCTTTCATACTTTATGATATGGAGACATAAATAATCAACCCAAAATTTGATGGGGTTTTTATATTTAAGTGTGTTTAGCTTTTTCTGTTAAGAAGAAAAGGGTTTTTTTATAAGCATTAAGATAGGCAAAAATGGGATATTTTAAGGAGCTATTACAAATTAATGTTATGATGGTTTGAGTCCCAAACGGAGTTGTAACTTTTAATTTAATTTTTAAGTGGAATCATTAGATACATTTTTGTCTCAGGTTCGATAGTGAAAAAATTCAGAGCTTTGGCATCTTAGAACGTATAAATTTTAGAGCAGGATATTGAGTAGCTAATTTACTTCTATTCTCGTCGATTTGGTCTTCTTTTGAAGGTGTAAACTCATATCAAATCTCAAACCCCATCAAACATAAAATCGAAAATGATCAGCAAAGAAAATTTGTTCTTATCAAGTCAACATTCGTTGAGAGTAAACAAATTAATCCAAATTGTCGATCTTAATTTGCACGCAAAACAAAACTAAATAAACCACTTATGCATGATTGACCAATCCATTATAATGTCAAAATATAAATTTCGCTTTGCAGAAAAACCGTAATTAAATTTCAGTGAATTCGCCAGGCTACAACTATCGAAATAGAAAAGTGCAAGCCAAACAGAATTCAATACATATTGAAATTGCCACTTTTCAACGTGCATTTGACCACATATTCCCGAAAACCCACACCTCAGCCGCCGGTAAATAAACTCTATTTTAAAAAAAAGTGCGTATATCACATTTCGATGAGTAATGCGTGGGCAACAGCTTTTTCCGCCTCTCGGCAGTTAGTCTGATTAAATAATCAATTTCCACGCAGTAATCATAATTTGATAATGTATAACTCGTATCTTAGCATACCTAACCATACCTTACCATCACCACACCACACACTACGCCGAGTGCGAATTATTCCTGTGCAAGGCCGAATGGCGCCCAACGCACGTCAACCCACACCGCTTTCACGAATTGATGCAGAAATAATTATCTGCGCAACAGCAGGTGCTCGCGGCTAGGAAATATTGACCCCATCATGCATCGGACTGACGGAGAATGGGAAAAAATTAACATTCCCTGATCTATGTTGTTGACACAATGCTGACGTTCATGGGTTTTAAGTTGGTTTCTGTCAACACTCCGTCCCACTCGGAACTTTTTCGTTCGCGACTTTAGCATTCGCTGAAAACCACACAGCATCAGGTCCAGCAGCACTCATGGTCAGATAATTATCAATCCCATTCAGATCATGGCGATATGGCGAATGGCCGACACAATGTTGCAAAAATGCACAGTTGACCCCGCCATCTGTTTCATGACATACTCTCATACTCTACTCACTCACGTACAGTTTACGTGTTTGTGATGGTCGAAATTCCTTAAAATGTGAGTATTCATCTGTTTCAAAATGAGCATTTAAATATTTATTTATTTTTTTCGAAAGTTGAAAAATGATTGGGTGCAGTAGTGTCATTGATGCAGTCCCCATAATTATTAGCCTCTTGGCTTGCAAATGAAAGCGTTGCATATTCAGGAATTGAATGTTTCTGGCTGCGCATAAATATCCTGGCTAGATGCAACTTTAATTGCGGTTCTTCTGAGTTCTGTCTTTTTCCTCTTTTCGCGTTTTTTTTTTTGTTGTTCTCTGCAATATGATTCAATGTTGACACTTTTACTCCGTATGTTGTTTCGGGGTTATGTCTTGGGCCTTTTTTGTGTTTTATTGCTTTTTTTGCAGCGCGTTGAGTTGGAAAGATGAACATGTTCAGCTAGGGATAATAATTGGTATTTCTGGATGTCCTTTTTTCTACTTGTGAAATGATGCATGTATGTAGGTGACTAAAGGCCACGGTAAGGGTTCGAGAGAACATGGTTTGGTGTTTCACTCTTTTTATCTGTTGTTCTTACAGTGTTGTCATTAAGTTCTCATATTGTATTTCTTTCATTCCTAGCTTCGTTAAGTTGTCTTCCACTTCTAAATCGTTTTTCTTGATTTTTTTACTGCGTTTTCAATAAAAATATTTTAAATTGTATGAAAACACACAGTTTCATCTACTTCTGATGTCACCTTCCACTGGATTCCAAGCTTTCGTTAAATTTTTGACATCTTATGCCTAGCGCTGTTTATTTTAAACAAATTGACGTTAATGTTGAACCATCAAAAAAAATGTTTATTTCTGATCAATGTTCTGATTTGTATACTTTCTTTAATATCGTATCACTTTCCTCAGCTATTTTTTATGTTGATATTTCTCTTAACTTTCGTTTTGTGCACATGACTGTTATAGTCCTGAAAACCGTGTTTTGAAATGTTTCGTCAAGTTTTCTGTCTTCAGAGTCGATAAGGACACACAATTCCAAATAAAATGCACATACCCATTAAATGCACATACCCATTAAATGCACATACCAAATTAATAACATCACTCTTAATTAATTTGACTTTAAATTTAAAACATAAATGATTGTAAAACAGGAGTGAAGGCTTTCTTTGGTCAGTCTCAAATTATTATCAACAGATTTGTTTTTCGTCAAGTTTGACTCCAGTAAAAATGACACACAAGCAAAGCTTATTCCACAAAAAAATGGATGTACATAGGTTATTAGCAAATAAGATTATGGTTAAAACCGAAAGTTCGTTTGGATTTGTCAGCATGCCTTAAATCAATTGACATGTTTGTACAACCCCAGTCGTGTACCTCAAGCTTGTACAATATCCCCTGTTTTCTCAGTTCCAACACCACACAGCAACCACATACACCATGTATAGTCGAGAGAGAGAATGACTTGTAGAGTCGCATGGATCAAAAATTGTTAATCCTTTTTTTCTGTGTCCGTCTCTTATTTTTTTTGCAGCATGCAGTCCGTTCGCTTTCCCTCTGGCTATTTAGATTTTTTTTGCCGAGATAAGTTGATTAAAGGCGAATTTTCATTGCAGTAATTCCATTAAAATTACTCACAGATACAATCTGCATACCTAAAAAAAAAGTAGAAGAAGTAATATGTAAACAAAAAAGTGAATTTATGAATTCGCCTTGTATATTTATCTATTCATTAACAACGGTTGTAATTTTAATATTTCTCTCATTTTATTATTTCATTATCAGGTTGGTGTTTTGTTTTATTTGTTAGCCATGTTTTTTTTCGTAATTTATTGAACTGCGACTCACTGTACATGCGAGATAACAGAACAGGGTGTATCAAATCATTATAATTTTATTCTCAACTGTGCCGTTGTTGTCGTTTTTGGTTGTGAATTGTGATCAACATCTCGTTTGGTTTTGTATATCCTTTTGTTCAAGTAGGGGGCTAGCTCCTTTTCGCTTAGATTTTTCTATGGTATACTTGCATTCCATTTTCTTGGGTCCTGTCTCCTCAATATCACAGCACCCAACCAAAAAAAAACTTTGCATTAAAACTATACTCTTGTAGTCAATTTCGGTTGAAATATGAAAAGAGGTTCTCGCCGCTGAACACACAGCCTTCTGGTGTAACGAACAGGGCTAAAATGCATATAAATTCCACTAAAAAATACACTGCTGCAGCTTAGTTCTCGAAAGAGAAAAAATAGCAGTCATTGTAGAATTTTGTTATTCAACTGAAATCTGATGCTCTGACTCTGATTTCCGTTTTGGAATAACTTTCCAGTTGCTATGAGATAAATTTAGATATATTGTTACACCCACGAACGCACCCCATCAAGCATCAAGTCATCTGTCAAAGCTGACAACCTAAATTAACTTCCGATAAAGCTTCTGTCTTGCTAACCTAACCTCGAATGAAGTTGCACGTCGTTTTGAGTTCTGCTCTAAAAGGTTAAATTATATCTGGTGTTTTATTTAATCCGATTCTATTTCAGGAATCCTGGAAGTTTTGCAACAATATGTTCAGTGAATAGTTTCTCTCTTCATAATAAATTCATAAAAACAACTGTCATTAGAATTTGAGCTGTCAAAATTTGTTAATTAACTGTCAGCTGTCACATTTCTTTGGTTTTCTTAAAACAGCCGCCTTGAACGTGTTCATATTTTGCTATCCGAAAAAAACGGCCTTGATGACATTTCACACCAAAAAAAAATTCAAGATAAGAAGCTATAAAAAATGGGAACAAAAAATACGAAAGAGGCTGATGTAATGTAGGTATCCCAAAACTGTTTGATGAAAAACAATCGTTCTAAGCTTGGCCATACCTCCAACGTGATGTACTTACGCTTGCAAAAGTACTTACTTACATCGGGTTTTACTCTTTTGCCACCGCCAAACGTCGTTGATAGCTTCTGTGCTTCACGGTTACGATGCAGTTGGATGATACCGATACCAAAAGTATACACTTGAAGGAAAAATTTTAGGTCATATTACAGTTTTAATGTTGGCTTTGGGAACTTGGGAACTTGCACAGCTGAAACCCCCCAATAGTCATATTGCTGCTGCTTGCCTTTGTTATACAGAAACTATCTCTTCCTTGCTATCCACTTATTTGGCTACAAGTTTGCTTTACACTGAACCAAATCGGTGGATAATATAGATGAAAAACGTAGTCAATATGATGAAAAATTCCTCAATTTTAGTCCATTGAACCTTTTCATGTAAAAGATGAACAAGAGTTCGTCAATATGATGACAGTTTTAACTTTTGAATCTCGTACATCATTCATCAATTTGTTTCGTCAATAAGATGAAAAAAAATTCCCCTGAAGTTTTTCATCGAATGATGAATTGGTTCTTCATATTGACTAAAACGTAAATAAATATGATGAAATTTTGGAAATTTTTTCTTACAAAATGGATGAACTCATTCATCAATATGATGAAAAAATTTTAATTTTTTGATATATTTGTTTTTAATCTCGATTTTTTCCACGAAAACTTCAGGTTTCAGACTGTATACAACAAGAGCCACAAACTGAATGGCTGATTCGTTATCAAGAGTATATGAATGTGGCTCCTCTTACCGCGTGTCAGCATCAGTGTTTGAACATTTACAACGCTTTCATTAAATCGTCAATATGATGAATTTCATAAATTATGATGAAATCAAAGCTGGATACATTCATCAATATGATGAATTTTATAAATGCGAAAGAATTATTCATTAATAAGATGATTGCATTCATCATTATGAAGAAAAGTCATTAGAATCTGAGTTCATCATATACATGAAAAGTTTGGATGAACTGATGAAATTTCCCCTTCAAGGATTTGTATAGAATATCTGGTTAAAAAGTTGATGAAATGAGATTCTTCATATTGAAGAACGGTTCATAAGACAAATTTATTTTTCATCTAATTTCTTCATCAATAAGATGAAAAGATCATCCATGTGATGATTTTCAGTTGATGAACGCCGTTCATTAATATGATGACGGTTATTTTTTTCAGTGTAGGCAGAAGGTAAATCAGTGGCAGGGAGACAAACTGTTACATGGCGCAGTGAATGCATTCAGCAGATAACAAAGGAAAAAGGGCCAACTTTTAGGGACCGTATAATGAGAAAGATTACTTTTAATTTTCCATCCTGGACACATTCATTTGTGCTCCTCAGAAGGCAAACACAAAAAATGAAACGGAAAACAAAACTGTTTTTCTGGAATTTTTCACTTGAATGGTGTCATTAGTAAGGCGAAAAGAGAGTAATGGGTACATTTGCTTTTTTGGTTCTTTTTGGAATGCAATTTAAGTTTGAAGTAAATGGGCTTCCTCTTTTTCTTGCTGTCATGATGATGAGACGTTTGTGCAATATCAACGAAAGGGAGCATATGTCAAAAGGCAAACATCAAGGAAAATAATTGTTTTCATCAAGATAGGTAATTAAAAAAATACAAATGTCAGCCAAAAGACTCATTATTGAACCATTAATACGTCTCAAGGAAAAAATTTTGATTTTAATTAAATTCATTTAACCTTTTCAAGTTAATTGTAATTTTTGAAATTGAATTAAAATACCAAGAAGTTGTCTTATAAATATTCCATTTTCATCTCCATTCTCCACTGCTTTTGTGTATTGTTTCCTCCTTTGGCCAAGGTATGAAAGTACCTTTTGAAATTCAATTGAATATAAAGGAGGGGAAAATAAGTCCCCAATTCATGGCAAAAAGGTTGAAGGTGAGTAAATTTAAGTCAATGAACATATGGTATTGTTTTATTTTAATAAGATTGAGCTTGGGTGCCATTTTAAAGTGGAACTTTAATTCTTGAGTTTTTGAGGAATTGTACTTTTATTTAAATTTTTAATTACTCAGATGACTTGCCCTCATTAGCCTCTAGCATCTTCTTGGTCTGAGTTTCAAGGCTCACAAACGTGACCACTGGCATCGCGCTGTCGTGTCCGTATCCTAGTAGCTGGACGGGATTGCGTATGTGTAAAACATTCTTACATCAAATATGCATCTGTGAGGATTTTTCCGCCCTTGATGGAACAGCGTGGCTTTTCCATCAGACACAGACGGAAGAGTTTTCCTATGATTCCAACACTAGACATTGCTCGAGACTCCTTGGCAACCTCAACTGCAGAATTTTTAAGCTAAAACTTTGAAATCCTCTTAAGACCAAAATTGTCAAAAATATTGAACTGACAAAAAGTAGGTAAATGAAAGCACCCCAAAAGAGCTCATTGATTCCGACCGAAATGATAACCTCCAGAAAGAAATCACACATTCATTAACTTTAGGAGACGAGACTTTTGGCTTTTGAGAATTGGGGTGGACTCTCCCACTCCCACTAAAAACATCGCTAGGATTTTATTCCTTGTTTCTTAAAGTTTGTCGGTTTATTTAGGGGAAAAGTGGGTGAAAGTATTCATTAAATCTGAGGAACTTTGAAGTACATATTATCCTTTGAGCGAATAAAAAATAAAATACCCCACAATCAAGAATAGTTCAAGTTTCTCCATTTTCATTTTTTCAAATTTCCTTCACGCTTTTCTTTTTCGTCAGCTTTTGTACTCCCCTCTTTTATCACATTTGTGTCTTTAATTAACTGCTTGGAAACAACTTTATCTCTCAAGTTCATGAAAATAACTCTTCATCCATTTCATGCTCAGGATTGTGTAAGAGGATGGATCCTCGCGACGAAGGATGGTAATGTTAATATGAAAAATAATTAAATTGAATGGTTCACGGGTGAGATACAAAGTCAACCTCATTAGGACCAAAATTATGTTAAAATGCAGCAACGAAAATGGCGAAAAAAATGTATTACAAAATAAATAACTTTCTAGGACACTCATATTCATAAATACGTAGTTTTTAATGAACATAATTATGTGCACATGGCGGAGGGGGAGAATAAATGTAATGCATTTGCTCTGCATAAGAAGTGTGAAGTGTGTGTTTCGAGAAGAAGTGGACGGACAGTGGAGCTCTGTGAACAGAAAATAAATTACAGGTGATTAGAGTTTTCGCAAAGTTTGCCTTTAGAAATTTATATTCGCTTGAAAAAATGGTTTCTACTTGACTACTCACAAAAGCTCTAATGTCAAGGGAGAAAGAAAAAAGGGCAAAGCAGCCGTTTCTACATCACATTCACATGAAAAGGGCCAAAGTTGTAGAATGTTGAATACGTAGAACCGAATAAATTTAAAGACACCTTTCTGGTCCGGCCATGATGGAAGTTGTGCAATTCAAGTTGACACAGAGAAGGGGTCACTCACATGAATTTTCAGTGGTTTGAGTAGGGTCTGTCATGATAAGAGTCGGAAAGTTTTCGTATAATGCGACATCTATACGATAGAGAACGGAAAGATTATTGCCATTGCCAGTAAGAGGTATAACACAAAAGACCTAAACTTACACGACTCACGTGAGTGGGGGCCAGAAATAAAAATGAATGTCTTCTTGTTGTTGGTAACCAGGATTCATAGAAGTTGGAAAATTTAAGCTCATCACTCTTGAACAGTTTCATGTGCGGTTGATTGAAGAGTGGAAAAGACTAAAAATTTAAATTGTTTCAAGATTAAGTTTGAGTTGAATGAGCAGAGAGATCGTTTGGTGAACTAAATTATTGTTGCAGTTACTTTTGAGTATACATACTTACTAATGACTTGCAAGTTGGGTATCGAGAAATACCTGTAGGAAGGACTTTGGCCATGAATAAGGGAACACAATATGAAACAATACTTTTGTCGACAGTTTTTGCATATTGGATTGTATTTCCATGAATTGAGACTTCATAATTGCTTTCTTGGAATTCAAAAATTCGGTTACAGAATTTTTAATGACCTCAAAGTCCGAAATTGAAATTTATTTGGGCATTTTAAGTATCAAAAGCCACAAACACAATGAATGTCTTGAATATCTTGTCGACCTTCATCATCTTAAGTTCATCGACAATCCTTATGTGGTCGGTCGACCTAGCAACAAGTCCGACACAGCAGCGTAAAAGGAAAACAGATTTATTTGTTTTTCAAATCGATTGATACCTTTGACTACACACAAAGCATCGCTCGTTCTACTACGTTGTTGGTGTTGTGCTTTTTCTTCGTACCAAGAAAAGGCCTTTTGGAAGCTTACTGTAGAAATTGAACCTCTGATCCCTAAAAACGGACAGAAACACAAAGCGCCAGAGCAAAGTAACCTCAAAAAATGTTTACTTTCCTTTTGGCCTGGTCTTGTGTTTGCCTGAGTTTGTTTGTGTGTTTTTTCTCCTCGTTCTGCCTTTTCCTTTAAGTATACCAAAGCAAAAATACCTCTTGGCATTCAAATAACATGAAAGAAATGCCTGCTTGGACAACCTCAAGTGGAATATTGGTTTTGTAATTAGCATTTCGCCTTGGGCCAAGTTTTCTCTGTGATAGAATTTTCAAGGTTTAGACGATAGTGTCTGAAGAATTGTCGTTTTTTTCTTTCATTCTTGAAAAGCTTGAGGCAGTGATTCCACAACGAACTGACAGCCGCCCAGAAGAGAATGATAAGTTTTATTTGTTTGCCATCGTTTATTGTTAGGACTGTCCAGTGTCCAGACTGGAAACGATTGTGATTACCGCCCCACCAGGCTATTATGAAATTACTTTTAATGACATTTTTCGTCTGAGCAATCAATTTGACAAGTGACACGTATTCATGCTCCGGGAAAAGTTTATATTTGACTGAAATTTCTGGGAGACGTGTTTCTGTTGTCATCTTTCTGCCTAAGCACCACCCAATTGAATATGTTTGAATTACCAAAAACTCACTTTGAGATTAAATATGCTTCAGGGTTTTCTCGTTAATAGCGTTAATCTTACCCCAAAGTCTCACAAAGCAATTTGTGGTCCCAAACTCAAGAGCCCTCTAATAAATTAACACCAGATTATGTGGGAAGAACTTGTAAATGTTAACATCTTAACTGAAGAAATATTAAGCCCCCGTCAGCACTCTCTAAGTTCCTTTCAACCTACGATCTGTGCAAACATATAAATTCGTGTACGACTAGTTAAAAGTTATCGTTACATAATTAAAAATTGTTCTCGACTTAAAGTTGCACGAGCTGATGTCGCTGTCATAAATTATCCGCAAATTTCAAACAACCTCTAGAATGCGAGCTTGACATAGCAAAAAACTGTCAATCACAAAATTCCACAGTGAAATTCTGACAATTTGGTGATGCGTACGCGAGCCTGTTTTCAAATGGGATTAAACGTTAATAAACTGGATTTATTATACGATTAAATCTGGAAAACATTACAAACCAGACAGAGAGAGAGAGCAGCATAGATATAGTGAAAGAGAAAGAGATGTCGTCAACAGCCCTCATGACCCGGCCACATACGTACGGATGCTCTTGTAAGTGAACCACCAAAAGTCGATTAGGATTTCCTCTGAGGTAGAAAACTCAATTGTCGAAACCATGTGACTGCTCGTTCGCCAAATAAAGCAAATCAACACATGCTAGACTGCCACTGAACGCACTTATTGTAGCAAATCCATTCCAATTGCATGTTGAAAGCTGGGATGTTTTTTGTTCCTAACCTACTCACTCAAATTTCGCACATAATAAACAGAACTACAACTCATTCAGAGAAGGGTGAATGAAGCCGGTTTATGCACGAATTTCGGGAATGAGCACTTGAGCTGGCTTAGCTTTTAAGGAAAAAAAAAACTCTGAAAGTTATGAATGAGAATTTCATTTAAACTGTTACGGGAGTCCGATGAAATCCTCCAAAAACCCAGCTACAAATCTCAATCAAGACTTTAATGGAAAGCTGTTAATAAAATACGTTCAATGGCAGCATTTAGATCGTGCTAGTTGTCGGTAAACGGTATGCATTCCGTAGTGATGGGTTCGTACGTACGGTTTGTGACTGTGGCTCAAATGTGATGGAAAATTTTACCAATACTGACAATGAATGGAACGTAAAAGTTTTCCTGTTGCAGTTTCCGTTTCTCTCAGCCTCGTGCTAGACAAGTTTTCTGTCAAGAACATCCCAACACACACGCAAGCTTGAAATTTCGCCTTGAAACAAAAGTAGCTACTTTTCATTTCGCTCTTGGTGAGGCGGGACGGTGCGTGGGCGTATGGAATGTTACCTACCGCAAAATAAGAATCAGAACCATAACCAGCCAATTTGCCTGACTGGTTCTGCTTTTGCATGGTTCCATTGTGTGGCAAATAAATCGTTCTTGGAGAGAAGAATGTGACTTGAAATAATTTTGATGCGATACACGAGATGTGAACGGATTCAGTGACACAAATTGCTTATCGCATTTACTTGGGGTCTCCATTGAACATTTCCGATGACAGAACTATCGGCCTGTCATCAGATAATCCAATAGAGACAAACAATCCAACATCCAGTCCATGTTCCGGTCATCGCAGTCTGGATTTTTTGAGCGGATTAAAATCTTGTCATCAATTTGACGTTTGTGTTGTATGTAGTATTGAGCGTCCATTTTCCACAGACTTTTTAACACATTTACTTGCTGATGGCAAGACATAATATGCCCAGTCAAAAAAAAAAACACTGCATTGCGGATGAGATTGCAGAAGAGTAGTTAGATTGGATTTTACTCTTAAGGAGCCTCAGGGTTATATAGAAGAATCATTTCATTAGCGATCTCTAGAGCGCCCTCTAAAGTAGGAACTTAGGTAAGAACGTTCATAAAAAAATGGGAAAGTGATAGATTTTAATTGGGTTGGCGTTGGCGTCTTCTTTGAGGACGTAAATTTAAGGCATATGCAAATGTTCCACAAAGAACGAACGGAATTTTCGATTTGTCAATTTGACAGTTAATAGGAGTGTTTTACGACTTCTGACGTTTGCTTGTTCTTGAATTAAATTATTATTGATTGGGAAGATTAATGTTACTATATTTACCCTTCGGCCTTTCAGCCATGTTGCTGTATAGTTGGTATTGATCAGGTTTTTTTGATTTCACTTCAATTTTCAAGCTTAAGGCATAGAACACCGAAGACCTTTTGAATTTTCAATGAATTAGTTTAATGAAACGATCGAGACGAGACGGACATGAGCTTGTGTTTCAGGAGCCTGAAGTTTTTCTTTATGTGATTAATTAATGTTTAATGGGATACTTTGGTCCTTTATTGTGAAAATGTGTTGGCAGCTTTCTATATTGTCATCACTCATTGTGTTTTTGAGATGGGATGAATTTGACTTTATAGAGTTTGTAAGGTCTTTCTTGTTTTTTTTTCTTTTGTTTGACAGCACATTAGAATTTATTAGCTGCTATAATATTTTGGACAGGTTGTTTCAGGATAGCTGTAAGCCTGTTAATGGTTTTTCGTTTGACAAGGACATGTTGTAGCCATTAGAGATAACAAAAGAAATTCTCAGACTTTTAAACGTGTTCATTTATTATGCTGACATAAAAATATTTAAGTGGGTGAATATGAATGGAAATGTCCTTATTTTATATCGTTGCTCAAATTGGCGCTGTTTTATGTTACCACCTTGAACATAAAATAAGGCTTTATTAAATTAAGTTGCAAAATGCGCAATGCCTTGATTTAAGATTGAAATCATGTACGAGAATGATGTGTGCTTGACTTTATGATGGGCGCAAAGATGCTCAAGTAACTAGTCAACGATGAAGCAAACACTTCAGTTTTAAACCTCATGATTTAATGCAAAAGTCTCTGTTTGTGTCAATTTTCTGACTGTAAATTGAGTGATACATACATCAAAGGAACGATGTTGCCAAGGTCTATTTAAAAAAGATAGAAACACTTTTTCTGTAGCTTCGTTTTTGAAAATTAAAAATATCGTATTTTTACGAGCCAATACTTCCAGAAATTGCAAATACTTCTGTTTCAACTAGAATCATCGAATGATACATCAAACCACAGGTCTGAGAAAGCTCTCTTCAAGGTGAGATTTGTTCGGTTTCTTAGTTTTTTGAAATATTTCAAATATCGTTTTTTAGCAAATTTTTTTTCAAAAAATGCATATATTGGAACGCAAACAATGAAAACATCAACTACGATGATAGCTGTCATGAAATGATTGGAAATGTTCAACATTTTAAATACTTAAGTGTGTATGTGGACTGTTTCTTCAAATGGGACTTACACATAACTCACACATGCAAAAGGCTTCGAAAAGCAGTATATGCTCTACATCATTTGAGTAATTATACCCCATATAATGTACTCAAACAAGCTTATTTCTCGTTGGTGGAGTCTATATTACGTTATGGTATATTAGCATGGGGAAATACAACGCCTACATATTTACAAGAGCTACAAAAAATACAAAATCGCACTGTAAGAATTTTGAGCAAATCAAAACATGGAATAAACTCACAATATGATTCTATTCTCCAGAGAACATACAAAGAACTACGACTATTAAACATAAAACAGCTATTTGAGTTAAACATCCTCGAAGAATACTACAACGATCACGACTATAAACGACAAATCGATCACCAATTTAACACGAGAAGAAGAGCACAGTGTTGCTTGCAAACTCCAAGGTTCAAGAACTCTTATGGAAGACAACAACTATCGGTTATTATCCCGCAAACATTCAATAATATACCCAGAGAGCTCCTCAACATATCATCAGATGGGTTAAGAAAAAAATTATTACGTAATTACTCATTGAATTAAAAAAAAAAAACGTATATAATGCCATAATTTAGTACTTTCAAGAATACTTAATAAATTATTTAAACATCAATGTATATAACCTTCTGCAGAAAAGCCTACCTAAAGGCTTCGCAGATATCTTTTGTAAACAAACTGTACATAAACAAATGAAATAAATTGAATTGACTTGACTTGAAAATGTCATCAAATGAAAGATTGGGTGGGTTCAATCACGTAACCAAAAGGTATCGGAAAGCTTTTTGTTATTGTAATCCATAGTAAAAAATAACAAATACATGAACCATTTTCTGTCAAAAAAAAATCCAAAGGTATCTGAGAATTTTTGGTATACCTCGGGTATCCGAGTGATCAGCTGATCAACACATGATTTTTTGACTTGTATTGTTTGGCGTGCTATTTTATCAGCTTCCCATTTAGAAGAGAATTGAAAGAAATATAAACAAAATGACTAAGGATGTTATTTTTAACAATATTTTTTATAATTTAGATGACGATGGAAGATGTTTGCCGACGAATTCATAGCCTTAAACAACTCCCTGTTCTCAAGCGTTTGATTTGTTGTTTTTTTAATAGACGTTTTGACAGCTATCTGGATACAGGTATCTGTTTCGTCCAAAAAGATATCCCAGATACGGGTATCTCAGATAGCCTATCCGATAGCTGATTGAACGAAGCCATTGAAACAAAGCCCTAAGCAATTTCTTTTCAAGAGAAATAAAAGAATAATTTTTTGGTTTTCGGTTTGGGAAATATTACCAATATCGTATTTTTACAATCTCATTTTTTTGAAAATTGTAATTTTCATTAAGAGTGTTCCGGACTGATACTGAAAATTCTTACTTCTTCTTACTGCTTGAAGCGCCAGACGACAAATTTTGAACTAAATGCATCTTACTAAGAGACGGAGAATCGCCTTCCTATGAGAATCGTTACCAGCCGTTAATGATTTGAATTTTCAAATTTAGGCCGATTTAGCTGTCTCTTAATTTCGAAATAAAATGTGTTTGATTAAAGTTTTTTCAAAATGTCTTGATTGCTATGTGTTGAGAACAAATATGTGCTAAGTAAATGAAGAGATTTAAAAAAATAAATAAATATCGCATCATAAGAAAAATTGCTTATCAATAATACAAATTTTATTCATAATTTTTTAATTCTTTTTTGTTTAAAAAGTTAATTTTTGCTCCAATAGTTATACAGTTTAAATGTCGAATTTTATGCTCATTAAGAAATGTTAGCGAAAAATGTTTTAATGTTGATGGAATTCTCTTTGAAAAAGTACGATTTTAGGCCATTTTGGCGTTTTTGAGCCTTTAATACTGAGTATAGAAGTACTTAATTGAGATTGTGCTCCAATGATTTTTTAGAAACAGTTTTTGTCTACACAATGACACCTTAATCATTTTGATACGACATCCCATCGCTTCACAATACCTTTTGAAAAAACGCAGTTTTGCTCCGGAACACTCTAAAGGCTCCAATGTTACTCGATTTCTTCTTTCAAATAGATTTTAGTAATAGAGTGTTAAAGCAGTTGTTGCACGTAGCTTAGTGGTTAGGTGCGTTGGCTGCTAAGCAGAACGTCTTTCAGGTACTGCTTCTTGCGAAGAATTGACAAAACTTCAAAGAGTATCGATCTTTCATGAAAAAGTTAAATTGTAGGTCCCCTCCAGTGTTACCGCGGGGACACTATAGTGCCAAAAGGGACTCATTTTTTTCAACTTGACTCAGGGACTCGCAAATTTTAGATTTGGCTCATTTTTTACGAATTCAAGTTATCTCTTATTAAAAATCACTCATCTTTACTCTGAAGACAATGTTAATTAATATTTTCAAAATACTTGGTTCCATTTTGTACAAAAAATTAATTTTGAGAAGAATGCATAGTGCAAATGCAGCTTTTATTTCATTTTCTTTGATTCACTCATAGGGGCCCAAAATTCAAACCATATGATTGTGTATTGCAACTTCATATTCTTTTATTGACTTTGTCTCTTTGTCATCGTTTTAAGTCTTTTAAGGCCGTGTGCGAATTCAGTTAAAAATGGATTAAAACTTGACGTTTGGTTAAATTTTGACACCTCGCATTGAAATAAAATGTGTTAAAATTTGATTAGCTGCGGAGCAGGTTAAAATATGATAGTAGTGGTTAAAAATTCATCCATTTTTAACCACAATTCATCGGATTAAGGCCGTGTGCGAATTGGATGAACTGTGGTTAAAAATGGATGAATTTTTAACAACTACTGTCATATTTTAACTTGCTCCGCAGCTTGTCAAATTTTATTTAATGCGAAATGTCAAAATTTAACCAAACGTCAAGTTTTAACCCATTTTTAACTGAATTCGCAAACGGCCTAATAGGTGTGCTTTTTTGGCAAAGCTTTCCGTATCCGCAGTAGTAGATCACATGTTTTACAAATACAACACGACACTGCCGATAAAAGTAGAAGTAGAATCATACTGCGGATAGAATTTAGAAAAATACAATAACCGTCTTTAAACTGATAGAAGCGGCCAACTTTTAAACACAAAAATTTAACAACTGTGGATGCGTTTTTTTGTAAATCCTACTGCACTGCGGATAGATTTTCCAAAAAAACACACCTAATGTCAACTTATGTTTATATTTATATGTATTATGAAAATGAACTCTAAAAAAAAAACTAAAGGGACTCATTTTTTTTCAAAAGGACTCATTTTTTTAACCTCTGGGACTCATTTAAATTTGAGTCCGCGGTAACACTGGTCCCCTCAATTCTTCACACGCATTCAGAGAATTGTTGATGAGAGTAAGCCATTTAGGCCTTGGCTGGCTCTTCAAGAGCTGTCGCGCCCCTCTATTTTTTTTTTTTTTTTTAATAGAGTATTAAATTAATATCTTCTGATGCAAATATCTCGGTAGTTTAAATACGCATTTAGGCCAACTTCAAAACGTCCAGCTTGACACTAGGTTAGGTTTGGTTAAAGTGGCTGTCTAGAAGTTATTGACTCACATAGACCTAAAGGGTCCATTGTAATACCACTAAGGAAGTTGCTCATGGAAGAATAATTAACTTAATCAAACCATTTTCGTACTTTTAATTAAATTAGAGAGGCATCTTTTGTCGATCGTTGCCAGTCCACTGGTATTATCGAAAAATTAGCTAGCGAGATAGTTATTCCTTCTATTGGAGAGTTCCGGACATGAACATAGAAGGTGTTGGACTGTTACCTCTTCCTCCTCATCCAAGCAGCTTCTACGTTGGTCATTCGGGATAGATCTTAAATTGTTTAAGATAGTAGTATGACAAGTGTTGTTACTGATCCATTGAGAGGTGGCTTTTATGTGGATTGACGTCCAAGCCACAATGCTTTGCCCAATTCGTAAGCCTGTTTAAGGCATTTTGTAGAAGTTCCGAGAGAACTTGAGGATGTTTCCAGATACAGATATTGCAACGTCCGTCGCACTATGTCGCAAATTCCCGATTTCGTGCGATTAATTAAAAACGATTGTTAATCATTGATTTTTTTCAAAATAAGAGTAGGTTGATGTTAGAAACAGATAAATTATGTGTTTATTTTAAATAATAGAAAGTATAAACTTATAAAAATCACTTTTTTTTTAATAAAAACCAAATATTTTGGTGTTATCAATCACCGAGGCTGGTTTCTAAAAATTCTTCAGGTTCAAACATTTGAATTACGTCAGGATTATATTGTTTTCTGTTGGAACTTGTGAGTTTACGATTAAGAAAAACTATTTGGGTCGGAAAGTAAAAGCATTCTTTGAAATATTTATATATTTAATAATTTATATATTATATTATATACTATATTATATATTATTATTCATACATAAATATTTATTTTTTTACATCACTTGACAGTAAAAAACTCTTTAGCTCTTGCTAACAAATACAATTTTTAATAAGTATACAAGAAACAATGCTCTTTACTCTACCTATATAAGAACTACAGTCACTCAAAGATGTTTTTGTACGAATTTTCGAAAGATTAAAAAAATAAATTCAATTTTCTCGAAAAGTAAGCTACTGATTTTCATAATTTTTTTTCTGGAATATCTTTGATAATATGCTAGTAATATTTTGTAGTCATCTTTATTTTATGCTTAAAGAAAAAAAAAATAAAAAAAAAATAAAATGATATCATACATTTTTTTTTATATTCAATTTTCTCGAAAAATAATAGATCAATTTGAATAATTTTGTTTTCTAAAAAATCTTTAATAATACGATAATAACATTTTGTATTTAATTTTTTTATTTGAATCTTAGAAAAAAAGAAATTTAAAAAAAAAACGATTTTTTTAAATTTTTCGACTAGTTGATTTTTATACTTTTTTGAAATTTTAGTACCTTCGGGGCAGAATGATTCAACAAAACCCTTTGGTTTCTGCTTGAAGAATATCTCATTAATATGTATGCAAAAGATCAATTTGATCATTCTGCCCCTGATATGATTCCCAGCCACTTGAATATATCCATAAACAAATTTTGACCTTAAATCGAAAATTGCCCCTAATATAAAATTGGTAACTTTTTTGAGTCTGGAAAAAAGTGCCACAGCTTTAAAAATACATAAGAAAAATAGAAAAAAAAATAATAACAATTATCACTAGAATATAACAAAAAAATTCAAACCAAAAGTCAATTGTTTTTTCTTGAGAAAAAAATTAATATCAGTTTACACACAAATTACCAATCTTTGACGCCTTCTATCTTCGTAAGGGAGCAACATAATCTTATGAAATTTTAAAGCTAGGTTGGAAATAATGTCTAATTTAAAACTGCATTTAAATTTTTATGAAAATCTAAAATTTTCAAAATAGACTTAATCGCACGAAATCGGGAATTTGCGACATAGTGCGTCGTCGGCATAGCCAATTACCTTGAAACCCTTTGCTTCCAATGATGTTTGGAGGTCGTTTACTAACATGTTCCATAAAAGAAGCAAAAGAACCCCCCTTGGGGGTACCTCTATTCACCGACCTGGTAGTAGTAAAACTCATCATGCTGGAAGTGAGTGTCCTGCTATTAAGCATGAGACTTATTAGATCAATGAGGGATTTCTCTATTTGCAGCTTGTTCATTGCTGCTGTGATCACCTGGTAGATGACGTTGTGAATGCTCCTTCGATATCTAGGAAAGCTACTATAGGTAAAAGCCTGCTCCTAAAAATATTAAATGCTTTTTTAAAATAATTTTTAAACCAAAAAACCAACTGTACCTAATGCTCTTTCGATGCGTGAAAATCCAAACCTTAAAATGCATTAAAATTATGTCCTTACTGTTGTCAAAGTAAAAGTTATTGAACCAATTTTTTAAATATTAATAAAAGGAAACCACAGCCAATTAATTGCTTACCGATAAAGGTCGGATTTTCATTTTAAATTCAACCGAAAAAATTAAACCCTCAAATAAAAATTTCATCGTATAACCAAAATTCAATCAAAAGGCTTTCGCACCTTTACCATCCCCAAAAAAACTCATTTTCACTTGTTACAAGAAATGAGTAAATAAAAAAAACCCGTTCAAAATATTTCCATAAAACAAAAACAAAAAATCAATAAAAACGAAACATAGCTTTGCCCGTACCGACACTCACGGACACAAAGGTCAACTGACTCATCAAATGAACAACCTTTTTGAAAAGTTCATCTCAAACAACAAAAAATTTTGTATCTTCATTCAAATAAAATAGCAGTTCTTTGAAAAGAAAAAAAATAAATAAATAAACTCTGCCAAAACTCATAACTTTTAAAATGTTCAAAGAGAGGAAATCCGCACAGAAAGAAATCGAAGATCAAATCAAGAAAAACAAGCGGTAAATCACGAAAAATGAATCTAGTTATGGACCTTGGATTGGGAATCAAATATTACGAATTCGTGTTTGTAATTTACGAAAAAGAGGAAAATGAAGACTTTACGACTCAATAGTTGTAATTCTACACTTTTGAATCGCAACAAAAAAAAAGCATTTATGATTCAGAAGCGTAATTTACGATCAGCCAGTTGTAAATTTACATTTGGCTTGTCAAGAATTAGGACTCAAAAGTTGTAATTCTACACTTTTGAATCATAACTAAAAAAAGCATTTACGATTCAGGAGCGTAATTTACGATCAGCCAGTTTTCAATTACGTAATTTATCCGTTTTGTTTCCCCCCCCCCCACCATCCCCGTTTCTCTCTCCCTTCCCCCGGTCTATATTCTCCCTTCCTCACTCTCATCTCACCGATCAATCTCCGTACTTACTTATCATTCTGCACTGCTTAGTGGCGACTATTTTTTTTTTTACAAATCTGTCACTCCGCACTGCTGGGATTCGAACCCAGACATGAAAATGCACGACGGTCTCTTGATCGGCACCTCTATCCACTGAGCTACTTGACGCTTTCAAAAATTGGAATTGATTTTCGACCGCATGAAAACTAGGGAATAAATAAACAACACAATTGTTTTCTTTTTCAGGAAATATTATCGTAATTTACGATTCAAGAATCGTAACAAAAAAAAAAACAGTTTGGATTCAAAAGTAGTAAAATGCGATAAGAATTCGTGATTTACAAAATACCTTTTCTTCATTCATACTATCGTGTTTTACGATTCATGAGTCGTAACAAAAGAAAACAGTTTGGATTCAAAAGTAGTATAATGCGATAAGAATTCATGATTTAATAAACACCTATTTTTTAATTCAGGAAATATTTTTGTAAACTACGATTGTCTAAGATCAATTCGTTCATTTAGCTTCAAGAGCTTTGTTTTTAGAATATTGAGATCATAAATCTCGATCTTTGATTTTGTAAATCAGAATTATTTAGTCGTACAATTTATATAATGGTCCAAATGTTTAAAATTACGAATACGAAATTTGTAAATTGCTCTTACAATGGAAATCTAAAATCATGACATTTGTTCATAATTCTCAAATTATACAGTTTTGTAAATTTAGACGGAATAAAGATTGAATTACAATTTTGACTCTCATTTTACGAAAAAAGGGGGATGATTTACAAAAAAAAGATTTTTCATAATTTACGACATGGAAATTCGTGATTACAGATTTTTCATTTCTTTCCGTGCGAATAAAAATTTTATTATAAGAAAAAAGTTACGAATAATAAAATACAACTTAGACCGATGAATTTGTTCTGTTTTATGTTTTTCACAGGAATTTTTCGTCCGTGTGTGAGTTTTAACTTTTAAGACTCTCAATCAATAATAGCATACGACAGCCACAAAACACCAGAGACCCAAAAACCGACCCGATGTCAACAGTCACTCTTAATTAGTTTCTATTTGTTTTTATTGAACAACAATCTGCCATCGCCAAATTTCCAAACCTTATGGCCATTCGAGTTTGAACTGACAAATTGAAATACACACCAAATTTTTGCTAACTTCGCTCGTCCCAAGGATCAAGAAGGAGGCGTCAGCGGCTAAACAGCTTAAAATAAATCAATCAGCAAGTGAATGGAATTTCTGATTACCAATTACGGCCGACTGCCGACCACGCTGGCTGCCTCACAAAATATACAAAAGCAAATAATAAATATCTAATAAAATAAAAATAATCCTTGGAGTCAAGTTCGAGTCCAAATATTCCATTTGGAATTTGAATTGAAACAAAACAAAACTGAATTTAAGGATTCATGTCCAACTGTGTCCTCCTTCTTCTAAAAATCATCGTAATGAATTGATTTTGTCGGAGGGGGCAAAAGTTTTGTGCTATAAACAAGCATTCCATATTCCATGGATCACGAAGACGACATTTCGATGTCGATTGAAATCACTATCGACTTCGGCAAAGTTCCAACTTGAGTAAAGAATAGTTCTCTGGGTCAATGCTGACACACACAATCATTCTGTGACATTCAACAGAAAAACAAAGAAACAAAACAACATCAAAATTACAATGAAGTGTTTTTACGTTGGCGCACTCATACCGACCCCACAACGTCGCCCACTTTGTACTTCCTGGAGTCGGGCGCAACCAGATGGCTCAGTTTTCAAATATTATTCTTGATCCTGATTTCCAGAGGCATCATTAGACTTCTATTAGTTCGAGCATTACTCAAAGTACATGGAATCTCTCATATAAATTGGAATAGGGGCATGTTCTGTTGTCGATACCAAAACATCGAAACATATCGGGATGGTGCAGGGAACTAACTTCACTGGGAACTAACTTCACATGGGAATTAACTTCACCTCAAGTGGGAAATATCTTCACTTTTTTCTGGTGAAGTTATATCCAAACTATGGTGGGATATTACTACACTTTTCTGTGGGTAATAACTTCACTTTGATGTGAATTGAAATGATTCCCACAGAAGGTGGGAATTAATTTTACTTTGTTTGTAAGAGTAACGCATTATAATCATGTTTTGTAGTTTACTTTCGCATCAAAATCAGTGACAAATTTATTTCCAATGGTAGGGAATACCTTATTCTTTGAATCTATATAAATGAATAGCTTTTTTGTCTCTATACGTTCGATACCAGGCCAAACCAGTTGACCGATTTTCTCAATGGTTTTTTTTTTTTTTTTTTAAGCTAAAGAGGAGTAATGTAGAAGGTTTAGGATAAGCAAATTGTATACTTTTCAAATCACAAATGGTGCAAATGTTAAAAAATGATGCAACATGATGCAACAAAATATGAACTAAGCTGATCAATAAAAAATACAAATAGGTAACCAATTTTGTTTGAAAATGTTGTTGTAAATAATAGTCAGTTTTACTATTATTTCAAAATTCTTTATTGGAGTTATAATTCATTAATTGACAGAAAAGAGTAATGTACAATAGCAAGTGAGGTTAAAGAATGAACATGTGTGTATATGTCATAATCAATTCAGGGATGATATCGAGGCCAAGAGATCAGGGATGATATCGAAGCCAAGAGATGATGCATGACTTCACAAGTAGGTGGTTTAAGAATATGAGGGCCAGACCACATTGCATCTCCCTTCTTAAGGCCTTGGATCGCAAGATGTTAGTATATAAGTCGTTCTGGTGGCTTGACAACTCTTCCGGATCTCGTAATTACTTTTGTTGTTGTTGGTACTTCCATGGATGATGGTTTACCTTGTTTCGTTTGATTAGGATAAGTTGAAGTTGGAGATTTGTTTGCTGAATTGTGTTGAGTGTTTATGGTGACTGGTTGGGATTGTATTGGCTCTTGAAGGTTAATGTCCAAACTGCAGTTTGGTTGAGTCTTTATGTGTGCTTCCGTTGGTTTGATGTTAGCTGAGTTTCGACGGTATTTATTGCCATTGTCATCTCTGACGATGTAGGAACGTGGATGTATTCTACTCTCTACTACAGCTGGTTTCCATTCGTTGTTAAGAGCTGTTGTTTTCGTTACAACCTTTTGTCCTATATTAAGTTGAGTGCTCTCTTTCGATCCTCTGTTGGAGTATTGCGCTTGTCTTTGACGTTCGGCTTGTAACTCTTTGCTGACATCATTCTGAGAGTTTATAGTTTTAAGTGAAGATAAGGTGGTTGGTTCAAGTGCTCTCAAGTTTCTTGAATATAAACGTTGTGCAGGACTTCCTAGATTTCCTCTCGGGGTGTTCATGAAATTAATAATACCTAGTTGGTAATCAGAGTTGTCGTAGTTGCATTTTTTCAATATACTTTTGGATGTTTGAACTGCCTTCTCGGCTAACCCATTTCCTCTAGGATGATACGGGGAGCTAGTAACGTGGTTGAATTTCCAGTCGGATGAAAATCTCTTAAATTCTGTACAAGAATACTGAGGCCCATTGTCAGTCTCTAAGATTTTAGGAATTCCATTCGACGCGAAAACATTTTTTAAGAATGTTATTACATTTTTTGATGTTGGTTCTTTTAGTTTTTCAAACTTAATGAAACCTGAGTAACTGTCAGTCAACAAGACATAGTCATTACCTTTAAAGTAGAACAAATCGGATGCGACGACTTCGAAGGGATAATTAGGAATATTTTTTTCACCTAAACGTAGTTTGTTGTTGTTTCGTTGAAAGACTTGACAAGCGGGGCACTTTTGCACATAATCTTTTATGTCTCGATTCATTTGCGGCCAAAACACAACATTTTTTGCTCTTCGTACACATTTCGCATAGTTGAAATGTCCGTTATGTATACATTTTAATACTTCAGCTCTCATTGCCGAAGGAATGAGGGTCTTGTGAGCTTTGTATATGATGTCGTCATAGATCGAAAGCTCTTCTCTGAAATTCCAGTAACATTTCAAATTTTTTGCAAGGGAATCAACATCTCTCGGCTACCCGTTAGTTATTAGTGCGCTCAGTTGCTTAAAAGTTTCATCAGATTTGGTTAGCTGAATAAGTTTTTCGAGTTCTTGGTCAGAGATGGAAAGAATGAGTTGAACCTGTAAATCTATGTCATTGTCATCTGGTTGTTGTTCGTTTATACAATCTCGGCTTAGCGGATCGGCGATAAACATTTGTCTACCTTCTTTATATATGACTTCGAGATCATATGTTAGAAGACTTAAACGAATACGTTGAAGGCGGGCTGGTGACGAGTGAAGAGGTTTTCGGAAAATTGTCTCAAGCGGTTTGTGGTCAGACTCGATGACTAATTTTTTTCCCCAAACGTTTGGTGGAATTTTTCGCAACCAAATTTGATCGCTAGAGCCTCTTTTTCCAATTGGGAATATTTTTTCTGACAATCTGTCAAAGCTTTCGACGCGTATGCGATCGGTTGGTCTTCTTGCAAAAGAACTTCACCAAGTGCAGTTGAACTGGCATCGACTTGTAACTTGACATCAGCATTGACATCATAAAGTTTTAATACCGGAGTTGTGTTTATGGCTGTTTTTAATTTCGCAAATGCTTCTTCTTGAATGGTTTTCCATTCCCACGGGTTTGATTTTTCTAAGAGTGCGCGTAGTGGTGTTGTTAAGGATGAAAAATTTGGGATGAACTTACTCAGATAAGTGAATTTTCCAAAAACTCTTTGAAGTTCTTTTCTATTTGTTGGTGACTTCAAACGGCTAATCGCTTCAGTTTTATCTGGGTCAGCTGTCATTCCATTTTCGCTTATGATATGTCCAAGGTATTTGACCTTCCGCTGCTCGAACACGCATTTTGATTTGTTGAGTTTTAAGCCATTTTGGTTCAAGATTTTGATGACCTCTTGTGTGGTTTTTCGGAGCCCTTCACTTGATCTGGAATGGATTAAAATGTCGTCAATTGAAATTTTAACATTAGGCAAATGTTATAAGAGGGATTCCATTATGCTTTGGAACACTTCAGGGGCGGCAGAGATGCCCATTGGTAACCTCTTGCAACCGTATCTTCCCCAAGGTGTGGAAAAAGTAAGAATTTTCTTGGTTCTATTGGAGACTCGAACTTGCCAGAATCCTCGTTTGCAGTCCAATAGAGTAAAGTATTTGGAGCCATTGAGCTGGGGCAGATATTTCTTCGATTGTTTGCATTGGATGATGACGACGCATTATGTTTTTGTTGACAGTAGTAGGATCAATGCAAATTCTGATCTTGTTGTTTTTGCGGACGACAACCATAGGTGATACGGATGGAGTTGCTTCTTTCATGGGTTCGATGACGTCCATTTTGACCATTCTGTCGAGTTCTTGCTTAACGTCATCGCGAATTTTGTGTGGGATTCGTCGTGGTGGTGTTATTTCGAATTTTGGGTTTTCTATAAGGTCGATGTCATATTCGTAATCTTTGAGACAACCTAGACCTTCAAAGATGCTGTCATCTATCTTTACCTGGTTAACTCTGGTGACGAGTCCGAGTTTTTCGCAAGCACTGGCTCCGAGAATTGGTTTGATGTCTTCAGCTACAATTTTGAAAGATATTTTACACTGCCGACCTGCTATTGAGCAAGGCACAAGTGCTTCACCGATTACTTTCATTCGATGATTGCTAAATGACACTAGGTGCTTAACTCGACTTGGTTCAAGGACAAAATTAGTGTTATCGATAACACATTTGGGCAGCACATTGCACTGCGCTCCTGTGTCCAATTTTATCTTGAAGGATTTGCCCTCTATGAAAAGTTGTTCCGTAAAATTATCATTTAGCTGGTTAGAAGTTTCGGATACTGTACCAATGAAGAGTGAATCGTCATCATCATCGGATTCTTCGCAAAAGTTTATTTGCTTGGAATTTGTGTCACCGTTTTTGTGGTTATGTTTCCATGCTTTATTTTTGCAGAACTTTTCAAAATGATTCTTCTTGTTTCATTTTTTGGGTGCAGGGAAATTACTCCACGGGAATCTGCTCCACATGGGAATTTACTCCACTCAAAGTGGGAATTTGCTCCACTTTTTAAAGTGGAATAAATTCCCACTGCGAGTGGGAAATAACTACATAATTGTGTGAGAAGGTAGTCCGCTAAAAGTAAAAAGTGTGAGAAACAATATTATTGCACTTCTTATTAAAAAAATTTCAGAATGTGATTTTTTTCTTTGAATTATAAAAAAGTCTTAACAATAGAAAGGACCATTTTTTTTACTATTTGTGGACAAAATTGACAAAGGAATTCATTTTTCAAAACTAACTGCTGCCGTTTTCTTTACTTTTTAAAAGAAACCACCACGCACCTTTGTAATGCACGCTTGTGTCTGGAAAGCAGGTGCTGTATTGAAATGATTCATTTTGAACATCTTTTTTCACTTTCGTCTAGACTCTAGAGATTATGACGATCTGGAACATTCAAAATCGTTTTGGTTTGGTTTTGAGCGTAACGAAAAAATTTTGCCCAAAAGAGAATGAATTTGGGGTGTGAAAATAAAAAAATTCGCGCGATTTTTTTTATTTTCACACCCCAAATTCATTCTCTTTTGGGCAAAATTTTTTCGGCTCGCTTCGCTCGCTTGCAATTATTGTACCTACTTCATTTTTTGTTTCAAGCTCCAAATCCTTTATTGAAATAATATTTTAAAACATGTGAGACTGAGTTAAGGTTTAGTATTGCAAAAATAGTACCTACTTACGTCTGCATCCACATGATGCAAGAAAACTGAACAGTGAAAATCATATCAATACAAAAATGTCTTTCTAATGGAGCTGTTGATGTAATAGAAACAGCTCAGTTATTTTAGGTGACAAAAAGATGCAATAAGATGAAGCTCGGTTCAAGTACCGTGTGCTTCTAGAATGCCCTACTCTCACCGAACACCAAAGTTCAGAAGAACGTTTTCATGGGGAAGAGTTTCCTTAAAGTCACATAGACTTAGAGCATGTGGTATGTAAACCTTGAAGATATGTTCAAACTGTCTACTCAATTTATTGGTTTACAAAATGTTTAAAACTTTTCACGAAGAAACCCCGAATTTAATTTCAGGACTAATGACCCACCATAGTGGGTTTGTAGTCCCAAAATAGAATTCGGCACTTGTGTTTCACCATAGTTAGACTGTGCGGAAAAATAAATAATTGTTTAATATGTAAAATTATGTTCATATTCAATAAATTGGTTGAATTTATCACATAAATTGATTGCATTATAATTACTAACATTCCTCGTAAAAACCTGTAGAGCTCAGTTTCATGATGGGAATTAATTCCACCAAAAAAATTGTGCAGTTATTTCCCACTTGCAGGGGGTATTTATTTCACTTTAAAAAGTGGAGCAAATTCCCACTTTGAGTGGAGAAAATTCCCATGTGGAGCAGATTCCCGTGGAGTAATTTCCCTGCACCCATTTTTTGCAGACATGATTAAAGGCAGTGCATTTGCGAATCTCGTGATTTTTCCCGCAATTCCGACAGTCAAATCTCTTAGCTTTAAAGGTATTGCTTTTTTTTACAAAGTTTACTGTCTTGTCGCCTTCGTTGACGATTTGAGCTGATTGTTTTTGAGCCAGTTCTGTAGCCTGACAGAGTTGAATAGCTTTTGCTAGATCGATGTCTTGAGATAATAATTTTGTGCGGAGGTCATCGCTTTGGATTCCGAGTATGAGTTGGTCTCTCAGTAGGCTGTCGTTTAGTCCTTCGAAGGCACAATTTTGGGCTTGTAAACGTAATCTTGACATGAGCTCATCTATAGTTTCGCCATCCTTTCGAGTGATTTTATTAAATTTCTACCTCTCGAAGGTAGTGTTAATTTTTGGAGTGAAATAATCTTGAAAAAGATTCTTTACCTCGGCGAGTGTCCTTTGGGAAGTCGGTTGTGGGTGTGAGTTGTATATTTGGAGAGCAGAGTATCCGATTGCGGACATAAAGGTCGCTACCTGAACTTTTTGAGGTTTGGTGTCCATACCAGTAGCAATTTCAAAGAATTCAAATTGCTGCTTCCAAAGTTTCCACTCATTAGCCATATCTTTATCATGTTCGATGACTATTGGTTTTGGCGGTCTAAGGAATTGGCAAAGACTGCTATCTGCCGCGGCTTGTCCTGGTGGCACAGTCATTTTAAATTAACCAACAAGTTAAAATAATTAAATATTTTTATTGAAAAATAAATTTGGTTTCGGCACCATGTAAATAATAGTCAGTTTTACTATTACTTCAAAATTCTTTATTGGAGTTATAATTCATTAATTGACAGAAAAGAGTAATGTACAATAGCAAGTGAGGTTAAAGAATGAACATGTGTGTATATGTCATAATCAATTCAGGGATGATATCGAGGCCAAGAGATCAGGGATGATATCGAAGCCAAGAGATGATGCATGACTTCACAAGTAGGTGGTTTAAGAATATGAGGGCCAGACCACATTGCAGTTGTCAAATATTCTTTTAAATTATCATCGCACAAAAAAATATGTTAGTGGAAATTGCGCAAGAGAAATTTGTTTTTACTGTAGCACTGTAAAGCGAGCGAAGCGAGCCGAAATTTTTTTTGCCAAACAGAGAAACCATTTGGGATGTGAAAATAAAAAAATTCGCGCGCATTTTTTTATTTTCGCACCCCAAATTGTTTCTCTGTTTGGCAAACAAAATTTCGGCTCGCTTTGTATGTATATTAAATTTCCCGAAGTAGACCGCCTCTAAGGATGTTAGTTCCATTATACGCGGGCAATCCGCAGAAGGGTGTGCAAAATCCACGATATTATACCAAAGCTGAGGACCAATCCCAATCTTTCTAAATGGTACAATAAGCCCCTGGTTTAGTCCAAATAATATATAAAGAGCGTTCGATTTATTAAAAACTGAAGCTCAAACTATGAACTCAACTCTATAACTCAACATCTTCAAATTAAAGTTTTTTGTGGACTTAGATAGGTTTATAAATAACAAAAAATACTGTTACGCGGCTCGAGGAATTACAAAAAAGAAACGATCTTTGTTACAAACTTCAAAATTCTTTATTCTTTACAAAAAATTACAATAATGGATTAGTCTTCTTCAAAGAACCGCGCTTTTCTAGACCACGTTTTTCTGAGTCAGTTTTTTGACATATCAGTCATTTGATTAGTGATTTTTTAGATGCGACGAAAACTTAAGTTTATAAGCGAGGCTTAAGATGTGCAAAAACACTTGTTACACTGCCCCTCTTTTAAAAGGTTGACTGTCCTCAGTCGGGAAAACTTTAAAGGCGTGTTAATAAATTTAAGTTCGTTGATCATAGGTCTCTACTTCCCGAAGACGGCAGAGGGCTAATCGATCCCGATGAACTACCAGTGGTTTGTTCGTCCCTTGCTTAGTTATTCGGTACAAAACATCGCCCAGCTTCGCCAAAATGATATAGGGGCCTTGCCAGTCGCTTTGCAGTTTAGGACAAAGGCCTTTTCTTCACTTCGGAGCGTGCAACCAAACTTTGTCCCCAATACTAAACGGAGCAGCTTTAGCATTGAGATCATATCGGTCCTTCATTCTACGGCTATACTCCAACAGTTGTTTTCGATTAAAAACATAGGCGTTCTCTAAACGTGCTGATAAGTCTTCTAAGTATTTCGAAGTCGGTGTTGATTGACCTGGTGGAGGACCGGTGAATAATTCCGTAGGTAAGCGGAGCTCGCGTCCAAATGTGAGAAAGGCCGGTGTTTGTTTTGTTGCTTCATGAACAGCGGTTCTATAAGCCAGAAGTAGAAAAGGGAGGTGGACATCCCAGTCTCTTTGGTTTTCGGCTGTATATTTGGCAAGATAGCCTAAGAGCGTCCGATTAAATCGTTCCACCATCCCATCGGACTGTGGATGCAATGGAGTAGTACGCGTTTTGTCGATACCCAGGAGCTTCAGTGTGTGTCTAAAAATCTCCGACTCAAAGTTCCTCCCTTGATCCGAGTGTAGTTGCAAGGGGACTCCGAATCTCGAAAACACATGCACCACCAGGGCTTCTGCCACCGTCTCTGCAGTCTGATTTGGTAGAGGAAGGGCCTCAGGCCACTTTGTAAAATAGTCGCAAAAAACTAAGACATACTTGTTACCTTGAGTAGTGACGGGTAACGGTCCTAATATGTCGATGGCGACTCGCTCAAATGGGGCACCTACAAGCACTGGCTGCAGCCGTGAACGATTTTTGGTTCCTGGTCCTCTTCTTTTTTGGCAAATTTCACACGTTTTGCAATGTCTCTCTACATCTTTCGAGCATCCAATCCAATAGTACCGCTCTTTGATCTTTTCAGCAGTTTTTTTTAGCCAAAATGTCCACCAGTCCGACTGTCGTGCATAGCTCTCATGATGTCAGCCTGTAAAGACAACGGAACCAAAACTTGGTAAATTTCGCCATTACGGCCAGTTACCTTTCTACACAGAACCTCCTCTTTAATTATAAGAGAGTCAAACATGCCCCAGTAAGCCTTAACAATTGGGCTAAAAACTCGGACATCATCTGCTGTTGGTCGCTGCTGTTGATTTTCTAACCAATTTCGCACCACGCACCGTTAGGTCATCATCAAGTTTTTGTTTATCGGCTACATCCATAGTCAGCGATGTTGAACGAACTAACGCTATTTGTTTTTGTTCCAAACGGTCACAATACTGGCAATTAGCAGGTTCACAGGGGCGACGTGATAGAGCGTCAGCATTTTGGTGATTTTTCCCCGCACGATGCTCGATTGTAAAATCAAATTGTTGTAACCGTTCTATCCACCGTGCCATCTGCCCCTCTGGATCACGAAAGTTAATCAACCAACGTAATGAACTGTGGTCTGTGCGCAGGAGAAAATGTCTTCCAAGTAAATACGGTTGGAAATGAGTAACTGCTTTCACAATAGCTAAAAGCTCTTTGCGAGTGACGCAATAATTTCTCTCTGGGCGACTAAAAGCTTTGCTATGATACTCGATTACTCTTTCTACTCCCCCTTGAAGTTGTGACAGAACAGAACCACATGCATGTTGGCTAGCGTCAGTGTCGAGAATAAACAGTTCGGTTTCATTTGGCTGAGCAAGAACAGGTGCTGTTGTAAGTTTTTTCTTTAATGTGTTAAAAGCATTGTCGCAGGCGGTTGTCCAAGTGAATTGCTTTCCTTTCTCAGTTAAAGCTGTCAAGGGCTTAGCAACAGCTGAAAATTCGTTTATAAAACGCCGATAGTAAGCACATAATCCCAAAAAAGACTGAACTTCTGTCTTGTTCTTAGGTATGGGCCAGTTTTGAATAGCGGAAATTTTTTCTGGGTCAGCTGCGATTCCCGAAGCAGAAACAACATGTCCTAAAAAGGTTACTTGTTTCTTACCTAAGCAACATTTCTTGGCGGATAGTTGAAGGCCAGCTTGTTGTAGTCTGTGAAAGACGGAGTTCAAATTTTCCAAAAGTTCGGTGAACGACTTACCATGTACAATTATGTCGTCCAAATAGACTAGACAAACCGTATGCGGGAGACCTCGAAGAACAACGTCCATAAGACGTTGAAAAGTTGCGGGCGCGTTGGTAAGTCCAAAAGGCATTACATTGAATTCAAAAAGACCAGTTCCGATTGAAAACGCAGTTTTTTCTTTGTCCTCAGGTGCCATCTTCACCTGCCAGTAGCCAGATTGAAGGTCCAGAGTGGCGAACCATGATGATCCTCCGAGGGCATCCAGTGTCAAATCAATGCGTGGCAAAGGGTACGAGTCCTTCTTGGTCACATTATTGACTTTGCGATAGTCCACACAAAATCTCAACGACCCGTCTTTCTTACGGACGAGCACAACGGGGGAACACCACGGGCTAGTTGACGGCTGAACAATTTTTTGGGACTTCATCTGGTATAAAATGGATTCAGCTTCTGCTCGGCGTGCGATTGGCAATTTCCTGGGTGGTTGCTTTATAGGACTTGCGTCACCAGTGTCAATATGGTGTTGAATCGTAGAGGTGCATTTGGTTACATCATTATCTGCAAATATAGAACGATTACGAAAAACTAATAGTTCCAATTCATTTTGTTCTTCAAAAGTGAGATCAATCGAACTTCTTTCTAACATTTCCCTAACGCTTGTTGACAGATTTTCTGTTGGTGCAGCAGCGGAAAGACGTCTACACGTGAACATCTCAGGTTTTGGCTCTATTTGCATTACGGCGGTGTTTTTTGGAATCTAAATATCCTCTTCGGATATATTTGTGACGCATACCGTAATAGTTCCATCTTCAACACGGCACAGAGAACTTGAAATGTCGATCATTTTAATTGTGTTTACTGGTGTTGCAAGTACGGTGTCCCCATCTGGTGCAGACGTCATCAGGTTAATCCACCAATCTGATAATGCTGCTATTCTGACAGCGCAGGAATTGGAGGCAAATTCGTTCTTCGTGTTTGCTTGGTTTAAATAAATTGTTTCTTCACCAACATGCAGAGTGTTATTTTTCAAATTTATTTCACAAGAGTGTCGGCGCAAAAAGTCCATCCCTATTATCAAGTCGTCGAAAATTGGGGCGATATACATTGAATGTTGACTGGAAAATTGTCCCATCCTCACATGAACTGTCACGATTCCTTCTACTGGTGCGGTGTCGCCAGTGACAGTTTGGATACTGGCATGCGAGTCTTTGATGACGGGGCGGATTTGCATTTGTTTTATTACTCGAGGGTGTATTATTGTTTGCGTAGCACCTGTGTCTAATACAGCAAGACAAGAAATTTCGTTGATTTGAATACGGGCAACGAGATTGTTTGGGCTGTTTGTATAGCGGATTAACGCAACTGGACGGGTAGAGGCGCTGGTTTTCTCCACTATTTCTGCCTCTGAAGAAACAGTGGATCGACATTTCCCGAATTTTGACCTTCGGTGACGGGGTTGCTTTCAATGATTTTGAGGTTAATGGCACGGGGGCCAACTTGTGCTTCTTCGACGTCAAAAGAGATGCATTGACCCTCCTGACGAAGCTTGGGATTTTTGTAGAGCTCACTACGGGGCACATAAACAACTTCATTATTGTCATCCCTTCGCACAAATCCATATCCAGTACGATGAATGAATTTGATTTTTCCCTTGATGCCTGATTCCAGAATGGTTGGTTTTGTTGGCTTCAGATCGCCGGGGTTTTGACATTGGTTTTTTAATATGGGAGCGTCTTGTGTTCGTCGCGGCAATTTTCGCTCCTCTAAATTGCGCGGTTTTCGTTTCCCGACTGAAGTTGATGAGTTCCGTCATCCGAATCGGAAAATACAGCCTCTGCAACCCGAATTCGTCGACGGCTTAGTAGAGTGGCTGCACGGCTGGCCTCGACTCGAACGGCTGTGCTTAAAGCCTTTTCAAGTGAGTCAGGAGCAGAATCTCTCACTCTTTGCTGTAACTCAATATCAGAAATTCCATCTATGAACTGCGCCAAAGCGATTCGATCCTTAGCTTGCTCAGGACAGTCCGGGAAGGCAAGATAAACAAGGCGTTGAATATCGGTGGCCAGTTCGTTAAAAGTTTCTTTGGGTTTCTGAACCCGGCCTCGTAATTCAGAATGGGCTGTTGATTGCTCATACTCGTTACCGAATCTTTGACTCAAACAAGAATCCAAGCGTGTAAAATCATCTCGTATATGTGATGGAAGCGTGTCGAAGTATGCAAGCGCAGTTCCTCGCAGGTGGGCGGCAAGGTAAAGCGCCTTTAACTCTGTTGTCCAGCAATTCACTCTTGCGACTGCATCAAAATGTAGGCGATAAGATCGCCATGGTGTTTGACCATCAAACTCACGTGGATTAATCTTAAGGTGCTGCGGTGCCGCAATCGTCGTGTTCATTGCATGCATCACTTGCCAGAGCAAAGGTTTGTCCATTTTGCAACTGAGTGTTCAGGTCTTGAATATTCGTAGAGTTTGCTGATGGTGCTCCGGGAATGGTGGAGTTTGGGACTTTTTTGCCATCATCTGTCACTTCCGTAGAAATATGGGCAAAAGTACCTACAGGAGTAGATTGGTTAGAAAGTTGTTCGTTAGAATTGTTACTTGATTCCTGTCGCATTGATTCGACTAATGCAACGCGAGTGCTGATATCTACAACCATTGTTTGAAGGGCACCCACTACCGTGGATTGTTCTGTTAGCATCATCCTTTGTTCATCCATTTTAATTAGAAGTTGTTCCAATTTATTGGCCATATTTTCGTCTTCAGACATGATTGTCGTGAGAAAGAGTTTGCTTATAAAATCGTTTGCTTTTTATTCCTTATTTATTTGTGTAACCCCACACCTGACACCAATTGTTACGCGGCTCGAGGAATTACAAAAAAGAAACGATCTTTGTTACAAACTTCAAAATTCTTTATTCTTTACAAAAAATTACAATAATGGATTAGTCTTCTTGAAAGAACCGCGCTTTTCTAGACCACGTTTTTCTGAGTCAGTTTTTTGACATATCAGTCATTTGATTAGTGATTTTTTAGATGCGACGAAAACTTAAGTTTATAAGCGAGGCTTAAGATGTGCAAAAACACTTGTTATAATACATTGTTTTTTAAATTTTGAATTTTTTTATTTATAACGGATAATATAGAAAAAGAGGGTGTTTAGCTTATAGGCAACATTGCATTTTAATGTCCATAAGGAAGAAAGGGAAAAAATTTTGATTCGAAACTAAATCATTTACGATAAGTGGAAGTTCATTTCCTTATAGATTTTTAAAAAAATATGCACAAACAAACGTAAATTCAATTTTTTATTATTTTTCCTTTTTTTTATCACACGTGCACTCTTTCAAAATTTTCACTTTATTCAATGCAATTCGTCATTTTAAAAACGAAGTGACCGCTAGCCTACTTTGATCGTATTTGATTGAAAGAAAGGTATGTAGACGACATTCTACAATGCGTGAAAAGGTTAAATAATTAGCAGTTGGAGAATTATGAGGGTTTAAACGGAATGTTGCCTCTAGTCTACAATATGCTATAGAGGGTTCTTGGTCTACTCTGGCTGCTTATTATCAAAACATGATATTTTTGAATTCATATTAATCATAATTTTTTTCATTTGGCTGGCTGTTTCTCTTAAAATCTTTGAATAACGGGTGGGAATTAACCTCACACAAATTTCTGGTGAAGGAATTTCCCATCATAGTTGGGATATAACTTCACCAGAAAAAAGTGAAGATATTTCCCACTTGAGGTGAAGTTAATTCCCATGTGAAGGTAGTTCCCAGTTGTTAAAATAATTAAGACGGTTATGCAATTATAAAAATCAATATAATTTATTAAGCGATATTTAAAGTTCAGAGGTTGAGGAAAGAGTGAACAAATTATAAATTAAAAACAGAAATATGAAATTAAGAATTATTGACATTAATATTGATTAGGTTGTAAGCAAAGTAGTATGGAACTGAGTATCATTGTAATTTAGAACATTATTCTAACACTCCTCCTCAATATTAATAAAGTCAAAATTAATTCCAAATTGTTGAAAACAAAACAAATGTTTATCTTTAGGAACAGCTTTTGTAAGAGCGTCTGCGACCATTTTATCGGTTGATAGATACTTCAAATTAATAGTTCCTACTTCTATTGCTTCTCTCACAAAATGATATTTATAGTGTATATGTTTGGTCCTCGAGTATTTTCCGCCATACTTTGCAATATGCTGCGCACTCTGATTATCGCAGTAGATGTCAATTGGTTCGTTCTTCCCGAGTTTGAGTTCCTCTAGTAAAAAACGAAGTGCATAAGCTTCTTTTGACGCTTCAGTCAAAGCGATGTATTCCGCTTCGGCACTGGAAGTTGCCACTGTACGCTGCTTCTTTGACTCCCAACTAATAGCGGCACCTGCAAGTGTAAAACAAAAACCACTTTGAGATTTGCGATCATTAACATCTTCGGCCCAACGTAGCCTTTAATAGGAAATCCTATTTTACGAAATTCGATTCTTGCATGTTTAGTTGTATTAAGATACTGAAGAAGTTGCATGGCTGCATTCCAGTGCTGCTTCCTAGGGTTTTGTGAAAACTGAGCCAAATTGCTCACGCTGAATGATATATCCGGACGACTGAAAACTGCTAAGTGCAACAGCGACCCTATAAGCTCTTGATATTTTAAAACTTCTACAGCGACTCGTTCACCAGGGATAGATGGTTCCTTTTGTAATTTAAGCTTTGCTTGCATAGGAATATAAACAGGTTTAGATTTGTCCATTTTATGCTTTAAAACTAAGTTGTGTATTAAACGTGTTTGATTAATTGATAAAAGATCATTATTTTTATTAATTTCTAACCCCACACATAGGGATGGTTCTCCAAGATCTCTTATCTCGAAAACCGAGTTAAGCTTTTCCTTTATAAGTAACACAGAACTTTCTGCGTTAGATGCGACAATGATATCATCAACATATGTTCCAATGATAGTTATTTCGTCATCATCAATTTTAAAATATATGCATTGCTCATATTTCGATTGCGTAAAATTAATGCTTTTCAACTGAATGTCCAGAGTCTTATTCCATTGTCTACTTGCCTGCTTTAAACCATATAAGGCTTTATTAAGGCGGCAGACTTTCATAGGATATTTTTCATCAATAAACCCTTCCGGTTGCTTCATAAAAATTTCTTCGTCTAGCTTTCCATTTAAAAAAGCTGTCGTAACATCTAAATGCTTAAGCTTTAAATCATGTTCCATTGATAATGCATATATTAAACGTAAAGAACTCTGTCGTATTACAGGCGCGTAGGTATCTACGTAGTCAATACCATATTGTTGCGAATAGCCTTTCGCAACTAAACGTGCCTTCCTTCGTTCAATTTCTCCATTAGGTAAATATTTAGATTTATAGACCCACCTGCTTCCGATGGCTGTCCGCCCCTCTGGTACATCACAGAGACTCCAAGCATTATTTTTCATTAAACAACTGTATTCTAGATTCATTGCTTCACGCCATTCATCATAATGTATTGAATTTCTTGCCTCCTGATAACTTGACGGATCATCTTCTTGTGCATGAAAGGCTTTTTCAACCTCATTCTGGTTATCTTGACGTTGGCGGCTTCTTGTTCGATGAGCTACGAATTCAGAATCTTTATTTTGGGTATTTTAACGTTGGCGGCTTCTTGTTCGATGAGCTACGAATTCAGAATCTTCTTTCTCTTCGTTGTATTCATGACGGTGTTCGTTTGAATTTGATTTCTTAGACTCAATATTTTTCTCTTCATCATTATTTTCTTCATCCATTTTTCCAAATTAATATTTTCTAAATTAAAATTTTCTTCTGCATGCTCATTTTTCTTTTCATTCAAATTTAAAAATTTATTAAAAACTTCTACGTTAACATTTTCTTCTTCATTCAGATTCTTTTCTTCTTCTTGTTTTGAATTTGAAAAACTTGGACTTGGTTTATCAGCAGATTTGATTTCACTTTCAATGAAGCGAACATCATGACTCTTAATGATTGTTCGTGTACCCCTCTTCCAAAGACGGTAGGCCTTAGACTCTTCCGAGTAGCCAATTAATACGTATTCCTCGCTGCGTTGATTAAGTTTTCCCCTATTTGAGTTTTTAACTAAAACGAAAGCACTGCTCCCAATTTGTCGCAAATGACAAACATTTGGTACTCTTCCAGTCCAAATTTGCTCTGGAGTTCTGTTTAAATTCAAAGAAGTTGGACAACGATTGCGTACATAGGCAGCAGTATTGATCAGTTCAGCCCATAAGAAAGATGGTAGATCTGCTTCAATGATAAAGCAACGGGCCATTTCTACTAGAGTACGGTTCATACGCTCTGCGATGCCGTTCTGTTGCGGGGTGTATTCTACGGTTAGCTGTCGTTTGATTCCATGATCGAATAAAAATTTTGAAAATTCGTGGGAAACTAATTCTTTCGCGTTATCGCTTCTTAATAACTTGATTTTTTTATTAGTTTGATTTTCAACCAAGACTTTGAAATTTTTAAATACTTCTAAACATTCGCTCTTTTTTCGCAAAAAATAAACAAAGACTTTTCGTGAATAATCGTCGATAAAAGTTGCGAAGTATAAACTTTTCTGAATAGATTCAACATTAAATGGACCACAGAGATCAGTGTGAATGATTTCCAATAAACATCTTGAAGATTTTTCGACCTTTGCATGAAAAGAAAGTCTTGTCTGCTTTCCTCTATAACAAGTTGAGCACTGAAGTTTATTATTTTCAAAATTCGGAAGACCACTAACCATGCATTTCATTTTAAGCTGACGAAGTGATCCTACATTAAGATGTCCATACCTTCTGTGCCACGTTTCTAAATTACTGTCCGACTAAGGAACTAAGTTACAATTTTCATTTGTAAGCTTCTTAATAATCATGTAAAGTCCTTTGACTTTTACGGCTTCTAATAATTTCTTTTTATTTTTGCTAATGCTTGCATGTTTTCCTTCTATTACAACCTTACAGCCATTGTCAGTCGCCTTGCTGGCAGAAATTAAATTACTTCTTAGTTCTGGTATAAAAAGTGTTCTGTAGAGATAAATGGATTTCAGTTTACCATCAACCATTGTGTCAAGCTTCACAGTTCCTATTCCCTTGATGTTTGCAAACTTTTTGTTAGCTACCTGCACCAACCCAGAATAACTTTTGTCTAAGTCAATAAAGTCATCTTCGACACAACACATATGTGAGGTTGCACCGCTATCTATATACCAATTCCTTTCCTCATTAATTTCCGAAGTATTGAATGAACTCTGTGTTGGTACATAGTTACAATGCTCAAAAAACTCAGATGCTACAAAACCTTCCTCATTTGCTTTTTCCTTTTTGACAAAATGCAACTTTTCTTTAGACAATCTGACTCGACAATCCTTCTTCATATGTCCTTTTTTTCCACAGCGATGACAATTATATTGAAATGAATTTGAAATACCTGGGTTTTTGCTTTCCGGCCTTTTGGGGTGGAATTTAACCGTCAGAGCTTCATCTTTAACCTCACCAGCTGACTTCTTCCTTTGACTTACTTCCAGCAATCGCGCCCGTAGAACATCAATTTTCGGGAACTCAGAGGCAGCATCGAATGCAGCTTGAATGTCCTTATAGCTCTCGGGTAGACTATCCAGTAAAATTGCAGCCAGCAAGTTATCATCCAACTTTGCATCCATTTCCAACAGACGTGAAACAACAGAATTAAATTGTATTAAGTAGCTTTCCATGCTTTGATTTTCGGACATTTTTATGTTAACTAACTTACGAAATTCTTGAACTTTAGTTCTGGTATTTTTCCTGTTGTAAGTAGCTTCTAGAAAGTCCCAAATTTCCTTTGAAGTGGCGAGCGATTTTACCAAAGATACTTGAGCCGGTTCCATGCAGATAATCATCTCACATCTTGCATCCAGATCTTTATTCCTCCATTGTTCCAATAGTGCTCCTTCATTTGGTATTTCTTCTTTATTAGTTACAATTGATAGCAAGCGATTCTTATGTAATAGTGCCTCCATTTGGGGCTTCCACGTATCAAAATTATGTCCATTTAGTAATGGAATTTTCCCGATGAAATTAGTAATTTTGAAATAAATTTTAATGAAACAAAATTTTACGATTCTATATCTTTAGAGCATATGATGGGTCTGGGCCCATAACCTGTTAAAATAATTAAGACGGTTATGCAATTATAAAAATCAATATAATTTATTAAGCGATATTTAAAGTTCAGAGGTTGAGGAAAGAGTGAACAAATTATAAATTAAAAAAAGAAATATGAAATTAAGAATTATTGACATTAATATTGATTAGGTTGTAAGCAAAGCAGTATGGAACTGAGTATCATTGTAATTTAGAACATTATTCTAACACCGGTGAAGTAAGTTCCCTGCACCATCCATCGGGATGTGTATTTTGAACAATAAACAGTGTTTTTCTAACGTCCTTTGTGTCGGAGTTTGCAATGGAGACACAGAAACGTGTCTATCGGCAAATGTTATTGTTTGAGTGTTTTTGAGGTGGAAGGATTGAAAGGGTTTAGATGGTTTTTGCATAACAGAGATACCATCAACCACAAAAAAGCTAAATTGAGTCGATGATATAGTGGCGAAACGGTCACAGCGATCGGTGGTGAGGGAGGCCAGTAACGAAGCCGAACAAAAAAATGATAGATGGAATGGATCGAGTTGTTTTTTTATTTTTTATTACCTTCTTCTTTTAAACCCTTAAACACAGACTGAGTTAGAATAATTTTTTGTTGGCGTTCAGAGGGGGATTAACGTCAAAGGGTTTGATAGATGGATAAACAACGTTCTCCTTCTCTTAAGTAAGTGTATGGTGTTCAGCTAATCATATCCGAAAGTCTTTCATTCATTTTTCCTAAGAAGTCATCTTTCTTTGTGGAAATAAAGTGAAAAAAAAAACAAGAAAGGGACGACACAAAATAAATACAACAAAATATACCAAAATGTAAGGAATAAGGATACGAAGAATGAAAGCTGATTTGATGAGTTTTATTTTTTTGTTAAATGCGTTTGGACATCCTTTTGAATTTTGGCAATTTTGTTAAACATTTTAAGCAGAAAATTAAAAGAAAATATACACTCTAAGAAAAGACGTCTTGAGGGAGATGCAAAAAATGGAGAAATCCTTTTGGGACATTGAATAATTTAATCGTGTTGTTTGAGATGTTTTAAAGGAGATTGAAATTCAAATTGCTTAAAAATTGAGAGGTTTTGTACACTTTTTTTAGTTTCAAGATTAGGGCCTTTGGTTTTTTTTTTGAAGGATCACTTGGAATTAATTTACAAATTTTGAGATAAGTCCATGATTGACTGGAATATGAATTATTCAAATTGATAAAACTATTAAAAAAATTTTGACATTTCATTTAATTTTTCAAATGGCCTCTTCAATATTAAATTCCGCAAGGAATTCATCAAAGAAAAAACGGTTGACTAGAGTACATTTTTTTTTTGACATCAGATGTCCTTTCTGAAACCCACACCTGGTCAGTTTTAAAATGTTTCTTCAAAACGAAAAACAAGTTACTCCAGTAAAAAAAAAAGTATTGGTCACAGTGTACAGCCTTGAGGTACTCCATTGAAAATTACATAAACGCATTTATAAACAGTATCTCCATTCGCTATGCTGCTGAATTTGATGATGACTCTTTACATGGGTCTGTTTTGTATAATGTAAACCACAATCGACCTCATTCAGTAGAACATAATTTTCTTCTGATAGAAAACAATTCATCAAAATGGCTACTGAACCAATGACTCACTTTGTAACAGTCATCCATCCAAGTGAAATTAAAATACATAAGCATCATTTATCACAAAAAGGAAAACAAAAACAAATTTCCAACACAAATCGAATCCCATTTCCTTTGATTTTATGCAAATGTCCAAGAAATTGTCTGCAAATATAAAACTCAAGTCCTTCAGCTTTATGTAAAAAGAAAACAAGACTCGAAGGGAAAGAAGGAAATATCACTTCGTTTATGGGCGAGTGAAAAAGAAAAAATAAGTACTTACTCATTGCTTTCGAAACTTGCATTTGAATTACATTTTAGCGAAACGAAAAGAACGTCTTCTGACCATTACAATCGACTGCCAATACTACTGACAGAACACTTATCTTCCTTGAATGGTGTTGCTGTTATTTTTGAAGAAATAAAATTTATTTACATTCTCTTTCTATTGACACCACCCTAACCTATCATGACACACCAGAGACAACTCAACACTCTGTCATCACCTAAGGCCACATAGGGTTTATTCATAGGAGGAGTAGGAGTACTTACCATTCAGCGTTAGCAAAAGGATCGTACAAAAACGAAGTGATAACTTTTCTATTACTTTTCTTTCTACATTACATTTTGAACGCTTTTATAGTGTAGTTCTTCTTAAGATGTTGTCCTTATTGTATCTTTATCCTCAGACGAAAATGTAACATTAGGCGAATTGAATGAGAAGTGAGAAGCGACACAACTCAGCCAAGTGGAGTCCTTAAAAGCGTCAAAGATATAGTTTTCTTCTCTTACAAACAATAGAGAAAGAGTGTGTTAAAGTTGGAAAGATGTGCGTCAATAAATAAACCCACAAAATATGATGTGTTCTGGCGATGTCAACCAAATACCTTGGAGCAAACGGCACGAGTGTCGTTGTCTACCGTCTACTTCTTCCGCTACGGCCTTGTACACAATGGCGCAAAATTATAGTCGCTAATGAACAACTTTAGTGTGATACTAAGCTTAAAATGACGTTTGAGTCATATCTGAAACGTCATTTTAAGCTAGCATCACACTAAAGTTGTTCATTAGCGGACTATAATTTTGCGCTAATGATTTTAGTTCGCGAAAGGATACGTGTTTTTTGTTTGTTCGTTTGCGAAACACGCTCTCCGCCACTGTCTGACTGTTTGAACTGAACGAAACGCTGAAGTCAATTTTGTAAATTTAAGGCTTTGTTGTGTTGACAAAGTCGCTTATACACCCGCGCCGCCTCGCGGTTTTGTCAATTTTATCTCCTTTGCCTGAATTTCGTTTTCAAATGGAGATGCGTTCCACAATCAACTTTGCCAGAGTTTAAAATTTGCGATTCGTGAAGAATTTCGCGGAAATTGATTTTATACTTCGATGAACGAGAGGTGAAATCTATTTGATTTTGAATTTGTTATTCGGTTCGATTATAGAGTAGGATTTTTTTTGAACTCGTAAATTTGCATATAGGAAAATTTGTTGGAGGAAATTTATTCAAATTTGAGCTCGTAAATAGGGGGTTAGCAGAAAGAAACGTCTAAAGCGACTGGCATGCCAATCTAATGTCAGATTGAGCCTTCGATAATAATCGGGGATATCGATATTGGCATCGATTTCTTTTCATATATCAATTTATCTCAGAGCTACGTGTTGGAAGTTTTGTTTGGTTTCTTCATAAGAATCTCGAAAACAATGACGTGATATCATTTTGTTGTTGATTTTTATTTATTAATGTTGCGATGTTAGGAATAATGTTTTCCTATTAAACAAGAACATCACGCAATAAAAATATGAGTAGAAATAAAATATCGAATGGCTAACAGAGATACAGGAGTAATATTAGCAATTCCCGAAGGATAAACTAAATATAATCGACGGCAAATCATTTTGGCAGTTATGTTTTGATTCTGTTGTTTCGTTAATAATAACTCGTATGCTTATAATTAGGTATGTCGCAATAGTTGTTAGTTATTTTTGGTAATTCAATATTTGATAGGCTTTCCAAGTCATAGTCACACACTTATTTAGGAGAATGTGGCAGGATTGGCACTTTCCTTTCTAGTAAATTTCTTTCCTTGGTGTTTGATGATTACTTCACTGCAAAGTTAAACTCATTTCCAAGCTCTGGTCGTCGAGTTTTTTGCATCAGAAGATATATCCTCAACCACTATTGTTCAGAAATGAATATTATACAATTTTGATTATTCTTTATTTAAATAATTTAAACTTCTTTATTAATTTCTTGTTTAATTGTTTTTAATTAATTATTTATTATTAATATTTATTATTGATCATTTGTTATTATTACTTGTTCTTATCTCTTATTACTTTTCCGAACATAGCAAATAATGCCCTATTTATTTTCTTACCTCAGCTAATCCTACTTAATCTCTTAATCTTCACACTTGCTATGCTAGCAATGTAATTTTTTATACATAGGCTTAAGCTATGCTGATGCTAACAATGCTATTTCTTATGCACAGACTTGCATTGCTAATCGTTATCAAAGCTCGTTTTTTGTTCTTACGGTTTATTTGCTATGTTAGCAATGCAATATTTTTTATGTATAGTTTTGCTATTAATGATATTAATATGTGGTTGCATTCGATGCAGTTTTGTTTTTCTTGATCTCTTTACCATCAAGCACCATCGTGTTAACATCTTGTTAAAAACATTGTCTTGATTCAATAAATATTGTACTTTAAGTTGAGTTTTTGCCTTTTGATTTCGAACTCGAACATTTATTGCTAATCAACTATTTTGCTGTTTGGTAGCTTAACTCGGAAACCCGACCTCATAAACAGATTTGGTTTTCAGTGTTTCACAGAAGACATTCAGGCCTTAATTTGTATGCATCATTCCATATGCCACGTGGGAAAATTTAGAGAAATACAATATTTCCTTAACTGATTACCCGAAAACAGAATTTCATCTTTCCGTTAATAGGACTCGATTAGAACTTTCATTTGATGTAATCCTCGACCGGTTCCCGAACAATTTTTATTTTCTTTAAAATAATTGCAATTGGTTAACCCAAAAACGATGAAATGGATTTTCTCAGTGTACATATATTTCATGCATCAGACCAAGCTTAGCATAATTTTGAAAACCAGACTTATTTCCAAGCTCTGATTGCCGAAGTATTTGCATCGGCAAATTTGCAAGGAGTGTTCGAACGTGTTTAGTACGAAAACCAATATATTGCAGTTGTGCTTTTCTTTAAGAGCTCAGACCCAGACATTTTCTTGAAAAGCCAAAGAGCATTGCTTCTGAACAAGTGTTCATTTTCATCCTCCGTTTCTGTTGAAGAAATTCCGAAGAATTTTTTCATTAAATTAAAATTAATTAATTTACCTCACTAAACAGACACACACAGGCAAGCAAATACGATTTTTCTGAATGTTTCTTTTATTTTTGAATAAATCAATTTTTCTTAAACATTCCATTTTGATTGCATCTCGCCTTGGCAAATTTTCATTTCACAGCCAAATAAATTAAATTCTTGGCAGATGAAATAAGGAAGCGAATATGATAAATCATTTAGGTCATTCAGGGAGAAATCAGATTTTCTTAATGTTCATTTTCGGTGCAGATTATTGTCAAACAAAGACTAAAAAACATTTCACAAGAGATACTTTGTTTTATTTGAAAAACAGACAATGGTCTGTCATTGCTGGTTGTTGCTTAAACGCATTGAAGAGAAACCAAGCTCCTTAAATTATATAAGGATGACAGGAATACACACTCTGGTACTTAGAACCAGAAACTGTTGTAATTCCTCCCCAAACGCCAATATTAGCATTGTTCAATTGTATCAAAAAGCACTTTTATGTCTTTTAATGGTTGATAACTTTTAATTAGGCAAACTTTAATATTTATTTCCCCTTACAAGTAAGAGTACTTCCTTGAAATTGTTCACCATGTTTCGCCAAAATAAATTCATCCCAAGGTTGAAAACCTTTGCTACAATTTATTGCTTTTCCCATAACTCATACTCCAGGACACTTTATTACAAACACACGTCGCGTCGACCTTTTTTCTCGTCAAGTGTGTTCGCTGCGTGTTGCTATTGCTACACATTTATTTCCTTCCAAAAAATCTGCCTACTCACCCAAAATATAAATTTTAGCCTTGATCCAAAAATAAAGTTCGCCAAACACAATTATTGAGGGCACTACACTTAATTTACCAACTGCCACTTCAATTCAACAGCGGCAAAAAGAAAAGGAACACCATACATTTTCAAATATAAACAAATTGCAAAAAAAAGAAATCTACGAGTTTTAATTAAAAATTCGCCCATTGAATAATCGCACAGACAAATTCATTCAAAATAAATAGAGGCCAATTTTTGTGGGTCCGAATTGTAATTCGACAACATGAGGCTGCCATCAACAGAATCAAAAGCAAAGCCATCACTAGGTAGTTTCCTTGCTTGCTTAGCTTTTTTATCCCGACTTCTGAAACTTCCAATGATCAGATTTCTCAGAATAAAAGAATCCAGCCTTATTGAACATTTTTAGATTCTACTGAACGAAGTTAGCTAAGGTAGAAAAGTGTGTTTATAGCCTGAAAATATGCAATTTTTGATGTTATTGAGTATTTATTAGTTACTTGCTAAGTTGAATGTTTCGTTCGATCCTTGAATTGGACTCAGACAGTTTCGTCTGAAAGTAATTTTTTTTCCTCACAGAATTTACAACTGCAATACATGACAAATTAAAGCACCTAAACTGTCTTAAAAGAAACAAAGTGAACGAGACTCCAAGAAAATTGTAGAAAGCTCGTGTAAAGCCCTTAAAATCCGTTTTGCGGTGCATTATTTCTGTGTGCTTTCTTTTTAAAAATTATTCTCGTGTGTCCGTCCTTCTCAGCTGATGCCACCTAGCTGGCTGCTTAGCTTTAGGTTTCTCTCTTCTTGTGTGTTGGTTGCTTTTTTATCTCTCCCAGGTATTTCATTCCTTCTTCAAATTGAAGTGCGATGTGTGTTGCGATCTGGTGGCGCTGTCTTACCAACCCATTCTTACCACAAAAGAATAAGACCCCATAGCGGTGCTGACAGTACACAGCCAGAGTGAAAATTCCACACAAATGGGATTTACTCTTTAAATTTAAGGACCTCCTTAAATGTATCTGCCTTTTTGCACAAAATATTCCAGGTTGTATGTGAGGATGCTTGAGTAGAAAGAGTGGGGATGTGAAGCTTAAGAATGAGAAACTGAAATGGCTTGAGAGGAGAGTCGAATGCCCTAAGTTTAAGGGATTCTTCTCCGTTGCTTCCCAAAGATTAGGGTTCTCAGGAATTTCATGATGGGACACACTATGTCTTTTTAAAGCCCTTTAGTCTAATGATAGATAATGATTACGTTAAGGACAAAGAAAGGGTTTCTTGGCTTCCTTCGTCTGTCCTTGGTGAGCCTTTTGTTGGGTTTATTAATTTTAACCCTTTTTACGTTTTGCCTGTGACAAGCACACAACAAGCATCGAAAAAAATATAATTTCTGCTAGACCCTCATATTTGTTCTCTTCAAATTTGATTCAAACATAAATTGCAAGAAGTGAAATTTAAGATACTCTCCGTCGTGGACACAAAGGTTGTCAAGTATCCACGCAACGTGCCTGGCTTTCTATTGTATGCCGCAAGGCTCATTTTCGTTATTCTTGTCTTCAATGGAAAACCCAATTTAACGGTCTATGGAAACAAGAAAATGACACGTAAAAGTGTCCAAATAATTAAATGGATACACTAAGGCGGTCATTTCTTAATTATTGTTCGTTTTAACGGTTTCATTTGCGAACAGCAAAATAAGTTATTGTACGTCTTCCTTTTTGAAAGGATAACATCAGGACCAAGCATCCTCACAAGTCTTTATAGAAAATCCCAAACACAACAAGAAAGAGAAGAGAAAGAAACAAAAATGATAGAACCCAAAGAAAGGCTTCAATGTAAATGAGATATTGTCACTCAAGAGGAAAACGAAAGAAAGCAGAAATTTAAAAAGGAAAATGAATTTCCGGAAAGGGATCCCAAAGATCCAGCCTTTTGTTAATTTATATTCTTTCGTGAATTCAAGTGAACGAGGATAAATACCCTTCGGGATGTGTTCGGTCATGGAGAGAGGACTTGTTGAAAAAATTCTGAGGAAAAAAAATTATTGTTAACATTGGTGGACAGGTTGTCTGAATTGCAATTCAAGGGATTAACATAAATTTTGGGCCATTCAATTGGGTTTAAGACTCTCGGGAGTCACGCAACATACGGATTCCTTTTGTGTCAGTTTTCTTCCTTTTTTTGTCATTTCAATACTATGGTCATTCTATTTTGCCAGAACTAAGATGTAGGATAGGTAGAATAGTTTATAAGAAACCTGAGTAGATTACAAGAAGTTTTTTTTTTAACGTGTCATCGTCAACGTCTTTCACTTATTCCCTAACAAAATCCCAAAGAATGATCAATAAATCGTCGTCGTCTACCTTCGTGTAAGCTTTTAATAGAATTCCAAGGCTTCTCGTCATTGTCGATTTTTTTTATGATGGTCCGTGCTTAAGATTTCCATCGAAGAGAATTTAAAAAATAAATAATTATAATCAGTAAAAGAGAATTGATAATTTTTTTGTTTCCTTCTTCAATGAGCGTAAAAAGGGAGATAGATGACTTTAATCTGCCACAAGCACTGTGAAAAATTAAAGATTTATTGGAAACGATTTCCTCATTACTTTTGTCAATGAAAGTGTGTCGGGTCCTGCCTGGAAGACTTATTGATTGAAAGTATCACAAAAACTACTTTTTTTCAATCATGATTGTTTGTTTCCTTTCGGGACCTATTCTTTTTAGTATTTTTAAATTTTACTTTCGATGAAATCGTTGATAACATTAAAGTGGATATTTAATCCAAAATCAATTAGGCGATGACTTACTTAAGTTACTTAACGTTAAACAGGATTTTATCGATGTGACCTTTGTTTAACTGGGATTTCAAAAACGTGGCTGTTATCAGCTTCAAGGATTACATGCGAGAGACTCACACTCAAATATTATAGGAAGGTTATTCAAACAAAGTTGTTACTTCAAGACAGGATATTCCCGAAAATCAACCCAACAACAAATTAAAAGGAGTAAAAACCACAACGAACAAAATGAAATAGATTTTGCAATGAAGAACCCATAAATCGCAAATATGTATATAACCTCAGTAGCACTTAAGCTAAATAACTTCTGCAACAACTTATCTGACTTTGAATAATGTAATCCACTGCACTGAGCATTTTATAGACCACAAATCACTCTTCCTCCAAACTGACATCCTACTCACAATAGAAACAGCAACAAACCAAAAAAAAAAAGACAAAGAGGATACGGAAATAGTCGAGATGAACAAAAAAGAATTTAATATTTAATTATTATCTTTCTAACCCCCTATTCCCTCTCGCTCGTCTTGATTATAATTTATATATTTAATCCCCGACTACAATAGCACACTTTTAATGTGTGGGACCCAAAATAATATCATCCCCAGGAACACTGACCTGGAAAACAAAATCAAGAAGACCGAAATTCATCGATCCCAAGGTGGTGATTATGAGGTTTTACCCAAAAAAACAAACAAAAGAGTTGGGTGGAGGTTCCGGCGACTATTATCCGCTGACCAAATTCAATGATAAATCCATTTGAATCCCAACAACGGAGAACGGAGAAGATCCACAAAAGCATGAAAAACAAAACAAACTTCCTCCAGACATCCAACACACAACGGACACAAATGGACTTAAAAGGGTTAATGGAATTGAACGCGTCATAAATTCCATTCAAATTCAAACTTTACTCGTCTGTCAATTTATGGTGGGAATGGGTGCTGTCAGTGATTGATAGGTTGCCTTTTAGCAGACATACAAACACACATTAGAGCAAAGACAAGGCCAAAAAAAAGAACCCTGAACTGAACATTACTTTATTCGGAGACAATAAACATGTTTCGAAAGCTCAGAAGACCCAATATCCCACAAAAACATTGAGAGCCATTTTGTATGCACAATTCGCTCTCAATGCACATTCGCTTTGATAAAAATTAATCGTTCTTCTTTTCCTTGCGAACGCACAAATACACAATCTTGTACTCAGACAATTTGACAGCGCACATCGACAGTAGCGGTGAACGCACTTAGATATTCGGTTTCATGGAATATCGAATCGGAAAATCAACCACAATAAACGAGCAGACTGGGTGGAAGGGACGATTTGTCACTGTTATTTGTAATTGAAGGTGAATGGCTTCGACATTGCATATCCATCGATCTAGCAAGCTGCTTCAGCAAATAACATTCGATACGCAGCACATAACCTCAATGTACTGCCGTCGACAATGCACCATCAACGTGAAATGCCCTTCGATGTGGTGGGTATTCTGAATGCAATTATTACATTTCAAAAAGAAAAAAAGAAAAAGGTTGACAATTTTGCTTTTATTTGCTCAGCCAAGCAATCTTCCGCTCAATCGAACCCTTCCAGTTAATAAAAATAATATTCATTCGGAAATAAAAGGGTTGCCGAAAGATCAGGAATCATATTAAGCTTTTTCCAAAAATAAGTTTCTCCAGTGAGTTTTTTTAGAAGGCACTGTTGTTTTAACTCCAATTTTTACTATTTAAACAATAATTGCCAATTGCCACTAACTTATTTCTTGACAGTTTGAATTCATTCATTCATCTACGTCGTTCAGTCACAATGAGTGCATTCAGTATTGGTTTAGATAATTTGACAGATAATCTACACCAACAGAATATTATTTCCCTGAATAATGAGCGCATTCCGAAACCAAGTGACTACGTAGTCAACTCGTTTGATTGGTTGAAAACAACTAATCAACCAATCAGAACGAGTTGACGCAGTCACTAGGTTTCGGAATGCGCTCAATGTTTTACTGTAATCAGTAATCCACGTTTTTAAAAGATTAAATTTGACATTTTAAATCTTTGACGAACTTTCGTTTCAATTTTTATTAAGTGTCAGATAGAATCAGATCATTAGGGTCTTTATTGACAGTTTTAAAAGATCTGTAAAAAATGAAATGAAAGATTAAATTTCGCTGAAGCAACCCTTTTCCTGAACCAGTGTTTTAAAACGTCGTTCTGTAATACGAACTTAATAAATGCTCTAATTTCATAGACCACATGTGAAAAATTCCCATGATTAATTCACTTTTTTTCATGCTTATACTACTTTTGACATTTGATTTGGGCTTTCAACTGCCATCTCTATGCCAATCGCCCAACCCAAACCCCTCAATACAGAAAAGTTTAAATAAGAGGAAAAGGAAAAAAATAATTTTGTAAACTCCATCAATTCAAAACAACTCTTCAGCAAACTGGGGGTATGAGCTCGTTAAGCAAGTTTATAAATAGGATAAACAGGGGACTTTCGTGTATGGGTTGATTTGGAACGGTACACACATAACCTAGATGCTTATCTTGGCTTGTGTCCCACATTCTCATCTAAAACCTACGACAACATCCCATAATCCGCCATTTTGTATGTACTTATGAGTTGGAATGCGATGTCGTTGAGGACAACAACGAGAGGACGCAATGCGAGGCAAGAGGCTTGTACAAGTGGAAAATTTGAATTAATAATCGCGAAAGCTTTAACAGCAGTTTTAGTTGATTTTAGGGATGGTATATCATAATAATCATCATCATCATCATCATCATCTCCATCTTGTTAATAAAGTTACCTCCTGTAGGTACCTTTTTGAATGCGTGTAAAAGAGAACAAAGAGAACATGGCGTTGTGTGTACCTCAGAATGAGGTTATGTAGTCAAGTCACTACTTAGCATCACTTAGAATAGTAGGAGTAGGTGCAGAATCCTATACGTTTACATCATGTCAGAAGCTATGAGGGCACTTCAATGCTATCTCTTTTTCCTGTTATTTAAATATTTGAAAAAGTCCTATTTGCAGCGTTCATTTTAATCATCATTTTGATCCATCATGTACTCTAGCGCCACCATTACCTATACTGTTCTTGACATTCGAATAAAGTACAAGTTAGATGTGATGTTTGTTTCAGTTGCAAATTATGTGCTCCATCCTCATGAGCGTTAGCTTGCATATTAGACGACCATTTGCAGAGTTTCCAAGTGGACAGTTTGTTGAGATTGCACTTTTTTGTCTGAAGAATGAGAGTAACTTAATTGCAGTGTTCTTGAAAAATCTTAAGAAAAATTTTGTTCTTTTCTTATTTTCTCCCTCCATCGTTTCCAGCTGACAGAAAACAACTGCGAGTACTCAGCAAAGTGCAGTGAGTCAAAGATATTGTTTATGTGCCGGGTTACACGAGCGCAAAAAAGAATTACGTTTAATTACGTTTGTGGATACACACAGAACAAAAAATTAAGTGGGCATGCAACAATAGAGGAGCAGTCGGAGATTAAAACACAAAAGAAAGAAAGAGAAGAAACATATGAAAACCACAATTTTCTTTCTATTCTTCTTTTTCTACTTGAAGTGTATCCTTGACCAAACAATGTGTACTTCTTAAGAAATTCAAGAAATATAAAATGAAAATAATAAAAGAAATTAGCTTGAGAACTATGCAATATCAAGTTCATTCAAACTGGACTTCGAGGCATCCGATTAATTAAAAGTGTAAAAGAGTATTCATCAGTTTGAAGAGACTCTGATTGTACCCTTAGGACTGATTAAAAAATAAATTGAGTCCTTGAAACAGAAAACAGTTAAAACGGAAGAAGCGTATTTCCTACCTAAAAGTAATAATTGGAAATTAAAGGGATCAAATTTGACGTTTGTTGTTTATGAGAGTTTGCATCTGCCAAATGTAAAACGTCAGTATAGAGTTTGACAGAAAATTAAAGTGACATTTGAAGGTGATATTTGCTTTGAAACTCGGTAATGTAGTGCCTAAATCATTAAAACTTGTTACCAAGGCAGTGTTTACAGTCACTGCAAACTGAAAAAGTAAAATATCCCTCGATGTAATGTTAAATTTTCTCAATGACATTTCTTTTAACGAGTTTTCAGACGTAAAAACTTAACTGCGAACAAAACTAAGGGTGCCATCCCATCCAAGTCCAATTCCTAACCTAAACGATACATAAAAACTTTGTCTCAACCTTATTCGCTTATCTTCTTATTTACTGAAGACCTTTTCACATGATTCATGTCATATTCGACATAGCCAACGGCCAACAAAATCGATAAGGCAAGAACTCAATCTTTGGAAATAAAATAAATTCCTTATTCTCCATTAAATCTCATGTGTCAAATTTATATGATTTAACTACCGATTTGTAGAAGAACTAAATTCCCCGTCACTTAAGCCACTCCATTCGAAATCGAATTCGTTTGCCTTTTTCTTATTTCTATTTCATTATGATGACAATATTTCGAATGTTAATGCTCGTAAACGAACTGAATGACCTCATTCAGGCCAACTATTCCCCGAATGACAATAAACCACTTTCGGTAAGGCTCTAAGCAAGTTGCATCCCAAGTAGCATTTTATGCTTTTCTGAAGTTCTATCAGCGCTTATAAAGCTGTCTTAATTTGTTATCAGTTTTGAAAAGAGCACTAGAAGCGCTTCTAGAGCTACTGTTTCTTGTATTTGAAGCCAATTTCTTAACTTTGAGAGCAAAATTTCTGTTCTATATAAGCAATTTAAAAGACGTTGCTGAAACTCTGTGGTTCAAAACGAGCTCTTAAGCAACTCTTGAAGGCATTGCACAGCTACATAAAAGCTGAATTATTGAAACTGATAGCAACTGTTCTACTTTTAATCAGTTATTAATGTTCCATTTAGCTCTATAGATGAAAATTAAGTCGATTGCATTCTTTCTTAGAGCTATTTCGAAGATTTATGTTTTTAAAAAGAAGTTCTAATTATATTTTATACTTGTATTGGTGATGAAAAATATTCAATGAATATGAAATTGTATATCTGGAAATGAAATATTATACTTGTGTATGAAACTTACTTTTGATGTGTATCTTTTCAAATATGGCACACAAATAATGAAATAAGTAAAGTCAGTCATATTCTTTTTGACTGAAATTAGTGTCATAAATGTATTTTCTATTTGCCGTTCTAAATTTTTCACATATTTTTTTAAGTTGCCTAAGTAAATTTTAAAGCGCCTTCTTAATTATTAATATTATGATACCGAACAAAATAAAAACTAAAATTAAACAATATTTTTATTAGAATAAGAATTGATAATATTGGTATGTATAAAAGGAATATTTATGAATAATATAAACTTATAGTTCATAACTCTTATATCGAATTAATTTTTCATTTATGAGGAAATCTTTTTAAAATAAATGGATTATTTTTTTTTAATCCACCATCTTTTCAAGAAAAAATGAAGATTTGATATAGAGCTCTAATATTTTATTATGTTTTGTTTTATGTTGTACTGGAGCTATTTTTCATGTATAAAGAAATGAAACAGGGTGCTCTACAGTTGAATTAAAAAATATTTTTTTTTTTTATAACTGAGAAAATTATGAAATCACCGGCTTCCTTGTTACCATAGACGTATACGTTACGTATTGAATTCTAGTTTAAATAATGTCACTTCTACACAGTTTGTCCAAGTTAAAATCGACTTTTTCCTTATTTTCTTTTTTGCCGTTTTGCAATTCGATTTTGAGGAAGAATCAAATGTGAATGAATGCGTAATGCATTCGAAATATGAAAAAAAAAGAAAATTTAAAACAAAAATAAGTTCTGGTACAAGAATATAGTTTATAATTTGAATTATGATTTATTGGTATTCACTTACTTTTTTCATCCCAAATGTTAATAAATTTGGGAAAACAAGTTAATTCGTCGCGAACGAATTCTTTTCGCGAAGAATACATTTTTGTTTTCTCAAATTTATTAACATTTGAGATGAAAAATTAGACTTATGCATTATGCATCATAAATCAAATATAAATTATATTTCTATAGTGTTTTTGAGAATTTGTGAGGAAATAGGCCTTGAAAAGTATATAAAATATTTTTTTATTATTCATTCGTCGTTCGTTGGTAGTGCTAATGTGATTAACTGATTAGTGTTTTAAACTTGACGTTTGGGTAAAATTTGACATTTGGTTTGAAATGGAGCCAAATTAAGTGATTTTATGTGTGAAATGCGTTAGGCCGATTGAATTGCATTACAATTTTTATTATTACATGTCGTTTGGTTAAGATTTAAAAATTGGTTACAAATGGGGTCAAGTTAGCCGCTTGATGCGTGAATTGCGTTAGGCCGAGTGAATTGCATTAAAATTTGTATTAAAACTTGACGTTAATTTTGTGGAAACACCCTGTATATTATATTATTACATTCTTTTTCTTCAATATAAAATCGAATTCCAGACAGATGTTGTGAGTTTCACTAAAGAACCCATTAAAACCTTCTTTAAAGATAGGAGCTCTACATGAGCTTTAAAAAAAAAATTTAAAAGTGTCAAAACTGTTATTTGAGAAGTCAGATTAGTACTTATCTGCTTATAAGGTGTTTTGACGCGCTCGGAAAAAAGAGACCGAGCATTGTAAGCGAAATGCCTGAACAAACATGTGAGATGTGGTAAAATGAAAAGAAATGTTTGAAATATTTAAAATGGTGGAGGAAGCAAGTGATATGGCAGAGAATATCAATTTTGTTATAAAAAATAGTCTAGAATATTATTTATGAATACAAATACTTATACAAATAAAAAATTACTGAATGTTGAGTGCTCAGTAATTATAATTCAAAATTAAATCAGAACGTTCAGAATTTTCAGAGCATCCTTTGTTCAGAGTCTGTTCAACATGCTCCGAAGACTCAGAGTTCGGAGCTCTGAACAAAAAAAGAAAAACGCCTATTTGTAACCTCCTTTTCTTTTATAATTCCAAAATTGAAAAATGCTCTTTTATGACATAAGTGAATATTTTCCGTTTTATAAGCGTCTTTGACATGTGTTTTATAATGCTAAACGTATTATAACAAAAAACAGCTCTTTTTTTAGCTCGTAGCAGGTTTTTTTTTACTTCTAAGGAACTTTAATGGAGCTAATACTTCCAGAGTAGGTATTGCTCGGATAAAGAAGTGTGCCGTATTTTTTAAGAGCTTCTTGTAGAACTAGAAGCTCTTTAAAGGAATTAGAGCTCTTTACGGATGTGAAACTCTGATATGGAGTAGGGTCAGTCAAAGTTAACACATAGAGCTGCAAATATTCCTTAAATAGAGCTAGAGCTATGAGTTTGACTCTTCTAAAGCTGTAAAGGAACATTTAAATAACTTTTAGCTCCAACGATGTTACTTGGGATATTTCGGGTATAAGGAAAATAAAAACAGAACGTTTGGTCCTTCGAGCCGGATTCTCGTTTAACGATCAATCAACTTTATTTCCATCTTCACCGGAGCGGACATATTATCCCGTACAATAAACGCTATAGCTAACTGAATACACTTGCGCACGATTATTATGTATGATGAAAGCGTTTGAAAGAGTCACCAGTGTTTTGTTGTTTGGTTTGTATACTATTTTTCTTGCCAGCACTGAGTGTATGGTGTTGTGTATAGACAACCGACCGACTTCGAGGACGCATTTTAATGCGACCCTTACGAGAGCTCACTCATTGCCATTCCCTACTTATACGTTTACAAGATTCTACAGTCCCACAGTTTTTGTTTTACTAAACCATACCACTATCACTGTTTTCGTTCTCCTACTGTCCGCAGCCCTTAACATGCGTCGTCCGCTTCCACTATAAATTGGAGCGTTGTTCCTTTTATTTCACAAAATTGTACTTTCACCATACAAGGAGCACCACAACAGAACGACCGATTACGTCGACGATGCTTATTCCTGACGGTTGAGGCCGGCGATATGGCGCAAACGACAGCGGCAGCTACCACAATGCTATGCATATTGTAATGGGCTAAAGGAATTTAATGTTGATGCTTGTTAATATTCCTTAATAATGGATGGCTGCTGGAGGAAATAAGAATAAAAAAAGCATCTCCTTCTCATGAATAAGGACACAGAGAACACATGACCAAGGATCCATAGAAATGAGAAAAACGAATAAAAACATAAATAAAAGTATAATGTATGTGTGCAATAGGAGGATTTAAAGAGAGACTTGAGCTATATTATTTTTACTCCATTTTACTCGTTGTTTTCTTCAACCTCCACTTTTCCGTTTCAGTCTTACGTACGACGACTGTTCCTATAATTCAGTATCTAATTAAAACACGGTCTTAAAGCAAAAATAAAGGTTCCTTCCCACAGGCTATGAAGATGAAGACCTCCAGACCAAGGCGCTCTAATAATAGTTACTCTTAATGAAAGTAAACATACAACGGCGGAAGATGATATTGCTCCATTCTGCTTTCATTTGATTATTCGAAGAACTCAAGACCGGCGAATTAAAATGGTGACGTTAAAACAAAGAAGATCTTTAGTGCCTTAAGCTTGCGCCTTTGAGCTTTGTTTGGCTTTTAAGTCAACCGGCCTTAGTGTCATTCAGAAGACCATTAATTTGATTTGAAAACAAACGTTTTTCTCAAATGAATGCTGAAAGGAATGTCTGTCTAGAAAAAGGGGACTTATAGAAGGTATTGATAGTGGCTGAATTAAAGCATTGCCATCATCGCTTTTTTCCTTTTAGGTGTGACAGCTCCAATGCCAGCATCGATTTCTTTTTCGTGATTGAATATTTCCGGTTTTCTTTAAAAATTGTTTGCGGTATCTTCGTTTATCCCTTTGTTGTTTTGCCTTTAAACAATGTCAATTCATTATTTATTCTGCTACCTAAATAGCAAAAAATTCACATATAGATGGCAGCAGTACTTTACTCTATCAGTTGACAGGAGAAACGTTTTTCTTCTACTATCTTCTTTCTTCACTATTGTTCATGCGAATCAAAAAACTGCTCTTTACAGGACACTCGTTCAAGCCAAACAGAAAAAAGAAGAGAATCCAAAAGGATTTTGTTTTTATTTTGTCTCAACGTGATGTCAAGTTCTTATGTAGGAGAGAAATCTCTAGGGTGTTTGAAGGCATTTGGACCATTTGGAAAATTTAAAGAAGATTCGGGTGAGTGGTCCTGGTCATTCTTGATGAGATTCTTTTTTGTCTGTGTATTTTTTCCATTCAGGATTGACATTTTATACATGGCAGAGACATTTGGTTTAAAGTACTGTTAGAAAAAACTATTCAACAAAAGAATTTTACTGTTCCTCCATTTCTACAAGTGTATAACTACCTTATCGACGAATTTTGACTGCTTATTGTGGATTACATAAATTGGACGCTGAACGCAATCGATGTATTTGAAAAACATTCAGCTGTCACTTAACATTTGACAGTTTCCCTTAAGCTTATTTCAATTTATTGCCCAGCACTGTTGGCTTATTTATTTGGTCGCCTCAAGAAGGAAATGGGTATACTTCGTCAGGAAGTACTATTTATTTAAGACTTGACGTCTTCCATCACATTGAAGGGGTTTAAACTTTGTTTTGAACCAGGTCGTGCTCTGAAAATTAGAATAAAATATAGATTTATGTATGTTGAGACACTTGGATGTGAAATTTAACAATATTAATATTTAAATAAACAATGTATTCTTCAATACAGTTTCGACCTTTTCTTAAAAACATGTGTGTTGTGGGTTAAACACACACCAAAATGATAAGAAAAAGGGTTCACTCAACTGGTAACAGTAAGACGTAAGACACTTTTACATTTGACATGAATATGAAATTTAAGTGAATTGGAAAATAACATCGTTTTAAATTTTTGTTGAATTATGTTTATGGTTTTGTCAAGAATAAAAAGAGAAAAGGATATCAAGAGTGAGAGGCACTTTTTTGACAAATATCTTGCATTTTTGTATTCTTGACTTTTTTTAGAACAATGAACGCAGCCATTCCTTGCAAACAAAAAGTTAAACAACTTGGTGACATGTCATCGTTGACTTATTTTCATCGTTCACTTAAAGATGGCATTTCTATGAGTGCCATCATAAATATTTGGGTTCGAGACTACCTAATTCTCCTTTTTATGACAGACGATAAACTTTTCCTGACATCCGTTCCTGTACCCCTGAGTAGAACGATTCTATTCAATTATTGTGTAACACATGTGTCACTCCCTGCCAACCCTATATCCAAATTAAGTTTAATTATCTCGTAAGAACCGAAAATGTTCTCCATCTCAAAACCCGATTACTCACACATACTCATTGTAAACAAACTATAAAAATCCTGTCTCCGGAGTTATTACATGGAAGATGCTCGTATAACAATGATTTTTTGTGTGGGGAGGAGGTGGTTGTTTTGTTTAAACGACACTGCTGATTGCAATGTGAGCAGCAGACACGACCAGTTACAAGCAATTACCTCCCAAGCCAAACCCCATCGTAATCATTTTTTTTGGGGTTCTGGATATGCAAGAACCTATACAGATCAGCCCTGCACCCCCCACCGACTAGAAACGAAGTGTAAGGTATAGAGCAAAACCTAGAAATGTAAGGTCATAAATTGTTTGTAACATGCTGAGAAGCAAAATGGCAATTTTAGCTTCTTGTGAAGGTACTTGCAGTCCCATTTGAAAGAAAAGCGACAATCGGGAAGAAAAAGGAGGGAAGCTATCATCTTTTTGTACAAAAAGCCACTAAGATTTTTCAAAAGGTCAGTGCTGGAAAGTTAAAATGAGATCGTGTGGGTTATTGGCAACTGCACGAAAGAAACTTGACAAAATCTTACGAAAAATGTTTTTATTCGTAAGTTTTTGGCAATTTTTTTGTCACTCCCATTTTCATGAGAGAAGGGAGAGGGTCGCCTAACACTGTAATATTTTCTCCGTGCAGTTAGCCAATAATTCAATAAGGAAACTTTAAGATGACAGTTTGAAATAAATAAGTGCGCCACATTCACACACCCGGTTGTTGACTTCGACCTGCTGGTGACTCTGGAGAGAACAACAAAGAACGACCTCCATCATGCTCTCAACACGAATGAAAAATAACGAGAGCGAATTTGTAACAATCGATTGTGTTGACTATTTCATGATGAAATATTGAGACAGTGGACTTATTGGAAAAAATATCGAATGCCTCTTGCTTTTGTTTTTTTTTTTTTTTTGTGGAGATGGGTGCAATCGATATAAGGATTACATTTGGGTGAACTTCAGCCCTTAGACCCAGTTCACTTTTGATGGAAAGTACGACAAACTGCGTAATATATCATGCTGTTGCTGCTACACGTCAAGTGAAAAATGTCAAAAACAATCCTTTCACCTCTTTGCCACTAACTGACGAGAGTGACAGCTGACAGCATGAAGAGGCGTCAAATGAAATTCAATCTGTTTGTCCCGTATGAACAGGGTCTTACTCATAAAAATACGATATCAAAATGATGTTTCACTTTTTTTTAGAGAAAATCGAAGCAAATGTTGATGCAAGATGAGCTTTATTGGGGAATATAAAAAAAAATATTTTAACATCTCAACATTAATCTTGACTTGTTCTAAGCCTGATTATAGCTGCCACATAAAAATTTTAGTGACAAAATTCCCAAATAGCAATGCATAAAATAAAAGGAAAATAATAATCCACGAAAACATTTTTCTCGGTTAATCCTGACCTCATCCTCAGTGAAAACCACAATCATGGTGTCCTTATTTTCGCAATTCCAAAGCAACTAAATAGAAGCGAGAACGACGATTTTCCTAAGGACTGAAAATTTCTAACAATTAATTAAATCCACCGCAAAACACAAAGATTGAACGACCTATTCCTCCAATGACGACGAAAGAATTATAAACCACCAAACAGCTCCGTCTCGCGTAACCATACTCATTCCACCAAATCGCATCACATTGTACCACAACCTATAACATGCTGCCGCACGGATTTCTTCCTTAAATACCTCTGCACAAAGCAAAAGATGCCAGGACGAGCTGAAGAGTTAAAGACCTCGTTGGAAAAGTCCGCACGACTCAGACGATAACGAACGATGAGTCTTTGGTCTTTAATTTTGTGTGAGGCATCTGTTGGCAGATTCCAATGTAGCGGATTGCGGTGGATTAACCTTGCATCATTGTGGCCTTCCTACCCAAGGACTATACAAGCGCTACTGCTTCATAATTATTATTAAAACCACTAAATCAACGGAGAGAAAGGTCAAACACAATGAAATAAATTCTCTCTTTTTTGCTCTTTCAACTAAACTCTAAAAACAGGTATCAAAAGATTTTCGCTTAGAAGATGGCACGCTGTGCGGTGTCCTTGATCCTAGCTGCTTGATACATAAAGAGCACACAAAAAGAACATTAGGACAAAATTAAATACGTTGCTGGGTTGTAAAATTCATTGACAAAACAAGAAGAGCACCATGAAATGGTTGGTGCTGTTGTTTCAATACTTCCGGGCAAATAGATATTACTCGTAAATCATCATAATTTTACACAGATTATAATTAAATGAAAGACATACAGTGCAACACGCTTATAAGAAAGTCTGAAAATCCCGGACATTTCTTTCTTATATCCGAGTTTTTCTTATATGCAAACAACGGATATAAGAAAGAAAATTTCTTACATAAGCAACACGGATATAAGAAAAGAAATGTCTTATAAAAAAAAAACAATGTATAAAGTTTTTGAAAATTATGACCTCAAAAAAAAAAAAAAAACAACTAAAAGTTTTTATTTTCAAACGTGAGAATATTTAGCGTCTGTTTCACAATATACAGGTAAAGTCCGAGTTAAGCAGCTTGGAAGATAACTAGCAGTTTAAATTCAAAATAGCGTTTCATAAAATCTGAGTAGAGTTAACTAGTAGTTAAAGTGTCAAGTAACTTATAGGGAGGATGAAGTGCCCTATAAAGTAGTTAACTGGCAGTTAATAGAATAAAAATTCTGAAAAAGCAAGGATTAGCCTTTTTTTAATAAATATAGAATTAAAAGTCTGAAAAGGCAAGGATTTGTCATTTGTTTTTAATAAAAATAAAATTATTAAATTTAAAGAAAAAGTCAAAAATCTTTTTCAAGCAAAATATATTAATTTATCATAACGATATCGAGGTAAAGTCCCTCGTCCCTAGTAAGTCTGAAAGGCAAAATTTTTTCCTTTCTTCCAATAAAATGGATATTCTTTTCGACACTTCAAAAAATGTACCTGAGGGTTGAATCTCTGATGAAAAAATATAGCAAATACTTCTTTTTTGATTTCATGTTTGTCAAAACATTTTTAACTGGACAAATTTTTTGATGTGAAACACAAAACTCATTAACAGAAGGATTTAACTGGCAGTTTATTTAAGTGGCAGGTAACTAATCAGAACATTATTTATACACTGTGAAACAGAAGCTTAATATAACAAAAATAAATAAAAATAAGTCTTTTCTTCAATAAGCAAAATATTGCATACCTGCACAATTAAATTCGGAGAGTAATATTATTATACAAGCTTCATATTTATAGGAACTGTTTAAATGTCAGCAATATTTATAAAAAAATAGTCTTCGATTTTTTTCTGAATGTTATCCTTAGAAATGTCTTTGAAAAGATGTTCTTAAATAGAATCCAAACTCTGTTCTTCGTCACTATCAAAAAAACCGCTTTAGGAGAAAGAACGCTTCAATTGCTTCGGTCCTAGTTGGCGGTGGTAGTAACTGTAAACCTTCATCTTCTCGTTCAACTAAATCTGGTTCCTCGTACCCATCTGATCCATCTGTCATCATTTCTGAGATCTCTTTCGTTTATTTCTCCGAAACATTCTGCATTTTCAAAGCTTTCAAGGTATCGGAATTCAACATCAAATTCATTTAAAGTAGAGCTGAAGTTAGTTTCTTATATGCGTCCTTTTTTGTTCTTGAAAATTTGTAGTGTGCATTAAAATGTATTTCTTATAAACGTGTTTTTCTTATATGCGAGTTTCTTATATACGTTCAATTTCAGAGAGAAATTTAAGAAAAAGACATAGTGTTTTAGGTTGCGTTTCTTATAAGCGAGTTTTTCTTATATGAGTGTTTCTTATATCCGTAAAATACTGTACTATACTCTGCCTCACAGCAGACAGCAATTAATTTTACTGAATTTTGGCAAATTAATTTTAATTGATTTTTGTAGTTAAGCTCGGCTGTCGGGAAATTTGATAAAACGGAAACTCGGAGGACTGGGCGCGAGAAATCTGTTACCAGGATTAATAAATGATTAATATCTTGAAGTTTGCTGTAAGATGTGTTGTTTTCATCACAAGATTAGAATTAGACTTCAAGGTTTGTTCCCTTTAAAACTCAGGTGGAAGAACATCAAAAGTTCTCGTGGGGAGGATTACCCAAATGACAATCACACCACGCCCTTGTTTCCATCTCACTTAAGACAGCCAATTTAGTCCTAACTACCGTACTTCACCAAGTTAACGACTTTCAATTTAACACTCAATTCAAAATGTCGTCCTCTCCTGTTTTCTCCTCGTCCCAACCCTAAGAAACAACTCACATTATTCACATCGCAATGGAGGGCGTAAGTGGAACTAACCACCTGCTAATTTTTGAGAACAGACACACACTTAAAAATGAAACCAAATTAGTTGAAAGTTGAACATAAAAAATTGCACTTACTCTCATTGTAGTTGCCCTATTCAGTTTTATGGAGCACTCTCCATTACGAACGGAACCCATTTGCGTCAAACGTTACGTTACAGAACAGAGATACAATGCAACACAACATAGGGGCTCCTCAGTAGTACGGAGACTATTTTACAGATGAGGTTTATTTTATTAACCGCGCACCTCTTAAGGACTCGAGTACGTTGTAAAATTTCACTTCAAAGTGTTTTTAGGGAACTCTTCGGTTGGCAATTCTCAGGGCCGACATCCTTTTGATCCTTAAGCAAGGTACCCAGAGAAGTCATAAAAACTCTCGTCTTATTAGAGATGATTTTTATAAGGATATCCAGATACGTATTAACATTGAAAACGAAAATATTTAACAGTGTAAACAAAATTAGAGAGGAGGTTCCTCAGAGAGATTCGCTATGGAGTGGGATCCCAGAGGTTCTTCCCCGTTCTAATCATAATGATGAGTGTAGGAAGCTGTTCCCAAGCCAATATCAATGCTTAGAGGTGGAGAAATTTATGAGAGATTTAACGTTTTCAGGGTCACAAATTGGGAGCCACTTGCTGGAATTGTTATTCCTTTTCATCATCAATCCGTAATAGGCTGATGGAAATCCATTTTAACTCCAAAAAATCCACAAATTCAATAGAGTTCTTTTATCAGCAGTTTAATGACGCAAACGTTGATTCGAAAAGAAAAGTCCTTTTTCCACGAATGGAATTTCGGTTTATTAAAGCGGAAAATATCACGAAGGTACATCACGTAGCGCTGATAGCACGTAGGAGTAAATTTTCATGTGCAGGGTGGGATGAGAATCCACATTTTTATTGGAACAAACGTGGCAAGTCAATCTGAGCTTCTTATGCTTTCACGATTGTCGTTGCAGCCACAGACATGTGGAAGTGGATTATGTCTTTATTGCTGGTGAATGCCAAATATTGCACTTGGCTATGTGTTGAAAGTCGACAGGAAAGTTTCTTGACGATTTCTGAAAGCAGTCGAGTGAGAAAGATACTCTACTCACTTCTTAGCGGAAAACAAATCAAAATTCAATTTGTTCCTTTTGCACATTAGGAGCAATCAGTCGAATGAGAGGTCGTGCTGGTTGCTTAAATTTTTATTTCCCATTTTATCATCGAATGAGTTTTATTTTCTCATCTGCCAATTCTCTCGAATAGGTGTTTTCCGTCTTGCCAATTTTATTTTATTTGAACAAATTCTCTTGGGTGAGAATTGTTTGTTTAAGAATTCCACCTTGGAACTTGCAAGGTACACAGACACAAACCTGTATGTAAGGGTCCTTCTTCGTTTTCGGTGGTGTTTCCTTCTTTTTGTTTTTTTTTTTTCTGATCGAGCTGTTTTATTTAATTTGCTAAGTGATGTTGTCCAAAAATTACTGAAGTGAGATTAAAAGCAAATAGGCCCTAGTCTCGGAGCAACAAGAGATTTCTTTGGTCGTTCGAATATTATGAACTTTGAAAAACAAGAAAAACTATTAAGCAATTGAACCATGTTGAACATTGAAGATTGGGATAAGGATGAGTGTCTGGAAAATGTTGGGAGATTTCTATTTTCATTGATTTGGACCTTATTTCGGTTTCATAACCTCCAAAACACTTTCAAGAACCTTCATCATTAGTTGTACACTACTTTGAAATTTAATTTAATACTGAACTTGCTCTGAACCCAACAAGAGCACTTTCCTGCGCTTGATTACATCCACTCAAAAGCCAAATGAATCCTATGTTGATGACCTTCAATTTGTGTCTCGAGTTCTCTTCGCTTAAGCCATTAGCTTTCGCTGCCACCGCCACCATAATTTATATTTATTTCAAAAAGTTAAAAACTTTGCTGGAAAACTTCTTAAAAGGGTTTTTATTTACAAACCCCAAAAACCATAATGCCTTAAATGCGCCAGCAACGAGTGCCAATGTAGGTGTATGGGCAGTGACATATTATCCTAAAGGCAAACTAGGCACGTGCCTAGGGGCGCGCGTCCGCAGTCATTCTTACAAGTGGCAAATAATGCGAGTTCATACGTGGTTGTTAAAGTAACAAACTTGTGAAATCGAATTGCACTTGCATCTTTTGTCAAAATAAAAATCTGTCCTGAGCAATTACTCTTACAGTACAGAGTCAACTCGGTTAGCAAACTCGGAAATCGACTTAGCTTTCTTCTATTTTTGTATGCGTTTTTGAATAGGTTTTGATTTTACTTATTGTAGTGGCAAATAACCTAATGGTCGAAGTTCATCAGCGGATGGCAAAGATTTCGACGTATGTAAAACCTAATTTTTCTGCTTTTTAAGTTCTTTCTAGATTGATTTTCGGGGCAATCCGATTTGAGAACCGAGTTGTCACTCGGTTTGCATAAGAACCAACTCGAGTTAACTTTTAAATTACGTTGCGGCAGATCATTAATTAACCAAATTCGTAAGATCTTTCGGACAATACTAATAGATCTCATGTTAACTAAGTCTCTTTTTCCTTGGCCCCAATTTCTACGCCTTTTCTTTAGGCGCGGTGCAGCGATTTCGGTCAAACAATAGTTCCATATAGGGGCGCCAGTGAGATGCTTGCCTATGGCGCACTCAACCTTTAATCCGCCACTGTGTATGGGTGAGGGCGCTGTGGTTTGATCAAGATTTTCGACACACAACGCCTTGCAAAGTAGTTTACTGCAGGAAGTTTTAAAATTACCGACATTCTGGTGGTTGTCTTATATTCTAAAAAAAAGTCTCTTTTTTTTCATATTAGGTATATTGCTTGTGGGTCATCCCGTTTCTTTGGAGAAGGATGAAGAAGCAACGTCATCTCTCTGCTCGATGAAATAAAGTTTTTGGAACTTATCCATTTTACCTGGTTCGTGTGCCGTACTTCAAAATTTCCAACAAATGACAACAAAGACTATACGAGACCAAGCGACCGACCGACTAGGTCGACCGAAAATAGGTGATCGACCAAAGATAATTAGTTTTTTTTTTCCATGGGCCCTCTCCTGCATATTCCGAGTATAACAACTTACTAAGAAGAAAACACAGGGAAGGCATATCTGGAAGGCAACACAAGAAAATGCAGTGAAAAGTTTTATTGGGTTCGTGGAATTGTATTAAAAAAATTTCCTATTCCCAGGCAATTTAGGAGCAAGGATGAAGAAAAATAATAGTTTTAGTTTTTTTTCACTTTTTTCTTTTCTGCGTTGGAAATATATGCAAATGTGAATTGATGAGTGATGATGCAACTAGGGAGGGAAGATTCACTTTTGCTTTCATAAAAAAAAGAGAAAAAAAAGAGAAAAAAAGAGAGAGTTTCCAATGCCTATTTGAATGATGAATATAATTTGTAGATACATGAAATTCGAACTATAGCCTTTTCACATCAGACGCAAAACGCGGTTTTGCAAAACTTTTCAAAAACTTGAAGGAAATCAAGTGTTTTCCCATACAAATTTGTTGACAGCCCTGTTTTGCAAAACAACAAGTTTTTGTGAAAACCAGTCAAAACCAAGAAGTGAAAGCATTCAGCAGTCTATAATTCATTATATCGTATATATCGTATGTATCGATCGTATATATTTCTCCCTCCCTCCAATAGCAAGAGAGATTGACAGTCTGCTTGTAAAATAGTTCACGACTAAACTTCTCAGTTGATATAGGGTTGCCATTTGAGAACATATAAAAATACAAATGAACAGATTCTTAGCAGCGACAAACAAATATTTTTTTCTTTTGAAAAATCGATGAGGAAAACTTTTTGATCCAGTGGTTTTCAATTTTTAATATCTTACACTAACGTGAATTAAACTTGCAACGAAAAACAAAGAGCGAATGTGTGTGAAAAAAGTATGAATCTTCTAAAAAGAGAACAGCGTTTTGCGTCTGATGTGAAAAGGCTATAAAAGCAAACTACGTTTTTTGTTTCAAATTAAATATTCCAGAGTTGCCGACAGGTCGATTTGCACATGATCGTAAGCATGTAAAATTAGATCGTAAAAAACGATATAGATTGTATTATGGAAACCAAACCTTAATGAAAAGAAGATGAGTCAATTTGTCAACAATATCGGTGGATAAAATAAATAAATAGGGCTTACTCTCATCAACAATTCTCTGAGTGCCTGTGAAGAGTTGAGGGGACCTACAATTTAACGCCGATTCCGAACGGCAAAGTTGAAAAGCACTTTTTCATGACTGATTGATACTCTTGGAAGACTTGTCAGGTCTTCGCAAGAGGCAGTGCCCGTGAAAGATGAAATAAAAAATTGGCCTGAGTAGGACTCGAAACAACAACGTTCTGTTTAGCAGCCAACGCACTTACCAACTGAGCTACGGGTATCAAACTCAATTCTGACTTTCGGTTGTCAAGAAATTTACCTCAGAAGAAATTTGATCTTTTGGACAGAAGGACACAACTCGATGACAAGATATTGAAAGTGATTTTGATCAGTTTTTGCCTTACATACTGAATGATAACGGTTTCTTCAAATCATCGTGAGTTACGACTTTTTGAAATTGCAAGAAAACGTTTGATATTCCAAAAACCAGACACCCAAAAAAGAGGTCCCTCGTGTTTTTGAACAAGACTTGCTAAGACCCTGAAAAATAACGAATCCGTAAAAGGTGTTTCTTATCATTTTGAAAAAAGCTTGCTTAGAACTTTCTTTTAATAAATGACTCGCTGATTTAAATTAAAAAAAAAAAACGAGATTGGCAACATAACCTCGCATCCAAAAAAGAAGAAATTTGAACAAGGCATGCAAAAACCTTTCTTCCGTCGTATAACTCACTGAATTTTACTGAAAACGTTTGGTCATAAGAAAAACGGTATTGGAAATATTTCAAAAACCACACATCCGAAAAAGAAGTCTCCATATTTGTTAATAAAGCGTGCTAAGACCTTTCTTTTGATGTATCATTGGAAGACTTTTATTGAAAATAATTCCTCATTAAAAAAATTATTTTAGAAATGTTTCAAAAACTAAACAACAAAAAATGAGTTCCTCAATTTTTTTGAATAAAACTTCAACTAGATGTATATGTACATATTGTAATATTCGGCTTGGTCCGACAATTAAAACTTATTCACATTTTAAATAAAACACAAATTCACTTTATTCAAATCACTCACAAACTTATTTATTCAACACCAGTGATGCCAGATGAGATTTCGAAAATCCCACCAATTCAACAAAAGGAAACCACTATATTTGTACTAGACAAAACAAAAAACCACCATGTCGTTCTCTTACTTTAGATACCCTTTATTTACAAATAAATCAAACCATTTGTGGGTAAATAGAAATGTATGTATTTCGAAAAAAAAGTTGAATGTTAAGGTTAAATTAATATTTGACATTAAATTAAATTCATGTTTCCGAACGCTTTATTTGAAGGCTCGAAATTGCCTAGCTATACCGAACCCTCAAATATGTGTCGGCTGTTCCTATTTTCAGTCGATTCCTTAGTTTGTTTTTGACTATGTATATAGTAATCAGTAAAATCCATCAGTAAAAATTGAAACATCTGAAATCTGAAATTTTTTACTGATAAGCGTTTATAACTATCAGTAAATTTACACATTCGCGCCGCAAACAATCTCGTTTTTGCTGTTCATCTCATCAGTAATTTTTTTAGTGATGGCACCGGAACAGGAAAAAAATGAAACGCCATCAGTAAAACGAAATGGATTTTTTTTTACATTTGGCAGTCAGTTGTTCAGTAAAATGAAATTTCATCAGTAAAATTTATAAAATGGACTTGTTAATAATATTCAACACTAAAGGCATTCTTTTTTTTGGAAAAAAATTGTCGAAATGTATTTTCAACTTATTTCATCAAAATTTTCCTCAAAATATAAGCTTAAAGTATTCAAAATAGCAAAACAAAATTTTTACTGATGGATTTTACTGATAGCTATAACTGAGCCCTTAACTATGGAAAACGCCCTTTCCACTGAATCGTTTGAGATTGGAAGGCACAAAAGTGCCAGCGCGAGAGTAGAAATGTTGCCATATTTTTTTTCTCCGCTTGCAGTTTTCTTGCTTGAAACTGCAGCCCAAAACTGTTCTGCAGTGTCAAGGTCAGGCCAATCGGATCTGTGAATTATACATTATACTCCACTCACTCACAACAGCATCCACGTTTTCGCAAATGTTTGGGGACCTTAATGCGAATGCAGGAATGTCTGGTTTTACTTGCGAGGTTGCTATTTCCGGTGAAAAAATACTCATATTTTCAAGGATGTCAATATTATCTTGAATTCTTGATTGTAGCTGTTCGCAAAGGACAATAAGAAACTCTCTGTACGTTTCCTTGCATACTAACAGCTCTCCCCTGTTAACCAGATCGCTGGCTTGCAAAAAGTAATGTCCGAAGTTAATGCAATCGGATCGCATAACTAAGTCAGGAAACGCAAATTTGTGCAAACCCTTTTTTAGAACGGTTTGCAATCTAGCTGGTGGAATTATCATATTTAATACCAAATATAATTATCCATTTAAATCCATAAAAATTTCAATGGGTCAGCATTAGCCGACCGAAATATTTTGTTATTTTGTTGTTATGAATGAAGTGCAAAGGAGTATAAAGCAATGAAGGCTGATGGGTAGGTCGAATTAACTGGAATGTTTTGAGAATAAAATGTTAAAAGATATAAATATTTTTTGTACAACAAAAGCATTTAAAACTTTTTCCCACCATAAATCCCACCATGATTTTTTTCCCACTATTTATCCCACCAAACAGATGATTTCCAACCATTTTGGTTGGAAAAACCACCAATCTGGGAACACTGTTCAACACTTTCAATTATAACTTTGCAAACACAGTATCTTTACTTTATCGCAGTTCACAATCAAATAATTCGCCTCGCCACCAAACGGCTATTTATATCAAAAATTATGGGTTCTAGAAACTACTATTGGTTCCTATTGGTTCTTGGAGAAGCTGAAAGTTCGAGAAGCTCTCTATTTACAAATAAAAAATACTGGGATTTTCTGTAGGGGCTAACGTTCTTAATGCTAAACAAAAAGTTTCTCTTAGTCACTAGGTATTGCCCCTCACAAGTGTTTACTACTACAATTAACGATATTAAGTAAAGAGAGTATGTACATTAAATAAACAAGAGATACAGAGTAAGTAAAGAGAGTAAGAAAAGTGTGTACATTAAATATAGAAAGAGATACAGAGCGTAAGAGATAATAAAGTATACACATAACAATATGTATATTCGATATTTTTCAGAAGAATTTTTACGAAAATTCATTATGACAGAAAACACTAAATGACCCTATATATTTACGATATAAGAAACACAAAATTCAGAAGACTGGACTTCTGTAGAATTAATTAAAATATTACAATAAGGGCTTTCCTGAGAATTCACTTTGTTTAATTTTTTTCCGATAGTTTCAAGGGTCCCATTTCCTGAAAACTTCAAACCAAAACGTTTGTTAAAGAATAACAAATGAATGAAAAAATACATAAATGGAAAGCGGAAAGAAAAACTTTTTCCATAATAATTATTGGTAGGTACGTTTTTAAAATAAAAGCTGTTATTAAATCTTTCTTCGTTCCCGTTAAAGAGTTTTAAATTCAAAACAAATATTTTCAATCGATCGATCTTTGAAAAGAAGTTATTTCCATTGCTTTCGATTTCCCTCGGTTGAACTCAATTTGCCACGAAACATCTATAAAACTATAGGGCACCCGATACGGCACTCATGGATTTCAGATTCCTGAGACAAGGGAGATGATTACTGGGTCAACCAAGTGAGTGTTACACATCACGAAATCTCCAAATATTCCATCACACACATGGAAAACCGGAAAAGACGACGACGATGAAGAAGAATAACAATTTAAAAGAGGTTTTGGACTCTTGCCAGGTGGAGCAGTAGGAACAGGGACGGTTATGGTATTCGGTTTCTGCATGCAGCACGGATGGGCGTGTGATGTATAGCGGGCCGAGCAATAAAGACAACAACAGAGGACAGTGTATTAGAAAACAGTTTTTTTACAGGTCTTCTTCACTTATATTTGTTCAGAGAGTGCATTTCGCAATAGGAAATTCCGGTACAATGTCGACCAGATTTTCTCATTTCCGCACTTGGCTCTGTGGCACTTTTGTGTGTGTGTAGTTGTCGCTTGTATAAAGCTTGAGACGATTTGAAGCGTAAAAGTTTGTTGGTTTAGTTGTGTTGCTTTTTGTTTAGGTTGTTTTTAGGCAAAGCCGAAATGCTATGACATCGAAAGGAGTTTGGGGAGTTTGCATCTCTATCTCTATCATGGTAAAGGGGTTGTGCTGAATGATAAATGATTAAAAAACGGTTGCGACATGTTTCGAAACAGTAATTGAATTTGTATTTTGGAAGACACAGTTTTGGAGTTTTTTTTTCGTTTCAATTCTAACTCGATGGAATACGTGATTAATTGGAAAATTGATTTCGAATGATGTTTCTTGATTTTAGTTTAGGGAAGATTTTGCATTTTCAAAACTTCGTAGATTTGCTCTCAGGTGTTTTTAAAATAAGCTAAAGTTGAGATTTATAAACGCGAGCTAGCTTAAAACTCTGTTCGATTCACTCATTCCACTGAAAAGATTTCAATTTAAAAGAAAAAATGATTCAATGAAAACCAATTCGGTCGCACACACTCAATGAAGTTGATCAGGATAATAACAATTGGATATGCACGGCTGCATCAAATTGATCTTCCAAAGAAAAGCAGCAAACAAAAATAATCTATCGCTATCTGTGAGGAGCACATGAAAACAAATCACCTGAAATGTGAAAAGCATCAACAAACAACCGCATTTATAATGTCATTGCTCGCTGATTTGACTTTGCCCGGAGCATACCCCGGCTGCGAAGTGTATCATACAACATGGAGGTTTCTCCTATGCGTGCACACAATACAAAGACCTCCATAAGAAGTACTCGCGAAGTACAACAGGTGAAAATCCAGTCCTCCAGTCATTACTCCACATAAAGGACTTACCAAATTTGTATGCAAATGTCACAATTCAGAGCTAAAAGGTACGTGACAAGCGTAATATCTGTTGCTTTCATCGACAACGTCCTCTTCATTGTTGTCTTAGTGTTGTTGTCAATAAAGCTAGAGTAACAGTAGGAGCAACAAAACAATATTGCCACCACTAATTATCTTTGAGATACTTATTCTGGCTAAAACACGCAATCGTATTAATGTCAAACCGTTCGTGCGTTCCACTGAATACCACCCATTTGACTTTATTAATTTCCACTGAATTCTGTCAAAGCAATCTTGATTTGCCTTCTTTCACTCTTTGTGTGTCTGTGTAAACTTTAAATGTTCGAACTGCCATGTCAATGACTTAAATTATTACAGGTAGGTAACGTATTTCTCCAATGTATGTCTCCGGCTGTAATTTGCATTTAAATTTTCTTCTCATTTAACGGCAGATTTTTTTTTACAGTTTGTCTATAAGCAAAACTGTTCATTGTTTAGATTTTCAATCGATAATACAAAACAACTACCAATCGCAATTGGCACTTTGACGTTTTCAATTTGTGATCGACAGCAACTGTCATTAAATGTAACTACAAACTATACAGCTGAATGCATTCTCACATCAAGTCTGTTCAATGAGTCTGTGCTGGACTGTATTGGACAGAAAAGTACAAGGTTTTCCTGTTCAATGACAATTTTTCTGTGCTAGACTGTTCTAGTTTGCTGTTCAATGACTTTTTCTAGAACAGTTTAGCGTAGGTTAGCGTAAAAAAGAACAGGATTTTCTGTACTTGCTTTTGAGGAAGAGTAACCTAGAACAGAATCATGACAACTGTCAAAGTGTTGTAGTTTTTTTTTTGTTGTCTTTGTTATTGTTTTGTGTTTTGAGGTCAAGTGAATTAATTCACTTGGCAAAAATGAAAACAATTTTGATGTTGCTTATAAAATAGTAAATATTTATTTGTTTGATTTTTGAAAGATCTAATTCCTTAAATAAATTAGATTTTCAAACATGTGTTAAAGAAAACAATGCAGGAAGTTTTTTTTTCTGATTTTAGTTTTCACAAATGACGTTTCGATGACTGTTCTAACTTGTCTGACATTTCTGTGCTGATCTGTTCTGTTCTACACTTTTCTGTACTGTTCTAACCTACACTTTTTCTTATTGAACAAACTTATCGTTTTCGTATACATATCAATCACACATTGGTAATACTTACTTACTTACTTACTTTACCGGCTCACGATCCATGAAGGGTCACAGCCTAGATACTGCAGTCTTCCATCGTGAACGATCCCTCGCATGCACTCTCCAGTCACCGAGACCAAGCGCTCTGGCATCCGCAGTCACTTGGTCCTTGTACCGTAGGTTCGGTCTTCCTTGTCGTCTTGAACCTGGGGGCTGGGATGAGAAGACTTTCTTGGCTGGAGCGTTGTCGTCCATTCGCTCGATGTGGCCGAGCCAATGTAGTCGTCTTTTCTTGGCCTTCTGGACTACATCCACATCTTGGTACAGCTCATACAGTTCTCGGTTGTATCTTCTTCTCCATTCGCCATCGTCGCATACGGGACCAAAAATCCGTCGAAGAATTTTTCTTTCGAAAGTGCCCAGTATCAATTCCCCTTTTTTACTTATCGTCCAGCACTCGGCGCCGTAGAGTAGGACTGGTAAAATCAAAGTTTTGTATAGCAGACACTTTGTCTTTCGAGTGAGGAGTTTTGAACCCAGTTGTTTGGCCAAACCGAAGCAGCAGCGGTTCGCTAGGGTGATTCTTCTTCGGATGTCCACTAAGGTGTCGTTCGTGGGATTGATGTTTGTTCCAAGGTAGGTGAACTCCTTAACTACCTCGAAATTGCTGCTACCAACAGTGACGTTTTGTCCTAGGCGGTGGACAGATGTTGCTTTGTTTGTTGATAACATGTACTTTGTTTTGTCCTCATTCACTTCAAGACCAACTAGTTTCGCCTGTTCTTCAATCGCTGTGAAGGCCTCAAGCACAGCTCTCTTGGATCGACCGATGATGTCTATGTCGTCCGCATAGCCTAGGAGCTGGGTGGATTTGTTGAAGATAGTGCCCTCCGTGCTCACACCTGCCTTGCGCACTATCTGCTCCAGGACTATGTTGAAGAAGTCACATGACAACGCATCTCCTTGTCTAAACCCTGCGCAAGTTTGGAATAACTCGGATGAGCTGTTACCCATTTGCACACTGCACTGCGTATTGTTTAGCGTCATGCGGCACAGCTGGATCAGTTTGTTCGGGATCCCGAATTCAGACATCGCAATCATAAGCTCTTGGCGGTGGATGCTATCATAAGCAGCTTTAAAGTCGATGAAAAGATGGTGGGTTTCGACTTGAAATTCGTTGGTCTTTTCCAGGATCTGCCTCAGTGTGAATATTTGGTCTATCGTTGTTCTGCCTGGCCTAAAGCCACACTGGTACGTGCCGATTATTGTGTTGCAGAAAGGTTTAAGACGCTCACACAATACGTTGGATAGGATTTTGTATGCAACATTAAGCAGGGATATGCCACGGTAGTTTTTGCATAACATCGGATCGCCTTTTTTGTAGATGGGGCATATGGAGCTTACACATTGGTAATACTCAACCGAAACGACACCGACATAACGACTAACAAATAGTCAAATACGTTTACCGCATAGAATATGTGTATTGTATATGTGTGTAAGGTAACCTAACCTAGTCTTGTTAACAGTAAAAAATAAAAGACAATTTTGCTATTGAAAACCTGAACGGCGAAATCATTGAATGTCAGCACACAGCACAGCACGAGCAATGAAACACCACCCTATCAGCACATTCAGCACTCTGTAAAAGTTGATGTGGAGCGGATCTATGACGGTAGTGTGGTTAAGGAAGTGTGTTGAAGAGCTGTGATGTATTTTACTCCTCGTAGAACATAGATGTTGTAAAGTTTTATGATTATTCGTTTTATAGAAGTTTGATTGAGAAATTGCCGTTTTCAAAGCGAACGCAGCAGGGGCGATGATCAATTGAGTGTTGAAAGTAATAGCTCTTGAATTTGATTGGAAAATGTTTTGACAAATTATTAGGCTTGGTTTGTAATGTAGATTTGGGAGCATGTTGTTTCTATATGAAATACAAAGTGGTTGAAATAAATTAATCACTCATTGATAGCTTAAAGATGGAGCTGGAAATCTGACAGTTGTATTTACATATCCCAAAATCGTGTTTCACAAAACTAGATTATTAATTAATTTCAACGATTGTTGAGAATTCACACTGCGCCATCAAGGTAGGCAACGAGCCTACGGAATCTTTCGATGTCAAAAAAGGATTCAGACAAGCGATTAACTGTTTTGCGATTTCCTTAACATCGTTCTTGAGAAGGTCCTAAAAAATTCTACCGTCAACACCAAGGCCAGTATCTTACAAAATTCTGTTCAACTTCTCGAGTATGCCGATGATATTGATATAATGGGAAGAACTAAGCGTGAGGTCAATGGCAAAATTGAGGCAGAAGCGACAAAAATGGGTTAATGAGGAAAAAACGAAATATATGCTGTCTTCGAGGAAGGACACCCAACACTGACGGTTCGGTCAGAACGTCACAATAGACGCATATAACTTCGCGGTAGTAGAGGAGTTTTTCTACCTCGACTACGCTGTTAACACGGATAATAACACCAGCGTCGAGATCAAACGAAGAATAACTCTTGCTAATCGCTGTTGAATTGCAATTGCACATGTGCCTTAATGGGGAATGGAGCAGAAGATACAACAGCAAACTTTTCTGGTTGTACAAGTGTACAACGACATGGACCAAGCCAGCAGGGTCAAGCTCCAGAGTTTCAGATGGCTCGGTCATTTTATGCGGATGGACACAAATGCTCCGGTCCGGAAAGCCTTCGACACTTTTCCCGAGGGACGTGGAAGTAGAGGAAGACCGCGACTTAGGTGGAACACACAAGTTGAATAGGATCAACCTGGAGTGCAAAACTTGGACCGATCTGGCTGGCGGAGACTGTTGATTGATGCCCAAGTCCACAACAGACTGTAGTGCCACCTTAAGCAAATAAGTAAGTAAGATTCAGTGAAGTTAAAACAAAAGAAAAAGCAACATAAAGGAGAATCAAATGTTTCATTTAACCCCAGTGCTGCCACAAGAACCTCTTAAGCAAAGAGCCACTCTTGCCCCATAATAATTCACTTATCCACTCTAAAGTATCAATTTTCCAAACACATCTTTCTGGATATTAAAAGAAGAAGCATAAGAGAGTCCTTAAAACCCAATACCCACACTAATAAATCGTAAATACCTAATGAAATGGATGATCGTTTTCTTCCCTAATTTTATTTAGCAATAAATAAAATGAGCTTAAAATTACAAAAAAACAAAAAAAAAAACAAAAATACCCAAAAACAGAAACAACATCATTCGCCCACACATAAAAAAGAATGACTTTGAACACTAACCCTTGCCCACATTAGCATCAACATCGCCTGTCACTTGTCTTCGAAGGATCCACTTCACTTATTCCGTAAGAGAGACAATTCATTGACTGAGATGTCCTCCTTATACCTTAAACAAATCATCAAACCCAAGCCAACGCTAACGAAGAACGGTTGACGACGAACGACGAACGATGACACGCCAACCAGCTATGGATCATAGTAACAAGAAAATTTATGCTCGACAGTGTTGCATTTTTTATGGGTTTTCGTGGTTGTCTAAGTACTCTGCATTGTTGTGCATCAAGTAATTAAAATTGACCTCGTTTACATAGGCCAAAAAGTCGTTAAAAATAAATAAACTCAATCCACAAACCCACAGCCTTCCTCCTGTCAGAAAACCCTTTTCAAATCATTATTTATCAAATTTAAATGTCACTCTTTTGGGGATAATGTGGTCACTGTCCATTTTTTTGTTGATGATCAGATACAATACGACGATAACCCAACAAGCTACAAGTCTCATACTCAAACTACTCTCTCTCAATCTCATTTTCTGTCAAAACTAAGTTCCATTTCCATTAAGATTCCTATTTCGCCAGGTCATGCAAACAAAATATTTAAGGTCTCGAGGGAGTTTTTAAAAAGTTTAAGGTATTTGCATTTTATTTCGTAGTGGTCCTTTTTTCAGTTTTAGTCTGTGATGGTTGCCTTGTTGGTTCCGAAAACGCGATCTCTCCCCCGAGATTTGAAGAGCCCAGCGAAGAGGCAACCTTGCGTCACGGTTTATGGGTATAGCAGTCAATGGTGGAACTTATGTACGACTCTTGTTCAAATCTCTGGCCCGGTCGCTCGGTCCGTAGTTTATGTATTATGGTTGACCATTGAACTATGAGAGTTGGCAAAACCACCAAATAACCAGGCAGCGTCAACAAGTTCTTTTGTATTGGCTTCGGTAATCTAAATCCTTTTTACCTAACCAACAGCTATTGTGTGGAATGTGCAGGGATGCAGTTGTTGGGAAGGGGATTATGAAACAGTTTTTACCAAAACCTTTAAAAACCAAAATAATAATAAAATTAAAAAAATCATAAAACCGGATATGGATCTTTTCACAAAAATTTTAAATATTAAATTAACAGCTAATCGATTGAGATGAGCTTAACAAACTTATTTACCTATTTTGAGCATATGGAAGTTCTGATCCGCACTTGCCATCTCTTCGCCTCCACACGGGTATCCCGAATCAATGATTCATTGTATTGGCCGAAGGGAATTGTGATAAATTTTTATTTCATTTGGTTGGCGTTTCGTTTCGAATGAAAATGGAAATAAAAGTTTCAAAAAATGAAACCAAGAAAATAGAAACCTGCAAAATTGCTCATGTATTTGTATAGTGTATAGTGTTAGTTGAAGTTTTATTGTGTTTTGTTATTTAGATTGGCATTTTCGTGTTGGTTAGCTCATCGTAACGTTTATCCGAGTAAATTGAAGTCCTGTCGATGGCTGTTTGCCACACGAACGACATCGAACTACGACAGCTCGACGAACTGGGATTGACTTTGTTTGCTTCGATTTGTTTTCTTCATTTCTCGTGTTTGTATATTTTGCTCAATTTGGTCAGTTGTATATGACTGGGTGCAAATGTTCTGAAATATAATTCAAATTGTAAATAAATGTAAATGTGCATTAACAAACCTTCGAAGCCATTAATTAAATTGTTTCAATTTGTGTTTATGTAGTTACTGTTTTATTTATTTGTTTATTTGTTTCATTATTAATATCATTTTGAAAGACTTTCGGTACTTGGTGCGTAGAATGCACAATAACGCAAGTTCTTATTTGCTTTTGATGAGGTTGTAGTGGTTGTTTAATAATACTTTTTCGAATTCGAATTAAAAATACGCAATTGTAGTTCTTTTTTGCAAATATTGAAGGCTTATTTCTACTTGCAAGTGGTTTTGGTTTTACGAATTAAATTCTTTTGTTAAATGAACTTAGAGTGCATTGAAGTATTTACAAAAAGCCGATCAAGCTTATCCATCCACTGGTGCTTTATTCCGGGTCGGGATTTAGAAAGCAAACCCAACTGACAGACTCATGTCAATCAAACATTTTCTTCCTTAAAAATATCTGTCGTTCTCACACCCTTCCTAGTTGAAACGTTTATTAAAATAAATTAAGGAAGCAATTTTTCAGAACTGCGTCTCCACAAAATTTAAATAGAATCCTTTTTTTGTGACATGCCTTGGCTCTAGTACAATATAAATCTTTGTTATAACCGTTGAGATAAGGAGTATACAAGCAGACCTATTGTCCAATCAGATCAACAAATGAAGACGTACTCGAGACAGACAAAACTGGAGTTCTTTTCTTCCTTAAGTAATTTATTTTTATTGTTACAAATAAGCCTTTGTGCGCTGGTCGTTCTTTGTTATCGATTGAAGGATTTCATTCCTCTAGTCCATAAAGATAAAACTTTATCCTTTTCCTTCTTGCTTTTGTAAATGCTTTTTGTATTTTGCTGATTCTTTCAAAACGAACTCATTATAATGGAAAACCTATTAATCTTCATTCCGTCCACTAAATTCCATTTAGATGTGTGATCAAATTCAACAAAAATTGCATTCATATTTAAATACTTCACAAACTGTTCAATTTTTAAACAATTAATGTGTTTTCGTTCACTCGGGCGTATACTTATTATTTTTTTAGTTCACTTTTTCTCTAGCACACAAAACACAAATTACTGGTTATTAATTATTCTCGGACAAATTGCGTCGTCGTCTAGGTGTGTTTGTTTGGCCCAGTAGTCGCCTGCCACACGCAGTCACAGTGGAAGTTGAGCTGAACATTGAACACATTTTAAGCATAAAAATACAGCAACAACAACAACATAAAAAAGAAGACAGAGAATATAGTGGAAAAGATTTAACGATTTTTGCATTGTTTTGGGATTCATGTTTCAAACGAAGCGCCACCTGCGGCTAGAGTTTTTTTTAACCCCACTGCTGCAGTGAATAGAATACAGTTTTTGAAGTTTTGCATGTGCATAATTTTTAAAGCTATAATTTACAGCTTCAGTATGTCGCTAAAGTCGTGTTTGTCGTGCTATTCAAACAAAAACCAATTTATATTTATTTAAAATTCAGTGGCGTTTGAGAGCGTTTCAGGGAAGTTGTTGTTTAGTCCGTTGTGTTGCGGTGTCCTTAATTATCATGCAGTGAGGTGACATAGCACAAACACCCACCTCGAAATTTGCCTTTGAACTGCACTCAAGGCGTTATGTGATGGTTTTTGGGGGTAAAAAGTTGGAAATAGAGGAATGTGTGGCAAACATTGCCATTTTCGTGCAATGGCCTGCGTTAGGAATATACAATTGAGTGGGGCAAAATTATGTGCAAAACACATTTTTACTGCCAACAATGGCTATTTCTGAATGTAGATTTGTAGTTAGTGTTGCCACTAGACGGTCCGATAGAATATGCAGGCGAGAGAAAAATTTCAGTTCAACAAGGCCGAAAGAGCTCGATAGCAACAGTGAAACCACACCAACGCCTGTATAAATGAACACCTCTTTTTTCCAACAAGCCATGAACCCCAAACGCTATAATATAACAATAACTCAACGCGACGTGCGTCGGTTGTTGTTTTGATTTTTGCAATTTGGCGCGAGGCTATGTGGGTGCCAACGCCAATGATGATGATATGTTTGTTCCACATACGATACGAGTTACGTCATTACATTTTTCATTGTGCTTTGCTCAGGAGCTCAGGGTGTTACCGTTCCAGGGTGGGCAACACCGGTGCAGTTGCAGTTTTCTGCGTCTACTTTTTTCCATGGAACTCAAGCCGTCTAGTCTACCAGCTCTGTAGTTGATTATAATTTCGTTTGTTGGCAGAAAGGATAGTAAAAGGCTTTTGGAAACTGCAGCCACACTATGCCAATAATACTCCTCCTCGGTATTGAACTTTCGTCTCTGTTCTTTTTTTTCTGATTTTTATTTTTGACCAGTGAACTCAATCTTTATCGTTCGCTTTGTAGACTCACCGGCTCTGATCACCGCTGTTTACCCGGGGCAAGAATCAGGACCTTGGCTCGATTTTGTTAGATTTTGCTCATGTTAGTTGAACATGAAGATTATATATCTCCAACCAAGAAATAAAAAAAAGGAAAGCAAAAATCGTAGTAAAAGAGATTAAAAGTTATTTCCATAAAAAAAAACATCGGAGCAAAAGATCGAACACAGCTTACCGCACATGAAGCTTATCGTTGCATTGGCAACAACTAAACCTACGTTACAAATACAGCTTAAGAGCAATAACAACAGAAGTGGGTGTTTGCAATGAAATGATTTTGCTGGAACACAGAGTGTTCTGCATTGCATGCAAAAAAAAATAGAAGATGGAATGTCTGCATTATACAGTAATGGTGAATGGCTCGGGGGTTAAATTTTGTTATTTTTCCGAAATAAAAAGGGAAAATGAGAACAAGAACAAAAAGAGGTACAACATGAAAATCCTTGGGGCATATGCATAAAAATCAGGTAATTACTAGTAGTAAATACTTGAAGTAAATACTAGATCAACAAGTAAAAGCTCAGATTCGTAGTATTTACTTCATTTGGTATGCATAAAAAAAAGTAAATGCTAGCAAGCATTTACTAGTAGTAAATACTAGATTCATCCAAGTAAAAACTACATATTCATCGGAAGACTCAGGCATTTACTTACAGCAATTGAAAAATAAAGTAAAATGGAATACTATAGACTTAAGTAACAAGAAAACCTTAACTTTGCTTTAATTAGGTATTTAGATTTCATCACTTTGATCTGAAGTATTTGTTGTTGATTGTTTAATTATAAATTTTCATACGGTGCGTAGTTGTTTCATAGTCTTGACAAAAAACGAAAATAATTGTCGTCGGGTTTCATTTAAATACTTTGCAACATTATGCAAAACAAAATATTATTAGAGTTGCCACGTTTTTTAATTGCACCCGTATACAGTTTTGTCACATTGGGATATTGAGAATCGACTTTTAAGCTGACCAAAACATCGTTCTATGATGACCCTCTCTTTTGTATGTAATTTGTTGTAAGATTTCACCTTGCTCGTGATTGGGTTTCTATAAATGGTGTAATTAACCAAATGGCGATTCCATATCCCTCATCTGCAAAAAGAACTGAATTTCTTAAAATTGGTTCAAGAAAACTGTTTTTCCAAATCCTGGAGTCATGAACCTGACCATTCACAAAAAACACTTGTAAAACATTCTTTTACATCACAGGTGTCTCCACATGTGTGCAATCCAAGGCTCCAATACAAGAAGGAAAGCTGTATTTAGAAAGCCAACCAACATTTACTTTTTCAAAGCGGTAAAGCATTTTGAAATTATTTGTTGCTGGTGATCTTCGTTCCTTGTAAACTTGTTCAGTATTAATGTGCAAAAACGCGGCCATTTGACAAGAATATTGAACCGATCGCCTTAAATGTTGATTTGCAAATGAAAATGTTCGTTTCAAACACCCAAAAGTATTTACTAGCAAATGTTCAAGTTACTCTTTAGCAACTTGTAAAAATTGAAGTAAATACTAGTAGTAAAAGGTTTTTATGCATATCACTTTAAGTATTTACTACCAAAATTCATCCATACCTAGTAAATACTTATACTTCTAGTAAAAGCTTTTATTCAAGTATTTACTTTAAGTTTATGCATACGAAAAAAAGTAAATACTATCAAAATTGACTAGTAAAAGCATTTACTACCGTTTATGCATATGGCTCCTTATCTCGATGTTTCCAGAGCTAGTATACCTACTGCTTTACTCGTGAAGGATTTGGAGCAGTGATAATACTAAGTACGGCTGCAATTCCAGTGCACACTCTTGCTCACATGAATTTACACACTCAGTCGTGCGGGGTCTTGCTGTCAGAAATGCACATATTATGAAGATTAAATCGCTTTCAATTAAAGGGAAATAAAAGAATTCCTGGAAAGGAATGGTTTTTACTCCTCATTGATTTCAAAAAGGCTTACATTCTGGATGATCTTTTTAAAAGATTTTGTATGTGAAATAACAATTTTGTATCATGATTAGAAGCAGGACAATAAACTCCAGCATGGGGAGTTTCACTACCACCAGATTGGTGAATCGAGGTACCCCCCCAAGGTGGGGTCCTATAGAATCTCTTATGGCACATGGTTGTAAACGACCTACTAACATCAATGGGAGCAGATGGTTTCAAGGTGATTGCCTATGCCGACGACGCCGACGTTGCAATCGGAGAAGCAACCTCCTGCCAATAGAGCCAAGTATTGTGGCTTGGACATCAATCCAGACAAAACGGAACTAGTTTTTACCCCTTACGAGAAGGTACAAAATTCCTCAAAGTAGCACACCCACAATTAAATCCCATAAAAAACTTAAGTTTAGGTCTTGAAGTTTTTCGTGCTTTCGCAGAATTTTCCGAGTTCCTAGGAATACCTACAATTTTATGCAATATTTCCTTGGAAAACCAATGTGTTTCCCAAGTTTTTCATCAAGAACTTTCTATTTCTCCATTCGAAAACCCATTTTGAAACAAAAAATTTCAAGCCAAAAAAATCAAATTCCCGACCTTTGTTTTTCCAGGTTTCCCACTCTACCATGAGGTTTTTCCAATTTTTGCGTACACAGAAACCATCACTGAATACAACAGTATTAAACATGAAAATTTCACAAATATCTGTTGGGCCATTTCGGAGTTCATAAAGGATATGCGAACAAACAAACATACATCCTGTTGGAGATATCCTTCCTTAAGTGATTGAACAGCTTTCGAGTTTTTTCTTAAAGGGAAAACTTTTATTCCTACGGAATATACATATTTACAGAATATGATCGCATTAATTTTATACATTTATGTACATATGTATCTATAATAAGAATAATTCATTAGTCATTACAATTCATTACTTACAATAAGTTTGCTTCTTTAAGGGAAGGATAATTTTTATTTGACTTAACTATTTTTCGGTCTAAAGTTTGCCACGAGGTTTTAGGTCTTAACAGATTAATAGCAAGATGGAAAAAGAAGGAATTTGCAAGAATTCATACATTTTGTAGAAAAAAGGGCGCGCTAACGATCTGTCAGTTTTTTGCAGGTGACAATCGAAGTCAGTGTTGTCGATTTAGTTTCAATCGAAATTAGTGCTGCCAGGTTTGGCAACACTCCCCCCTGGTAAGTTGGTTCCTGGGACAAGCTTTCCATCTTCGCCAAATCTGCCAACATCTAAAACGGCTAGCTTGGACGTGGGTCTGGTGTAGATACCATGTTGAGTTTTAACCACGGCACTGCGTGCTATGCCATCTTTTCCAACGTTAGTTTGGAGAATCAGTCCCTTTGGCCAAGTGTTTCTGGGAAGCGTTGGGTCGGCGATTATTACAATGTCTCCTACGTCGATTGGTTTTGATGCAGAGAACCATTTTGTTCTTCGAGTGAGATCGGGCAGATATTCATTTACCCAACGACGCCAAAATCTGTTAGCGAACTGTTCACTTGATAGCCAGTTTTTTCTTAATAGGGTTACATCGTCCTCGACCTCTCCAGCAAAATTGTCACCATTTGAACTTCCCAACAGGAAGTGGTTTGGAGTTAGCGCTTCATCCTCGTCACAACCTAAAGGGACATAAGTAAGGGGTCGTGTATTTATTATTCTCTCTACCTCAGTCATCATTGTACCTAAAAGCTCATCTGTAGGGTTTGTGGTTGGTGTTATATGGCCTAAGGTGACTTTTACCGAGCGGACTAGCCTCTCCCAACTTCCCCCCATATGTGGTGCTAGAGGAGGATTGAAGTTCCATTTTAGATTGGGCCTAACAAATTCGGAAGCTAATTTATCAACTTCTATCTTATTTACTGCTTCTTTTAGCTCCACACTGGCACCTCGGAAATTAGTACCATTGTCACTGAATATTTCCAACGGCCATCCTCTTCTTGAAATGAAACGTTTGATAGCCATTATGCAAAAATCTGCAGACAAGCTAAAGGCGACCTCGATATGCACTGCTCGTATAGTAAGGCAGGTTATTAAAACTCCCCATCGTTTTTCAGAATGTCTCCCAACTTTGACGAAAAGAGGGCCGAAATAATCTATTCCTACAAGGGAAAATGGTCTTGTGAAGGGTTGGAGTCTAGCAGATGGAAGATCGCCCATCAGCGATGGCTCGGGATTACATCGATTGTTTTTGCAATGCTGGCATTCCTTCACTACACATTTGAGGACAATCCTAAGTTTTGGTATATAGAACTTTTGCCTAACTTCGTTAACTACTGTTTCGTTGTTTTTGTGACAGAATCGTTGATGATAGTCGGCGACGATAAGGTTAGTTACAATATGTTGCCTTGGTAGGATTATTGGACGTTTTGTACACATCGGAACTCCCGGCACAGTATCTATTCGCCCTTTAATCCGCAGCAATCCATTGTCATCCAGATATGGACTTAGCTTGTAAAGTGGGCTCGATTTGCATAGGGTTCTTTCTTCCATCTTAACTCTCTTTAAAATCGCAATTTCTTCGGAAAACTGTTCGCTCTGGCAAATCTTTATAAGATAATTTTCTGCGTCTTCCATGTGTGTTGATCGTATCATTGTGCTGACCTTTTCCGTCTTAAGCATTATTTGTCGAATGAATCGGGTTGCTTGTGCCATGGTTCTCATTAGTTTATTCCAGGTACTGAATCTCGTCAAGTCTATGGCGAAGTTAGTTTTTTCGATATGATGTAGATTAAGGTGCCTCATCTCTTCTGCTGTCTCTTCTGGTTTTGTAGCTTCTCCTGGCCACTGTTCCTTTGGTTCGTATAGGAATCGTGGACCCTGGTACCAACGACTGTTTGACTGGAATTCGCTTTTCAAATTCCAGTTCGTGGCCTCGTCGGCCACATTTTCTTTGCTAGGTAGCCATCTCGAGTTTCTTGCTTTCGTTTCTTCGAGGATTCCTCCGACTCTAAAGGCCACGAACTGCTTGTACTTACGATGATCCGAGTTAATCCAACTCAGAACAGTTCGGGAGTCCGACCAGAAGTACTTTTCTGTTATCGTGACGGAGTGCCCTTCCGTTATCATTCGTGCTAGTTTTGTTCCCAGAACAGCTGCCTCCAATTCAAGTCGAGGTATGGATATCATCTTCAGTGGTGCAACTTTGGTTTTGGCGCCGACTAAAGTGCACTCTATAGCTTCGTTGTTAGTGACTCGGAAATATCCCACGGCTGAATATGCCATCTCGCTTGCATCAACGAATATGTGTAATTGCAAGGAATAGCTCTCTTTAAAAGATATTTTCGCAAGATATGGCCTCTTGATAACAATTTCTTTGATTGATGGTATACGATTTTTCCAAGCACACCACTTCTCGTAATGTTGGGGTTTTATTTTTTCATCCCATTCAACTGCCGAGCTCCAGACTTCTTGTAGGAGGATTTTTAGCAATACCATAAAGTTCGCAATCAGTCCAAGTGGGTCGAACACTGACATAAGAATTCTTAGCATCTCTCTTTTAGTAGGCCAGATGTTTTCGCTTAAAGAGTTAGGTTTTAAGTAAGGAGTACTCAGTGCAAACGAGAATGAGTCGGAGCACGAAGACCACCACATGCCGAGTACCTTTTCGGGGCCCAGAATAATTCGTCGGCCGCTTTCTGCTTTGCTATAAGTAGCTGCCCTTTCTTTGACGGTCTCAATGACTTGTGACGAGTTTGACATAAAATTTCTTATGTTAAAACCAGCTTCGCCGTGTATAAAAATTACGTCTTTGACCAGCTGCACCGCTTCTTCCTCGGAGTCCACACTGTCTAAGTAGTCGTCGACGTAGTGTCTTTCGATAATAGCCTGTGAGGCTCGTGGATATTTTGATTTGAAGTTGTTTGCGTTAGTGTTCTTGACAAAATGTGCACAGAAAGGCGAGCATGTTGAGCCAAAAGTCATAACTTGCATGACGTACTCTTCAATTTCCATCGTAAGCTTGTTTCGCCACAAGAAACGTTGCGCGTGTTGGTCGATTGCTTTTATCCACACTTGATGGAACATCTCTTGAATATCAGCGCATATAGCAATCTTGCGCTCTCTGAAGCGAAAAAGCACTGAGAAGAAGGAAGGGACGATGTCTGGACCGGAAAAGAGCATTGAATTCAGTGAAATATTTCCCACACGTGCAGCAGCATCCCACACCATTCTTACTTTCCCAGGTTTATTGGGATTAATGACTGGAAAGACTGGAAGGTACCATACTGGCGAAACATGTGCTTGTAGCTCGGTTATCGTTAGTTTTCTGGCGTACTGTTTTTTCACGTAGTCTTCGATTTGGAAATCAAGCTTCTTTGAAAGCTCCATATCTTTCAACATTTTCTTTTCGAGGCATATCAGTCGGCGCTCGGCCATTGAGCGGCTATCGGGCATCTCTTTGTTGACAAACTTCCATAGAAGCGGAACGACGAAGCGTTTTCCTTTTCTCGATATATTGTTTTCCAAAATTGCAAGTGCCTTTTCATCGTCGCATGAGCGTATAGCCTTAGGGGAGTTGGGTCCTATTGCATTTAGTGCAATGAATTCCTTAAACAATGCGTTCAAGTTCTTATCCTCAGATATCTGGCATTCGCACATGTGGAAGTTAGAGAAGCTTTGTCGTTGATCAACAGGTTTAGACTTTCGTGTTAATGGACCGTATATAGTCCAACCCAGGCGGGTCTTTGATGCTATGGGCTGGCCTTCTCTTCCTTCTTTGGAGCGCAGTGGTACGCACAACTTCCATTGGTCAAGTCCAATGAGTAGACGAGGTTTTGCTTCGGAATATGTGTTCACCGGAAGCCCGTTGAGATATGGATATTCTTTCGATAGTTCCGCTATATTGATCGATTGTTCTGGAAGATCAAGATGATTGACTGTACGAAGATGTATTGAATGTCTTTTATCGATAGTGGGGGCCGAAATTTCTACTCTTACTTTCCGGGATGAGTCTTCTGTACGATGCGTATTCGAAGTCCACTTCAAGCATAGTGGCTGTAGATCTCCTTCAGCGTTCAGTTCAGAAGCAAGACTTTCATCTATGAGCGATATTGATGAACCATCGTCGAGAAATGCGAAAGTATCTATTTTTTTATCTCTATTATGTAACACGACAGGAATTATTTTGAATAAAACGCTTGTTTTATTGCTTGTTTGAAAGCAGTTCATTTGTTGATTTGATGCAGTCTCGGCTTGACGATCATTCGCAACGTTATGCAGCAATCTGTGATGCTTGTAGGTGCAGCCGTTTAAACCACACGCTTTCTCCAAGTAACATCTATTTCGTCCATGAGTGCGGAGACATGTTCTGCAGATCGTAAATCTTTTTATAATATCCCATCTCTCTCTAAGGCTCATTTTTGCGAATTCTTCACACAGCTCCACCGTTCTACATTCCTGCTGACACACGGGGCATTTTCGTTCCATTGAGCTAGGCGTGCTTTGATGCACGTTCAATGCCGCTCTTGCAGAGTTCCTTCCTGTTCTGTTTAATATTTTGGAGTTAAGTGGAGTGACCATAGAAGCGGAGTATGCTTTGTCGGCTAGCCAGGAATTATAAACCGATAGGTCTACATCGTTCACACTCCTAGAGTAGTGCCCCCAATCCAATCGAAGATTCGGGGGTAGTTTATCCACCAGCTCTCTTAGTAGACTTGGATCAGCTAAATGTTTGTGTAGGCCGGTTGCCATCATAACTCCACATATGTTCTCAATTGTTAAAGAGAATTTTATAATAGATTGTAATTTGTCTTCGCGTGGTGGCGGCTCGTTACGCATTTTGTCGATTAGGTTGTCAATGATGACTTCGGAGCGCCCATAGAGTCGAGTAAGTGTGTTGATAACACCAGGGACTTGGTCAGGAATGAAAAGTCTATACTTAACGTTCTCCAGTGCTTCACCCTTTAAGCAACTTTGCAGCCGACGAAGATTGTCCGAGTTTGTATAGCCACACGAAAGTGTTGTACTGGTTTACCAACTGATAAATAGTGGCCAGTCCTCTGGGTGACCACTAAAGGTGACTTGTTCCTTGACTATCACTTGTCGTGCCGCCATTTGCGCCTTGCTAGGAATAAAGTCTTCAGCAGATACTGCAGGCATAAAATAGTTAGATGCCGGTGCATTAGAAGAAGATGCATTATTAAATGAGGCTGACGTGTTGACAGCCTGCGTGACGATGTTGTTTGAGCAGGAGGAAGCGTTGAGTACTGGCTGCTTGCAAAGATTAGACGAATGCATTGAGAGGTCACAAGACTGATAGGGGTTCGTAGTGTGCGTTGGACTACTATATGCATGAGCAGGCGCGAATATAGTTTGCGGGGCGGATAACGCTGTAACGAATGTGGCTTTACTATTTGAAGCAGTCTGAGTGGAAAGAGTCAAGTTGTTGTTGTCGTGGGTAACCTCTCTGATCGGTTTTCGAGTGGACTGGTTGCTAGGGTTTGTCATTGATGAGTGGCCTTCAGCATTTCGTGATACTGGAGTCGAACCACGAACGTGAGTGGTAATAGGAGCTTTCTCATGCTGGTCGTCTAATTGGTTCTCACTAGCATCACTGTCCGAAGTTTCAAGTTCTAACTGTCGAAGCATTGCATATTTTTTGTCTATGTACTCCTTATCCCTTTGCTCTTTCATACGTCTTTCCTCTTCTAGTTGTTCAAGGATAAGAGCGCGCTCTTTTAAAAGTGAAGATTTACGTACTTGTGTTGAAGGTTTAGAAGAGCTAGCCGCATTTCCTTGATTATTAGCGCCAAAGGCAGGATTGTTATGATCGTGGAGAGGCCCTAAGGGAGGTTCGTCGTTCGAATCGTGGAGAGGCCCTATGGGAGGTTTGTCGTTCGAGGTATTTTCTGGGTTCGGTGGCTTGCATTTTGCACAATTCCACTCTTTATCTTCTATGTCGACGGTCACACCTACGCAACTGAAATGGTGCCAGTCATTGCAGGTATCACATTGTACCATTTCGTCATTGTCGACGTTCGTACAGGACTTACAGTTAAATAATTCGTTCCCGAAATCAGATACCATTTTGATTCTAACCTTTATTGAGCTTTCTTATAAATAGTACGCAGAGGTAGAGAAAAATAATAATAACTACGTTTCTACTTGGACTTACCTTACGTCCTTCAGGTTTTGTTGATGACGATGACGTGGAGACGCTGTTGGAATTGCAGATGTTGATGTGGATGTTGTGCTTTGTACGAGCGTTGAGTGAATCGATGCTGGAGGTGATGAAAATAACGCCGATATTGACGAGCTTGGTGCTGGCGGTGAATAGCTTGATGCTGGCCGTGATGGAACGGATAATGAGGTGCGAGAGCGCGTTTGAAGATTTTAATGTCTGTAGTAAGCTGGTGAGGATGTACAATCCGATGGCGATGATCAACTCAGTGCCAGTGTTGAATAATCCAATGCTGGCGGTGATAAGATCTATGCTGGCCGTGATGAAACGGATGATGATAAGGTTATGGTCTCAACGTGGTGAGCTGATGGAAATGAAGAATGCGATGGCGATGATAAACTCAGTGCCAGTGTTGAATAATTCAATGCTAGCGATGATATGATCAGTTCTGCCGATGCTGGAATATATACTCGGTACAGGGACGTCGGTGGTAGCGATGAACTCAGTGCTAATGCTGACACGTTCGTTGCTGGCGATGGAATGGATGATGGATCAATTCAATGGTAGCGCTGAGGGCTTGATGCTGGCGGTGATAAACACTCTGCTCAGGGCGTCTTTATTGAATAAAAGATTTGTTGGAGATATCCTTCCTTAAGTGATTGAACAGCTTTCGAGTTTTTTCTTAAAGGGAAAACTTTTATTCCTACGGAATATACATATTTACAGAATATGATCGCATTAATTTTATACATTTATGTACATATGTATCTATAGTAAGAATAATTCATTAGTCATTACAATTCATTACTTACAATAAGTTTGCTTCTTTAAGGGAAGGATAATTTTTATTTGACTTAACTATTTTTCGGTCTAAAGTTTGCCACGAGGTTTTAGGTCTTAACAGATTAATAGCAAGATGGAAAAAGAAGGAATTTGCAAGAATTCATACATTTTGTAGAAAATAGGGCGCGCTAACGATCTGTCAGTTTTTTGCAGGTGACAATCGAAGTCAGTGTTGTCGATTTAGTTTCAATCGAAATTAGTGCTGCCAGGTTTGGCAACACATCCATTTATGTATGTAAGAGAAAAGATTAAAATAAATAAGCGAAACAAAATATGTAAGTAAACCAAAACAATTTATTTTTTCAGACGGGAACACAGACAACCTTTGCAATGGGGATGTGTATCATAGCCTGAACGTAGGTACTGGTTATAACAGATGCAAATCTGAAAGTATTTTTTGCTGATGCTAGATTCCCAGGCTCTGCTCAAGACTCTGCAATATGGATGGTTTCATCTATCAGGCGTTTGCTTAAAGCTGCATTAACGCTGCATATAATCAAAGATCCCATATCATTGGTACGTAAATACCATATTACTAACATGTTTCTTCTTTTTTTGTTGCTTCAATAGGTGATTCTGGACATGGTCTCCACTGGAACCGTTGTTATTCACTCCAATAAACAACCCACTACAAGGTTCACTTGAAGCTGCAATCAACAAACGCTTCTAAATAACAAGAAACTCTGTGGAACGCATGTCTGAAGTAATAAAAAGCAGATTAAGATGCTTATAACGCCAAAGGATATAACACTATTCCCCTGAAATGGCCGCAAAAATAGTTTATGCGATATTTTGCATCCCTTACATGTTTACCTTGGGAGAAGAACAGCTGAAGCAAGTGAAACATCTGGAATTGAAAATGACGATTTGGTTAACGTCAGGAATCGCAATTGATGGCACAGACTTGTCTCTCGAGCTCGAGAATGATATGTTCAAAATTTTAACTGAACAAAACAAAAAGGTCCTTTTCAGGGCTACCAAAAAATCAATAAGAGATATGAACGAAAATTTAAAGTAAAATAGAATTATTAGTAAAGAACAATTAAATACTTAATTTTTATTTATTACTAGCTGACCCCGCGAACTTCGTCTCGCCGTCCTGCAGAGCAACTCCGTTTTGAAATTTTGCAGTCTTCCATTTGAAAACCAATACATCTGCAATAATATGCAATTTTCCCTTTGAAAACCAATGAGTTTTCCGAGCTTTCTATTTTCCATTCGAAAACTCATTTTGAAATTTCCATTTTTCCATCTCGAGACTAACACGAACAAAATAAAAAAAAATTAGCCAAATCCTCCCAGCCGCTTGTTAGTTATTCGATCATACACGAACAGGATTTCATTTTTATATATATAGATTTACATATATTTATATAGGTAATGACCAGAACACATGCATTTGATTTAAAAAAAAATTATTGCATTTGGTTTGATACTGCTATAGCCAATTTTTCTATATCCGCAGCAGTGACCATTTGTGCCGCTGTTAAAGCATTAATGTTTGCTATAATCTGGTCCATCTGAGATTGCCTTTTCATCCGATGCTTGCATGTCTTAATGAAGTCTTCGTCCGTATTTTTTTAAATAATAAAATTTCATTATATTTTTTAATGTACGTTTTGTTAATTTTACTTCACATGGTTTTGCAATCTGAAAGACCAGCACTGAAATGCTTTTTGAATTCAAGCAACAATTTCATAAAATTGACCCCTTAAAGTAATTATGAATGTTTTTGAAAACTAAAAAAGCAAAATTACTTTAAAATACAAATTTAACGAAATTGTTTTTCGAATGTAACTTGGTTTCCAGAATAAATAAGGCTTCAAAATTTGAAACTCAGAGCCGTTTTGATAATCCAATTGCAGCAAGTAGTTTTGAAATGGCAGTTTAACCGAGCAAGACGTTATGAAGGCTTACTCGTGAAAAATGTCTTTTTAAAACTCAGTAACAAGTTTTTGTTTACTTAACTAAATCTGACAGCTGTCAAAGTAAAAAGTCGCTTTAAATGTGGGATCCTTCTTTTGAATTAATTTTAATTAATAAAGTGTAGATTAAATAGTTAAAAAAGTACTTATTCTAAAGTGAAAACTCAATCTGCATTTGAAATTTGTGTTTCACCGTATTTATCAACAACTTCGTCAAGAAATTTACAATTTTTGATAAAACCACAGGATCTCTTTGTTCCGACCAACTCTCTTTATGAGACCCAAAAGAAAACTTTATGAAACTCCGCCCGAACAAATATCAGCGCATAAAAAACCATCATCTGAATTTGATCCAATAATGGCTGTGGGTTATATGTCAATTGATGATTTAAAAGTTCTTTTGGATGATTGCATCACGAACAAAATCAAGGACATTGCAACGAAACAGGAAGTCCTAGCTGTTTCATCCGAGATCCGAGAGTTATTGCGAACGCACAACACCTATCTTGTAAATAAGGTGTCATTAATGGACAATTATTGCCAGTTGCTTGAACGTCAAATTGAGGCACTTTCTCGTAAAAACAATGAAAATTCAGTGGTGAAGGCAGAAGGGAAGACTGACAAAGTCGAATTTGCTAAACGGACTTGTGTAGGCCTTCTCCAACTTCAAGACAATGCTTTGCTTGCGATAAACCATGTTCACGACTTCACTAACCACCGTAACAACAAGACAACTGTTGTGGTTAACTTTCAACCTGGCGACACTGTCAACAAACTTATTGGGGCTTCACGAAAACTGAAAGACACTGGTATTGTTATCCACAGGGAGCAATCGATAATAACGAGGGAAAAGAGGAAATTGTTGAATATCAAGGTTAAATCCGAGCGAAAAGAAGACACGTCTGTTCGATAAGTACAATTTTATTCAAGTAAAAGAAAGAACAAGTTAAAAGTAATGAGAAAGAAAAAACTAAAGGAATTGACAATAGTAATGAAAGCTTTCGCAGTTGGGTTGCCAAGGTGTAAATTCAAAATACTGGGTTTAATTCTCCTACAAACTCCGCCTCAACCCAAGTGCGATATGTAATTATCAATTTGTATTCAGAATAATTATATAATTATACAAAACAAAAATAAAAAAATAGAATTAAATCTTAATTCATTAAGCAAATAACGTAAAGATATAGCATTAGTTTTACAAGAAGATAATCTTTAACATCGTACAAGCAAGTTCATGTTTTTTCAATGACAAAATTTTTGTAAATATATCGGCAGCATTCTCTGATGATGGTACATACTTGATATCAATTTCGCCAGACATATACTTTTCTCTGATGTAATGAAAACGAATGTCGATATGCTTACTTCGTTTATGAACAATTGGATTCTTTACTGCGAACTGAGCTCCTTGATTGTCGCACATCACTGTAGAAGCTTTGTCAGCATAATCGTTGAAGCCAATTTCTTTCAATAGACTACGATGAAAAGCAACTTCCTTAACTCCTTGACACATCGCAATATATTCAGCTTCCATCGTGCTTAAGGAAACAATGGGTTGTTTTTTCGATTCCCAAGCAATAAGGCAGCCACAAAAGAACAGAGCAAAACCACTCAAGGACTTTCTATCTACTGGGTTTGATCCCCAGTCAGCATCTGTGAAGCATACAAGATTTTCATTATTGGGAACATAAGTTAACATACCTTTGGGTTTAAGTTTGAGGTATCTTAGAACCCGTTTTGCAGCCACAAAGTGTTCTTGGTGTGGATGACTATGATACTGAGCTAATCTGGACACAATGTGCACGATGTCAGGTCTCGACATTGTTGCTAAATATGTGAGACCTCCAAGTAACGATTGGAACTCCTTGATATTAGAGCCGGAACAATGTTCATCTTCACATTTTTCTAGTATGGAACCTTCTACAGATGGTGTTGCAGCATTCCCCATTTCTTCAGCAACTCTAAGGTATATCTCTGTTGATGTATCTTAATTTCACCTCGAAGACCATCTCGCTGAATCTCCAAACCTAAATAGTATTTAATAGGCCCACGATCTACAGCTTCAACTTGGGATGACAATTTTTCAATTATATTTTTCATAGTGCCTTCTTGAGAACAGGCTATTAAAAAATCATCGACGTAAATAGATATTCACCCCTGTTCTGATTTTCGTTTACGAAAACAATACTTTCGTTTTTAAAGCTGAGGTGTTCTCAATTTCTCGTTTTGATTTCGTTTCGATTTTGCTGACCGAATTTGAAATCGTAAATTTAAGAATTTAAGTAATTTCAGAGAAATATTTGTCAAAAATTGAAGTCAAATTCGTACGAATTTAGGAACACAGTTTGTTTAGCTTTGCGAAAATCAATTTCGAAAACGAATTGAATTCGTAACGAAAATCAGAACAGGGGTGATTATGTTGATTTCATTTCGGTGATTCATGAAATAAATACAATTGTCTGTTTCGCATCTTCGAAAACCTATGTCGTTCAAAAGGGAATTGATTTTTTCATTCCAATATCTCCCAGCCTGCTTGAGCCCATATAGAGGCTTTTGTAATCTGCAAACCTTATTCGGATGTTCCTCACTCACGAACATTTGGGGCTGTTCCATAAAAACCTCTTCTTCTAGCTCCCCGTTCAAATAAGCTGATACGACGTCAATGTGGTTGACCAGCAGCTTGGCCGATAGTGCCAATAAAAGGCGTGTTGCTGCATGCCTTGCCACAGGAGAGTAAGTTTCGTAAAAATCTTCGCCGTAAACTTGAGAGCATCCTTGCGCAACTAGTCGTGCCTTCAATTTTTCTACCGTGCCATCTGGATTAAATTTGGTTGAAAAAATCCATCTCGATCCAATTATATTCTTATTAACCGGCCGATCTACCAACTCCCAGGTGTTATTTTTAAGTAACGAACCATACTCCGCCTGCATAGCATATTTCCATTTGATACTATCTTCTGATTTCATGGCATCATAAACATTGGATGGAGTCACAGTCACAGCGTTCAAGAGCTTCAAATTGTCGGTGATATACTTTTTTCTCGGACGTCCAGCGTTGCCAGTTCGTATAATCCTTGGCCTGCCTCTTTTCCGTTTGCCTACAACAACAAGATCATCTTCTGAAAAACTATTATCATCGGAGGCAATTGGATGATGATTTTCCTCTATAGCTTCAGTAACTTCGCACTCAGTCACATGACCAACTACTCCAGACTTCTCAATGAGATTATCGTTTCTTACTGTTCCATCCTCTGCTGGATATACTAATATGTCATACGTTTCATCATCATGGACATCCAACTCTTCACCAACAACATTTTGCTCACCATTCTCGAAAAATATGACATCTCTCGCAATAACAATAGATTTGCTTTGCTTATTGTAAAGCCTGTAGGCTTTCGTTGAATCAGCGTAACCAACAAAAACAAGACTTGTACCTTTTGGTTCAAACTTCGACCTTGTCCTCTGGTGGTTCAAGGACACAGCTTCACAGCCGAAAATCTTGAAGTGAGAAACCGATGGTTTCCTACCAAACCAGCACTCATACGGGGTCTTTGATAACAGGGCTTTTGTTGGACATCTGTTCCTTATATATGTGGCTGTGTTAAGTGCTTCGGACCAAAGACTTTGACATGACTTGGAATTAAGGAGCATACACCGCGCCATATCTACCAGGGTTCGGTTGGCCCTTTCGGCAATGCCATTCTGCTGCGGGGTATAACTCACTGTATTTTGGTGGACAATTCCATGTTCTTTAAATAAAGTCTCAAATTGTGAGTTAATAATGTACTCGCGTCCGTTGTCGCTTCTCACACACTTTATTTTGCGCCCAGTTTGTTTTTCGCTAATATTCATGAACTCTCGAAACATTTCGAAAGCTTCTGATTTGTGTTTAATAAAACGAGTCACTGTGTACCTCGAAAAATCATCGATAAACGTTATTAAATAACGGGATCCACCTTGCGAAGCCATCTTCATCGGCCCGCATATATCAGTGTGCACTATCTCGAGAACATTTTTGGTGAAAATTTCTTTGAAACTAGGAAATGGCTTTCTATTAATCTTGCACATCGCACATGTACTGCAACTGAAATTTGGAGGCATTTTGACCTTCAGTCCACGTACCATGTCTTTATTCGATAACGTACACAAATCATTAGTGTTTAGATGGCCAAACCTGGAGTGCCATAATTCAAACTGTTTATCGATCTTAATTGTAGCACCATTAACACACTCGGTAGTATTTCTTAAGAACCTTACATAAAAAATACCATTATCAATTTTTGCATTAAGAATGGGAATATTAGCTTTAGTTTTCACAACTGTTTCTTTTTCATTAAATTCTACAGTGTTCCCGTTTTCAATTATTTTACTCACTGAGAGAAAATTACCATGTAGGCTGGGAACAAACAAAACATCGCGCAAAATAATCTCACAAAAACGTGATCGTGCTTTTACATCACCGGTGCCTTTTGCAATAACACATTCTCCTGACGGTAAAACAACAGTTTGATTAGATCGAACCATCGAAGAGAACTGTTTTTCATCATTTGTCATATGCGATGAAGCACCGCTATCCAGAATCCAAACGGTTGGGTTATCGAGTTTTGCTGATGACGTAGACAGACTTAAGACTGCTGCTACGGATTCTTTCTTTTTCGAATAGCATTGTGATTGAAAATGCCCTCTCTTGCCACAGGCATAGCATTTTACCTTTTTCATATTTCGCGATCTTGTGTGCATACCATTATCGAGAGATTGTCGCTCACCACTTGACCTTTCCCAATCAACCTTCTTCATCCTCTGAACCTTAGCTGCTAGAACACTTTCACTATTAGGTTCAGTTTTTTCACTACGTCTCCGTTCTTCTTCAAGCACCTTAACCTTCAATTGCTCGAATGTAGGCAACTTATCGCTACTACGAAGCTTTCCATATCATCAGGCAGACCACACAGGAGCAAGATGCAAAGAAGATCTTCTGACACCTTAACATTGATCTCATGTAAATTATCAATAATTGTGCAAAAATTATTAATTTGACTTGCGAAATTATCCCTGGACCCAATTTTAAAGCGTACCAATTTCTTGAACAAATTAACTTTTCGTGCTGGTCCATCTGCGTTGTACAAATTGCTAAGAAGCAACCAAGCTTCTTTGGTATTCTTACAATGCTTAATATGAATAAGTTCTGATGGTTTTACGCATAGAGTTAAATATGCCAGGGCTTTCTTATCGACAGCTTCCCACTTCAACTTCTCGGCAGCATCGTCCGGACACTTAACCTCAACGACAGTCCAATAGTCCAAAGTAATAAGCAGACTTTTCATCTGCACCGACCAGGTTGCATAATTATCAGTACTCAATTTCTCTATCTGTGTTAAGGAACTCATCCTATAAACATATGTGTTAATACTTTTCGAAACAAATAGGTAGACCAAAAATTAATCAAAAAACTAAACCACGCTTTGGAGGACTGGGCCCATAAACTTTGTTAAATATCAAGGTTAAATCGGAGCGAAAAGAAGACACGTCTGTTCGATAAGTACAATTTTATTCAAGTAAAAGAAAGAACAAGTTAAAAGTAATGAGAAAGAAAAAACTAAAGGAATTGACAATAGTAATGAAAGCTTTCGCAGTTGGGTTGCCAAGGTGTAAATTCAAAATACTGGGTTTAATTCTCCTACAGAAATCACTGTACCAAATCAAATCCGAACTACTTGCACTTGCACCGAACACGAACATAATGATAAAAGGGGTAAATCTACAAGTAGAAAAATTCAATTTTGCCTATGATTTTCCACGAGGACTTGTTATCGGATCAGAAAATGAGTTGACATTTGTTAAATCCACATTCGGCGAGGAAGCAATGAGATTTTTTGACGGAACCAAAAAACAACATCAACAATCTCCGATGAATGGACCAAAACGTCAAATCAATTAAAATCAACAGAACTTCAATTCAACAACAAAACAAAGCGGCGGCGTTCAGGCTGGGAGCAGTAATATGATAAGAAATTTCAATCAGAGTTAGGATAGTGTTGCCGTCTGTCGTTTTTCTGTAAGTCATAAAATTTTATATTGTAATATTTCTGGTTTAAAAAACAAATTAATATTTCCGGATTTTTTTAAATTTATTTTGCAATTTGATATAATTATTTTAATAGAAACTTTTCTCGAAAAAGACAAAGAAGTCGAAGTATTAAAATATTTTAAGGATTTTAATGTTAAATGTATACCCGCTACTAGAAATAATCATTTTGGTAGAGCAAGTGGTGCAATCTTATGTGCAGTAAGAAATTGTTTTAGTAATTATGTAAACTTTAAAACAATAGGTGGTAAAACTCTTATTGAATTTATGTACAGGCATGATCTTTTTATATATTTCCAATTTATCTAAATTGCAATCATAGGAACCATGATTTCAATGAATTATGTGATTTTTTATGCCCGAATTGGCGATTTCCAAAATCCATCTTCATTGTCTCAACAAGTTGGTTATAACTTCAATGAGAAAAGGAGTTCTTTGGATTTGACAGTAAACAGTTGTGGTAGACAACTCATTAATTTATTTGAAGATTTTGGGCTTTTTGTTTTCAATGGAGTTACTAAAAGTGATTTGAGGGGTGAATTTACATTTGTTTCTACGTTAGGATGTTCATTAATAGATTACTGCATTACTAGGGGAGAATGGCTTAATGTAATCAAAGATTTTCAAGTACAAGCAGCGAACTATTCGGCACACATGCCAACTTTAACAACAATTCAATTTCAAGATCTACAGCCAAAGATCCAAAATAGTACAGTCGTCAAACTGAAATGGTCTGAGAGGGGTATAGACGTGTACAAAACTAATTAATCTGCCTGAACTGGAGAACCTTTCTTGCGAACATATGGCTGATAAACTATTACAAGTCGTCAAACAATCTGCCGTTACCAATAATGCACAAAGGCCTTACTTTGAGACTAAATGGTGATTGGGAGTGCAAACAGCTCAGGAAAAAATCATTCCGATTCTTGAATCTTTTAAGAAAAACTAATTCTAACTTCTTTAAGTCTCTGTATATAACTGCAAACAAGGAATTTAAACACACCTGCAAAACCAAGCAAAAGGATTTTATTGATAATATAGCAAAAAGTTTGACGACATGTAAAAACTCAAAGCTATTCTGGTGTAAAGTGAGAATGTTGGGAGGTTGTAACCCCACTTCGTCGCCATTAGCGAGTGTTGACTCTCTAGCCGTGTATTTCAAACAGCTTCTCAGCCCCGCATCAATCCACTCTACCTTCCATTATGCACAACCCGAAATCTATATAGCCCAACTCGACGATGAATTTTCAATGCTTGAGCTCCGAGAATCTTTGAATAAAATGAAAAATAATAAGGCCTCAGGTGTAGACGGAGTACCAATTGAATTTTTCAAATACTCTACCCCAACATTTTTAAATATTCTTTTGGTTTTTTTTAATAAACTCCTGAATGAAGAGGTTATCCCGAAATCTTTTCTGAAGTCGATAATATGTCCTATCTACAAAAAAGGTGACTATAGTCTTCCAGAAAATTATAGAGGTATATCCGTACTTCCTGCTTTGAGAAAAGTGTTAACGAATATACTCTATTATAGACTAATCAAATGGATAGAAGCGAATAAGCATCTTAGCATTTTTCAGGCGGGATTTCGATCTGGGTTTTCGACTGTCGACCAGATATTTGCCCTGTCTAGTATTGCCAAACGTTTCGTCGACAATAATAAAAAGCTGTTTTCATTTTTTGTTGACTTTAAGGCTGCATTCGACACCGTTAACAGAAACTCTTTGCTCTATAAGCTTTCGGCGCTTGGATTATCATCTAAGTTTCTCAGGCTATACAAGCAGCTAGTCACTAATACTTGGTCATCAGTTTCGAATGGCAATATCTCATCAGACTTTTTTAACACAGAAACTGGAGTTCCACAAGGATGTGTTCTAAGCCCGATTTTGTTTGCCATTTTTATAGACGATGTTTCTAAAATCTTGCCTGGTGGTGCAAAAATAGGGAATTTGAATGTTAACGTGCTACTGTACGCAGACGACCTCGTTTTACTAACGGATAATCCTTCAACACTTCAATTGCAGATTAATCGCCTTATGGACTATTGCAACTTATGGGATCTACAAATAAACACCTGCAAATAAAAAATTATGGTCTTCGAAGCCAATAATAGGAGGAGGTTGCCTTCGGAAAATTGGTTCCTAGGTTCATATCCTATTAAAGTTGTTAAAGACTATAAATATCTTGGCTTTTTAATTTCAAAAAATATGGATTTACGTCCTCACATTAGAGATAAATACTCAGTTGCTAAAACGGCTATCAATCTTATGTGGAGCAGATTTTTCTGTACCCAAAAAGTTGACACCTCTTCCAAATTCAGAGTACTAGACGCAACAATAAATACCTGTTTGTGTTATGCTAATCAAGTTTTTGGTTTTCAATTTATCGAAGAGTTCGAAATAGTTCAACGTTTCTTCTTCAAGTGAATCTTTAGATTACCATTATCAACACCCACACCACATACGCTTTACATGTAGAGTCTGGAATCTCACAAATTTATCTTAAAAATTTGAAAGCAATTGCCGATTAGATTGCAAGAATCCACGGGGTGATTTTGGAACTGTCTTTGCACTCGACTGATAACTGGCGCGATGAATTCTACCAATGTATTGCTAATGTAGATGAATCATTTCATCTGCAGTGTATTCATAGTGCCCAGATGTCATCAAGTCGACTTATATATAGAGAATTGAACCATACCTTGGGAGCTAATAATTATTTTACTAATGTATTTTCACCTCATCAAATCGGTTTAATTTTCAAGGCGAGAGTTGAAATATTGGGACTAAACTATATTCCACACAGGCAACTTGATTAAGTTAACTGTAGTCTATGTAATAGACATGAAAAAGAAGATATCTACCACTTTTTAGCTGTGTGTCCAATTCTTCAAGAATTACGTAGATTATATTTCTCAAAGAGTTATTTCTCTCAAACAGAAGCTAAAGATGTCTTAAATGGTAAATATGGATGGAGGGTCCTTTTTAGATACTGCGATCACGCCTTAAAATATCGCAATAACTTGGAGCTTTAAAAAATTCCTTTTTATTATTTATTTTGCATTGTTTTCTTCTTTGAATTTCATTTTATTGTTATTTTGTAGATATTTATAAATTTTTGTGGTCAAGTGAAAAATAAAATATACACAAAATCTCTTTATTTTTTATGTTTGTAATAGATTATTTAACTTTGTATATGTATAATATCTTAATCCTATGTAAGTAATCTCTTGTACCCGCGATTATTCTTTTTACTTTTTTTATGCGTTTATTAAATGTAAGAATATGTCAATTTTTTTCTACAGACGGCATCCTATGCCATTGTTCTATTTTCTTTTGTTATGCTCTGTTTTATACTAATCTTATATTTCTAATAAAGAATGTTATAATAAAATAATAAATAAATACTAAACTATTTCCAGAGGTACAATTTAAAACAGTTTCTCGGTAGTCCAGGCAACTGATTTGTCAATTATAAAAAGAACACTATCATTAATACATGCAACAACTTCAACTTCGAAATCTACCAATCTTTTGCAAAATGTGATTCCAGAAGACACAGAATTAATAGGTTCAAAGCAGTCTCTGTCTGCTAAAAACTTTTTTTGTGAAGATAAAAACGATTCCGACATCGGGGACTATATGACACTAAGCCCAGCCAAGATGTAGACACGGTGCTCTTAAAATAACTTTAAGTCAAAGTCAACCGCGTTTCAAAAATACAAATTTCCAGAAATTTCATGAGCTTACCTTGGGTTTGGCTTGTGGTCTTGCGTTGGCGGCTCTTTCTTTTTGCTTTGGACTCAAACTCCTCAATCGCCATGCTGTCATTTCCCTGGAATTCTACGCCATCGTTTTGAGGAAGATTCCTGAACCAAAGGTACAAAATAGAATCAAAATTCCTTCACAGTGATATTCTGCTTGAATTTAGAGCATCCTATCACGGAAACGTTTCGGTATTCGTCCACCACCACTCTACCCCAACAGGCCTCTTAGAGCTCAATCCCTTTTTTCTCCTAGTTTGACATTGATCCGCTTTTTGAAATCGGAGCTTGTTTGTTTCCAATTGTCAAACACCTGTATAAATAAAAAAAGTTTGATAAAGAATTATTTTTAAAAAAGTAGAAGTTAAGTCAGTTCTTCGCAAGAGGCAGTGAACGTGAAAGATGAAATAAAAAACTATGGACACGATTAGGACTCGAACACACGACGTTCTGCTTAGCAGCCAACGCACCTAACCACTAAGAAACGAACAAAACAAAAGCTTACCTTACAATTTTCTCATGCTCTTCTTGGACCAATAGATCACAATCTCAAGAAACCAAAAATTAATGTTCTCCCCATAAGATGCTTAAACTTTTTTTCTAAAATCAACATTTCTCAGAAATGTTCAAGCGTAATTATGTAATTTCTCCTTCATGAAGAATTATGATCATAAAAACCTTCAAAATCTCTCTCCGAAATTCTTAAGATTTTTTTCTCCATTCAACTGAAAGAACACAACATACTTACATTCTTTTTGTACCGAAGGCAGCTACACACATGCTCGCTTTACTCATTTCATTACGATATAAAAGAAAGTCCTTATAAAATGGGAACTCGTTTTTAATGAAGCTATTTCCTAAATGTTTTCACCGCCAACTCATTACTCTTTAGCAGAAAATAGCACACATAAAATCTGATACTTATTCATCAGAGACTCCTGTCAGAATAAGAATCCACTCGCACAGGTACATACACACACACGAGTATAAATAAATCTTGATTAATTCTTTTTCTACCTTTCTCGCTCCCAGGGCCGGCCTTAGCCATCTTGGCGCCCCAGGCGAATCAAATATTTGGCGCCCCTTCTTTAATTTACAAATTTTATTTAACCTCCTTCTCCAGAATTAAAAAGGATGAAACTAAATACGTTTGCAAAAACGGAAGCACAGAAAAAAATCGGTGTCATCGTAGTATTTAAGTGGCACGTTTTATGGCATTCAATTCAATGTCAACGTCCATAAATAGGAAATCATCAAAAATTTGATCCATTTTCGTATATCTCCACCTAACCTATTATTCTCTTTTATTTTACTTTCCGAAAATGATTACAAATTCAATTCATTTCGCTTGTTGAAAATACGAAATTATAAAAAAACGAGTTTTAAGACACTAGACCCCCAAATACGAGGGTCTAATTTATCGAAGTTTTAACTATCAAATATTTTACTCACACATTCAAACTTTTGGTACTTGGTTTGGTACTGGCCAGTCAACTGGCTTGTGAATTTTAAAGCCAGTAAACGAGCAAGTAAAAAGGCAAGTAAATTGACAGGTTTTGCCAAATTTATCAAAATGAACAAAATGAAATTAGAATATTAGTTGAAGCGAAGGTTTTAATTTCTTTTTTTGTTGGCGACATCTTCAAAATTCAAAATTGGATGTTACAAGTAGTTAAACCTTCAAAAAATCGTTCAAATGAAAAAAAAAATGTGAACTTGCAAGCAAGTTGACTAGCAAGTGCCTTGCCACCTAAAATAAATAAATAAATAAATAAATAAATAAATAAATACAGTGGCGCGACAGCTATTAAAGAGCCAAGGCCTAAGTGACTTACTCTCATCAACAATTCTCTGGGTGCGTGATAAGAATTGAGGGGACCTACAATTTAACGCCGATTCCGAACGGCAAAGTTGAGAAGCACTTTTTCATGGCAGATTGATACTCTTGGAAGTTTTGTCAATTCTTCGCAAGAGGCAGTGCCCGTGAAAGATGAAATAAAAACTTTATGGGCACGAGTAGGATTCGAACCCACGATGTTCGGCTTAGCAGTCAACGCACCTAACCACTTAGCTACGGGCAGCTGTCTTGCCACCTATGTCACAAATAATATACATATGTAGGCTACTGGCAAGCAAGAACTTGCCCGTGTGGCCGCAGGGTAAAACAAAGTTCTAAATCTAAGTTCTTACGCGTTAGAACGTGGTGAAGAATTGACTAAGAACTCAAATGAGTTCTAAAATTTTACTAAACCGAGTCTTAAGGGATAGAACTATGTTAACAAATTAGAAGGTAGAACTCAAATGAGTTCTTAAATTTTAATAAATCTAGTTTTAAGGGCTAGAACTTGTAACGGTATTTAATGTGTTCTTTTTCAACTATTGCGATCGTATGCAAATATATACACCATTATACCCTTGATCCACAGGATGTCAAGGATTTTGGTCTATGTTGAGTAGGTTGTTCTTGGGGTGAGCTGCCGGCATGGCCAATTGGGCTTGCTCGTCGGAAGGGTAGGATCTTGCGGATCCCTTTGGACTACCGTGGATATAAAGTGCCTTTACATAATTTAAACGGCAACATTAGCTTTTTCATCATAGCTCATAGGTGTTCTTAGCCCTGGAGTGTTCCCTTAAGTCGCTACATATATAGTGACTCCATGATCACTGTGCCACTTTTCCTAGTTTTAGTATTACCTAGTATTTCTTAAGATATTTTGATTTTGATGAATTTATTCCGAAAATATACAACAAAAAATGTCAAAATGTCAAGAACAGAGGAAAATAGCAACAAAAATTTCTGGATGATAGCAAACACGATATTAAAAAATAGTTGACAGGAACAGTAATTGTAAATTACCTAATTTGCAATCTCTTCTCTAATGATAATACATTGTTCATTGCACTGCTCGTTCCTCTTCCTTTTTTTAGGATTATATTCAAATTGGATGGAATGTGATCAAGTTTTAGAACAGCACACATACACCATATTGTGTTATTTAATTTGGAGAAAACTCATCATATTCAGGCTTTAATCCTTCGTCCTTGTTAGAGAGTACTCGTTAAAGAGTACATTTAAACCCAAAGCGAATAACACAAGTTTTTGGACTATAAGGACTCTCCACTTGCCATGGGGAAAATAAAATGGATTAATGGTGTACAAGTTGTAATGAGATGAGATCAACCTTTTATTTTTTGTGTGGGGATGGGAATATTTTTTTTTTTTTTGAACAAAAGCTTCAAATTATCACACCGATACATATTACGTGTATAAACGCTCGAACGCCGATATTTATGTGTTTGTGTTTTATATTTTTGTTTTTCTTTTATTATTTGTCATTTGAAGGGAGATGAATGTCACACGAATGTTATTCGATTTGCAATTTTCTTATCAATTCAGATTTCTCGAAATAATTTTTAATGAAAATGTGTTTGTTTGTTTAAAAGCCTTGATTTCTGACAGAAACTAGATCCCCAAATAATTTTCGGCGTCAATTCAAAATCCTTTAAAATTTTCAGGAAAATTGCTCTTTTGAAACTAACATCAGGACCTCTTCGTATACAATTCAACCGCTCAATAGTCTTAAAAGAATGTAACTAAAACCTAACCCAAATCGTTTAAGGTTTCCCACATAATTTTAACCATCAATCCAAAAATTGAAACTCTGAAGGAGGAAAAGTTGTATGACAAAGCAACCTCCTAAGGGCAGATGAATTGTGGAAAAAACTGCATAGGCTCGTTTGTTAAAGATAGCAATTAGGTTTGGAATTGCAGACCTTCATTAATAAGCAAAAAATAAAAGAAAAAATATAACAAAGCACTGGACTCTGATATTGCTTTTAACGTTGACTCTGCTCCGTGTGGACAGCTTGCCTTAAGTGTGGTTCATTTTTTCCTGACCTGGGGTCAACTTTCTTTGTTATGAAATTCAAAGGACTAGTCTTTTAGAAAAAAAGACAATCACTGGAACATTATGAATTGTGCAAGAAGCTTATGCAAAGTTTTTAGGTTTTAATATTCACGGAATAATATTTTCACGTACTGTTTACATCGCCATCGCTGGTTTCTCACTGTGTCTTCCCCTTTTTCTTAACACATTTATCAAGTATCATCCCCTGAAATCGCTGCCAAAATGTCCCTTACAAACCGAATGACATTTTGCCGAGCTTTGGAGCAGTTATAATAAAAATGAGTTGTAAGAGCTAAAAAAATATAGTTCCAGTGTAACGCAACTACGAGTGTTTCATTGCCAGCGGCACACGGCCTAATGCAAGTTTATGTTACTTACATGTTACATCGGAAGTATAATCCTCGAAGTGAACAGTTACCTAACTGGAAGTTCCAGAGAATAATATTCTTTTAAGTGAAGAGAGGGAGAGATGTTCTTGTTTTTGTTTCCTATATTTTTAGATAAATTCGGTTACATACTTTCTTGTCCTGGATATCCCTGAAAATCATGTTGTTTTTTCTTTGAAAACAGAAAAGAGAGGAAGAAAAAGTGTCATAAAATTGAATGGATACCATCATCCAATTCATGGGTCGACCAGCGCCATTTTGGAGGGAATTTCCAAAGAACAATACAAAAACCAATTGGTTCAGGGGATATTCATATTTATTTATCTCTTTTGTTGGATCTTGAAATTGTGTTGGAAATTTTGTGTGCGACAACCTGGCGTTAAGCTATAATGTCAGTCCTTACTTTTATACTTATTTCAATTTTTATTTGTGTTTTCACACTAAAAATATGTGGATGGGCACGACAAAGATACTGCTACTTCCCTTTTGATCTGCGAGCAATGAAGTCTCGGTTTGTTTGGATGTCCTTATCCTTTGAAAGTTATGATGGGATAGAGTTCGAATGACGAAATAATGTATTGAAGCAGATTTCAGATGGGATAAGTACTTAACTTGAATTCTCATACCTAGGCCCGGTCAATGTCGTAAAACTCCTTTGATTGAAAGCATTATAAAATTTTATAGTTATACTTTGATAACTTGTTTTGAAGTCGCGCGTTTAAGACGTCTTTTGAGAGCCTTTTATAGATTAATTAATTCACAACCGCTCAAAAATATCTTCGTTAGTTCAAGATACTACCACTTCTTGCTATCCAAAAATATTCCTGCTAAAAATAGACAAAATGTTTATCCCTCTTCCAAAAAATCAATGCACGAACAGAGTCTTTCTTCAAGACAAACCCAAAATTAAGTTAATGTTATTTAGTTCCCAACTTAATGCTTCCTAGTAGAAATCTTCTTTTTATTTTACAACAACAAAAGGACAACTTTCCGTACTAGCATAGCCCTATTTTCATGTCTACTCAAGCAACAAGCTTTCATTGCCAACCAACTGATTAGGGCAGGGTAGCAAAAAAGTGGTGCTAGTTAATTCAACTGATTTGCTGATTCCTACGCCTTTCTCTCCACCAGAATCAGGAGCCACCACCCATTCAGCTCTTAAACATTAAACTAAATAATTAATCACTTATGTCGCAACTCGCAACCTAATTAGGTGAGAGATAAGAACCGGCAAATTTATCCTCAACTAGAGAATAATTTAAGTCAGCAAAATTAAATTCCAATCAATATGTATGAAAGCATGCAACCAGAAATACAACAGCCAAAAAAAAAAAAACAGCAAAATGGAGAAACTCTGAACATATTTTGAAGAAAAATTACGTAATCTCAATCTACTTACTCCCAAAAAAAATCGTGAAAAAATGCAAATTTATGCAGAAACAGCAACAATCTGTCAGGCATTCGCTTTAAGATATATGTACGTGTACATGCTATACAGGAGGGTAAGAAGAGATAAACGAGGTTCGAAATCTTTAAAATGCACTGCACCAGCTCAAGCCCCAGTAACACCAGCAGCTACACAATGAAAAAGAGGACACAGTATCTGCATTTTGCATATTCTATTGAAATTGCAATGTTCCCAACTTCCCTGATCTGCTGCAGCAGAGGATTTTTACAGGATAAGACAGAATTTTAGCTCTTCTTTCCTTCTTGCTTTTCCCATGACGACACGACATAGTCGACCAAATGATGAAGATGAAGATGATAATGATGACCGACCCTCCTCTCAAAAAGTGTTCAGTGTCCTTTGAGAACATTGAAACAAAAATACTTTTAATTCTTAATCTGTGGAGTGCAAAGAAATGTGCAAACACACTCCATCTCTTAGAAGGGGGCGACTTGACTTGAATTGCTCTAACCCATTTCTTCGACTCTAATACTCTTGCTGAGGGCTGGCAGTCAATCGAATTCCTGATAAGAACTACTCCATGAACTATGAGTATTCAAAGAGACACAATACGATTAATAAACACGCATCTGCAGTTGTTGTGTTTGAGTATTAGGAGCTTGAATTTGTTTACGTCCTTTGTGCAGCAGCGCCAGCACAGGAGGCGGCGAACGAGCGAACCATTAACTATTTTCTGTTTTCTTTCTTTTTTCTTGCATTTGGGTGTATTTTTACAATTTGAGTGAAGAGGAAAAGTGAAGAGCAAAAGTCGATGGAAATGATAAAGGAATTGATTTGGAAAACGACTTGTTAAAATGTTGTTAAGGTTGCTTTTTATTTTGAACTTTGAATAAGTTCAATCTAACATATAGAACGACTTATGATTGGTCCTTTTGCTTCTTCTAGTCTACTCCTGTTTTTCCATTTGATTTTGATGTAATGGGCAATGGCTCTCCTGGAAGCGAGTTGAATGAGAATGACGTTCGACGTAAACTCAAATGAATATTCAGCTAAAATTTTCATTTAAAATGAAATGATTTGTTGTCAATGAAGCTTTTGTATTTTTGATTGGATTTATGAGGAAAAGAAGGGTTCAAGGGTTATCCGGTTGGATATGCTATTTGTAGTATTTATTTTGCATAAGCTGTCGATATGTTAAACGAATACTAATATTCCCCAATCACTATTAACCATCAGTCGAGTTTTTCTCCAACAAGTTCTTCAAGTATTCACATTCCTAAAGGAATTAGATTATCTTTGCTGTCATGATCTTTATATCGAACCTTAGGTATGTACCTAATTATCTGGCGCTATGTTTGGGAGTTCGTTAATTTCAGATGCAATATAACTCCAAATGTCAAAGTAAGATCAAAATGTTACCATTAAGCAGTTGCTGGCGCGAAAAGATTTTACAAATTACCCAAAATATCGATGAATAGAGAAAAATTACATAACCATAAACTTACAGTCTAAATGATACATTTATTGACCTAAATATTTTTCTTTCTAGTCCTCCCTTTTTATCACAAAAAAAAAACATCGTCCGAAGCTCACATACATGAAACGTCAGCCAATAATAGCTCAATGCCAACAATTCTAGTCGATTGGTTAGTTGAAGTTGCCGAAGAATTCAATTTCTTCACCTTGCCTGGCCGTTTCCTACATCGACAGATTCCTAAGCCAAATGTCTGTGGTGCGAGGAAAGTTAGAGCTTGTTGATACAGCTGGAATGTACATTGCATTGTAAGTAAACTAAACTAATAACCATTCCTGCAGATCCTTAGCAAAAGCAAATTCTGCTGCTGTTTGTCTTTGTGGGAGCATCATCAGCAGGAGCAGCATTCTTGTGTTTTTGTTTTCATTGTGCAAGCATATCCTTTCATTGTTGCATTTTCTCTGCTTTTTTTGTTGATTTATTTAGGAAATATGAAGAAATCTATCCACCAGATGTTGGCGAATTTGAATTCATTACCGACGAGACGTACACAAAAGCTCTGTTACTCCGCATGGAGCAGATCATCTTGAAGATTTTGTCCTTTGATTTGTGCATACCAACGGGTGCGGGGAAATAACTCCACGGGAACTAACTCCACTGAGGGATTTACTTCCCACCAAGTGAGAACTTACTCCACTTTTGTAAAGTGTAGTTAGTTCCCATGTACAGTGGGAATTAAATTCTTCAAAAAATTAGTGGATCTAGTTCCCTTCAAATTTGAAATAATTTGTCACTTTAATTGAGAAAAATTTAAAATAAGAATTCAATTATACTGAGCAATTTTGTTTGTGAAATTAAAATAAATGTATTAGAAACGAAGTCATTCCGAAATTCAGTTTTTAAGACTGAAAATAATTTAAAAAAATCGCATGTACAAAAATATTGAGAAACTTAGTCATTCGGAAACCCATTCTTAAGAATCTGACCCCCTATATGGTGATTCATTAATTGTAAACATATACCGCATGCTGTAAGTTTATGTGACATAAAGAAAAAAATTTCCAATGCAAACATTCTTCTGAAGTTTGGTGTTCGGTGAGAGTAGGGCATTCTACAAGCACACTGTACTTGAACCCAGTTTCATCTTGTTGCATCCTTTTGTCCCCTTAAATAACTGAGCTATTTCAATAACATTAAAAGTTCCATCAGAAAGACATTTTGTTATTAAGGATTTGGAGTTTGAACCGAAAATTGCAAAAAAATTTGCCCAAAAGAGAATCAATTTGGGGTGTGAAAATAAAAAAATTCGCGCGAATTTTTTTTATTTTCACACCCCAAATTGATTCTCTTTTGGGCAAATTTTTTTCCGCTCGCTTCGCTCCCAATCAAACTAAATTGATTTGAGTGCTACAGATAGTCATCATCCTCAGACCAAGCTGAAAAAAGATACTCAAAATGAATCATTGCAGTGCAGCAGTGCTTTCCAGACACTAGCATGTTTTCCCAAATTAAAGGAAACGGCAACAGCTTTGAAAATGAATTGCTCTATCCATTTTGTCGACTAATAGGTAGTAAATAAAAATGATCTTATTTATTTATAAGACATTTTGGGGTTGTAGTTATGTATGTATACATGAATGACCCACCATAGTGGTCCCATTTTCGGGACTTCTGACTTCCGGACCAGTTTCCCTGCGCCATTTATAAATGTGTGAACTTAATTCCCATTAGAAAGTGAACTAAGTTCTCACCGTACATGGGAACTAACTACACTTTACAAAAGTGGAGTAAGTTCTCACTTAGTGGGAAGTAAATCCCTCAGTGGAGTTAGTTCCCGTGGAGTTATTTCCCCGCACCATACCAACGGCGTATGTATTTTCGAACACTTATGCAGTTTTGTACGATATGCCATATCAAGTGAAATTCCTTGCCCAGGTAAACTAACTCACCAAATCTGATGCGTTCTTGTGTTTATCTTTGAAACAAACTTAATTACAGTACATTTCGGAACTTTCTCTGCTGGAAGGAAACACTTATTTGGTTTATGTGCAATCATTGGTCTCATTTGCTCAACAGCACATGCATTCGCTCGGTATATATTGATTTTCTCATTTGGTGTCCGGTTCTGGAGGAAGTTACGTCCTATAAACTGGACGATATGAAGGGGATAATTTTGCATTTGAGCAAAACACACCTGGGAGCTAATAAAAGTAAGTTGCAAATTCCAAGGGATTTTGTGTCTTGTTAGCTTTAATTTTCAAAGTCAGATATTCTCATATTAAAATTAAAATATGTAATGTTTTATTGCAGATACTGGGAAGTGCAACGCCCTTTGCACTCGACAATACTACAATCAGAGAACTCGCTAGCGGCAGCTTCAGCAAAAGATAAAGCAAACACATCAACGAGTAACGAGAGTGTGCGATCCTCGCTGATGTTTGTCTGAGCAACTACCGACCAACCGACTTACCATTTGATTGTAGGGAATTGGTAGGAGGTTAGGTTAAGATTATCTAGCCCCACAATGAGTCGTAATTGTACTAGTACTATTTTATTCATTGTTTCTTCTTGTTTTAATTATTTTTTTATAGTGTTTTGTTTCACCTTTTATTTTGTACTTTGCTCTGCGGGATTCTCTCATCGAGAGAATCGATTTATTTTCGTTTGCCTCGAAAACAGTAAAGCAAGCGAATTGTGTACACAAGGAACTTCTTCTTAAACGTCCTTTAAATATTTTATTATTATTATTATTTCTTTATTTTCTTACAATTCATGTAACATTTAAATATCGCTCTTTATTTTCATTGGAAATAAAAATAAAATAGTTCTTTCGGAGAATTATTGTTTATGTTTGTATTTAATCTCGAACTCTTCCAAAAAAGGACTATTCGTAACATGGGTACTCAGAGGTTGCATTACTTAGCTGCGATAATAGAAAGATCGGACTATATCTTTATTTTGATTAATTATGGCCTGCCTGAAAATATATTAAATGGAAGTGGTGCCAAACTGAAAGACTTTACAATTGGAAATCCAATTTGGAATTCGGCAGCAAATAAAATGAAGGTGGCGCTACTCTCTGGAAAATATCTTCTGATGGAAAAATGTCGGCAACCAGAGCTCGGATTTAAGTCCGGTTTTCGAAAATTAACTAAGCTTGGCTGATCCACAAAATGTGTGAAAACTAAGAAAATCTATTTCTTCGCGATTTTCGTCAAAAATCATGGGTTCCCTTGCCATATAAATAAAAATTGTTCCGGACCCGGTCGAGTGATACCTACATCAAATAAAAGTACTAATCGAGCTCTAGAAACAGAATGGAAGAATTCTTTTTTGCGATGTTCGGTTAAGGATATATACTTACGCAATAACAATCATTTAGGGAACGCCATTTTATAAAGACTTCAAACTTAGTTGTTTTTGAAGTTTTGCACACAGCTCACGTGAAAAGATGCATACAAATTAGATAAGTTCTGATTGTCTTCTGTCAGACACTGAAAAAGAAAATAAGTGAAGGTGACGCTACTCTCTGGAGCCAACCATAAGAATTCATCAAACTCGATCTATAGCAAGCATGCTCAAGTTTCGCACCCAAAGTAGGATAAGAACCTCTAACTCTGTGTGTTCCATGTCTTTCACGATGACATTATAGCTCGTCTTTACAGATATTGTCATATAAAACTTCTAAACACATTTTTAGAGAACGAGACGATCGTATTAAAGCTTTCCGTCTTTAAACATGCAACATAACTTTATTACATCACAAAGACAAACTCAGCCGAAATAATTGATTATCCTGCTTAAACTTTTTCGCATAAAAACCGAATTTTTATTGGATCCTTTGTTATACTCATCAAAACAAAAACCATCTGTACCATCATATGCCGAAATCAATATCGCCTCACACTTTATGAAACATCACTTCCGACCTCAAGTCAGAATATAGCTTCCTTAATTAATTAACAA